>OX451735.1:212829953-214054953 GCA_948472305.1 Vicia faba | reverse complement strand
AAGAGCCTTCAGATCTTCTCTGTCCAGAGGAGGATTCTGACCTTCTGTATCTGGAGGAAGATTCATTATGATTTTCTGATCTTCTGGGATTCCTGAACTTCCTTTGCCTCTGATTCCACAGTTGGTTCACCCTTCTGGAGAGAAGAGACAGTTCATCTTCTTCTGATGAGGATCCATCAGAGGTTTCTTCCACAACCTGCAAAACTTTGGAGTCAGATTTTCTGTTAGATTTTAAAGCTAATGGCTTACCTTGCTTTTGAGGTTCATCTGCTTCTAGCTCTATCTCGTGACTTCTGAGGGAGCTGACAAGTTCCTCCAGAGAGATTTTGTTGATATCCTTGGCTAGCTTAAGCATTATGACCATTGGCCTCCACTGTTTTGGCAAGCTTCTGATGATCTTCTTAACGTGATCAGCAGTGGAATATCCTTTGTCAAGAACTTTTAGACCAGCAACAAGAATTTGGAATCTTGAAAACATAGCTTCTATTGATTCACTATCTTCCATCTTGAATGCCTCATACTTCTGAATGAGCGCAAGGGCTTTGGTTTCTTTGACTTGAGTATTGCCTTCATGCGTCATTCTCAGAGAATCAAACATATTCTTGGCAGTTTCTCTGTTTGATATTTTCTCATATTCTGAATATGAGATGGCGCTGAGAAGAATTGTTCTGGCCTTGTGATGATTTCTGAACTCACGCTTTTGCTGATCAGACATCATTTTCCTGTCAATCTTCTGACCACGTCATCCACTGGGTGTGTGTATCCATCAGTCACCATGTCCCACATATCAGCATCACGGGCCAGAAAGAAACTCTCAATTCTGTCTTTCCAGTAGTCAAAGTTCTCTCCATCAAAGACTGGAGGTTTGCCACTGAATCTGTCCCTTTCTTCATTGTTGTCATTGTCGATGTTTTGACTTGGTCCTGCCTTTGTGTTTTTCTGACGCTGGATCTTGTACTGACACGATTAAGTGTTTAAGCTCAGAACCAGGCGCTCTGGTGCCAATTGAAGATGTGAAAAACACAAGAAGGGGGGTTGAATTGTAAAACTTAAATTAAAAGACTTAACAACACAGTATTTTTATCCTGGTTCGTTTGATCTCAAACTACTCCAGTCCATCCGTCAAAGTGATTTCGCCTCTCTCCAACGAGGTCTTAATCCACTATTCTCAAGGGATTACAATAGATACTTTAACAACTGTTAAAGTCTTCTTGAGTACAACCACAATTCGGTTATTCTCAAGGAACTTATTTTACAAATAATTGAACAAGAGTGTGTTGTTGTTTTCTTACAAAACTGTATATCAATACTGGGATAATTACACAAAATATGCTTGGAATAAAATGGATTTGCTAAAGCTTTGAATATGCGTGGTTTGGATAGCTTGGAAAATTGTTGAGTGCGTACGCACGTGCTTCTTTTCACAAGCAGGCTTGTTTATATAGGCAAGCAAAGATACGTTGTCCATAAAGCAGGTTTTAATGATAATAACACACTTTCCTTTTGTAGAAGATCTTTGTTTGAAGAAAGCCGTTAGCATTTAATTCTGTCTTGAATAATCAGTAACGCTTCAGAGTCTTCTTAGCAAAACTGCTGATAACGCTTCAGAGTGTTGATGACTTGGTAAATATGTCTTTGATAAGAGTCAGAGTGTATTTGTTTAGGCGCAAATTCTGGTCATCAAGCTTCAGCGTATAATCTGGTAGCTTCTGCGTGTAGCACATATTGCTGATCTTCTGATGCTGATTCCATTCGGATGCTGATTCCATCAGAACTTCTGCATATACAAAACATAATTTTAAGGAGCATAATTGTTCTTTGTATATATGTTTGAAATAATTTATTCTTTGTATTTTGTTATCATCAAAACTCTAATCAGGGGTTGTAGAATCAAATTATATTCTAACAGACCACCATGATGTCATCGATCTTGATGGATCTCCAAAGGATTCTACAGCTGATTTATCTGAAACTGCTAAGATGTGCAAGGCTTTGGAAGAACGCCTGAAGGCTATGGAGACTTCCAAGAAACCGGGATTCAGTGCTGCTGCTATGTGTTTGGTTCCAGGGGTTGTGATTCCACCAAAGTGTAAGGTACCTGATTTCAACAAGTATAAGGGGGTTACATGCCCAGAGACTCATCTCCGATCTTATTGCAGAAAGATGACTTCTTATGCTAGCAACGAGTTGTTGCTTATGCATTTCTTTCAGGACAGTCTAGCTGAAGCTCCATTAGAGTGGTACATACAGTTGAAGCAAAATCATGTTAGTACTTGGGGTGAGCTTGTCAATGCTTTCCTAAAACATTATCATTACAACACCGCCATGGCGCCTAGCCGTGCACAGTTGCAGAGTATGTCCCAGAAGGCTAATGAGTCTTTCAAAGAGTATGCCCATAGGTGGCGCAGTCTGGCCACAAGAATTCAGCCTCCTCTCTTGGATCGTGAACTGATAGATTTGTTTATGAGTACCCTCCGAGGTCCGTATTTGCAACATAAGCTGGCAGTACTTCTGATTCATTTTCGGATATGGTTATCATCGGGGAGTGGGTTGAAATGTTTATTAAAGTAGGGACTATTATAGGTGCATCTGGCACAAATGGTAACAATAGCTTAGGTGGTGGAAAGAAACCGTACTCTAGCAGTATTATCAAGAAAAAGGAAGGAGAGGTGAGCAACGCCTCTAATGATAAGGGAAAGCTATTGTACAGGTTCCATATTACCAAACTCCTGTTGCTGCTCCATAACAACAGTACACACCGCCACAAAACTATCAACAAAATCAAAGGCCCCAAGGACAAAGGTGTCAACAAAGGCCGTAAAGGTATCCCGAGAGGAATTTTGATCCAATCCTGATGTCGTATGGTTAATTGCTTTCATAATTTCTAGCTGGTCAATTGGTACAACTTCGAGAGTTAGCTCCTCCACCGCTTGTTGTACCCCAAAATTTTCCCTCTCATTTATCAAGACTTTTCTCACAAGTTTTCTTGGACTCAAGACTGGATTTGGGTTTGGTCAGCTCAAGACATCTCATCTTGCACTGATGACCCAAATTAGGGTTTGAGTTTTCACAAGTATTCTTGGACTATCAATGCTTCATATGACTTTAAAACATCATTATGGATCCCTAAGATTTCTCATGACAAGTTTCAAACCTTGAATCATATTTTTGATCAGTCAATTGGACAATTGACCTAAAAATCAGCTGTATTGGGGAAAAAGTCAACCATGGCCAATTTACAGTCAAACTTCATAATTTTTTATCCACATAAATATGTTGAACTTACATGTGTCATTTGATCAAGTTTTGATCACAATTCCTCAAAAAATTTGATCAAATCACCAAAAGGGCAAAATGGTCAAAATTAGGGTTTTGATTGAGGAAGGGCAATTTCTGATTTTTAACCTAGAAAATGACCAATTAGGTTAAATCATGATTTCAAGGATTCAATTACATAATCTTGGCTTAATTAAATTGCTCAAAAAATTTCAAATTCATTGGATTGACAGATGAAATTTGCAGTCAACTGATCAAAAGTCAATTGTATATTGAAAAGTCAAACTTTGACTTTTTGGTCAAAATCAAGTGCCAAGGGTCATAATTCATCAAGACATGTCAAAATATGAAACTTGTCCATCAAGAAAACCAAATTTGAAAATTAGGGTTTGAATTTGAAAATTTTTCTAACTTAGAAATTTTCTAAGTATAGAAAATTTTCTTATTTTTTCTCAACTTTAGGTCACTTTTTCACCATGATACATATTGATTCAAGGAAAGTTCCCAACATGAAAGTTGTAGACCTCCATGAAATCTACAACTTTTCTTCATAAACTTTTCCCTAAATATGCTTGGATCTCAAGATATAAATTTGTGAATACATGGTCATGAACTTGTTAACTTAGTGAAAATTTGCCCTAATTTAGCCAGGTTTTGGATCCAACTTCATGACAATTTTTCACCTAGTTACAAGAGGTATCTCTAAATGCATTTCAAAGATGAATTATATAACACATTGCAAGTTTTCCAAAATGTCAAAGAACTCCTCAAGATCATTTTTGAGTAGGGAGAATCGAAGAGATAAAGTTGGCAATTTCTCACTTTTTGTCCAAGCCATTTCATGAAGAACAAAGTTGCAAATCAATCCTATGCTGGCTAATTCATGCTGTACAGGTCCTAAAATTTTTCCACACTCCTTAATTAAATGCTTACTCAGTTGACAAAGCTTTGATCCATGCTTTTGAATCTTTATCCAACTTGTAATTCCATTTATGGCAAAAAGGTTTCATTGCCATTTTGAAAAAGAGCAACTCTTGCAAACATTTACAATTTTGAGCCTTGGACATGTCCCCTTGGCACACACAAGTTTCAAAGGTCTCAAGTAAGTTGTACAAACTAATACCAACCCTAAGGGAGCAAGTACAAGCATGTGGAGTATAGTCATTTCACTTTACTTCAAATGCAAGGAAAGTTGCAAAAAGGCTAGAGCTTGCAGATCTATTGGAGAGCTGACCTAAGATCATTTCCATACTAATATACAAACTTGATACAACACAAGACACGATTAGAAAGGACTTGAAATACTCCCAACCAGAAAAACACCAAAAATATTCCCAAAACTACAGATTTTGCATAAGCACACTCATCTTTCATTTGGCTCGTGCGTTTTGAGTTTTTATCATTCAAACACCTTACATACTTGATATCAAACCCATCCAGGAATTCATCCCTGTTCTGTAATCACTCCTCCACCATCTGCCATTGTTGACTTCAGAGCTTGCAGTTTGACTTAGCCAAGGAGTTCAAGCTACTTTCAGAGCAAGGCAAGGGTTGGAATACATTCAGGGAAGCTCAAGGAAGCTCAAGCAAACTTCAGGCCTCCATTAAAGTCACTCCAGTTCCATCCATGATTCCAAATGAAGGAGGTAAAAATATCAAACTCCATCTCCTTGTACAGGCAACCTTAGGCCATGATTTGTGAATAAAAAATGTAGTCCTCATCATAACGAAGCTATACATACCATTATCTTGCATTGATTTTACTTGTGCTGAGAGAATTTTCAACTTGAAATTTCTGGAAATATTAGGTCAAGATTTAGGGCTGTTAAAATTCTCTTTGTTCTTTGATTAATAGTTCACATAATTTATATGGTTGGAATCGTGAGTTCAAGCACTACATTTTTCATGTTATAAGTTTTCATTTTTATGGAGGTATGAGAGAGTTACAGGGTGTCTGGCCAAGCTTGAGGAAGAAGATGAAATAGGGCAAGGATTTGGTTTAGGATATGTTATTTTCATTTCACTAAAGATAATGGATGTATGGCCACCTCAGTGGCAAAACAGCGCGCTGGTGAGACCCATGTCTTGGATTCGAACATGCGCGCTACTTTTGTATTTTTCACATTTTCTTCCTTTTCAATTTTTGTGACTTTTTGCAGGATTGGGCTTAGCTCCTTGGGCCACGTTTTTTTGCTTGCAGGCCACTTCTAGTATACTTGCAATACCCCCCTGACCCATGATTTCCATAATATTTTTTTTTATTTAATTTCATTTTTGTTTTCATTAATATTTTCTTTAATGAATAAAAATCCAAAAAATGTAAAATAATCATGTGTGACTTTTATTTTATTTTTATTCTATTTCTCACATAAAAATATATTTTATTTTGATAGGATATCATTTATTTTCTTAATAAACTTGTAAATATAATTAAATATATTTAGTTTAATTTATTTTTCATTTCGTATTTATACACTTGTAAATAAACTTGCATATATATACAAGAAAATACACAAAATAATACCTATAAAAAACTTTATTTTTCTCTTAAATGATAATTAGGGTTAAACTCCTTTTAAAAATTATTTCCTTTTCTTTATATTTTTAGGTTTAGATTAAATTTTTCTTTTACATAAAAACAAGATACACAAATCTTTTTTTTTACATGTACATTGCATTACATTTCCTTTTAATATTGCTTTGTATTTATTCTAATTCGCACAAATTCGATTTGGTTGTAATAATTGATTTAGGTTTATATTCTTTTAAATCCCCATTCAAATTTGTATTCCCCCTCCCATAAATTGTTGTAATAGCTTAGAAATATTTACATTACACAATTTATCGCTTTATATTCCATGATTAGTAATTAGGATTTGTATGATAAGAACGAAACAAAGCAAAATAGAACACCCTAAATACAAGACAAAATCAAAGCATGAAAATGATACACTTGCACACAAGCATCCTTAGGGTTTCACCACTTGGTTGCCTAAAACAAAATAGCCATATTACGCATGCGAAGTATCTTGGAAAAACAAACAAATATAAGATCATAGTCCCTCGATGACGCTATTCAAGGTTGCCTTACAAAATGATCTTGGTCCCTCAAAAATGCTAAGATACTTCACAAACATTGCTAATCATGGTTATACGATGACCCACGCCCGTCCCGTTTACATCCAAAGATAGGGTTGCTTACCAAATCAATGGTAAGACAACAATGTCAAAAGAATAGAAAATGCATAAGAAAGACATTTGAGTAGGTACATTGCTTCTAGTTACTTGCTCTAATTTCCAACAAACATCCTTGCTATTTTCAAAACCAACACACACATTGTCAAATATCTTACAATCATTGAAAACATTTTCAAAAAGACAAACATCTTTGTATACATTCTTACGAACGAGAATCATTACAAAGGTTGCCTAAACGAATGGCCTATTTTACAAAATACTTTCAAAAACCACACCAAACACAATTTCAAACAAATAAAAGCAAGTGATCTAGCAAATAACTAAAAGCCCATGGAAAACCATGTATGAAAATGGTGATAATACCTTCCCTTTTTATAATCTACCCCCCGAACTCAAGAAAACATCTCAAAGGTCTTTCTTGTGCTTTTTAACCTTTCCTTTTGGATAAAAGAAAAGTCGGTGGCGACTCTTGCTAACCGCAATATTTGAGATAAAATGCAAAACCCTCAAGTCAGTTCTCCCACCGCATCACAGAACTGGCGACTCTGCTGGGGATAATTTTAAAAGTGGGGTTACCTTAGGGCTAGATCACATTTATTTGCTTATATTGTTTGATTTGTTTGCTTTACATTATGGTTCTTTGTTTGGGTTTGAATCCTTCACCCATATTTGGGGAAACATTATAGGTAAATAGCAATACGTTATGGAAACTATGCGGGGTATACCGACATGGTCTAAGCAATAACTATGTTAGTGTGACACATTTATGGGTACCGGTAGCCTTTGAGTCAATCAAAGAGAATACGGGGCCTCTGAGTGATGTCATGAAGCACTAATGAACTTCTAGAACCCTTTACTTGACCAACTAGGCCTTTTAGGATGTAGTGAGATGACCGACTTTGGTGTAGTCTGAAGTTGGTAGATACTCGATACTACACTCATTGAGGTTTGGTTTATTGGGATATTTCGGTCACCATTAAAGAGGCTTGAATTGAAACAATGAACAAGGAAACAATCCAATGATATTGAGCTCCTTAGAACCCGATTACTATTGTTAGGACAGGTTTAAGCCAACTAAACTTCAAGAGGGTACTTACCTATAAAACCCCATGCAAGCCTAAACTAAGAACTTGTTTGATTTTCTTGTACATATATACTTGTGCATAACATCACGGACATCATGAGCATCATATGCATCCACTAACCATTTCAAGGATTTTGGAGATTCATCCTTGTTCTTGTTTTGTAGGATATGGATTCACTTCGCAAGAAAACTATCCAAGTCAACCTTGTAAGAATTCCTCCACAACTCAAGGAGCTAGCTTCAAGGATCCCTGAGAACTCTCCATTCACCGAGAGGCATGGTCGTCTACTCAACTTGGTCACCTCCAACACAGAGGAGGACATGATGAAAGTTCTCTTCCATTTCTTTGATCCTTTGCATCATTGCTTCATATTTCCCGACTATCAGCTTGTGCCCACTTTGGAAGAATTCTCTCAACTCTTGAGGATTCCCATTCTCAATCAAATACCTTTCAACGATACAGAAAGAGATCCAAATCCAGAAGAGATTGCTCAAGCCCCACACTTGCACTCTTCTGATATCACAACCCATTGGGAAACTAGAAGTGGTGTCAAAGGCTTCTTAGCAAAGTTCTTGTTTGATAAGGCCCAAAGTTGTTGGAGTTCCTTGGACTTGCAAGCATTTGAGGAAATTGTGGCCCTTCTTATCTATGGGATGGTCTTGTTCCCCAATCCTGACCAACTCATAGATGTAAGTGCTGTCAAAATCTTCATGTCAAGCAATCCGGTGCCTACGTTGCTTGGAGATATCTTACACTCTTTTCACACTCGTACAATGAGGAAAAGAGGTTTTCTTATGTGTTGCACTCCTCTCTTGGCAAGATGGTTTATTTCTCATATTCCCCAATCAGTCTTAAAGAATGAGCAAGGTTTGAGGTGGTCACAAAGGTTAATGACGCTCAAACATTCAGATATTCATTGGTGCTCTCGATCCAAAGAGAATGTTATCATTGTTGACCATTGTGGGGAATTCCCTAATGTCCCTCTACTTGGCATTAGGGGGGCATCACCTACAACCCATGCTTGTCTCTAAGACAGTTTGGTTATTCCCGGAGGGATGGCCCACATGATATGCTGATTCAAGGCTTGGTGTTCGACTACGACAACGACGATCAAGGTCTTCGCCAGAGATTCATCCGAGCATGGAGGATGCTAAACTAGGTGGATAGCAAGACTTTGGGACACAAAAATTCCATCCCTCTTGAGCCTTACCTCAAGTGGGTACGAATCCGCGCTTAAAGTCTTATGATGCCTTATCCTTCCATTCTCCCGGTGATCATTGAGCCTGTTAAGGAGGGAGAAGTTCCATACACTATCCTACATCCTGACATGCCCATATCTCTTGAAGACCTACAAAGAGATTGGATACAGCTCAAAGGAGAGCGTGATACTTTCGAAGCCCAATTCTACGCAAGCGAGAAGAAGGTTTTAGAACTCACTAGGTTACTACATGAAGAGCATACTCTAAATGCCTACATTGCGCCAAAGAGGATGCACACTACTTTTTTTATCTTAGAGTATTGTCTTATTTTTCCCAAGCGGCATTGATGTACTCAAACTATATCTTATTAATATAACGTGTGTTTCTTTTTTGTTTAAAACAAACTTGAATCTTTTAAAATCCTTGAAAACATTACATATACACATATCATTCATCATAACATAAAAATTATTTGCAACAAGTTTCCTCATCTCTCTACTGTTTATTTCAGTAAGATGGATTTCAAACAAACAGTCAAAGATCTTCAAGCTCAAAACATGCAGTTTCAACAGTTACTCACAACCTTTGCCAAAGGAAAAGAGGAGCTGAAGACTCTGCTAGCAAAAGAGAAAAAGAAGAAAGAGAAGAAACCAACTGGCGTGGTAATCATGGGAAGAAGGTTTCAAGGACAGGCTAGAAGAATCTTGGATTTTCCAATAACATCTGATGAAGGAGAAAGAAAAGGAAAAGAAACAGCAGTTCCGTCAGAGTCTGAAGAAGAGGAGGAAGAGGAAGATTATCCTGAGGAATAGTATCCTCCAGCGGATGATAAATACTGACATCTTGAAGAGCATCTAAATGCTATGGAAATACAGAAAGTACCAAGTCTAGACTTTAAGGAATTGGGGCTAGTGTCGGGAATTGTGATCCCACCAAAGTTCAAAGTACCGTTATTTGCAAAATATGATGGGGTGTCATGTCCTAAAATGCACCTCCGATCATACGTAAGAAAGATTCAGCCGCACTCCGCTGACAAAGACTTCTGGGTCCATTTTTTCCAAGACAGCTTATCCGAAACACAACTTGATTGGTTTTACCAATTGGAAAGGGCCGACGTCCGCAACTGGGAAGATCTTGCCGCAACCTTCTATAAGAAATACCAATATAACGCAGATTTGGCGCCTACCCGTACTCAACTTCAGAGTATGGCTATGGCTTCAAATGAGGTTTTCAAAGATTACACGCAGAAATAAAGAGATCTAGCTAGAAGAGTGAAACACCCTCTGTCTGAGAGGGAGTTGGTGGATATGTTCTTGGGTACTCTATCGGGCCCTTTCGTCAACCATTTGATTGGGAGTTCATCTGCTGGGTTTACTGAGCTAATATTAACCGGAGAAAGGGTGGAAGCTGGTATACAAAGTGGAAAGATTCAGAAGGATACGTCTACCTCCACGGCTATGAGAAAGCCTCTCACTAGGAAGAAGGAGGTATCTGCTGTTTATTCACAAAGGAATCAAGGAAGAACTGAACACTGACCAGTGGTGGGGGTCGTTATGATCCCAAAGCTTGCATCTGATCAACCAAGAAATAACCAGCCGAGGGTGGAAAGGCCAGTCCGACAATTCACCAGGATTAATATGACTCTAGCCCAGGTTTTACCACATCTTCTGAAATTGAATCTGGAAACTTTATAGGAGGCCCCAAAGAATACCAACACTGCGTCCCCTCATTATCACCCAAATGCCAGATGCGCATACCACTCCGAAAGTCCGGGTCACGACACTAACAACTCTTGGGCCCTGAAAAACAAAATTCAATACCTTATAGATGCAAAAGAAGTTAAGTTTGATGCACCTGAGAAACCAAATGTCATTTTTGCTCCGATGCCTAGGCATGGCCACAACACCAATGTTGTCGAGGAAGATTTATTTATTGCCACAGTGGATGAACTTTTGACTCCGCTCCCAATCATCAAGATGAACCTGTTGAAAGCTGGTGTATTCCCAGGTTGTAAAGAAGACTGCCATCATTGCTTATCCTCATTAATTGTTTTCCATCTGTTGAAGATAGGCATTCAACGCCTGATAGACAATCAAGAAATTCTGTTTGAAAAAGCTCCTGTTTTACCTATTCCTGTTGAAGACGTTTCGATCATAACCATCTCCGCAAATTCTTCCAGGGTCCCTAAAAGACCCGTTAGGATTACATCGGTTCCAAAAACTACTCCTCTTAAGATCATAATGTCCGGGCCGGTCCCGTATGAGTCATATAAAATAGTGCCATGGAATTACGGTGGAGAAATCTACTACCATGGTGTCAAACAAGATGAACTGACTACCGAAGAAGCGAGCTCCGAAGAAGAAAACTCCAACATTAGCAATATTGCCGGAACTAGCAAGATTACCTGTAGCGATAGAATCTTCTCTCCAGAAATTTCCCCTCCAAAGGAAATTTTTGGACCCGTAGCTGCTCCAAAGGTAACCTCCATACCAATAATCATATCTGCAAGTACTCCTATCAATGAAGACGACACAACCCCTGCTGTTATCCCCACCAATACTTCTGCTGCTGATGTTCAGGGAAAAGGTATTCAAGAAGAGCCTGTCAGGACGAAGGCTCAACCACTGACCATCCCTGAAACCTCCAAGAAGGAAATGGAGGAGATCCCGAGAATAATAAAGAAGAGTGATTATGATGTGGTTGAACAGTTGGGGCAAACCCCCTCCAAGATCTCCATGTTGGCTTTGTTGCTGTGTTCTGAGGCACATGCGAAAGCTCTGGTGAAGTTTCTGAAGACAGCCCATGTGCCACAAGAGACATCCGTTGACCAATTCCAAGATTGTGTACCCAGTTTGACAGCTGATAATGGCTTAGGCTTCTCTGATGCAGATCTGACACCAAAAGGGAGAAAACACAACGAGGCATTACATGTCTCTGTGGAGTGTAGAGGAACAACCCTAGCTCATGTATTGGTAGACACTGGCTCGTCTTTGAACATTTTACCAAAGAAAGCTCTCGATAGATTGGATTGCGAAGGGCTGATATTGAAACCCAGTAACATAGTCGTAAGAGCTTTTGATGGTTCAAAGAGGATGGTCCACGGGGAGGTGAACATCCCCATAAAGGTGGGAACTCAGACTTTCAACTCAACTTTCTATGTAATGGAGATCCGTCCCTCTTACTCCTGTCTGCTAGGACGACCCTGTATCCATAATGCTGGTGTTGTCACCTCTACACTACACCATATGCTGAAATACCTGGTCCATGGA
The DNA here is from genome assembly GCA_948472305.1 of Vicia faba. Taxonomy (NCBI): domain Eukaryota; kingdom Viridiplantae; phylum Streptophyta; class Magnoliopsida; order Fabales; family Fabaceae; genus Vicia; species Vicia faba. Next base: position 214,042,926 of record OX451735.1, on the reverse strand, counting down.
AAGATTATGATTGTCCACGGAGAGGAAGAGTACATGATTAGCCACCTAAATTATTTTCGGTATGTGGAATTGGATGGCGAGTTCATTGAAAACCCTTTTCAACATTTCGAAGAAGTCTCTCAAGAGGTAGTAGTAGCCAAGACGGTATCCTCAATTCCCAAGATCACAAGACCTCCGCTTCGGATGTCATCTTTAAAGGATGCAAAGGCAGTAATAGAAGAGGGTGGATGCACCATCTGGGGGCAGCTTCCATACATCCCGTATAAATCAGACAAGTTTGGCTTAGGGTTTACTTCAACTGCTCAGAAGGCTGTGCGCCATGCCCGTGCTGGAGGGCCACCTTGAATATTAGCAACCAAGAGGTCAATGCAGTGGAAGACAGTGAAGAAGATGGCAGCTTGGAAGATTCGATATTTCCTACTGTCAATGGAGGACTTCGCAACTGGGAAGCCAAAGACTTTGTCCCAATAAATTTCATCTCTCAGTAATTTATCTTTTACATTTCTGTTGGACTTGTAATATTCACAAACAATTCGTACGTTTTCAACCTTATGTCTTACCCGAGGCACAATGGTCCATTTGTAAGGGTTTTTATTTCATCTTCATATGACATTCAATGAATCATGGACGTTTTTCACATACAAACCTTTTGTGCTCATTGTCTTTCTTTTACATTTTTATTGTTTATAGATGGCTATACCCTTACACACACCCACACTCACAAATGAAGGTACCCCTCCATTCCGGATCTCATGGGTAACGATACTGCTATGGCCTTTAGTGACTATGACAATCTAATCTACCAAGCCGAAGACGAAGGTGAGAAAGATTGTGAAGTACCAGGGGAATTGGCTAGACTACTACAACAAGAGGAAAGAGCTATTCAACCTTATGAGGAACCGTTGGATACAATCAACTTGGGTACCAAGGAAGATAAAAAGGAAATCTAGGTGGGTGCCAATCTAGAGCCAAGTGTCAAGGAGCGTCTAATTCAGCTTTTGCATGATTATGTTGAGATCTTTGTCTGGTCATACGAAGACATTCTAGGACTTGATACAGACATCGTGGTATATCGTCTGCCAACAAGAGAAGACTGTCCACCAGTGAAACAAAAAGTCCGCCGCATGAGACCTGACATGTCGGAGAAGATCAAAGCAGAAGTTATGAAGCAATTCAATGCTGGGTTCTTGGATGTCACTTCCTATTCTCAATGGGTTTCCAACATTGTTCCCGTCCCTAAAAAGAACGACAAAGTACGAATGTGTGTGGATTATAGAGATTTAAACAGGGCCAACCCTAAAGATGATTTTCCACTTCCCCACATCGATATCCTGGTTGACAATACGACCCAACATAAGGTATTTTCCTTCATGTACGGATTCTCAGGCTATAACCAAATCAAAATGGCACCTGAGGACATGGAGAAAACTACATTTGTCACACAGTGGGGCACATTCTGTTACAAAGTGATGCCATTCGGACTAAAGAATGCTGGGGCAACCTATCAACGCGCCATGGTAGCTTTATTTCATGACATGATACATCATGAGATATAGGTCTATGTAGATGACATGATAGCCTGATCACAAACTGAAGAGGAGCACCTTGATCACTTGCAAAAGTTGTTTGAGAGGTTGAAGGAGTACAAACTAAGGTTGAATCCAAACAAGTGCACATTCAGAGTCCGGTCCGGTAAACTCTTAGGTTTCGTCGTCAGCAACAAAGGCATCGAGGTTGATCCTGATAAGGTTAAAGCAATACAAGAAATGCCTGCTCCTCATACTGATAAGGAAGTCAGAGGGTTTTTGGGACTCCTGAACTATATTACCAGATTCATTTCTCACCTAACATCTACTTGTGCACCAATCTTCAAGCTGTTGAAGAAAGATCAAGTAGTCAGATGGAATGATGAATGTCAGATTGCTTTTGACAAAATCAAAGAGTATTTACAAGAGCCTCCTGTTTTGATGCCGCCAGTCGAGGATAGACCTCTAATCATGTATCTGACTGTTTTAGAAAACTCAATGGGGTGTGTATTGGGGCAGCATGACGAGTCTGGATGAAAAGAGCATGCTATTTACTACCTGAGCAAAAAGTTTATCGACTATGAAACCAGATATTCATCGCTCGAGAAAACTTGCTGCGCTCTGGTATGGGCTGCTCGCCGGCTAAGACAGTATATGTTGACTCATACCACTTTGCTGATATCTAAGATGGATCCGATAAAGTACATCTTTGAGAAGCCTGCTCTGTCTGGAAGGATAGCTAGATGGCAGATGATCCTAACAGAATATGACTTACATTACACTACCCAGAAAGCTATAAAGGGCAGTGTGCTAGCTGATCATCTTGCCCATCAAGCTGTAGAATATTATCAGTCCATGAAGTTTGAATTCCCGGATGAAGACATCATGACATTAGACAACTGTGAAGAAATCAGACCATATGACGAACCGGAACAAGGATCCCGATGGACCCTGTTCTTTGATGGGGCATCCAATGCACTTGGTAATGGTATTGGTGCCATACTTATATCTCCAGAAGGGTGTCATAGTCCCTTTACTGCCATACTTTGCTTCAATTGTACGAACAACATGGCAGAGTACGAAGCATGCATCTTCGGTCTCAGAGTTGCCATAGACTTGGGAATGAAATCTTTAGATGTGTTTAGGGATTCAACTTTGGTCATCATTCAGATCAAGGGAGAATGGGACACTAAGCACCCAAATCTTATCCCTTGCAAAGAACATGTATTGACATTGCTACCATATTTTGAGGAGATTACCTTCGAGCATTTCCCGTTAGAAGAATATCAGCTAGCAGATGCTCTAGCCACAATGTCATCTATGTTTAAACTTAATTGGGATAACGAGGCTCGCTAGATCACCATCGAACGAAGGGATGAACCAGCACACTGTCACGAGATTAATACTGAAGAAGTAATGGACCAGCCTTAGTTCCATGAAGTCAAGAGGTATCTCAAGGCTCAAGAATATCCAGAAGGAGCTTCAATCAATGATAAAAAGTTCTTAAGGAGATTCTCTGCTAAGTTCTTACTGAGTAATGGCATCTTGTACAAACGCAGTCATGACTCCATTCTGCTTCGGTGTGTGGATAAGATTGAGGCTGAAAAGATCATGGCTGAATTACACGAAGGTACTTTTGGCACTCACTCCAGTGGGCACACGATGGCGAAGAAAATCCTACGGGCAGGCTATTATTGGTCTACCATGGAAGCAGACTGCTATCAACACTCTTGGACCTATCATAAATGTCAAATTTATGCTGATAAGGTACACGTACCTCCGGTTCCTCTAAATGTCTTGACGGCTCCTTGGCCCTTCGCTATGTGGGGAATCGATATGATTGGAGAGATCAAGCATATAGCCTCCAATGGTCACCGCTTTATTCTAGTGGCCATTGACTATTTTACAAAATGGGTCGAAGCAGCTTCCTTCGCATCCGTTACTAAGAATGTTGTTGCCCGCTTCATCAAGCAGAATCTCATTTGCTGGTACGGTATCCCAGAAAGGATCATCACCGATAATGGTACAAACCTTAACAATACTATGATCATCGCCTTGTACGAGCAGTTCAAGATTCAACATCACAATTCATCCCCCTATCGGCCAAAGATGAATGGTACCGTCGAAGCTGCAAATAAAAACATTAAAAAGATCATACAGAAAATGACAGTCACCTACAAAGATTGGCATGAGATGTTACTGTTTGCTCTCCACGGGTATCGCACCATGGCTCACACATCAACTGGGGCAACACCCTATTCTTTGGTTTATGGCATGGAAGTTGTCTTGCTTATTGAGGTTTAGATCCCCTCTTTGAGGATTATGAAGGATGCAGGTTTGAATAAGGATGATTGGATCCAGACTCGACTTGATCAATTGAACTTAATTGATGAAAAAAGACTTACTGTTGTTTGCCATGGTCAGATGTATCAAAAACAGACGATCAAGGCTTTCAACAAGAAAGTCAGACGCCAAGTATATCAAGTTGGAGATCTAGTGATCAAGCACATCATCTTGCCACAAAGTGATCATAGGGGCAAATGGACTCCTACCTATGAGGGGCCATTTGTAATCAAGAACATATTCTCCGGTGGGGTAATGATCTTAACCACCATGGACGGTGACGACCTGCCACACCCTGCAAACGCAGACACAATCAAAAGATACTACGTATAAAAGAACCCACTAGGTTGACACACCCAGGCAAAACAAGGGCATCCCAGCGAAACTAAAAGGTTCGGGCAAAAATTAGGGATAAAATAAAAAAATCTGTACACCCGGCAAGTTGAAAACCTGAAAAGGCGACTTGGGAAAAAAAGGGTTTCTCGGTGGACTGAAAATCCAAAAGGGCGGTCCAGGAAAAAGTTAGGGAATTAAAGCGTATGACTACGTCCCATCAGATCACTTTGAAGACAACCTCTTGACTTCCATTGACAAACTCAGAGTTTCTGATCAATTCAATCATCTTTGGACGAAGCAACAAATAGACAAGATATTCGAGGATACGAAGGCTATAGCAAAATGGAAACCCCATGGGATGATTACACATAGCTATCTTTCTTTGTATAAATTTTTCTTTATTTTTCTTATGACATCATTATCTTACTAGAATGTTTGTCCCCCTTGTACAAAATACTTATTCAAAGTCAATACAAAGATGTCTCTTTGAAAGTACAGAAAACTAATTGTCTTTTTCTTTACACTTGTGTTTTATTTGCAAAAACGTCCAATGATTCATTAATGAACATATGCATTTGAACATAATTACTGTTTACAAATAAACAAAATGAGAAAGACAATTGCTGATAAGTTGGAGAGTCGGAAAAACGTCTCTAGGCTACTTCAGAAGCAACCTCCACAGTGTATCATTTAGATCCTCAGCGGAACTAAAACTTCAAACTTTTAATCCCCAATAGAGATCGGAAAAATTCTCAGAATTCCCCGAGCAGACCTTACAAGCAATACATGGCAATACTCTCACAACATATTTTTGTCGGTACTTCAAACTTCAAGACATAAAGAATCCATATATCCTCAGTAGCAGTCAAGGATTTATTTTCCTCAGCAATACAGCAAATCAGCTTACATGCGCATACATTGCATCCACATATCATAAACATTAACAAAACACATATATTGCATCATGCATTTCATGCAACATAACTCTGTGTTTCAGCTAACATTTTACCCTTTTCAGGATAAGATTAACAGCTAACATTAATAATGTGCAATCAGATACAGTTCAGATACGCCCCAAACACGGATGCCATTCTGTTACTCATTCAGTTTCAGATTTTAGATACAGTACAGATACGCTCTAGACATGAATGCCATTCTATTATTCATTCAGTTTCAGACTTCAGATACAGTTCAGATACGCTCTAGACACGGATGCCATTCTGTTATTCATTCAGTTTCATACTTTAGATACATTTCAGATACGCTCCAGACACGGATGCCATTCTGTTTCTCATTCAGTTTCAGATTTTAGATACAGTATGGATACGCTCCAGACACGGAAGCCATTCTATTACTCATTTAAATTCAGATTTCAGATACAGTTTGGATACGCTCCAAACAAGGATGCCATTCTGATACTCATTCTTTCAGCTTACAACTTACAATTCAACAAACATTCCTGGATGGCATCTACAAGTCCATCTCCAACAAGATTATGTCATTTCTCCAAATGGCATCTTTAAGCCCATTCCCTCAACCACGCATTGTCAAGTGCAAATTTATGGGCACTCTAGTGTCAAATCATCTTTTACCTTCGAGTCACGAACGACAAAGCTCGCCAATCTAACTCTTCAGGTTCAAGAAGATTGAACAGGGGCAGCTGTTGTACCCCAAAATTTGCCCTCTCATTTATCAAGACTTTTCTCACAAGTTTTCTTTGACTCAAGACTGGATTAGGGTTTGGTCAGCTCAAAACATCTCATCTTGCACTGATGACCTAAATTAGGATTTGAGTTTGCACAAGGATTATTGGACTATCAATGCTTCATATGACTTTCAAACATCATTATGGATCCCTAAGATTTCTCATGACAAGTTTCAAACCTTGAATCACATTTTTGATCAGTCAATTGGACAGTTGACCTAAAAATCAGCTGTATTAGGGAAAAAGTCAAACATGGCCAATTTAAAGTAAAACTTCATAATTTTATATCCATATCAACATGTTGAACTTATATGTGTCATTTGATCAAGTTTGGATCACAAATTCCAAAAGAAATTTGATCAAATCACCAAAAGGGCAAAATGGTTAAAATTAGGGTTTTGACTGAGGAAGGGCAATTTCTGATTTTTAACCTAGAAAATGACCAATTGAGTTAAAGCATGATTTCAAGGATTCAATTACATCATCTTGGCTTAATTACATGGCTCAAAACATTTCAAATTCATTGGATTGACAGATGAAATTTGCAGTCAACTGATCAATAGTCAACTGTATACTGAAAAGTCAAACTTTGACTTTTAGGTCAAAATCAAGTGCCAAGGTTCATAATTCATCAAGACATGTCAAAATATGAAACTTGTCCATCTAGAAAACCAAATTTGAAAATTAGGGTTTGAATTTGAAAATTTTTCTAACTTAGAAATTTTCTAAGTATAGAAAATTTTGTAAGTATAGAAAATTTTCTTATTTTTTCTCAACTTCAGGTCACTTTTTCACCATGATACATATTGATTCAAGGAAAGTTACCAACATGAAAGTTGTAGACCTCCATGAAATCTACAACTTTTCCTCACAAACTTTTCCCTAAATATACTTGGATCTCAAGATATAAATTTGTGAATACATGGTCATGAACTTGTTAACTTAGTGAAATTTTGCCCTAATTTAGGCAAGTTTGGACCTAACTTCATGGAAATTTTTCACCTGGTTCCAAGAGGTATCTCAAAATTCATTTTAAATATGAATTATATAACACATTTCAAGCTTTCCAAAATGTCCAAGAACTCCTCAAGATCATTTTTGAGTAGGGAGAATCGAAGAGATGAAGTTGGCAATTTCTCACTTTTTGTCCAAGCCATTTCATGAAGAACAAAGTTGAAAATCAATCCTATGCTGGCTAATTCATGCTGTATAGGTCCTAAACTTTTTCCACACTCCTTAATTAAATCCTTACTCAGTTGACAAAGCTTTGATCCATGCTTTTGAACTTTATCCAACTTGTAATTCCATTTATGGCAAAAAGGTTCCATTGCCATTTTGAAAAAGAGCAACTTTTGCAAACTTTACAATTTTGAGCCTTGGACCTGTCCCCTTGGAACACACAAGTCTCACAGGTCTTAAGTAAGTTGTACAAACTAATACCAACCCTAAGGGAGCAAGTACAAGCATGTGGAGTATAGTCACTTCACTTTACTTCAAATGCAAGGAAAGTTGCAAAAAGACTAGAGCTTGCAGATCTGTTGGAGAGCTGACCTAAGATCATTTCCATACTAATATACAAACTTGATACAACACAAGAGATAATTAGCAAGGACTTGAAACACTCCCAACCAGCAAAACACCAAAAATCCGTCCAAAACTGCAGATTTTGCATAAGCACACTCATCTTTCATTTGGCTCGTGCGCTTTGAGTTTTTATCATTCAAACACCTTACATACTTGATATCAAACCCATCCAGGCCTTCATCCCTGTTCTGTAATCACTCCTCCACCATCTGCCATTGTTGACTTCAGAGCTTGCAGTTTGACTTGGCCAAGGAGTTCTAGCTACTTTGAGAGCAAGGCAAGGGTTGGAATACGTTCAGGGAAGCTCAAGGAAGCTCAAGCAAACTTCATGCCTCCATTAAAGTCACTCTAGTTCCATCCATGATTCCAACTGAAGGAGGTAAAAATCTCAAACTCCATCTCCTTGTACAGGAAACCTTAGGCCACGATTTGTGAATAAAAAATGTAGTCCTCATCATAACGAAGCTATACATGCCATTATCTTGCATTGATTTTACTTGTGCTGAGAGAATTTGGAACTTGAAATTTCTGGAAATATTAGGTCAAGATTTAGGGCTGTTAAAATTCTCTTTGTTCTTTGATTAATAGTTCACATAATTTATATGGTTAGAATCGTGAGTTCAAACACTACATTTTTTATGTTATAAGTTTTCATTTTTATGGAGGTATGAGAGAGTTACAGGGTGTCTGGCCAAGCTTGAGGAAGAAGATGAAACAGGGCAAGGATTTGGTTTAGGATATGTTATTTTCGTTTCACTGAAGATAATGGATGTATGGCCACCCCAGTGGCAAAGCAGCGCGTTGGTGAGACCCATGTCCTGGGTTCGAACCTCCGCGCTACTTTTGTATTTTTCACATTTTTTTCCTTTTCAGTTTTTGTGACTTTTTGCAGGATTTGGCTTAACTCCTTGGGCCACGTTTTTTTGCTTGCAGGCCACCTCTAGTATACTTGCAATACCCCCCTAACCCATGATTTCCGTAATATTTTTTTATTTAATTTCATTTTTGTTTTCATTAATATTTTCTTTAATGAATAAAAATCCAAAAAATGTAAAATAATCATGTCTGACTTTTATTTTATTTTTATTCTATTTCTTACATGAAAATATATTTTATTTTGATAGGATACCATTTATTTTCTTAATAAACTTGTAAATATAATTAAATATATTTAGTTTAATTTATTTTTCATTTCATATTTATAAATACCTATTTTTGCATATATATATATATATATATATATATATATATATATATATATATATATATATATATATATATATATATATATATATATATATATATATATATATATATATATATATATATATATATATATATATATATATATATATATATATATATATATATATATATATATATATATATATATATATATATATATATATATATATATATATATATATATATATATATATATATATATATATATATATATATATATATATATATATATATATACTTTTTTATACAATATTATTTATTATTTTTATACAAGAAAATACACAAAATAAGACCTATAAAAACTTTATTTTTCTCTTAAATGATAATTAGGGTTAAACCCCTTTTAAAAATTATTTCCTTTTCTTTATATTTTTAGGTTTAGATTAAATTTTTCTTTTACATAAAAGCAAGATACAAAAATCTTTTTTTTTTTTACATGTACATTGCATTACATTTCCTTTTAATATTGCTTTGTATTTATTCTAATTCGCACAAATTCGATTTGGTTGTAATAATTGATTTAGGTTTATATTCTTGCAAATCCCCATTCAAATTTGTATTCCCCCCTCCCGTAAATTGTTGTAATAGCTTAGAAATATTTACGTTACGCAATTTATCGCTTTATATGCCATGATTAGTAATTAGGATTTGTATGACAAGAACGAAACAAAGAAAAATAGAACACCCTAAATACAAGACAAAATCAAAGCATGAAAATGATACACTTGCACACAAGCATCCTTAGGGTTTCACCACTTGGTTGCCTAAAACAAAATAGCCATATTACGCATGCGAAGTATCTTGGCAAAACAAACAAATATAAGATCATAGTCCCTCGATGACGCCATTCAAGGTTTCCTTACAAAATGATCTTGGTCCCTCAAAGATGCTAAGATACTTTGCAAACATTGCTAATCATGGTTATACGATGACCCACGCCCGTCCTGTTTACATCCAAAGATAGGGTTGCTTACCAAATCAATGGTAAGACAACAATGTCAAAAGAATAGAAAATGCATAAGAAAGACATTTGAGTGGGTAGATTGCTCCTAGTTACTTGCTCTAATTTCCAGAAAACATCCTTGCTATTTTCAAAACCAACACACACATTGTCAAACATCTTACAATCATTGAATACATTTTCAAAAAGACAAACATCTTTGTATACATTCTTACGAGCGAGAATCATTACAAAGGTTGCCTAAACGAATGGCCTCTTTTACAAAATACTTTCAAAAACCACACCAAACACAATTTCAAATAAACAAAAGCAAGTGATCTAGCAAGTAACTAAGAGGCCATGGAAAACCATGGATGAAAAGGGTGCTAATACCTTCCCTTTTCATAATCTACCCCCCAAACTCAAGAAAACATCTCAAAGGTCTTTCATGTGCTTTTTCACCTTTCCTTTTGGATAAAAGAAAAGTCAGTGGCAACTCTTGCTAACTGCAACATTTGCGATAAAACGCAAAACCCTCAAGTCAGTTCTCCCACTACATTACATCGGTAAAACTTCCAAGGGATTATGATGTCAATGCACGTTGTGAGTTTCATTCAGGCGCTCCAGGCCACTTGATCGAAAATTGAAAAGCTTTAAAGTACAAGATCCAATCTCTTTTTGATGCCAAGGATTTAAGCTTCGCTCCTATAGGACCTAATGTTCAGAATAATTCTATGCCTCCCCATCATGGGGATGCTGCCAATGAAATCGGGTCCGATGATGGTTATGAGTTAGTGAATCAGGTTGATGAGGTTCAAATGTCAATGGCAGCTTTAAGAGAGCATATTTTGCATCAGGAAGTTCTACAAGAGCTTCATGGAGGAAGGGGTTGTTAGAGTTGAGAAAGTCATCCCTGAAGGCGATGTTGCTATCATAGAGATTTTGTATTATCCAACCAATGTTCAGAGGAATACTTCAAGAATTCCATTGGTTATATAAGTTCCAGCGCTGCCTACGCCAGATCAGAATCTGGTTGCTCCCCTGCCAACCCAAGCACCGACACTTCCAAATCCAGTTCCCATTCCGATAGCTGGTAACAGGGCAGTGCCATGTGAATACAATGTTGTTTACATCCATGGAAAGAAAGTTATATGTTCGCCCATTAAAAATAAAGACATAACCAACATTGTTGGAACTAGAAGAATAACCCGAAGCGGGAGAGTCTTCGCTCCTACTCCACCAACTCTCGAAGAAGTTATCAAAGAGATTTCTGTGAAAGATAAAGGGAAACAAGTAGTTAATGATTCTCCTGGGACGTCTTTTGAACAACAAGTGGAGCACCTAATCAGGGTGATCAAGAAGAGTGATTTCAAGGTGGTCGACTAGCTGAATCAGACGCATGCAAAGATATCAATCTTATCCCTCCTTCTGTACTTCGAAGCTCGTCAAACCGCCTTGATGAGAATTCTGCACGGTTCTCATGTGAATCCTGAAATTTCTATGGCCCAATTTGAAGGGGTTGTTACAAATATTTCTGCAGGGAACTGTCTGGGTTTCAGTGAAGACGAGTTTCCTCCTGAGGGCCGAGCTCAAAATAAAGTGTTGCATATTTCCATCAGATGTTTAGACAATGTGATGTCTCGAGTCCTGGTAGACATCGGGTCTTCTTTGAACGTGATGCCTAAACATACTATGTTCAAGCTGAACATAGACGGGGTTATGATGAAACCTAGCACACTGACAATCAAAGATTTTGATGGGTCAAGAAGATCTGTAGAAGGGGAAGTTGACCTTCCCATCAAGATCGGCCCCCACGTGTTCTACCTATCATTATATGTCATGGATACTCGTCCATCTTATACTTTCCTGCTGGGACGCCCGTGGATCCATATGGCAAGAGCTGTAACCTCAACTCTGCACCAACGTTTGAAATTCATCATCCAAGACAAGGTCATCGTCGTTGGTGGAGAAGAAGATGTCATGATCAATAATGTTACTTCCTTCCGTTATGTCGAAGTGGACGGGGAAGTACATGAAACCCCTTTCCATGCCTTGGAAATCATTTCTGTTGACAGAGTCCCCACCATGTTGGAAACTACAAAGAAGTCCAGAGTTCCAATGGTTTCCTTAAGAGATGCCAAAGCCATTGTGGAGTCTGGAATTCCCAATGAAGACCGGGCCAAAGTGATCGAGGTGCGCGAAAAGTAGGACAAGTCTGGACTTGGGTTCAGATCCTCTTTTTCAGATCATGTTGGTATGGGTCCAACTATGCTCAAGGGGAAGCACATCCCTCCGCTTTCAGAAGTGTTTTTTAGTGCTGGTCCAAGTGTTCAAGGACAAATCCACGCAGTGGAAGGTGATGATGAAGATGGTGCGGATATGGCTCTGTATATCTACCAGATTGCACCTGATCAAGAACTCGACAATTGGAATGCTACTGATATTCCTAAAGTGGTTTTATTTGACATGTAATGTTCTTGTTTTAAATAAGTCGCATGTGTTTCCCGAATCATGTTGACAACTTGTGAAAAGGGCCCCCTCGTGTTTCTACGTTTGTTTAAAATTAAATAAAATCGCATTTTTGCATACAATTTTTACTCTCTGTCTTTTCTTATTTTCGTAAAATAAAAAATGGCAATGCTTTTCCTTCTAACTCTTTAACCATTTTCCAATTCGCATCCATATTCTAAAATGAGGCATGATTCATCAATCATGTAGGTCTGCCTCGAATTCCATTAAAAACAATGATGTTACAGTTCCTTGCACCAATATCCTTGGAAATCCGAATGACCAAACTAACAAAGATAATGGGGAAGATTGTGAAATTCTAGAGGAATTGGCAAGATTGTTGAGACAAGAAGAGAAAACGATCCTACCTCATTAAGAAGCCATTGAGATCGGCAATCTCAGTACCGATACAGCGAAAAGAGAGGTCAAGATATGGGCCGCTTTGCAAGACGATGTAAAGAAGGGGTTGATTGAGCTTCTCAGAGAGTACTCCGACATCTTTGCTTGTTCGTATGAAGACATTCCTGGTTTGGATACAAATATAGTCATGCACCATTTACCACTCAAGCTAGAATGTCCTATGGTAAAGAAAAAGCCACGAAGAACTCATCCAGATATGTCTCTCATGATCAAAGAAGAGGTTGAAAAATAGTTGAACGCAGGCTTCTTGTTGGTATGTGAATACTCGGATTGGATTGCCAATATCCTACCCGTCCCTAAGAAAGATGGAAAGGTGCACATGTGTGTGGACTATTGGGATTTGAATAAAGCAAGCCCAAAGGACGACTTCCCATTACCTCACATTGACGTATTATTTGATAATATGGATCAGTCCTCGGTTTTCTCCTTCATGGATGGTTTTTCAAGATACAATCAGATAAAGATAGCCCCGGAAGACATGACAAAGACGACATTCACTACTATATGGGGTACTTACTGTTATAAGGTCATGCCTTTTGGCCTAAAAATGTTGGTGCAACATATCAACGTTCCATGGTGACGCTCTTTCATGATATGATTCATAAGGAGATTGAAGTATATGTTGATGATTTGATTGCAAAATCACAAATCGAGGAGGAACACTTGGTCCATCTGCAAAAGTTATTTGTGCATCTACAAAAGTTTAGGCTAAGGCTTAATCTGAATAAGTGTACCTTCGGAGTGCAATCTAGAAAACTACTTGGTTTTATCGTGAGTTAGCGAGGAATCAAAGTAGATCCCGACAAAGTAAAAGAAATACATAATATGCCAGCGCCAAAAAATGAAAAATAAGTAAGAGGGTTCCTTGGGAGATTGAACTACATATCCAGGTTCATCACTCATCTCACAGCTACTTGTGAACTCATCTTTAAATTGTTGCGCAAGAATCAATATGTCAAATGGGATGATAATTTCCAGGAAGCCTTTGAAAAGATCAAACAATATCTCCAAGAACCACCAATCCTTATTCTTCCAATGCCTAGGAGGCCACTTATCATGTACTTGACGGTGCTGGAAGGGTCTATGGGATGTGTGCTTGGGCAGCAGGACGAAATAAGATGTAAAGAGCACGCCATTTACTATCTGAGTAAAAAGTTTACCGATTGCGAATCCAGGTATTCTTTGCTTGAAAAAACTTGTTCTGCGCTTGCTTGGGCAACTCGACGTCCGAGGCAGTATATGCTAACATACACGACTTTTCTAATATCAAAGATGGACCCGATACAGTATATCTTTGAAAAACCAGCACTCACAAGCAGGCTTGCTCGATGGAAGATGCTTTTATCTGAATATGACATTCAATATGTTACACAAAAGGCTATCAAGGGTAGCATTCTTGCGGATCATCTTGCTCATCAGCCGTTGGAAGAGTACCAATCAATGAAATTTGACTTCCTTGATGAAGATGTTATGAAGCTTGATGATTATGATGGGGTCGATCTGGAAGAGCGATGGACTCTTATGTTTAATGGTGCCTCGAACACTGCAGGTCATGACATTGGGGCAATACTGACTTCTCCATGCAATACTCATACACCATTCACGGCCAGGTTATGCTTCAATTGTACAAACAATGTAACAGAATACGAAGCATGCGCGATGGTTCTAGAGGAACCCATCGACCTTAAAATCAGAATCCTTGAATTCTCTGGAGACTCCACTTTGGTCATACATCAAGTACGAGGTGATTGGGAGATGAAGCACCCCAGTTTGATTCCGTACAGAGACTATATCTTGCAGCTAATACCCGCTTTTGATGAAATCAACTTTGAACATATTCCCAGGGACGAAAACCAGCTAGCCGATACTTTAGATACCTTAGCATCAATGTTCTCGATGATATTTCCGAATAAGGCGCCTAATATACGCATCCTCTGTTACAAAGAGCCATCACATGTTTTTCCTGCTCATTGTCTCTCGACCGAGGGTATGTCTGATGAGAATCCGTGGTATTACAACATCAAATGGTACCTTGATAAGCAAGAGTATCCCAAAAATGACACAATTTTTGATAAGCGTACACTTAGAAGGTTACCATCCAAGTTCCTTTTATCAAGAGACGTCCTGTATAAGAGAAATTATGACTCGGTTCTGCTCAGATGCGTGGATGGACACAAAGCAGAGTCGATCATAAAGGAAATCCATGAGGGTTCTTTCGGGACTCATTCGAGCGGGATTTCTATGGCAAAGAAAATCCTACGTGCGGGATATTTCTGAACAACAATGGAGAGTGATTATTATGTATATACAAAGTTGTGCCACAAATGCCAAGTGTATGCAGACAAAATTCATGTGCCTCTAACTCCTTTGAATGTTATGACTTCCCCATGGCCATTTGCAATGTGGGGGATTGACATGATTGGAAGGATTGAACCAAGTGCTTCTAGTGGTCATAGATTCATTCTCGTGGCTATCGACTATTTCAACAAATGGGTGGAAGCAGCTTCTTACAAGAATGTAACCAAACAGGTCTTACTAACTTCATTAGGAAAGAAATCATATGTCGTTACGAAGTTCCTCACAGAATCATCACTGACAATGGTTCTAATCTTAACAACAACATGATGAAGGAGCTATGTGAAGAGTTCAAAATTGAACATCACAATTCATCTTCGTATCGAATAAAGATGAATGGTGCAGTCGAAGCTGCTAACAAGAACATAAATAAGATCGTCCAGAAGATGGTCAGAACATACAAAGAATTGCATGAAATGTTTCCTTTCGCTCTGCATGGTTACATAACGTTTGTGCGTACTTCAACAGAGGCAACTCTAGTTTCTCTTATCTATGGTACAGATGCAGTGCTTCCTGTCGAAGTAGAGATTCCTTCGTTGAGGGTTCTGATGGAAACCAAGCTTGATAAAGCAGAGTGGGTTCAGACAAGATTCAACCAACTCAATCTGATCGACGAAAAGCGTCTGGAAGCCATCTGTCATAGCCAGTTGTGCCAACAGATGATGAAGAGAGCATTCGACAAAAAGATCCATCCTTGGAAGTTTTATCCGAGTGATTTGGTCTTAAGAAAGGTTATCATGCAAAGCCATTCCAATCCAAGGGGAAAATGGACTCCCAATTACGAGGGACCATATATCATTAAGATATCCTTTCCAGGAGGTGCTCTAATCCTGACAGACATGGATGGGGAAGACGTTCCACTCCCAGTCAATTCAGACTCAGTAAAAAAATACTACGCATAAAGAGACCCGCTAAGTCGAAAACTCGAAAGGGCGACTTAGGATAAAATGGGCTTCCCGGTGGACATAAAATTCCAGGAAAAAATTAGGGATTAAATAAAAAAATAATAACCCGCTAAGTTGAAAACCTGAAAGGGCGACTTAGGCAAGAATGGGTATCCCGTTGGATCGATAACCCGAAAGGGCGGTCCAAGCAAAAGTTAGGGATCTTAAGCGAGAGGCTGTAGTCTGAATTCTCTTCACGAATGACACATGCACATCTATAGCACCTTCGCAGTAAACTGATCGATCCAACTGCTACTCTTCAGAGGCAAGGCATTGAGACTACTAAGGATATGGGAACTGTAGCGATACCAGTTTTAATGGAAATTCGAGAATCTCTCATTGCCATTTATACTTATTGTATTTTCCGTTTCTACTTCGTAGCTACCTCATATAGGAGTTGCATCCCTGTACAAATTCCTTTTCACGGGCCTATCAATAAAGTTTGTTCTCATAAAAAAATTGTCTCTTACTATCATAAAATGTTTTTCGTATGCATAATGTGTTTTATTTGTTATTAAACATTGCATTAGAAACACGGGGAGTAAAAATTCTCAAGCCGAGATAAAACTTGACTTTATGTTGATATATAACCTTGAGGGAGTGTCGTATGCATTCCAAGTGTTATTTTTATTTGCAGGTATCAATTTATAACGGTCACCCTAACCTAGCCAGCACACGAATTTACCTTTATCTGCTACAGATAATTTCAAACCTGATTCCCCAAGTGAATTCATAAAGTTTGGAGTCGATGTTTGACTCGGCACGCGCAAGTACATCCCCAGTGGAGTTAATCAAGTGCATCTCCAGTGGAGCTAAACCGAGGCAATCGTAGAGCTAAACTAGGGCATTTGTAGGTGTTCATGCCCGTCTTTTATCCTCAAGTGATTCAAGAGGTTATTCCTCAGTGTGGCGTAAATTTGGGGCATGTATTCGAAGAGATCCACATGGTGTTCAGTGTCCATTCTTCGGCATGTTCAGTTCTACCATCCTCCAAGTGGTACAGGATGTAGGGAAATCGGTCCAGATTATCTCTTCCCAATAATACGATTTAGAATTCAGTGGCATACCGGTAAACTCGCTTCGGCGGAAATTCAATCTTCAATAGAGTCATCAATAATCTGCGGTATCATGAGCTCCCTAGTGCAAATTCTTATCAGTATCCCCAACAATCTTTGGTACTCTAGGTTTCCAGCGCCGATATGTACTGGCATCCCCAGCGAAGAACAACAGTTCCCAATGAGCCTTCGCTTATCCCCATGAAGTCTATTTCTTTGCATTGCATATAGTTATCATTGCATAATATTGCATCCTCAAAAGCGCATAGCCGATTCATCAGAATGGATCTTTGTGGAAAAAGAAATTCAAACATGCATACGAAGCATAAGCCATATCAGGTACCTTACATGAAAGACCTAAATCATTCAAACACAACAATACATCCCCACAAGAGGGTATCTCTTCCAAAATCCCCAATCAGTGACCTTCACCTTTACAATTCCCAATAAAATCAATACACCTTGTCATTCTAAACCCAATTTTCGTATGGTAGTCAGTTCCTTCCTGAAAAATAATTCAGTTCCTAAACACTCGTCCGTGTCATTTTCCCAAACACTCGTTTGTGTCAACTCATAAAAACTCATTCGTGTTAGTTCTCCAAACACTCGTTTGTGTTTAACCTTTCTTGATACTCGTCTGTATTTTCTTTCGGTGCTCATCCATATTAATTCAAACACTCGTCCATGTTTAACCTTTCTTGATACTCGTCTGTATCTTCTTTCAAATACCCGTCTGTATTAACTCAAACACTCATTCGTGTTTAACATTTCTTGATACTTGTCCGTATTTTCTTTTGATACTCGTCCGTATTGATTCAAACATTCATCATTTCCTGATCGATGTATTCCTGTTAGCCACTGTTTCTTGATCGATGTCTTACTTTTGGTTATCGTGTTCTGATCGATACCTCTCTTGCGAATCATCATGTCCTGATCGGTGTATTCCTATTAGCCATCGTTTCCTAATCGATGCTTCCTTTTGGTTATCGTGTCCTGGTCGATACCTCTCCTGCGAATCATCATGTCCTGATCGATGTATTCCTGTTAGCCATCGTGTCCTGATCGATGTCTTCCTTTTGGTTATCGTGTCCTAATCGATACCTCTCCTGCGAAGCATCGGGTCCTGATCGATGTATTCTTGTTAGCCATCGTGTCCTGATCGATGTCTTCCTTTTGGTTATCGTGTCCTGATCGATACCTCTCCTGTGAATAATCATGTCCTGATCGGTGTATTCCTATTAGCCATTGTGTCTTGATCAATGTCTTCCTTTTGATTATCATGTCCTGATCGATACCTTTCCTGTGAATCATCGTGTCCTGATCAGTGTATTCCTATTAGCCATCGTGTCTTGATCGATGACTTCCTTTTGGTTATCGTGTCCTGATCGATACCTCTCCCGTGAATCATCGTGTCTTGATCGATGTATTCCTATTAGCCATCGTGTCCTGATCGATGTCTCCCTTTTGGTTATCGTGTCCTAATCGATATCTCTCCTGCGAATTATCGTGTCCTGATCGATGTATTCCTATTAGCCACCGTGTCCTAATCGATGTCTCCCTTTTGGTTATGGTGTCCTGATCGATAACTCTCCCGCGAATCATCATGTCCTGATCGATGTATTCCTGTTAGCCATCGTATCCTGATCGATGTCTTCCTTTCGATCATCATGTCTTTATTGATGTCTTCCTTTCGATCATCGTGTCCTAATAAATGTATTCTTGTTAGCCATCGTGTCCTAATCGATGTCTTCCTTTCAACCATCGTGTCCTGATCGATGTCTTCCTTTCAATTGTCGTGTCCTGATCCGTGTTTTCCTCTCAATCATCGTGTCCTGATCGATGTACTCTGATGTCGTCTTGTCCTGATCGACTTATACCTCCGGTTTAATCCCACCTCTTTTAATTCTCCAGCAGATATCACAAATAATAAATAAACACTCACACTTTCTTTCAGAACAAATTTTTGACATTGGTATTTAATCATCTTCAACCTTGAACTCCCGAAAGGCCTGCGCCAATCGTACTTTCGGGTTTAAGACGATTAAATAATGGTAGATGTAATATCCCAAATTTATCCTACCCTTTTACTTTTATCTGGTGTAAGCTTTTGCATTCATCTGCATATATTCTATTAGGTCACTAACATGGCATATATTTACATTTAATAAGGCACTTGAGGTTCAAAAGTTCAATGATCATGCAAGTAGAGTTTCACAGTGGTTGAGGTGTATGTGTCTAATAAAGATAATTCTTGTGGATATGGTAGTTCTCATTAAGCAAAATAATGATTTCATTGAATGCTATTCTATGGCGAGTGTCATGGATGGGGTTTCTTGGTAGGTTTGCTTGGAAAGGGAAGATGTCTTGATAAAGTCAACTTTTTGACCCAATCTTTGAAATCTCTACTCGTATTAAAAAAAACAATGGCTATTGGTATCGGTGCGCATCATGGAGAAGAGGATTTGAAAGATATTCATTTCACAGTTGACCAAGTCTTATGAAACTCTTTATCTACTTTAACCATAAAAATTGGCTATCATCCATTTGATCTAGTTCAAGTAAATACATTGGTTTGAAGTGCAAGAGTGGTGATGTTTTCATTTGGCTAGAAAGCTGACTTTTGAAGGAGGATTTTTATATACCAAGTCACGTGGGAAATATATTTGGATTTTTAATTGGCATTTGAAGATGTTTAAGAATGAAGAACATTTGAATTCAAAAATAGAAAGAAATTTCATTACTTGGAATTCAAGTTCCATAAGAAGCCATCACAAGGAAAATGGAATGTCAAAATACAAGAAACAAGCATTTTGAATGTTCGGGATAATACTTCTTTTGAATTTAATGAGTTCTAAGGTCATTCAAAACTTGATTCAATAGAGCTTTCCTATTACTAAGTGAAATACCAAATTACATCCCCTTTTCAATTATATTACATGATTAAGGAAATTACACAAAATTTGGTTTGGGCCTAAGTTTCATCCTAAGGTCTATCATGACTTCATCTTGTTGACACTCCATGCTATGCCCAAGAGTTTCTCCACCCATGTTCATGCTTCTTCCAGGAGTTCAACAACTTCACATGTTCATCAACATTAAGCATATTAAGCCATGACTCAAATCAGTCTTGCACAATCAGGACAGAGAATTTAGTTAATCATAACCCTGCTACAGAAAATGGAAATAGAAGGAGAATTAAGTCATAAAAAAGCAGTTTTCAAAACCAGAAGAAAGCTTTAACTAATTTGCAGTTCAAGCCAACCCTATTCTACCAAATAACTCCAATTATCAGTTTCAAAATTAACATTTCAAGTTTACTAACCTTACTACCCTTCAAAACCCATGACTTATAACCCTACACGAAAATCATCCAAGTCAGTCCCAAAATCACTTCATGGACGATGCATACACGCGCTCGTTCAATCCAAGTGCAAGCCAATTAAACCTGCATCTGCAAAGCAGTTTAGAAGAGGTGTTAAGCAAAATCGGTTCAGACAATCAATACAGAACTAAAATCCAGTTTAGAGAATACAATTCACAAAACAAATTATTAAAATCCCTTTTCTATCCTCCAAACAGTGCATTCAATTCACCCAAAATCTCATCCAAATAATGAGTCCATTAACTTTTGAACTCATCCTAACTTACTTCTATTTTCACTCTTAATTGTCCCTAACTAACTGTCAAAAACAAAAAGCAGCTAACATAATATTGTTGTACCCCAAAATTTACCCTCTTATTTTATCAACATTTCTCATCACAAGGCTCCTAGGAACTCAGGATCAAGCTAGGGTTTGCTCTGCTCAAGACATCTCCTTGCACTGATGACCTAAACTAGGGTTTGTGTTTGCACAAGGATTTGTGGACCTCCAATGCTCAAAGTGACTTTCATACCTCATGTTGGACTCATAATTTTGCCCATACCAAGTTTCAAGCCTTGAATCAAATTTTTGCCCAGTCAATTGGACAGTTGACCTAGAAATCAGCTGTATTGGGGAAAAAGTCAATTGTGGCCAATTTACAGTCAAACCTCAGGAATTTTGACCCACATAAACATTATGAACTCATATGAACCATTGGATCAAGTTTGGACCACAACTCCACAAGAAATTTGATCAGATCACCAAAAGGGCAAATAGGTCATTTATAAGGGTTTTGACTGTACAAAGGCAATTTCTGACTTTTTGACCTAACCAATGGCAAATTAGGTTCAAACATGGACTCAAGGACTCAATGGCATCATCTTTACCTATTCAACAAGTTCAAAATACCTCAATTTCAATGGATTGACATATGAATTTTTCAGTCAACTGATCAAAATTTGACTCTACACTGAAAAGTCAAACTTTGACTTTTTGGTCAAAATCAAGTGCCAAGGGTCATTTTTCATCAAGACGTGTCAAATTATGAAACTTGTTCATCAAGAAACCCAAAATTGCAAATTAGGGTTTGAAATTGAAAATTTTCATAACTTAGAATTTTTCTAAGTTATGAAATTTTCTTAATTTTTCCTAACTTTGCCCCACATTTTCACCATGATGCAAATGGATTCAAACAAAACTTACAACATGAAAGTTGTATTCCTCCACAAATTATACAACTTTGATTCACAAAGTTTTCTCAAAAGAAGCTTGGATATCAAGTTATGAATTTTGGAACAAGGGTCCCTAAAACTTTTAACTTAGTGAAATTTTGCCCTAGTTTAGGCAGGATTTTGCCCTATCTTCTTGGCCATTTTTCACATAGTTCCACTTGGAATCTCAAGTTGCATTTCAAAGATGAATTATAGAGAATGTTGCAAGCTTTCCAAATTGTCCAAGAAATCCTCAAACACATTTGTGGTTAGGGAGAATCGAAAGTTTGAAGTTGGCAAAAACTCACTTTTCATCCATGGCAAATTCATGTTCATACAAGTTGCATTTTCAAACCAGCATGCCTTACACTAGTTTGCAGGCCTCTAAACCACTTCACACTCCATAATTTAATTCAAATACATTGAGCTAATACATTGTCTTGGTCATTAGGTTATTGCACACAAGTTTAATCCCTAAATTGTAAAAGGCATATTTCCATTTTTGCAAAAGTGTGCTTTATGTCAAACCATGATCCTTGAGCATAGAGCCAAGATCTCTTGCAGCAAAACAAATCCACAAATCAGAGGGGCCAAGATAAATGTATGCAAGGTGATAAGATAGCATGTACAGGCCTGTAATCACAACTTCCCATTCTTGCTTCAAAAACAAGAAACTTGTCAAAATCCTTAGAACTTGGAAACCATCCAATGTTAACTTACAAAAACATTCCAAACATCTTTCACACAACCCTCTGAGCAAGAAACACGAGTGCTTGAGCCCCAAAACCTCCCATAGCCAGAAATCACACTTCTTTGGAAAAACAGGGCAGATGTTGCAACTTGAGTTCCCCAGCTCATTTGCCTCGTGCGTTTTGCCCCAAGTTGCTTCAAACACCGTCCATTCAACTCACTCAAGCTATCCCAAACACCAAAAACCAACTGTAACTCCATTTACTGTGTTCACCATTTTCATTTCAAGCTTGTGCAGGTTGAGTTCTATAGGCTGATTCAAGGACTTTCAAGGCAAGCTAGCTATTGGAGAAGATCAAGTGAAGTTCAGGCAAGCTACCAGACATCTCAAACCTTGTTAAGAAGCACTGCATTGCCCTACACAAATCCAACTGAAGAAGGTTTTTCTTCACTTTCTATCTCTCTATTTAGGAACATTTAGCCTTAAGTTTGTGAATAAAAAATGTAGTGTTCATTGTCATGAAGCTGTACATATGCTCAGTTTTCATTTATCTTAAGTGTGCTAGGAGAATTTCATCCATGAACATGCTGAAAAAACTAGGTCAGATTTTAGGGCCAGAGAAATTCTCTCTGGTCTTTGAGAGTTAGGATTAGTATTTTATATGGTTGGAATCGTCTTGAAATTCTCTACAAGTTTGATGTTGTGAGTTTTTGCAAAATATCACGCATGCAGGATTTGGTAGTTTGTACAGGGACACGCGTGTTTTTCAAATGCTGGAGGTTGAAGATGAAGATTTGGGTTGGACTTGGCCTGGTTGCTTTTGACACCTCCTATATTCATAATCTACTCCCCGAACCCAAGAAAACATCTCAAAGGTATTTCCTGTGCTTTTTGACCTTTCTTTAGGATAAAATAAAAAGTCTGTGGCGACTCTTGCTAAACTGAAACATTTGCAAACACAAACGCAAAACCTCAAGTCAGTTCTCCCACTGTATCACAGAACTGGCGACTCTGTTGGGGATTTTTCTAAAAGTGGAGTAACCTTAGGATTTAGATCACCTTTGCATGCTTATCTTGTTTTCTTTGATTGCTTTACATTTGGTTCTCTTGTTTGGGTTTGAATCCTCCACCCGGATTTTTGGGAAACATTCATAGGTAAATAGCAATAAGTTGTGGAAACTGTGCGGGGTATACCGACATGGTTGAAGCAATAGCTATATTAGTGCGACATATTTGTGAGTACCGGTAGCCATTGAGTCAATCAAAAAGAATACGGGGCCGCTGAGTGATGTCATGAAGCACTAATGAACTCTTAGAACCTTACTTGACCATCTTGGCCATTTTTAGGGGTAGTGAGATGACCGGCTTTGGTGCAGTCCAAAGTTGGTAGATACTCGATACTACACTCATTGAGGGTTGTTTTCATGGAATATTTTGGTTGCCATTTAAGTGGCTAAACCAAAAAAATGAACACAGAAAATAATCCAGTGATATTGAGCTCCTTAGAACCCAGTTACTTTTTATAGGATAGGTTGAGCCAACTAACTTCAAGAGGGTACTTACCTATAAAACCTCATGCAAGCTTGAAACTAGGATCTTGTGTGATTTGATTGTACATATTTTTGTGCATACATCATAAACATCATAAAGCATCATATGCATCCACTAACCATTTAAAGGGTTTGAATCTTCATCTTTGTTCTTGTTTTGTAGGTCATGGAATCTCTTCGCAGGAAAATAATACAAGTCAACCTTGTGAGAATCCCTCCTCAACTTAAGGAGCTTACTTCCAAGATTCCAGAGAATTCTCCTTTCAGTGAAAGACATGGTAGACTTATCAGCTTGGTCAACTCCAACATTGAGGAAGACATGGTGAAAGTTCTCTTCCAGTTCTTTGACCCCCTATTGCTTCACATTTCCTGATTACGAACTAGTACCTACTTTGGAGGAATTTTCTCAACTCCTGAGGATTCCTATTCTCCATCAACTACCCTACAACGGTACGGAAAAAGAACCAAAGCCTGAAGGTGTTGCTCAAGCATTACACTTGCAACCATCTGATATCAAAGGACATTGGGAAACCAGAAGTGGTGTCAAGGGTTTCTTGGCAAAGTTTCTATTTGAGAAGGCACAAGACTGCTGGAATTCTCTACATCTACAAGCTTTTGAAGAGATTGTGGCACTCCTCATCTATGAGTTAGTCTTGTTCCCAAACCCTGATCAACTTATAGATGTGAATGCTGTCAAGATTTTCATATCTCGGAATCCTGTGCCTACATTACTTGGGGACATCCTACACTCATTTTACACATGAACAATGAGGAAAAGAGGTGTTCTCATGTGCTGTACTCCTCTTCTAGCGAGGTGGTCTATTTATCACCTTCCCCAATCAGTTTTGAAGAATGAGCAGGGTTTAAGGTGGTCACAACGATTGATGACCCTCACACATTCTAATGTTCATTGGTGTTCTGGGTCCAGAGAAAATGTCATCATCATTGATCATTGTGGGGAATTCCCTAATGTCCCACTACTTGGCATTAGGGGGGAATTACCTACAACCCCTGTTTAGCTTTGAGGCAATTTGGGTATGCCCGAAGAGATGGCCCTCATGATATGCTGATTCCTGACTTAGTTTTTGACTTCGACAACGACGCTCAAGGAATTCGACAAAGGCTTATCTGAGCATGAAGGATGCCCAACAAAGTGGATAGTAAGACACTGAGGCACAAGAATTCCATCCCCCTAGAGCCTTATCTCAAGTGGGTACGAACCCACGCCCAGAGTCTTATGATGCCTTACCCTCACATTCTCCCCGTGATCAAAGAGCCTGTTATGGAAGGAGAGGTTGCATACACCCTCTTACATCCAGACATGCCAACGTCATTGGAATAATTACAAAAGAGTTGGATACAACTCAAAGAAGAACAAAATACTTTTGAAGCCAGCTTCTACGCCAGTGAGAAGAAGGTTTTGGAGCTTACCCGCCGACTTCATGAAGAGGAAACTCTTAACACTTACATCGCACCAAAGAGGATGCGCAATATCTTTTTACATTAAGAATTTTATAAT
This sequence comes from Vicia faba, assembly GCA_948472305.1. Taxonomy (NCBI): domain Eukaryota; kingdom Viridiplantae; phylum Streptophyta; class Magnoliopsida; order Fabales; family Fabaceae; genus Vicia; species Vicia faba. Next base: position 214,017,632 of record OX451735.1, on the reverse strand, counting down.
ATTTTTCCCATGGGGCATTTATGTATTAAAAAATGTCTTCTTAATATGACGCGTGTTCTTTTTGTTTGAAACAAATTTGAATTTCTGAATCCTTGAATGCACTACATGAATAACATATCATTCATCATATGCATAAACAAGTCTTCATACCAGGTTTCCTTATCTTTCTGCTGTTTGTTTCAGCAAGATGGATTTGGAGCAGACAGGTTAGGGATCTGCAAGCACAAAATTCGCAATTCCAGAAACTCCTCATGACCTTGGCAAAGGGTCAAGAGGACCTTAAAGCACTATTGGAGAAAGATAAAGAGAAAAAGAAGAAAATGACTGGTATGGCCACTATGGGAAGAAGGTTTGAAAACCAGGCTAGAAAGGTTCTCGAATTCCCCTCGACGTCGGATGAAGGGGTTGGTAAAGGAAAAGGAGTTGTGATGCCTTCTGAATCTGAAGTTGAAGAGGAAGAAGAGGAAGAGGACGAAGATTATTCCGAACAACAATATCCCTCGGCGGATGATAAGTATAAAAATCTTGAAGATTGGTTAACAGCCATGGAGTTGCAAAGGGTACCTGGTTTAGATTTCGAAGAACTAGGGTTGGTCGCTGGGATCGTCATTCCTCCCAAGTTCAAAGTACCTACATTTGCTAAGTATGACGGTTTATCCTGTCCAAAGATGCATATGAGATCCTACGTTAGAAAGATCCAACCTCACTCCTCTGATAAGGATCTTTGGGTCCACTTTTTTCAAGATAGTTTGTCAGGCACGCAGTTGGACTGGTTCTATCAACTTGAGAGATCTGATGTTCATAACTGGGAAGATTTAGCTGCTGCTTTCTACTGGCAATACCAATAAAACGCAGATTTAGCTCCTACTCGTACTCAACTACAGAGTATGGGTATGGCCTCTAATGAAGGGTTTAAAGAGTATGCCCAGAAGTGGCATGATCTGGCTAGAAGGGTGCAACCATCGTTGTCGGATAGAGAGCTGGTTGACATGTTTCTGGGGAACCTTTCTGGACCATTATTTAATCATTTAATCGGGAGCTCATCTGCGGGGTTCACTGAATTAATACTGACAGGTGAAAGGGTCGAGGCTGGCATTAAAAGTGGTAAAATTCAGAAGGATGCTTCCGCTTCCACTGCTATTAAGAAGACCTTCCCAGCCAAGAAAGAAGCTTCTGCTGTTTATTCCCAGAAAAATCAAGGAAGAACGGAGCGCCGACCAATGGTGGGGGCTGTGATGATCCAGAACTCTTCAACCGATCAACCTCGAAGCAATCGACCAAGAGCTAATCAGCAAAGGGTAGAAAGGCCACAACGACAATTCACCCGAATCAATATGACACCGGCTCAAGTCCTCCCTCATTTGTTAAAGCTGAATCTTACCAATTTGAAAGAAGCGCCGAAAAACCCCAATACCTCTTCTCCTTATTATCACTCCAATGCAAAATGTGCACACCACTCGGACAATGTATGGCATGATACCAACAACTGTTGGGCTCTTAAAAACAATATCCAAGACCTGATAGATGCCAAGGAGGTAGAGTTTTATGCTCCTAAAAAGCCCAACGTGATATCCGCTCCAATGCCCAAACATGGTCATAATGTCCATGCAATTGTGGAAGATCTTCATGTTACCACTGTTGATGACCTTTTGACTCCGTTACCAGTGATTAAAGTGAATTTGATGAAAGCCGGGATATTCCCAGGCTGTGGAAAAGACTGTTACTTTTGTTCAAACTTGCAAGCTGACTGCCCACTGTTGAAATCAGGCATCCAACGCCTGATGGATACCCAAGAGATCCTCTTTCAAAAGACTCCTGTTGATACTATCACTCATGTTACTCCTGCTACCTTTGTTACTTCAATCAATGACATTGCTATAATAACCATCTCCGACGATCTTTCCAAGACCTGTAAAAGGCCTATTAAGATCACGCCTGATCCTAAGTTTGTGCCACTGAAAATCACCATGTCGGGGCCTATCCCGTATAAATCCAACAAAACGATACCATGGAATTACGGAGGAGAAATCTTCTACCATGGTATCAAACAGATCGAATCAGTCCAAGAGAGTTCCGATGATGAAACCCCTGATATAGGGAATATTGCGGGAACAAGCAAGATAACTCGCAGCGGAAGGATCTTCTCTCCGGAGATTGCTCCTCCACGGGCAGTCTTCGGACCCGCGAGAGTTTCTGTACCTGTCAAACCATCTGTGCAAAGCCCGGTAATTGAAGAATTGGATGCTCCCAAAGCTAGACCCTCTGTTGATACTACCGATAAGGGTAAGGGGATACTAGAAGCGCCTGTCAGGACGAAGGCTCAGACTGTGGTTATCCCCGAGACCACCTAGAAAGAGATGGAAGAAATCTTAAAGATAATCAAGAAGAGCGACTACGATGTCATGGAGTAGCTAGGGAAAACCCCTTCCAAAATCTCCATGTTGCCTCTCTTACTTTTCTCTGAGGCGCATGCCAAGGCCTTAATCAAATTTCTAAAAACAGCACACGTGCCTCAAGAAACTTCTGTAGACCAGTTTCAAGAGTGTGTGGCTAGCCTTACAGTTGATAATGGTCTTGGATTTTCTGATGCTGATTTGACCCCTAAGGGAAGGAAGCACAATGATGCGCTGCACGTCTCGGTAGAGTGCATAGGGACTACACTTGCCCATGTCCTGGTTGATACTGGTTCATCTTTAAATGTTCTACCGAAGAAGGCTTTGGACAGTCTAGATTGTGAAGGTTTGACTTAAAAACCCAGTAACATCATTGTTAGAGCCTTCGACGGTTCTAAGCGGATGGTTCATGGAGAGGTGGACATCCCAATCAAAGTGGGTACAGAGACCTTCAACTCTACTTTTTATGTGATGGACATCCGTCCTTCATATTCATGCTTGTTGGGAAGGCCATGGATCCACAATGTTGGGGCAGTCACCTCTTCTCTACACCAAATGCTAAAGTACCCAGTCCAGGGTAAGATCATAATGGTTCATAGGGAGGAAGAGTATATGATAAGTCACCTTAAATCCTTCCGCTATGTGGAGTTGGATGGCGAGTTCATAGAAACAGCTTTCCAGCATTTTGAAGAGGTTTCTCCTGAAGTCGCAGTTGCAAAGACAATGACTGATGTGCCTATCATTACCAAGCCGGTGTCCCGGATATCGTCCCTCAAGGATGTAGAGGCTATAATCAGAGAAGGAGGAAGTACAATGTGGGGTCAACTGCCAGATTTTTCTCACAAGACGGACAAGTTCGGATTAGGTTTCACTTCCGTTGGCCAGAAAGCTGTGTGTCACTCCCGGGCTGGAGGACCACCTTTAAAAATCACTCACCATGGAATTAATGCCTTATAAGATGATGATGAAGAAGACAACTTTGAAGATTGGATCTTTCCAACCGTTGAAGGAGGATTAAGCAACTGGGAGGCGAAAGACTTCGTTCCCGTCACTTTCATCAATCAGTAATTTATCTTTGAACAATTTCCTGTTTGGTCTGTAATAATTAAACAATTCGTACACTTTTTTTGCCTTGTGCCTTTCCAGGGGCATATAGGTCCATTTGTAAGGGCTTGATTTCTTCATTATCATATGCCATTTTATGAATCATTGGACGTTTTCATCTATAAACTATTGTGTTCACTTTATTTCCTTTTAATTTGATTTTGTTTAAGGATGGCTATCCCTTACACACACCCACACTCACAAAATGCAGGTACCCATCCACTCCGGACTCCATGGGTGACTATTCTGCTTTGTCCTTCAGTGACTCTGAATATTTGGTCAATCATGCCGAGTACGAAGGTGATGAAGACTGTGAAGTGCCTAGAGAGTTAGCTAGACTTTTGCAACAAGAGGAAATGGCTATTCTTCCCCATGAAGAGTTGTTAGAGACCATCAATCTGGGAACGGAGGAAGATAAAAAAGAGGTTAAAGTGGGTGCCAACCTGGAGCCAGGTGTCAAAGAGCGCTTAGTGCAGTTGTTGAATGAATATGTCGAAATCTTCGCCTGGTCCTATGAGGATATGCCGGGACTAGATACAGATATTGTGGTTCACCGTCTCCCTACAAGAGAAGATTGTCCACCAATCAAACAGAAAGTCCGCCGAATAAGGCCCGACATGTCAGAAAAGATCAAAGCTGAGGTGATGAAGCAATTCAATGCTGGATTTCTGGCTATTACTTCCTATCCACAATAGGTTGCTAACATTGTGCCCGTGCCTAAGAAGGACGACAAAGTCAGAATGTGTGTGGACTACAGAGACCTAAACAAGGCTAGCCCTAAAGATGATTTTCCACTACCACACATCGACATTTTGGTTGAGAATACAGCTCAACACAAGGTATTTTCCTTCATGGATGGATTCTCGGGATACAACCAGATCAAAATGGCCCCCGAAGACATGGAGAAGACTACTTTTGTTACGCAGTGGGGTACCTTCTGCTACAAAGTGTTACCATTCGGACTGAAGAATGCCAGGGCAACCTATCAGCGAGCCATGGTAGCTTTGTTTCATGACATGATACATCATGAGATTGAAGTATACGTAGACGACATGATAGCCCGTTCACAAACAGAAGAAGAACACCTCGACCATCTGCAAAAGCTGTTTGTCAGACTGAAGGAATATAAGCTCAGACTGAATCCTAGCAAGTGCACTTTCGGAGTCAGGTCCGGTAAACTTTTGGGATTTATCGTCAACAACAAAGGCATTGAAGTTGATCCTGCCAAGGTCAAAACTATACAAGAAATTCCTGCCCCCCGCTCTGAAAAGGAGGTTAAAGGTTTCTTGGGACGCTTAAACTATATTGCAAGGTTCATCTCTCACCTAACATCTACATGTGAGCCAATCTTCAAGCTGTTGAAGAAAGATCAGGTGGTTGAATGGAACAATGATTGTCAAGTTGCTTTTGATAAGATCAAGGAGTATTTGCTGGAGCCTCCTATCTTGATGCCACCCGTCGAAGGAAGACCTTTAATCATGTATCTGACTCTTTTGGATGATTCAATGGGGTGCGTACTGGGCCAACATGACGAGTCTGGCCGAAAAGAGCATGCCATTTATTACCTTAGAAAAAAGTTTACCGACTGTGAGACTCGCTACTCACTGCTCGAGAAAAGTTGCTGCGCTTTGGTATGGGCTGCTCGCCGGCTAAGGCAGTATATGTTGACACACACCACTTTGCTGATTTCCAAAATGGATCCGATTAAGTACATCTTCGAGAAGCCTGCTTTATTCGGAAGAATCGCTAGATGGCAGATGATCCTGACTGAATATGAAATTTAGTACACAACCCAAAAATCTATAAAGGGGAGTGTGCTAGCCGACCATCTAGCTCATCAGGCTGTCGAAGATTACCAATCTATGAGGTTCGACTTCCCTGACGAGGACATTATGATATTGGACAACATTGAAGGGAACGGACCGTATGACGAACCTGAACAAGGATCCTGATGGACCCTGTACTTTGATGGTGCTTCAAATGCACTTGACAACGGTATCGGTGTGGTACTTATTTCTCCTGAAGGTTTCCATACACCTTTCACTGCTAGACTCTGCTTCAGCTGCACTAACAACATGGCCGAATATGAAGCTTGTATCTTTGGTCTCAAGGATGCTATTGACTTGGGAATCAAATCTTTAGTCGTATTTGGGGACTCAGCTTTTGTTATCAGTCAAATCAAAGGAGAGTGGGATACCAAACATCCTAATCTTATCCCATACAAAGAACATGTCCTGAAATTGCTGCCTCATTTCGAGCAGATTGCCTTCGAGCACTTTCCGTGAGAAGAAAATCAGCTAGTTGATGCTCTAGCTACAATGTCTTCCATGTTTAAACTCAACTGGGATAATGAGGCTCCCCAAATCACCATTGAGCGAATGGAAGAACCTGCGCACTGTCATGAGATTAATACCGAAGAAGTAGTGGAACAATCCTGGTTTCATGAAATCAAAAGGTATCTCAAGACTCGAGAATACCCTGAAGGAGCTTCAGTCAATGACAAAAAGTTCTTAAGGAGATTTGCTGCCAAGTTCTTCCTAAGTAATGGTATCCTATATAAGCGCAACCATGATTGTGTTCTACTTTGTTGTGTGGACAAAGCTGAAGCTGAGTTGATCATGACTGAAATACATAGTGGCACCTTTGGCACCCACTTGAGCGGACATACGATGACTAAGAAGATTCTAAGGGCAGGCTACTACTGGTCTACCATGGAAGCAGACTGTCATCAATACGCTCGTACTTGTCACAAATGCCAAGTCTATGCTGACAAGGTACATATTCCTCCAGTTCCTCTCAATGTTCTAACAGCTCCTTGGCCATTCGCGATGTGGGGAATTGACATGATTGGAGAGATCAAGCCTACGGCATCCAACGAACATCGCTTCATCCTGGTGGCTATTGATTACTTCACCAAGTGGGTCGAAGCAGCTTCCTTCGCCTCAGTTACAAAGAATGTGGTTGCCCGCTTCATTAAGCAGAATCTCATATGCTGGTATGGTATCCCTGACAGGATCATCACAGACAACAGTACAAACCTGAATAACACTGTGATCACCGATCTGTGCGAGCAGTTCAAGATTCAACATCACAATTCATCTCCCTATCGGCCAAAGATGAACGGTGCTGTTGAAGCAGCGAACAAAAATATCAAGAAGATCATTCAAAAGATGACAGTCACCTACAAGGACTGGCATGAGATGTTACCGTTTGCTCTGCACGGATATCTTACCATGGCGCATACTTCAATAGGGGCAACCCCCTTTTCTTTGGTATATTTCATGGAAGCTGTTTTACCTATGGAAGTTCAGATTCCTTCCTTGAGGATCATGAAGGATACTGGTTTGAGTGAAGACGATTGATTCAGACCCAGCTTGATCAACTTAATTTGATTGACGAGAAGCGACTTATTGCTTTTTGTCATGGTCAGACGTATCAAAAACGGATGATCAAGGCTTTCAACAAGAAAGTTAGACGTCAGGTATATCAAGTTGGAGATCTTGTAATCAAGTGGATCATCTTGCCGCAAAGTGATCCCAGGGGCAAGTGGACTCCTACTTAGAAGGACCATTTGTGATCAAGAACATCTTTTCTGGTGGGGCAATGATTCTGACCACCATGGACGGCGACGACTTTCCGCACCCTGCGAACACAGACATAGTCAAAAGATACTATGCATAAAACGACCCGACAAGTTGAAAACCCGAAAGGGCGACTTGGGCAAAAATGGGCATCTCGGTGAATCGAAAACCCGAAAGGGAGATTCAGGCAAAAATTAGGGATAAACAAATAAAATCTGTACACCCGGCAAGTTGAAAACCCGAAAGGGCGACTTGGGAAAAAAAGGGTTTCCCGGTGGATCGAAAACCCAAAAGGGCGATTCAAGAAAAAGTTAGGGAATTAAAGTGTATGACTATGTCTCGTCAGATCACTTTAAGGATAATCTCTTCACGACCAATACTCCAAGCTCCTGATCAATCCAATCATCCGCGGACGAAGCAACGAATGGACAAAGATACTCAGAGTTGTGAAGGCTACAGCAGAATGGGAGCCCCGTGGAATTGTTACACATAGCCATCTTTCTTTTTGTATAAAATTTTTCTCAATTTTTATGACAACATTCTCTTACTAGGATGTTTGTCTCCTTTGTACAAAGATACTTACAAAAGTTAATACAAAGATACTTCGAAGTGCAGAAATTTACTTGCCTTTTCTTTCTTTTACAATTATGTTTTATTTGAAAACGTCCAATGATTTGTTAAATAAGCATATGCATTTGAATATAATCACTGCTTACAAATAAAACGAAATGGGAAAGGATAATTACTGATAGGTCGAAAGTATAGGAAAATGTCTTTAGGCTGTTCCAGAAGAAATCCCCTACAGTATGTCATTTAGATCCTCAACAGAGCTAAAACCTTGGAGTATATATCCCCAGCAGAGTTAAGTTTCAAAATTCCCATCAGAGCTAAGTTTCTAAAAAGCTCCCGATCCCCAGTGGTGCTAGAATATTCTAAACTTTCTTCCCCAGTGGATCCCGAATACTCTAAACTTTCATCACCAACAGAGTTCTCCACAAAACAAGGGATCCCCAGTAGATTGGCACACGACCCAAGCTCCTGATTTCCCTGACAGAATAAACACTCTCCCCACCAGAGTTATTTCCTGACAGAGCGAAGATTCTAGTTCCCGTTTCTCCATTTGAAGCCTCCCAAGTTTTAATTCCCCAGTAGAGATTGTCGGATTTTTCCTTATTTCCCCAGGAAAGTCATGAAGGATTCTCACATCCCTACAGAAGTTGTCAAAGTTTTGATAATCCCTGCAGGTTGCCGAGGATTTTCTATCCCCGACAGTAATCAGCAAGATTCTCTCATCTTCAATAATCAAAAAATTTTGGAATCCCCAACATCGATCAAGGATTTACTTTCCCCGACAACAGTCAAGGATTTCGTTATCTCCGGCTATCAATGATTTATTTGCCTCAACAAGACAGCTAATCAGCTTACACGCACATCCATTACATTCATATATCATAAACATGGATGGGACACATTTTATTGCATCATATATATCATGCAACATAACTTTGTGCTTTAGCTAACGTTTTACCCTTTTCAGGATAAGATTAAAAAGCTATCAACAACTATTCAGAGATTTCAGATACAGTATGGATACACCCCCAGACACGGAGGTCATTCTATTACTCATTCAGAATTTCAAGTCAAGATACAATATGGATACACCCCCAGACACGGCGGTCATTCTATTACTCATTCAGACTTCAGCAATCAGATACAGACTAGATACGCTCCAGACACGGCGGCCATTCTATTTCTCATTCAGATTCAACTATCAACTTCAAGTTCAGATACACTCCAGACACAAAGGTCATTCTGTCACTTGTCCGGATCCCAGTTACAGTACGGATACACTCCAGACACGGAAGTCATTCTGCTACTCATACAGATCTCAACTTCAGATACAATCCAGATACGCTCTAGACGCGGTTGTCATTCTGTCACTCATTCGGAATTTATCCCCAGCATATAGATGTTCCATACATAGTTACAACTTGGATACGCTGCAGACACAGACGCCATTCCTTTGCTCATACGAACCCAATCTCCAGATACAACTCAGATACATTCCAGATACGGATACCATTATGATATTCATTCTACTGATTTTCAACAAACAAGTTTTGGATGGCATCTCTAAGCCCATCTCCAGCAATATTATACCATTTCCAAATGGCATCTTTAAGCCCATTCCCTCAGCTATATTTTGACGAGTGCAAATTTACGGGCACTCTAGTGTCCAATCCTCTTTTACCTTCGAGCCACGAAAGGCCAACTTGCCAATCTAACTCTTCAGGTTCAAGAAGATTGAACAGGGGCAACTGTTGTACCCCAAAATTTGCCCTCTTATTTTATCAACATTTCTCATCACAAGGCTCCTAGGAACTCAGGATCAAGCTAGGGTTTGCTCTGCTAAAGACATCTCCTTGCACTGATGACCTAACCTAGGGTTTGTGTTTTCACAAGGATTTGTGGACCTTCAATGCTCAAAGTGACTTTCATACCTCATGTTGGACTCATAAGTTTGCCCATACCAAGTTTCAAGCCTTGAATCAAATTTTTGCCCAGTCAATTGGACAGTTGACCTAAAAATCAGTTGTATTGGGGAAAAAGTCAATTGTGGCCAATTTACAGTCAAACCTCATGAACCATTTGAACAAGTTTGGACCACAACTCCACAAGAAATTTGATCAGATCACCAAAAGGGCAAAATGGTCATTTTTAGGGTTTTGACTGTACAAAGGCAATTTCTGACTTTTTGACCTAACCAATGGAAAATTAGGTTCAACCATGGACTCAAGGACTCAATGGCATCATCTTGACCTATTCAACAAGTTCAAAATACCTCAATTGCATTGGATTGACAGATGAATTTTTCAGTCAACTGATCAAATTTTGACTATACATTGAAAAGTCAAACTTTGACTTTTTGGTCAAAATCAAGTGCCAAGGGTCATTTTTCATCAAGATGTGTCAAATTATGAAACTTGTTCATCAAGAAACCCAAAATTGCAAATTAGGGTTTGAAATTGAAAATTTTCATAACTTAGAATTTTTCTAAGTAATGAAATTTTCTTATTTTTTCCTAACTTTGCCCCACATTTTCACTATGATGCATATGGATTCAAACAAAACTTACAACATAAAAGTTGTAGTCCTCCACAAAGTCTACAACTTTGATTCACAAAGTTTTCTCAAAAGAAGCTTGGATCTCAAGTTATGATTTTTGGAACAAGGGTCCCTAAAACTTTTAACTTAGTGAAATTTTGCCCTAGTTTAGGCAGGATTTTGCCCTATCTTCTTGGCCATTTTTCACATAGTTCCACTTGGAATCTCAAGTTGTATTTCAAAGATGGATTATAGGGCATGTTACAAGATTTTCAAATTGTCCAAGAACTCCTCAAACACATTTGTGGTTAGGGAGAATCGAAAGTTTGAAGTTGGCAAAAACTCACTTTTCATCCATGGCAAATTCATGTTCATACAAGTTGCATTTTCAAACCAGCACGCCTTACACTAGTTTGCAGGCCTCTAAACCACTTCACACTCCATAATTTAATGCAAATCCATTGAGCTAATACATTGTCTTGGTCATTAGGGTATTGTACACAAGTTTAATCTCTAAATGGTAAAAGGCACATTTCCATTTTTGCAAAAGTGTGCTTTATGTCAAACCATGATCCTTGAGCATAGAGCCAAGATCTCTCGCAGCAAAACAAATCCACAAATCAGAGAGGCCAAGAGCAATGTATGCAAGGTGATAAGATAGCCTGTACAGGCCTGTAATCACAACTTCTCATTCTTGCTTCAAAAATAAGAAACTTGTCAAAATCCTTAGAACTTGGAAACCAGCCAATGTTAACTTACACAAACATTCCAAACATCTTTCACACAACCCTCTGAGCAAGAAACACGAGTGCTTGAGCCCCAAAATCTCCCATAGCCAAAAATCACACTTCTTTAGCAAAACAGGGCAGGTGCTGCAACTTGAGTTCCCCAGCTCATTTGGCTCGTGCGTTTTGCCCCAAGTTGCTTCAAACACCTTCCATTCAACTCACTCAAGCTATCCCAAACACCAAAAACCAACTGTAACTCCATTTACAGTGTTCACCATTTTCATTTCAAGCTTGTGCAGGTTGGGTTGTATAGGCTGATTCAAGGACTTTCAAGGAAAGCTAGCTATTGGAGAAGATCAAGTGAAGTTCAGGCAAGCTACCAGACATCTCAAACCTTGTTGAGAAGCATTGCATTGCCCTACACAAATCCAACTGAAGTAGGTTTTTCTTCACTTTCTATCCCTCTATTTAGGAACATTTAGCCTTAGGTTTGTGAATAAAAAATGTAGTGTTCATTGCCATGAAGCTGTACATATGCTCAGTTTTCATTTATATTAAGTGTGCTAGGAGAATTTCATCCATGAACATGCTGAAAAAACTAGGTCAGATTTTAGGGCCAGAGAAATTCTCTCTGGTCTTTGAGAGTTAGGATTAGTATTTTATATGGTTGGAATCGTCTTGAAATTCTCTACAAGTTTGATGTTGTGAGTTTTTGCAAAAGATCACGCATGAAGGATCTGGTAGTTTATACAGGGACGCGCGCGTTTTTCAAATGCTGGAGGTTGAAGATGAAGATTTAGGCTGGGCTTGGCTTGGTTGCTTTTGACAACTCCTCTTTTCATAATCTACTCCTCGAACCCAAGAAAACATATCAAAGGTCTTTCCTGTGCTTTTTGACCTTTCCTTAGAATAAAATAAAAAGTCGGTGGCGACTCTTGCTAAACCGAAACATTTGCGAAAACAAACGCAAAACCTCAAGTCAGTTCTCCCACCGTATCACAAATACCAACATGCGCCAATTTACTGCGTTGATGTTCAATTCATTTGAGATCCAGACTCAGAGCAGTGATATTAATATGGGAACCCGCGATTCACTTCACTCAGTAATTCGATCAAAAATATAGAATAACATCCGGTACATAACCTGTACCGATTCAAAGCTCAGAGTAGTAAAAAACTATACTAACAGAATAACCAACCCTGCATAATTAACAACCCATTCCAAACAAACATGTTTAATAGAAAAAAGCCCCTAACTAATTGCTCTAACCTCTAACATAACCACCTATAACTGTTTCCAATCATTCACAACCCCCTAACTGTTTTTTAAACCAATTCCCATAACTGTTTCCAACCAACTTCATAACAGTTTCCAACTAACTTCTAAATTCCTAATCACCTATAACAGAAAACAGCCTGTAACAAATTCTAACAATCATAAAACTGTCATTTAACCAACCTGATTGAAATAGAATTTCAGCTCCCTAACTAACCTATAACAGAATTATAACTATCCTAACAAACAAACAGAATCATAACAAGCCCTAACATCTAACTAACACAAATCCACTCTAACTAACTTCCGACTCTACTTAATTGTCACATAACTGATGGAAATCTCACTGTTAATCTCATAACTGAATCCTCTAATCCAAAGGCTCATATTTAATGATCCCTAACTAATTCTCAATCTCTATCAACTATATAACCTCTTTATCACCTTCAATTTCGAGGACCTTCATCTTTACCACATGCCCGACCTCGAACTCTTTCTGATTCTCTCTTCGTGACCTTGCTTGCAATCTGCTATCTCTCACCTTCTTCACCATCCTCTCTCTGTAATAAATCTAATAACCTTCTTATAAAACCTCCATAACCACACATCCCTCTTCCATAATTGAATTCCATCATATTCAGCTCCAACACACTTGCATACAGAGTATTCACAACATCACTACTGTAACAAAAACGCAGACATTCAAAAGAAAAGAAGAAGAGTTTTAGAAGGAAAAAGAGAAGAAGAAGCATAGGAAGTGAAAACGAGCATTTACCTGAATATTATCCTCTGGTATTCTTGCGCTATTAGTTCCGTTGAATAGCCGTCGGAGCTACTCCAGCAGGTAAGCTCCAATCATCTTCATTCTTTCGCTCCTCCGCTCTTTTTTTCATGTGATAGTGTAGATTAAACATAATGGAGTATAATCCCTAAGGTGTCAAAGATCAATTGAGCGTAGGGATTATCCGATGCAGGTTTTAGGTTTCTAGTTTTCCTGTTCTTGATATGAGGCGGAGATGTTAAAATCAAAGGGAAGGAGGAGAGCAATAGGGGTGAGTAGCAAAAGGATGATGCCACTACATTTTCGATCGGAGCTGATCGCGCCAGAAGGCTCTAGATTGTCGTTGTTCATATTCGAGAAGGAGAGGAGAAAGGTTGAACAAAGAAGAGGTGGTCTCAAAGAATCTGAAGAGTCATAACCTAACTCCTATCCAAACAGCATCGTTCTGCTTATGATTTTGTTATTTTGCATATTCTTTTATTATTAATGGATAAGAGAGAATAAAATTGAGGATGGTTTGGGCTAAATTGGTGTTGAAGAAATTTCGTTGGGCTTGTTCTTGAATTGTTGGTTTGGTATGTTTCTACTTTGTTTTTAAGTCATGTTAGCTTATAACAAAAATGCTGATGGATTAGTTTTTGGGCCTAGCGCCTGATTCCTACAACGCACCCTCTTGAAATTCAATTCTCATCCCTGTTTCTCTTACCTTCCTTTTATATTTTTTAATTCTTTCTTTCATGATCTTTTTTTAATAACAAAAATACATAATAAAATGGTAAAATATTATAAGACATTTTAGGAATTAAATAGGAATTAATTTCCCCCTTTGCTAACTTTTTAGTCAATTTTAACTACTAGTTTTACTCATTTTATTCCATGTATTTCGTTTGCGATTTTTGGTATGGATTTTATGAAATGCTTTAATACTTGATGCCTAATTTTTCTTATTTGTATAGTCTTTCATGATCCATTAGGTGATTTTGGTTCAAATTCAATCTTCAATTTAATTGAACTAAAATTAGACATTAGGCTTCTAAATCCAAGCATGCAAACATTAGGTAGAATTCCCTCAAAATTCCAACTTTAGGTCCATGATGCATAATAACATTAGGTTTAGAAATAGGCTAGTCTCTCTTATACTTATCTTTCCCCTTTTTCATTCGCATAAAAAACAAAAACTTCTTTTTCCTTTCAAACTTCAAAACACTTTAAAACTACCGATAAGAATCATGCTTTTGTTGAGTATGGGAAATGATAAGCGGGTCCTTTCTCGATCTTATTGTTCTTCCATCTCAAGCCTAGGTGTGGTTCAAGTCTCAAAGACTCCTTTCACGGATAAGTGGAAAAGTGGTTAATACCTCTCTCTTGAGTTCAACTAGCCGTCATGCGCAACAAAATAAAAACCAACTCAAACCTTTTTGTGCGTCCAAGCACCTTTTCTCTAAAACCCTTTTCAGGTAAGGACATGATTAATTTACTTCTGTTCCAACGCATAAGTCTCCAAAGTTCGAGCTACGGCAGAAGGCAGAATTAACATCGTCCATAAAAAATACAAAACAAACAAAAACATGTGAGCCGAACTACGGTAGCTCTGATTCCTCAAAAAGGATACATAGGCATTAGGATAGGGCCCGAGCGAGTACAACTTTATTTTCCCTACATTATTTTCTCCTTTATTTTGCATGTATTCTTCAGCAGTAATAAACAGTAAGCATATATTAAACACACCCATAAGATTAGAACAACAAGAGTGGATACCATAGAGTACTACGGGCGTGTGGGATGCTAATACCTTCCCCTCGCGTAACAGACTTCCTTACCCAATCTATCGGTCGCAAGACCGTGACTTCTCCATTCTTAGGTTTTCTTGATAATTACCTTTCCCTTCATATGGGATAAAAGACGTTCGATGGAGACTTCATTGTTTGATGATTTGCAGCCGGTTGTTTCACACACAAATTGAAACCTTTAATCATAACATGGGGCAGGGTATTTTCTTAGTTAATTCAATAGTGCACTCAATCCCAAGCTTTCCCCTTGTACACGAAAGTTAGTGTCAGAGGTATCATTCCAAAAAAAGATGGTGATGGTTCTGCATAATCATTAAAATAGGCAGTCATTATCTCTCAAAAGAAAAGCTCGCTAAGTCAAAACTTATGAAGGAGACTTAAGAAAAAAACTGGGTCATCCCGCTGACTGTAATCACAAAAGAAACAGTTCAAGCAAAAAGTATGGATAATAAAATTAAAAAAAAAGAGGTCGCTACAAATCCTCAACAAAAAGAAAAGGTTAGAAAAATGACTGCCTTCTCAAATAAACTTTCAGTATCCGAACCATCACCAGAATATCAGGGCCAAGATTCTAGAACTCAATTGGGATATAAATGCATAGTTAACTGAGTATAGGACGAAAGAACATCATGAAGAACGAGTTGGGTACAAATAAATTTCGATCCTTTATCCTTTGTTGCTTAAACCGTGAACCAGACCACGTTACAACCCCTAAAAGTCCTAGCTGAAGCATGGATTAGTTCGAAAGCATATTGTTACAAACAGGTATCCTGACTCTTGTAAGGTTTGCTATAAATCCTGAGTTGAAATCACATTCTTACAAATTTTGTTTTACTAAAAAATTAATTTTCAAAAACTTCAAGACAGACATAAGTTTTGCATTTTTAATACCACTGTTTGCATATGACTAATTGTTAAACAACAAAGAAATTTGCACGACGAATATTCAATGAACAAAAATCCTCTCAATGAACAAAATCACCTCAGATGGAAAGACATTTCCAATAACAGGCCTTTCATAATCAAGAGAAATGACATGGTGTCTAAACTGGTCTGGGGGCAGTCGAGTCAAGATTCAAGGAATCCCTCAAAAGCGCCGAATAGCCAGAGGCAGACCTCCATCTAAATCACTTAGGGAATGGAACAGGAAGGGACATGTGCGATCGAGAAAACATTTTCTGAAAGTGCTGCAACACTTACTACTATGGACAGTGACAATTTTCTGCACCTTGTGAACGTGGACATAGTCGAAAAATACTACGCATGAAAAAATACCCTCTAGGTTGACTGACCTAGGCAAAAGTAAGGGAATCCTAACGAACCAAAGGAGTTCAGAAAAAAATTAAGGATATATAAATAAAACTGTACACCCGACAAGTCGAAAACCTGAAAAGTCAGCTTGGGCAAAAAAGGGTATCCAGGTGGACTGAAAATATGAAAGGACAGTCTAGGAAAAAGTTAGGGATTAAAGCGTACGATTATGTCTCGTCATCTTGTCACTTGTCTATCAGTAGAAGGCTTATCACTCTGATCAATATTTACTCAAGACTCCAGGAGTTGGGATAACATTCAAACCATCCACAAAATCCCCACAGAGTAACCACCCCTAGGGGACTATCTTCGCAGAGTTCGTCATGAACAAGGATACATTCCCAAGTAGGTATGGAGACAGAGACGTCCTCCCGCAAAGTAACTGTCATGATTCAGTATATAACCTAACAATTTCAGACATTCCAATATCTTCTTAATAGATCAAAAGCTTTAATCATCTCCCCAACATCTTGGAGATTTCTTCGACTTGGTTCATAAACTTCTTGGGTTCCCCAACAGGGCTTCATAAAAATCCCCAAGTAATTTATGGAGTTTTCTTTCCCTAGTAGAGTTTATTTCTCTAGCCACGAAGTTCATCTCCCAACAATTCAACTTCAACAAATATTGAAGAATCACATTCTTCATCCCCAGCAGCAGTCATGGATTTATCTTCTCTTAGTACAACGACACTACAAAGAGCAACTGATACGCTCATATATTACAGTCATACAACATTTACAATACATGGTAGCATATGCATAACTGAAACGCATATAACATTCTCATTTATTTTGAGAGCATCATGCAATTCATACATAATGACATCGCATGAAATTGATTTTACCTTTTCAGGTTGAATTCCCAGACAAAAAAATACTATCAACTTATGCATAACAGGTCAAAGATTAATGCCCGAAACCAGACGGGGAAACTATCTACATGACCAAGTGGTATGAACTCCCAGAGCAGGATGGGTTTACCAACAAATACAACAGGCCACAAATTAATGCCTGAAACCGGACGAGGAAAATATCTATGTGACTAGCCAAAAACAGGCCACAAATTAATGCCCGAAACCAGATAGGGCAACTATCTCAACAAGCAACCAAAACAGTTCCAGATTAATTCTCTAAGCCAGACAGGGCAACTATCTGCGAACAGCTGATTGTAGATCAATTCCCGAAACAAGACGGGGCAACTATCTACATGACCAGATGAAGTAGCCCTACCCAGGCTCCTTCTAATATATTTCTAGATGCAGCTTTACACGGGCTCATCCTGAAACAATCTTACACGGATTCCTTCTCACAATTTCCAAATGCAGCTTTACACGGGCTCATCCTGAAGCAATCTTACACGGATTCCTTCTTATTTTGAAATGAAGCTTTACACGGGCTCTTCCTGAAACAATCTTACACGGGTTCCTTCTAATAACCCTCTAGATGCAACTTTACACGGGTTCATCCTGAAACAATCTTACACAGATTCCTTCTCGTAATTTCCAAATGCAGCCTTACACAGGCTCATCCTGAAGCAATCTTACACAGATTCCTTCTTCTTCTGAAATGAAGCTTTACACGGGCTTTTCCTGAAGCAATCTTACATGGGTTCCCTCTAATATCCTTTCAGATGTAGCTTTACATGGGCTCATCCTAAAGCAATCTTACACATATTCCTTCTCCTCCTGAAATGCATCTTTACACGGGCTCCTCCTAAAGCAATCTTACACGAATTCCCTCTAATAACCTTTCAGATGCAGCTTTAAACGGGCTCATCCTGAAGAAATCTTACACGGATTCCTTCTCCTCCTGAAATACAGCTTTACACGGGCCCTTCCTAAAGCAATCTTACATAGGTTCCCTCTAATAACCTCTCAGATGCAGCTTCACATGGGCTCATCCTGAAGCGATCTTACACAAGTTCCTACTATAACATTTCCAGATGTAGTCTAACACGGGCTCGTTTTGAAGAAATCTTACACAAGTTCCTACTAAGACATTTCCAGGTGTAGTCTAACACAGGCTCATCCTAAAGCAGCCTTACACGATTGCCTTCTAATACATTTCTGGACGCGGCTTAACACGGGCTCTTTCAAACATTTCATTCAGATAAAACTAGACGCATGTTCATTCTTATACTCCTATCAATAATTACTTTGGATGACATCTATAATCCCATCTCTGACGACTCTCTGTTATCTTCTCCAAATGGCATCTGTAAGCCCGTTGCAGATATCATCAACCAACAACATTTTTCATGCGAGTGCAAATTTCTGGGCACTCTAGTGTTCAATCATCTTCCACCTTCAGATTATGATAGGAAGACAAGCCAATCTAAATCCTCATGTTTAAGAAGATTGAACAGGGGAAGTTGTTGTACCCCAAAATTTTCCCTCCCATTTTTACTCAAGACATGCTCATTGAGGTCCTCAATTGCTCAAGGTTGACCAAAGAATTGATCAAACAAATTCTCCTCCTAAGTAATGAACCTCCAATTAGGGTTCACTTTTTACCAAGATGTTTGGGTTGCAAAGGCTCCAATTGATTTCTATGGTCCCTAATATGTCCACAGGAATGTCCATGCCAAATTTCATGCCTTACACTACAAGTTTGCTTAGTCAATTGCTCAAATGTTTGAAAGTCAACTATACTAGGTCAAAAGTCAACTGTGGCCAATAAACAGTCAAACTTCAAGATTTTTGGTCAACATCAACATTTTGAAGTGATATCCACCATTTGATCAAGTGTTGATCATGACACCTCAAGGAATGCTCTTAGTTTATCAAAAGTCAAGAATTGCTAAATTAGGGTTTCTATAAGAGAAGTCAACTGAACTTTGACCAGGCATAACTTTCACATACTTCATCCATTTTCCCCCCTAAAAAATCTCATTTTGAAGAGAATCCAATTCCCTACAACTTCTATTTTATCGTCAAGTCCAAG
The DNA here is from genome assembly GCA_948472305.1 of Vicia faba. Lineage (NCBI taxonomy): Eukaryota > Viridiplantae > Streptophyta > Magnoliopsida > Fabales > Fabaceae > Vicia > Vicia faba. Next base: position 213,998,621 of record OX451735.1, on the reverse strand, counting down.
AAATGCACCATTTGAAAGATACAAGCTCACACATTACAGGTCATTTTTCGAAAGTCAACAAAAAACACTTTTTTCCAAGACCATTTACATTAAGATAAGGTCTTCAAATGCAGTATTGATAAAAAGAGGGATTGAAGTAGAAATCTTGGGCTTTCCAAAAAGTCCTAGATTATAATCATTGGATAAACATTAAGCAAGTTATGGTTTACCCAAGTTGGGAAAATTTGTGAAATTTCAAGAATTATGCATTGGGAAAACTTGAACTTTTAGGTCAATAGCCTAACTTCTTGAACTTCAAACATCTTTATAACCTTATGAGAGACCTCTAAAATCATTTCTACACTGCCTTGCCATTTCTATCTATTTTATCCATATTTATTTTGTTTTATTCAAATAAAAACTAAATAAAATTGCATAAAATAGTAAATATTGTTTATGGCAATATAGGCTGATGGTTTGAATTGTTTTTGGGCCCAAAATTTCGTGCAAAGGAGGCCAGGTGCATTGCACCTCAAAAGGGGAAAGAACTTGCATTTTTGGAACTTTTTTAATATGTTTGATTTTGGTTTGAAAGAGGGCCATTATGGGTGGATTCTTACCATCATTGCTAGCCCTCTTCTTCCTATATAAATACAAGACCAATGCATGAGAAAATGGGGACGAAAATACATTGCCTTACCAAAGCTTCACAAAATTGCAAAAAATCATAAAAGTTGTGAAATTCGAAACTGAGTTCTGTAGCGGTAGAAACGTTTAAGACTAAGCCATTGGATTGACTAGACTTATACATATCAAAAATAAAAATCACCACCGCACTTTATTATTTCCAAAGGAATGAGAAAAGAGTGAGTAACCCAAAAAAAATGGGGGAAAGATTCAAGGTAAGGGGGTTGGTTATGCAAAGGGAAGGTATTAGCACCCTAAATATCTACACTACTCTGCATGAACCTCTTTGTAAAATCTTTATATTTGGCTATAAAATGTTGTATAAAAATGGATGGTGGAGATGAGAAAAGAAATATATTTTTATGGTTTTTGCACCCGCCGCGGTTGCGAACCTTTAGCGCCTACGTACCACCTTTCGTGCAATAGGGGATCAGGGTACACATAGTTCTTCTTTTAAAGTTTTTTAAACACAAGTGTGTTGGTTAATTTTATGAGATAAGACATCATCGTCATTATCCGTGTGGAAAACATACTTACTACCTACAATTATGAGAAAGGAGAATTTGCATTATCTCAAAGTGAAGGATATGGCTTGGATTTTAAAATCAACAATGCCTCATTCAACACCCAAGTGGAAAATATCTCACTTCACTACATATTGAAGAAGTATAGCTGTTTGCATCACTACAAGGATTGACAAGAGTCGAATCTTTTGAGAAAAGTTTAAGATGAAAGCCAAGATGGCAAAATGGTTTGAATGGGATTGATTGATTTTTAGTCTTCTAAAAAAAAGTCAAAGTATTATTAAGTTGATTGAAGTTTATTTGTGAAAAGGTTTTCAAACCCTAATTTGCAATTTTGGGTTTCTTGATGAACAAGTTTCATAATTTGACACATCTTGATGAAAAATGACCCTTGTCACTTGATTTTGACCAAAAAGTCAAAGTTTGACTTTTCAATGTATAGTCAAATTTTGATCAGTTGACTGAAAAATTCATCTGTCAATCCAATGCAATTGAAGTATTTTGAACTTGTTGAATAGGTCAAGATGATGCCATTGAGTCCTTGAGTCCATGGTTGAACCTAATTTGCCATTGGTTAGGTCAATAAGAAGATTTTTCAAAAGGAGGAAGAAGATTTTTGAAATTAAAGAAGATGGGAGGAGAAGAAGAGACTATCCTAAAGCATAAGGTAAAAGTTAGGGATAAGAACCATCAAACCAACAAGAAGCCAATACTTGACATTATGAGTCAAGATAGAATTCACATTATTTGGATTGAAATCAAACAAGCAAATATACTAGATCTCTTGGGAGAACCAAGCTTCAAGTGTATTAAGTCTTCATAAAAATTGGGCAGAGTAACGACTGTATACAGGTGAATTCCATATTACAAACAAAGGATGTAATCATAATGACCTGCACACAAAACAAAAAAACAACCCAATGTCTTGAGGTAAACCTCAAGAACTCCAGACAAAATATCAATTAAGGTCACAAGGTCTCCAATATAAGCCAAGGTTTCTATTCCTAAGTCCAAGAAGTCTAATACTCCATAATGCCAAGGATAGTAACCGAATAGTCCAAGTATTTTAAAGGGTTTTTATGGTTCATGTTGATTATTAAGTGTCTTAGAAAAGATAAGAAAAGCTCAAATGAGCAAAATAAAAATGACATGAAATGTAATGCTTAAAGTAAATGGTACATAAAGCATAAAAAATAAAAGGGCACAAAGTAAAAAAAAAAAATTAGTGGTTAGTTGGAAGACCATCTTGAAAATTGCATTTGGAACTCATTAGAGGATTGGTAGAGCCAAAGCCTTCACACAACAAGTTACATTTAATGATCAACGATGTTTAAGTGATCCGCGTTGCCCAAAAGTGTTGTAGATCCATTAGAGGATTGGTAGAACCAAAGCCTCCACACAATGAATCTCAAGGTTATTGGATCAAAGGGATCAAATTAACATACTTAAGAAAGATGAATGTGCAAAGAATTTTGGAGGAAAAGGCTAGAATCTCAGAAACTGATTTCAAAAATTTCAAGTTCATGTGAGGTTTTGACAGATTGTTTTTGGCTCTCAAAGCTTGAGGAAATGAATGGGGGATGACCCTCATTTATAGGGAATCAAATGGAATGTTCAAGCGTGTGAAATGATGAAGTTTAGAGGGAAATCGTGTGAACCTGATGCACGAGTAAAGTGTGATCTGATTTCTATCAAAACTCATCCAATCCTTGAATTTTAAGGCTCTAATCCACTTTGTAAACTTGATTAAACATGTTTAGATCACAAACACGTGCTAATTTGATGTTTAGAGGCCAAAACATGAATTTCAAATTCTGACTTATGAAGAAACTTCAGTTCCAAGTTACCAAATTTAATCCAATGGCATTCTCAGCTCAAGGGGTCTTAAGGCATGATTCTTGATGCTTTAGAAAGATGAGGTTACAAGCTTTTTAATGGAAAAATAATGGAATCAAATGGATGCTTGAGCTGAAAGTTGCATTGAGTCAAAGTTGGGAAAAAAGGTTGACTTTCCATACTTAGAAATATTTCAAATTTTTCTTCAAAAGTGACCTATAATGTTTTGCATCCAAACATGGCCTTCCACTTGGAATTTGCTCTTGAACAAAAAAGATTGCATAAAATAGACCTCTTGAATGACATTTTGAAACTTTAACCATTCAAAATCTCCAAAAATTGAGAGAGTTATGAATTGTTGAAGTTGGCAAAAAAATCATGAAATGACCTATAATCTTTTGTATCCGTAGGGCATATTCCATCCATTTTCTTATTTTCACATAAAATAAGGCATAAAGTTCACATACTCAAGATCATTCTGGAAAAAGAGTGGAATTAAAGTGATAAAAATTTACCAAGTTATGATCATTTGAAGTCACACATGGGAAAATGGGGGTTCATCTGGAGGACTTGTACTCTTTCTTCATCATCAAGTTTCTCCCACATGAAAAATCCTTGAAACATTTTAAGTGATTTGTTAATAACCATTTGAAGAGAATAATGTCTTTGGAATCACTCAAAAATACCAAAAGATGAGCAAGATATTCTTCTTTGAAGTTCAAAACCCTATCTCATAGATCAAGAAAATGCTTTCAGGAACTTTGACAATTTTGAACAAACTTCTTGTACCAACACTCTTGCTTTGTAGATAGAAGTTGTTGAGGATGAAAATGAGAACTCATAGCCACCAAAAACACTTTCATATCTTGAGAGTTGAGAGAAATATGAACCTGTGATCATTGGGAACAAGACCTTGTCCAACCATGACAACTTCTTCAATCAATCCCTTGCACTTTTAAATCAATTTTGACATCTTGGAAATGTAGTGAACCAAAATAACCTTGCCATGCCATCCCTACCAAAACAACTTCAATGGTGAGGTTTGGACTTCTCAAGATTTATTTCCTAGGGCATAGAAATAAACTCATGAACTCATGGAGCAACTTGCTAAATCTCATTGCCTTTACCTACATTAGTAACAAACAAGACAAACCAACATTGCATTTTGTTAATTAAAAGGAAAAAAAATCAAGACAAAATATTCATGATCACAAAAGAAAACAAGTCAAGGTGCTTGGTGATTCCTCAAAGAGCACAACTAAAGGTAGGGAGGAGATCCAAGAACCCTAATGTGATCTTTTTGTGATTGAATCAATATGGTATGATGAAGGGATCTTAGGGGTAAAAATTGGGGTACAATAAGTTTTTCAGCCATCATCCATCCATACCAACTGCTCAGTCATATTCTTGAGATTCCTAGGAACTTATTCCACTCATTCCCAAGGCTTGCAACATCCTAGATCACCAAATCCATGCATCACCAGTTGGTAAGGTTTCTTGAAATCGAAATTGCATATTCACACCATGTAAATACCTATTGCATCCATATTTGTGTTATTAATAATCATTGTGAATGTTTTAATGTGTTTCATGTGACAATCAGTTCTAAAATAACAGGACACCATTCTTAGGGAACTCATTTGCCAGGTCCTGGGTTCGACCCAGGCAGGAAACAATTTTTATTTTTTCTAACCTTTGTTTTGCAGATCCCACAGGCGCATGTGCCCTCTTGTCATTGGGCCTTGGATTTCTGTTTATTCTCACCCCCTAATTATTTTTGCACCTCCTGGGCCCTCTTGCTAATATGCCTGATACTTCTTTAAAGCGCACCCCCATTTCATTTTGTTTGCAAGCCCATTTCAATTTTCTTTATTTTTTTTAATTAACATTTCTTTTTTAATCAATTTTATTTCATTACATAATTAAAATAAAAAAAATCATAAAAATGTTAGGTTAGTCTTTTTTTAATTAAATTAACTTGGTAAATTAATTAAATAATAACTTTAACTTTTTATTTAATTTAAAAATAAATAGACCTAGGATTTAATTCATTTAATTTCTTTTATTCATAACAAAAATATAAAAAAACTTAGAATTAATTTCTTTTTAAATTTCAATTTTCTTTAATAATTAACATTTTTTTCTTTAGATCTAGATTATTTAATTAATTATCAATTAATCATTTTCTTACATAAAACAAAAATAAACAAAAAGATTTTCCTTTTTAGGGTTTAGACATTGTTTTTCCATTTTGCGCGCGTTTGATATTTCTACTTTATTTTCATATTAATGTACTTGCTTATGAGATTTAATAGAATTAAACTACGACTTTACATTTACTGCTTTTACTTCCCCCATTTTTGGACATGTAATAATCCCCCTCCCCGAAGCCTTGTAATAGTTAGATTTATATTTCCTCACTTTTAATTACTGCAAACTATTAACTGTTTAGATGCATGACTAATTGGATTGTATGGCAAGAATAAAACAAAACGCTAGCAAACCTAATGCAAAGACAAAAATAACTGAATACAACACAATTTCACGTGTGCACCTCTAGGGTACCCCCATTTTGGTTGCCTTCGGAAAAACAGTCACATCTCTCGAAACGTGAGAGATTTTAGTGGCTACCCTCTGATTTAAAGATCATAAGTCCCTCGATGACCCTCTCGACGTTGCCTGAGTATGATCTTAAAACCTTAGGGTAGTTACTAAAGTTTCCTGCCCAGTTGCCTTTGTAACTGTATAAATGTCCCTTCAAATGTCCCTCAAACATCCAACGATTAGAGCTACCTACTCACTAATAGTAGGATAGCATTGTCTAAAGGAAAATAGGAAAATAACAATCCTTTCAAGTAAAATAGATAGTTGTTAGATGCTTGCTCAAACAATTTTTACACTTACACAAAAATTCTTTCAAAAAGATTTTCAAACACTTTGTATACGTTCTCTACCATTCCTAGAAACATTACAAAGTTCGCCACACTAAGGTGCTTTCAAAAATACGTTTCAAAACACACAAAGCAAAAGGTATTTCAAAATGAGCTAAGCATTTAAGAGCCCGTTGATAACTACGGATGGAAATGTTGCTAACACCTTCCCTTTCCATAATCTACCCCCTTACTCAAAAAACTCTCGAAAAGTCTTTTTCTATTCTTTTCACCCTTTCCTTTGTTGGATAAAAGAAAAGTCAGTGGCGACTCTTGCTTACCGCAACATTTACGAATAAAAAAACGTAAAACCAGTATAACAGTCGGTTCTCCCACCGTATTACACTTATATTTTACAAAGTCAGGTACTTTGAGTTTTGGAGGGATCATCACATCTAAAACTAGACCCATTTTGAGAGCATCAACATCGAAAGCATCATAACCCTCCATAACTTTCAACATTTCTTCAAGATATTTAATTGATTGAGCGCAGAGGGATTCTCAATAATGTTAGGTTGGTGTGCCATAGTAACACCTTCCAAATCAACATCTCTATATTGTAGATCTATGTAGTTGTCTGCACTGTTGGCCAGAATTTGCAAAGTATGGGATGCCCCTACCTTCGGTAGAGGTAGGATAAACCCTTCAATATCAGTTTGTCTGACCTCTTGTTGTGCTACTGTTGATTTTAAAGGTCCTAACTCTAGTTTTCTTCATGGTTGGTGACCGCTCGATGACCAATAGTTTGGGGTACTTCTTCAAAGTCTGCCCTAAGAATATGTTCTTGCCTCTCAATGATGTTTTTCAAGGCTAGAAGAGCTTGACTCGTGTCTCCTTTCATCGAGTCAATGTTGCCTTTCACTTGCTCCAAATCTTCCTTGAAGGCAGCATGGTTTTCTTGAATTTGTTCCATCACATTCTTTTGATGGGCTCTTGTTTGATATGGAGGTCGGAGAGGTGGTGCTTTTCTACCAATGGTTTAACTGGAGAATTATTTTGAAAAATGATAAGTTTTTTTATGAATTTATGAAATGTGATGTTTGTGAATGCATGGTTGCGTATGAATATGCTAAGATTTTTTTTTTGTTTTTTGAATGTCTTATTCACTTGGATTTCATATATATTTTTCTTGTATATATATTTTCTTAGGTTTTTCTTTTTATTGGAGAGCATCTAAAAATAAATATACAATCGAGATATGAAAACAAAACACTTTTATTGAAATAACAATTATCCTTATAAGGGAATACAATTCAGATATTGAAAAATATTCGAACCAAAACATCAAAATTTAATTGCTGAAAGAAATAACAAAGGAAAAAGCATCCATCTTCTAAGTGCGCTTACGAATATCTTCTATGAAACCATCAACCATTTTCCTACAAATCTTTATGAAGTCTTCAACATCTTTCATAAGCGGGACCATCACATTTCCGCATCTCTCAAACTTCTAGGGATGTCACCAATGAGATTGTTGGCTAAGAAGGCGAGTCTTGTATGCTTGTCTTTGTAGAACCGATATTCTTGGTCGAGGTCCGGAATTATCTTGTGGTTATCCTTTCCTTCTTTGACGATTTTTGCATGTTGCACTTCCCAATATAATTTTTCAGCCCTCATCTCTGTATAGAGCCTCCTATGTATAAGGAAATTCTTTCGGAGGTCTTCTAACTCATGACAAACTTGCTCATATTCGTCAGTCTTTTGGGAGAGAATTCTTTCTTCCCTCATCCTCTTGAGACGTTCTCCTACGTATGATTCTTGGCTATCTTGGAGTCTCGTAGTAAGATATTGAATATGATCTTCTTAATATAGAGAAGCTTGTGCCAAACTTTGAATTTGAGCCCTCAAGTTCTCTTCCATCTCCTTTTTGTCTTGTATCACCTTTCTATACCACCTACTTAGCTTCCCGATTTCCCTAGCAGCATCTTCCAAATGTTGGTTGTGGGAATCCAAGTTGAAGGTATCACTCAAAAATCCTTCGGTTGAATGTTTCCATTTAAGACTCTCCTTTTCAAATGCTTCATGATCTTTATGAATTTGTTGGTCTTTTGACTCAAACACGTGTTGCATCTGACTTTTCTCCTTAGCTAAGTTATGAAGGTTAAGCTCCAATTCTTCTTTCTCCTTTTGAGCTTGATCCAAGGCTTTCTTCAAGTTATCTATTTCTTTTAAGGACATAGGAAGAGGATTTGGGACATCTGGCTTGTACTTTGGATCAATTTAAAATGGTAGTTTAACAACTTGCATCCTATCCAAAACCCATAGAGTGTAAGGTTCTTTCGCCAACGCATTCTTCCTTCTGGTCTTTCTTTTGTTTAACCTATTTCAAGCTCGAATGATCTTGTTGAGCAGCTCTTGGTCATTTTTTCCCATATCGTGAATGATTAGTTTTTAAAGTTATTCATCCGTGTTTATCCTCCAAAGGGTATCCAAGTTGTCGCAAAGCCAAAGTAGGGTTATAATTGATGCAACCACGTGACCCAATCAACAGAGCATTTGGAAAATCTCCGCAATTATAAATGATATCTCTAATGTTTAGCTTCCTTGTATAGCACAACATAGAATCAGCAGTAAGAGACCTTAATTTTTGAGGCCATTCATATCGTGTCAAAGTTTTAATCATGTAGTCCTCCTTATACAGGTGATTCATAGATAAAAAATATAGAAGCGAGATACAACATTTCAGCGTGCCCCTCCTCTTTTCATAATGAGCATGAATAGCATAGTAAATATCGGCAAGTAGAGCAAGAGTTAGGTCCGCATTTAAAGATTTTGCGCCCCAAAATACACTAATAGCTGCAGGGTCAATATAGTCCAAAGTCAATGGAAACAGAATTACACCAAAGACAAGTAGTCCTAAACAATCAACAAAGGATTCCCATTCTTTTTTATTGGCAAAAGAAAGGGCTTTAGCCTCCAACTATTGTCTTTTAATCCCTTGTACATCACCTTCTTTTTTGTAATTAAGTGAAAATTCAGGGTAAGAGATTCCTAAACCCTTTGCTAAATCCTTAACAACAATCGTCTGTCCAATTCCCACATAAGCTTTTTCCTTAGAAAAATTCAAGAGCCTATCAAATTCTTCCCAAGTGTGAGCTAGCTGAAAGTTTTGAAAGGTGAAACACCTTAACGGAGGATCGTATAACTGAACCAAGGCAGAGATATCATCCAATTGTATATCAACTTTTATCAACTCAAGGGTATTCCCATAGCAGCGAACAAACATCTTCAAAGCTTTTTCAGACAATTTTCCTTTGATGATTTCGATCTTCATCATATCTGGGTTGACGGCACTAACACAGACAAGTTGTTTCCATATGGCATCCATTTTTAAGATACTCACCAAAAACCTTTGATTACTATTTTTTTAATCTGTTAATAAGACAACAAAAAATGAAAAATAATGAACATTTGAAATGCAAGATGTATGAATGCATGATGATGCAATATAGTGATGGGATTCATGAAAGGTATCTTTAGTTGGTAGGTTCCTAGTTTTGGCCTACGGAGATTCTATCCTCCCCAAAAGGTGGTTTCCTTAAGGGTGTCATGGATAAAACTATAGGGAAAGGCATAAGGGCATCCCTTAAGTAGATCTCTTTGTAGAATGAAACTTTCGTCTCTAAGGTCGTAAAAGGTCTCACCATGAGTTTTTAGTTTAGGATTATACAAAAAGTAATAAGTTTCATTCCAAAGTCCTACCCCTAAGAGGATACCTCTTGAGACATATTTCTTTTTTGGAATTCCATTGATTCTAGGCGAAGTTGTCATAAAAACTCATAGGGATGATGTATCCCCTTGGCCAATAGACGAACCTTCTTTCTAAGGTTTTAAAAAAAAATTTCTTTGAAATAAAATCCCTCCAAGAAGTAAATGACAATAATAATATAACAATAGACAAGAGTAAATAAATAAAGCAAATATAGAAAAATACCAAAAATAAGAAAAACTCTAAAAACCATGGAACCAAAATGAGAGGATTCTAAACCCTAGGGTTGAGTCCCCAGCAGAGTCGCCAGCTGTAATAACCAGCTAATAATATAGAGTCGCCACAATTAATTTTTATCCTAAGGAATGGAATATAACGGATAACCCTAGTTTGATAAGATATTCTAAGTTATTGACTCGCTTTAGACGAAGGGAATGTGTTATGCACCACTCATCTACCTTGTTCTCAAGGATACTAGGATTTAGGAATAGGGTTTTTGTTAGAACATAGTTTGATTCTACAACCCTCATAAGAGTTTTGATGATAACAAACACAAAGAACAAATATGTACTCTAAATTTACGTTCTATATTGTACATAAGTTCTGACTGAAATGACATCAGAAGTTAATCCACAGAAGCACTCAAGTTGAGTAATCAGAATGTTCTGAAGTATGATGATCAGAATCTGCGCTAAAGAGAAAGATATCTTGATTCTGAACGGAAGTCCAACATGCTAACAAAACCTTATGCTTCTGAGTTCCCAATTTATTAAGCAAAGAAGCATGCAAGATTCCTAAGTTCTGAAGTGTTACTTTTCCATTAAGGCAGTATCATTTACAACGGCTACAATCAGACAAGGATCTTATCAGTATGGAAAGAGAATTAAGTGTCCATTATCATGTTTCCATTTGGACAGACTGCCACGCCTATATAAACAAGCTCAAAGGATAAATCATTTACGATTTTACACAACTTCTCTATACAATCTAAAAAACCTGCAAAACTTATATTCATACTATACTCCAAATTTTGTGTAATACATCACAGTAGTGATACAATTTTTGTAATGAAAAACAAATTGTACACAGTGAACCTTTTCTTTTTATTAAGTGAATTTCCTTGAGATAAACCGGATTGCAGTTGTACTCAAGAAGAGTTTGGCAGTTGTTGAAGTAGAATTGTAATCAGTTTGATTAGTGAATTAAGTCCTCGTTGGAGAGAGGCAAAATCACCTTGGCGGGTAGACTGAAGTAGTTTGAGATCAAGCGAACCAGGATAAAAATCATCATTCCTATTGCTTTTAATTTTTAAGTTTCAATTCAACCCCCCTTCTTGTGTTTTTCACTTCTTCAATTGGCATCAGAACGCCTGGTTCTGAGTTCATACACTTAACCGTGTCAGTACAAGATCCAAGCTTTAGAAAAACACTATGGTGGGACCAAGCCAAAACATAAACAATGACTATCATGATGATAAGGACAGAATCAGCGGGAAATCTCCAGTCTTTGATGGAGAAAATTTTGACTACTGGAAAGATAGAATTGAGATATTCTTTCTAGCTCATGATGTTGGCTTATAGGATATGGTAATTGATGGATACACGCATCCAGTGGATGAAAGTGGTCAGAAGATAGATAGAAAAAGAATGGATGACCAATAAAAGTGCGACTTCAAAAACCATCATTAGGCCTGAACAATTCTTCTCAGTTCCATCTCATATTCAGAGTATGAGAAGATCTCAAACAGAGAGACAGCCAAAAACATGTTTGACTCTCTGAAAATGATGCATGAAGGCAACATACAAGTTAAAGAAACCAAGGCCCTTGCACTTATTCAGAAATACGAATATTTCAAGATGGAAGAAAGTGAATCCATAGAAGCAGTTTTTTCAAGATTCCAGATTCTAGTTGCTGGACTGAGAGTTCTTGACAAAGAGTACTCTACTGCTGATCACGTAAAGAAGATCATCAGAAGTCTACCAAAGAAATGGAGGCCAGTGGTCACTTCTCTTAATCTGGCAAAAGATCTCAACAAGATATTTCTGGAGGAACTTGTTAGCTCCCTCAGAAGCCATGAGATAGAGCTAGAAGATGACGAGCCTCAGAAGCAAGGTAAGCCTTTAGCATTAAAATCTAACAAAATACTTGATTCTAAGGTTTTGCAGGCTATGGAAGAAACCTCTAATGGATCCTCATCAGAAGAAGACGAATGGTCTCTTCTCTCTAAAAGGATCAATCAGCTGTGGAAGCAGAGGCAAAGAAAATTCAGAAACTCCAGAAGATCAAGGAATCAGAATGAATCCTCCTCTGGATACAAAAAGTCTGAGCTCTCCTCTGGACACAGAAGGTCTAAAGCTTCTTCTAGTCACAAAAAGTAAAACAACAGGGACATCATCTGCTATGAGTGCAATGAACAAGGGCACTACAAAAGTGATTGTCCAAGGCTTCAGAAGGAGAAGCCCAAAAAGAAGTTCTTCAAGGAGAAGAAAAAAAGCCTCATGGTAACATGGTATGATTCAGATACTTCTGACACTGACTCAGAGTCAGATGATGAAAGAGCCATCATTGCTCTTATGGAAAATGGGATAGAAGACAGTGAAGCTTCTGGGTCAGACTCAGAATCAAACATAGAAAAGGTATTTCCTGACTTTATTGTTAATTTTACCAAAGCTGAACTAGGAGAAAGTCTGAGTAAAATTCTGGAAAGGTATCAGCAACTCAGAGTCAAATTCAAGAACCTAAAAAAGGATCTTGTTTCTGACTCTGAAGAAACTGAGAGTCTTAGATTAGAAAATTCCGAGTTAAAAGAAAAAATTTCAAAACTAGAAAATTATTTACAAAACTCTCAGAAGGAAATAATCTCAGAGGCTACCAGTAATGCTGATAAGATCATAAAAGAATATGATCACAGCTTTCAGAAGTTTCTGGCTAAAAACATAGATAGAAGCAAGTTGGCTTCAATGAACTATGGAGTTAGCAGAAATGGCAGAAAAGGAATAGGATACCAAGGTAAGGTGTCTCCACCTAAGAAAGTCATGGACCTAGTAATTAAACGCACACCACTAAAATCTCACTTCACTTATGGACACACACATGATCTAAAAGACACTAGTAATCATTATTTTGCTAAACCAAAATTCAAACAGAATTTTGGTAAAACTAATAAATCAGGACCAAAAAAGATATGGGTACCTAAGGAAAAAATTATATATGTAGCAGATATCTTTAACAGCAAGGCTAAAACACCAGTCATGGTACTTGGACTCTGGATGCTCTCGACACATGACGGGAAGAAAGCATATATTCCAAAGCCTGGAACTTAAACCTGGAGGCTACGTGGGTTTTGGAGGTAATCAAAGAGGGAATATCATTGGCTCTGAAACAGTAGGTAATAGTAACCTTCCTTCTATTAATAATATGATGTTTGTTGATGTATTGATGCATAACCTATTATCCATAAGTCAATTAAGTGATAACTGTTATGATATAATCTTTAATCAAAATTCATGCAAAGTTGTTAGTCAGAAAGATGGAACTATCCTGTTTAATGGAAAGAGGAAAAATAATATTTATAAAATAAAACTTTCTGAACTAAAGAGTCAGAATGTAAAATGCCTTCTTTCTGTTAACAACGAGCAATGGGTCTGGCACAGAAGATTGGGGCATGTTAGTATGAGAAGAATATCTCAGACTAACAAACTCAATCTGTTCAGAGGACTTCCTAATCTGAAGTTCAGCTCAGATGCTCTGTGTGAAGCATGTTAGAAAGGAAAATTTGCAAAACCTGCTTTTAAAGCTAACAATGTTGTTTCTACCTTTAGGCAATTAGAACTTCTACACATAGATTTATTTGGACCAGTAAAAACTGCGTCTGTTAGTGGCAAGAAGTATAGGTTAGTGATCATAGATGACTATAGCAGATGAACATGGGTAAAGTTCTTAAGACACAAGGACGCATCACATTATGTGTTAGTTGCTTTCTGTAACCAAGTTCAGAATGAAAAGGATCTTAGATTTGTCAAAGTCAGAAGTGATCATGGTGGAGAGTTTTAAAACAAAAAAATTTGAAATATTTTTCAATGAAAATGGCATGTTGCATGACTTCTCTTGTCCTAGAACTCCCCAACAAAATGGAGTTGTAGAACGAAAGAACAGAACATTGCAAGAAATGGACAGAACCACGATCAATGAGACTAACATTGCTAAGATCTTCTGGGAAGAAGAAATTAACACAACATGTTACATTCAGAATAGAATCTCTATAAGACCTATTCTAGAAAAGACTCCATATGAATTGTGGAACAACATAAAGCCCAACATTTCTTATTTCCATCCTTTTGGATGTACATGTTTTATTCTAAATACTAAAGATCATTTGAACATGTTTGACTCTAAAGCACATAAGTGTATTATGTTAGGATACTCTGAATGCTCAAGAGGGTACAAAGTATACAATACAGAAACACAGATTGTTGAAGAGTCAATCAATGTTAGATTTGATGATAAGCTTGACCCTCAAAAGTCAAAGCAGAATGAATCTTTTGCAGATATAGAAGTTGAATTCACAGGCGCTGAAGGTAACTCATCAGAAGTTCCCAACAGAGACACTCCAACAACATCAGAAGGAATTGTCACAAGCATTCCAGCACCTTCTGTTGATCAACTCCAGAAAAGGTTATCCAGAATCAGCATAGCTCACCCTGAAGATAAGATTCTGGGAAAGAAGGATGATCCAATCAGTACAAGATCAACATTCAGAAATTATGAAGAATCCCTCATGGGATTGGTATCTATGATTGAACCAACAACAATTGATGAAGCTCTTATGGATAACGTCTGGATTCTGGAAATGCAGGAGGAGTTAAACCAATTAACCAGAAATGACGTATGGGATCTGGTTCCCAAACCAAAAGGATTCAACGTCATTGGAACAAAGTGGGTGTTCAGAAACAAACTGAATGAGTAAGGAGAAGTCATCAGAAACAAGGAACGACTGGTTGCACAAGGTTATAGTCATCAAGAGGGGATAGACTATACAAAACCCTTTGCTCCAGTTGCCAGGTTAGAATCCATAAGACTCTTAATCTCTTTTGCTGTAAACAATGGCATCACTCTGTATCAGATGGATGTCAAAAGTGCATTCTTAAATGGTTACATTGATGAAGAGGTATTTGTGCACCAACCCCCTGGGTTTGAAAATTCCAAACATCCAGAATATGTTTTCAAACTAAATAAGTCACTTTATGGTCTGAAACAAGCTCCCAAATCTTGGTATGAAAGACTAAGTAACTTTCTGTTAGAAAAGGAATTTACCAGAGGGAAAGTTGACACAACCTTGTTCTGTAAGACATTTAAGAATGACATTTTAGTTTGTCAGATTTATGTAGATGATATTATATTTGGATCTACTAAACCTTCTCTGGGAAGAGAATTTGCTAAGTGCATGCAGGCAGAGTTTGAGATGAGCTTAATGGGAGAACTTAAATTCTTTCTGGGCATTCAGATCAATCAGACTCCAGAAGGAACTTACATTCACCAGAGCAAATACGTCAGAGAACTTCTGAAGAAATTTGACCTCTCAGAATGTAAGCCATCAAAGACTCCAATGCATCCCACGTGCATTCTGGAAAAGGAAGAGGTAAGTAAAAAGGTAGAGCAGAAGATCTATAGAGGTATGATTGGCTCTCTCCTTTATCTGACAGCTTCAAGACCTGATATTTTATTCAGTGTTTGTTTATGTGCTAGATTCCAATAAGATCCTAGAGAATCTCACTTAATAACAGTTAAGAGAATTTTCAAGTATCTGAAAGGTACTACTAACCTGTGTTTGTTTTATAGAAAATCCAATGAATACAGTTTAGTAGGATACTGTGATGCTAATTTTGTTGGAGACAGAGTAGAACGTAAAAGTACTTCTGGAACCTGCCAATTTCTGGGAGACAATCTGATCTCATGGACCAGCAAGAGGCAGTCCACAATTGCATTGTCAATAGTAGAAGCTGAATACATTGCAGCTGTTGGATGCAGCACACAAATGCTCTAGATGAAAAGTCAGCTTGAAGACTTCAACATATTTGAGAGTAACATCCCTATTTTCTATGATAATACTTTTGCTATTTGTTTATCCAGAAATCCTATTTTGCATTCTAGGGCTAAGCATATAGAAATAAAACATAATTTTATTAGGGACTATATTCAGAAAGGAATTCTCACATTAAAATTTATTGACACAGACCATCAATAGGCTGATGTTTTTACAAAACCCCTTTCTGAAGATAGATTTAATTTCATTCTGAAGCATCTCAACATGAAATTATGTCCAGAATAATAAGTTTTATTTGCATATTCTGTAACCCTCCGAACTTTATTTTTTTTGTGAACATCTGGTCAACGTGTCTTCAGAAGTTAGGAGTACAGTTGCTTCAGAATCTATCTATGAAGATCTGAACCTTTCATTTCAAAGATAGAAGCGTGCAGTTCACACCATCAAACATTTGTCATCCTCTCACAAGCTACCTTCTGAGGCTGAACACGCGTTCAAATTATGAAGGGTCTAAGGCTCTGATTGGATGCATTGAGACACTTGTCAATGGTAACTGTTCAATATCAACATGCAATCCCCTAATTTCAGGTTTCATAATTACAGTATAATCATTACTTATTTTCTCTTTCTTACTGATTAAGTTTTCAAAAATGTTTATAAATTCAAATTCACTATTTCATTCACTTCTTACTGCATCCATTATTCTCTCTCGCTCTCGCTTTGCAAAAACCCTTTTTTCAGTATTCTTCAAAACAAATCCGTGTGAACAATGGCATTCTCATCAAGCATAAAAAATCTCAACAGTGCTCCTGGTTTTTCTTCAATAGAACAATATGAGGAACCCATAAGAACGTTGTCACTCCGGTAGATAATCTTGAATTTCCATGTGAGTTGATCATTGATTTTGAGAGCTTAAAGTAAAATGGGTTTGATTTGTATGAAGATGTGATGACTCAGAGATGGAACAAATACTTTGATCGTCTGTTGGGTCCAATATTCCCTATTCTTGTTAAGGAATTCTGGATTCATGCTACTTCATCCAGCCATCAGGTCACGTCATATGTTATGGGGAAGAAGATAGTGATTAAAGAAGACTTGATTGGGAAACTTATTGGGTACAATGGCGGCGGAGTCAGATGCATTAATATGGCTGATAAGTGTTCTGACCTAAAATCTATTGCTAGGGTCATTTTCACTTCTGGACAACCATCCAACAAGATAAGAGACTTGAAAGATTATTACAGAATCTGGACCAGGATCATTCTGGGTTGCATAAATCACAGGAAGCCTACAATTTCTCCTGACTACATCAATATTGATCAGCAGTTTTTGTTGTACTTCATTTCAAAGAAGACCAAAATAAACCTTCCACACTTGCTCTTCAATCATCTGAGAACAAGCATGAAGGAAACAAGTGAAGAAGAAAGGACAAAGAGTGATTGGATTCCTCTGGGAAGATTGATTTCTGACATTTTGACAGAAAACAGGATGATAGAACATCTGACAGAGGCTCAGGAGATCAGCACTCTAGAGGCAAGTGCTGGAAAACCACTAAATGCCAAGAATCTGAAGAAAATGAAGATTATTGAAAGCATTGAGAAGGAACCAACAATTGCTTCTCATGAAGTCATCACGTCTAGGATAATCCCTCTGAATGATTTTTCTCTATTTTCTGAGATAGATGCTTCTCCAGAGATTATGGTCAGATACCTTGAAGCTTGCAAGGAAGATGGAACTATTCTAGAACTCAACATTTGTGACCTGCACAAGCCAGCTCCAAATGTTATGCTGAAGAAATCCAGAAAGAGGAAGGCAGCAGGAGAAGGATCCTCTCAGAGGACACACAAAGCTGCGAAAAAGAAAGGTAACACATCTTTTGTTTCTGTTGTAGAATATATAGTTTTTCCAATATCTGAAATAGTTCCTCGTCAACCAACAGATAATCCCTCACCACAAACATTTGAGGATTTTAACATAGAGTTTGATCCCTCTGTAACTCTTGGCAGCTTCTTAAATGAACCTCACTCCCCTAATCCAAATCCAGAACAAAATCAACCAGAACTTGCAAGAGTTCTTTCTGATATTGAACTTTTTGACCAAGACTTTTAATCACCAATCTCAGAAAATCCAAACCACCACTCTCAATAACCAGAAAATCTACACATTCACTCTCCTCAACCAGAAAATGAAAACCCTCTCATTCCCCAAACTGAAAATCCAAATTCTGAAACCCCTGAACCAAAAAATTAACACGCTACTGTAAACCAATTAGAAGACTCTTTTACAGACTCTGATACCACTACCCCAATTCCTGGAATAACAGAACCTCTTATGGTTCGTCAACCTCTCTCCATACTTGATATTCCAGAAATAATCTTACCTAACGACTCCACACCACCAAACATCACTCACCAATCTTAATCTCTGATTCTCCTATTCCCTCACCAATTAACCGTCCAGCTGATCACCTCAGAACTGTCATTGATCTAGAAGCGTTGGACCATCTAGCTTCAACAACCAATAAAATTGCCATTCCCAAACCCAAACCAATCTTAACCAAAAAAGATGTTGGTAAGAACTTGTTGATTTTTGAAACAGAAATACAGGAATGGCTTACTTCTTTGAAGCAAGCAAGTCAAAGAGAACTCTAATCCTACTACTTCTGATTCTCTTTGGGATAAATTCAGAAAATGGTTCAACTCTGAATCCCAGAGGCTGAAAGAATTGAGTTATGAAATGGATCAGCATAACTTCAGTGATCAGCTGAAAGCCTTCAAAGATAAAGTTCTGAGTCACTGGGATAAGATGTTGGTGTAGGCCCTAGAGGCCAATACTTTTGGTACTTGTATCGAATTATTTATTAATAATAAAAGGCATTTCTTTATTATGTTTGCTTTCCAAAATAATAAAGTCCCTAGAATGGTTTATTTGTTTAATGAAATGTTAAGCGTGACTTAATCATGATATCCCATTAAACATAAGACACTATTCTTAAAGTATCCGTAGTCAAGCTTTAATGTGAAGTGGGATAACATTAAAGCATTAAGATTATTATGAAGATAGATTGATGATCATATCTCATGGATCATAGATAAGGAGTTATCAAGTCTTGACATAGGTATGAATATTAGGAGTAACATTTATACTGGATTGACCCGCTATGAGAATACTACATAGAATTTTATGCAAAGTGTCATAAATTATTCTCATGATGATAATGGTGTATACCACCCTTCGACCTGAAACCACTATGGACCCTAGATGTAGAGTCAAGTACTTTATTGTTGATCAAACGTCATATGTAACTGGATGACTATAAAGACGGTTGATGGGTACTTCACAAAGCATGCTAAGGGACATGAGTGACCTAGATGGAATTTGCTAATCCTGCATAACATGATAATTGTCTAAGGGCCCGATATTGAACTAGACAAGGGTGACATAGTGTATGCCTTGTGTTCAATATAGACATGAGGGCAAAAGGGTAATTGTACAACACAAATATTATCACGGAAAAGGTTTAGTCAGATCACATGACATTTTCGTGACTTGGGTAACAGTGATGTGTTGCTAGATACCGCTCACTGTTTATTATATTAAATGTGTGATTTAATTTAATTGCCAACGTCGCGAAAACCTACAGGGTCACACACATAAGGACAGGTTGATGAGAGATAGAATAAATAAGGAACACCGTAAGATACGGTGCACTTAAGTGTAATACGGAAAGTGGTAAGGTACCACGTGGATAAGTGATATATGGTACATCATAAGATATGATGTCCATAAGCTTAATTGGGCTTTTAGCTTATAGCCTTAATTGGGCTTTTAGCTTGTATCCCACACGAGTGATTCTATAAATAGATCCCTTGTGATGAAGCAATTTCACTTGATGCAATTTTGTTTTTGATTCTCTCTCTCACTCAAGGTTTCCGTTCGTGATCAGCTAGCACTGTGACCGGAAGCGATTTGTTCGTGTGGACTGAGTAGAGGCATTGTTCTTCATCAACGCTCGTGATCACAACATCAAAGGTCTGAATCGCCACAAGAGGTAAATATTTCTATCACTGACCATGTTCATTCGTAAGGATCACTAAAGGAAAATTTTAAATTCCGCTGCATTTTTGATCGAAATTTTCCTTCAGTGGTATCAGAGCCACTTACGAAACCATGGATCTGATAGTTGTTTATGTTCTATATTTTCTGTTTTGATTCGATTAAAACCAGAATGAATTGAATAATAAACGAGTAATTAAATTAGGCATCTATTGTGTAAAATTTGGATGATTGATGTTGACTATGCTTCGGAATCCGACATTAGTATTGTGAAGCAGTGATACATCGATCGTCCATAGGTTACACAAATAAGATCGATCAGTTTTATATATGATATAAGTAAATCTGATGCAACGATGGTATATGGGATATACTGTTTCTGTTTCGTTCATTCAAACACTTGATGATTGTTATTCCTTTGACCGATCACTGTTCATATGCTTCGGAATCCGACATTAGTATGGTGAAGCAATGGCATGTGATTAATCATACTGAATTATCAATCGAAATGTGTTTGACAGCATGAAACTTTTGCATTAGGGTTCATGACGGAACAAGGGTTGTGTTATTGCAGAGTTATGCGATTAGGGTTGTGAATGCACAAGAGTTGTGCGAAAATGACGCCGATTTCAAATGAATTATTCATTAAAATTTTGCGTCGGGGCATTGTCCCTAACAACCCCGCAAAGGGGCTCTGCCCCCTTGACCCCTGTCCGCTGAACGGTCAGCGGAACCACCGTCCGCTGACCGGGCAGCGGAACCCCCGCTAACTCTGCGTAGTGTGATCAATCGTCGAAATTTAATTTGCCTTTTTTTAATTAACAAAATTTAAACTAATAATAAAAGTGTGTTTATTATTATTGTCTTGTGGTGATCAGTTATGGCCTTAGTTTTTTCCTTTATTTTGTTTTGGGATTGTAAAATACGGCCTGCGTGTCGTGCCTCTCTCTAAAATTCTTGATGTAACTTCTTTTCTCATCTCACTCCCTCGTATGTAAAACGAGTTTCTTTTATGTAATGTAATGTTATGAAGAAAGAGAAGAATACAATATCAAAGGAGGACAACCTTGGAGATCTTGCTTGGAGAAGTTTAGATCGTTATTAGGTTAGCTTAGGTTCTCTCATTGGCTTGGGAGAACAATTGTGATAGGGGCCATAACTGTATCCTTTTATGTATATTGATGCATGTGTTTGTATGTTGATGCATGAGAGAGATGAATTGCATGTTAAGCCGGTGAGATCAAACTAATAACAAAATCCCTCAAGTTAAATATTAAGTTCATGCTTTTCAAGTTTTAGCACCCATCAAGACTAGTATCGAACAATATAGGTTTCGCCTACGCGAGGTGCATGTTCTATATTAGTAAGGTGCGATGGGATAATTGTAATATCCAACTGCTAAAACAATGGGTCAAACTTAACTAAACACATTATAATAAGATTATACATGTTTAGAAGCAAGAGTTGGGAATGATTCATATGATGAATTAGAATAAGGAGTTATTCACCCAACAGAAAATATTCGGGAGTTGTATGAGATACAATTGGAAGGAGTTCCTACCTAAATAACCTAGTTTTGTGTAATCAGCCTAACGCTGACTTAGAACAAAGTGAAATATGGATCTCAACCCACTAGAAAGTCTTCCAACGGGATTTTCCGAATCAAATGATGAGGGTCATTTGGTTTGAGTAAAATAGTGGGAGCATATTTGATTAAAGGCCTAATTAAATATGTTGTTTTAATGATACTTATATTTTCAATTTTTTTTGTAGATTACCATGACAACAAAAAACCATATTTTGCGATCAATCCTAGATAAGGAAAAATTGTCTGTGACAAATTTCCTGGATTGGCACCGAAATCTGAGGATTGTCCTCAAGCACGATAAGAAGCTGTATGTCTTGGAGACACCTGTTCCTGAAGAGGAACCGCCTAGTTCGGCACCTAAGGCAGAAAGATATGCTTATAAGAAGCATTTTGATGATGCTAACGAAGCCGCTTGTCTCATGCTAGCTACTATGAACTCGAAGTTGCAAAAGCAACACGAGAACATGTCAACGTTCGATATGGTCGGACATCTGAAAATGCTCTATCAAGAGCAGGCAAGAAACGAGAGGTTTCAGGTTTCAAAGGCCCTTTTTAACAGCAAGTTATCTGAGGGAAACCATGTAGGTCCCCATGTACTCAAAATGATTGGGTATGTGGAGAACCTTGAAAGGTTAGGGTTTCCGCTTGGAAAGGAACTTGCAACTGATTTTATCTTGCAATCATTGCCAGATAGCTTTAATCAGTTTGTCATGAATTTCAACATGAATGACATGGATAAGAGTCTTCCAGAATTGCTAAGCATGTTGAAAACTGCTGAGCAGAATATGAAGACAAAAGGGAAGTCCATTCTGATGGTCAGTAATGGAAAGAAGCTGAACAAGAGGCCTACCAAGCAGGTTGGTAAAGGGAAAGGCAAGGAAGTTCCCAAGCCTAAACCTACTGTTCCTGCTTTGAAGCCTAGTGGAGGCATAACAAAGGAGGGCACTTGCTTCCATTGCGGTAAGACCGGACATTGGAAGAGAAACTGCCCAAAGTACCTGGAAGATATGAACAATGGAGTAGGGACTTCAAATTCAGGTATTTTTGTTATTGAAATTAATTTATCTACTTCTGCATCATGGGTATTAGATACTGGATGCGGTTCTCACATTTGTACTAATGTGCAGGGGCTAAAAAGGAGTAGAGATTTGGCAAAAGGTGAAGTTGACCTACGAGTTGGAAATGGAGCAAAGGTTGTTGCTTTAGCCGTAGGAACTTGTGTTTTGACTTTACCTAGTGGTTTAATAATTCAGTTAGAAAACTGTTATTATGTACCTGCAATTAGTAGGAGTATTATTTTCGTTTCTTGTTTGGACAAGTTTGGTTTTTCATTTATAATAAAGAACAATTGTTGCTCTATTTATTTGAATGATATATTCTATGCTTCTGCACAAATGAACAATGGACTATATGTCCTTGATCTTGAAATGCTAATTTAAAACATTAATACTAAGCGGATTAAACCTAATGAGTTAAATCCAAGCTACCTTTGGCATTGTCGCTTAGGCCACATAAATGAGAAACGCATTTCCAAACTCCATAAAGATGGACTCTTGGACTCTTTTGATTATGAATCATATGAGACATGCAGATCTTGTTTAATTGGAAAGATGACAAAGTCTCCATTCACAGGAAAAGGTGAAAGGGCTAATGATCTTTTGGCCCTCATACATACTGATGTATGTGGACCACTAAACATACCAGCCAGAGGAGGTTTTCAATACTTCATCACATTTACTGATGATTTCAGTAGATATGGTTATGTGTATTTAATGAAACACAAATCTGAAACCTTTGAAAAATTTAAGGAATTCAAGAATGAAGTACAAAACCAACTAGGTAAGAATATTAAAGTTCTTCGATCAGATCGAGGCGGTGAATATTTAAGCCTAGAGTTTGACGACCATCTAAAGGAATGTGGGATTTTATCCCAACTTACTCCTCCCGAAACACCACAATGGAATGGTGTATCTGAGAGAAGAAATTGAACCTTGTTAGACATGGTCTGATCCATGATGAGTCACGCCGATCTTCCGAACTCCTTTTGGGGACATGCACTATTGACTGCAACTGACACACTTAACCGGGTTCCATCCAAAAAGGTTGAGAAGACACCATATGAGATATGGAGTGGTAAGAAACCACATATGTCTTACATGAAGATTTGGGGTTGCGAAGTTTATGTGAAACGACAAATTTCAACTAAGCTTGAGCCCAAATCTGACAAATGCTTATTTGTGGGGTATCCTAAAGAAACAAGAGGGTATTACTTCTACAATCCTTCTGAGGGCAAAGTGTTTGTCGCTCGAACTGGAGTTTTTCTGGAAAAGGATTTTATTTCCAAAAGAATCAGTGGGAGGAAAATAGAGCTTGAAGAAATTCAAGAACCACAAAGCATTGATACACCTATGGAGGAACTAGAGCAGGAAACACAAGTAGTTGTGGAAGAGCAACCTGCTCAAGTAGAACAAGACCAGCGTAGGTCAAGCAGAATACGTCAACAACCTGAGAGATATGGATATCTCATAAGTGATCAGGCTGATGTATTACTCATGGATCAAGATGAGCCTGTGACCTACCAAGAGGCCATAACTGGTCCTGAGTCCGAGAAGTGACTAGAAGCCATGAAATCTGAAATGGATTCCATGTACACAAACCAGGTTTGGACCTTGGTAGAGCCTCCTATAGGAGTTAACCCTATAGGATGCAAGTGGGTCTTTAAAAAGAAGACTGACATGGATGGTAAGGTACATACCTATAAGGAAAGACTGGTTGCAAAAGGCTATAAACAAATTCATGGGGTTGACTATGATGAAACCTTTTCACCAGTTGCAATGCTTAAATCTGTTCGGATTTTACTTGCTATCGCTGCATATCATGATTATGAAATATGGCAGATGGATGTCAAAACTGCTTTCCTTAATGGGAATCTTCTTAAGGATGCGTACATGACACAACCTGAAGGATTTGACATACCAGAAGAAGCCCAAAAGATATGTAAGTTACAACGATCAATTTATGGATTGAAGCAAGCTTCCAGAAGCTGGAATCTTCGTTTTGATGAAACAGTAAAACAATATGGATTCATCAAGAATGAAGATGAGCCTTGTGCCTACAAGAAGGTTAGTGGGAGCATGATCATATTCCTGGTATTATATGTAGATGACATATTACTCACTGGAAACGATGTCCCTACCTTGCAACAAGTGAAGACTTGGTTAGGGAAATGCTTTTCAATGAAGGACCTAGGTGAAGCAGCCTATATATTAGGAATCAGGATCTATAGAGATAGGTCACAAAAACTGCTTGGCCTAAGTCATAGTACATACATAGAAAAAGTGTTGAGACGCTTTAATATGCATGATTCCAAGAAAGGATTCATACTTATGCAACATGGCATGTGTCTGTCAAAAACACAATCCCCTTCAAGTAAGGACGAAAGGGATCGCATGGATAAGATTCCATATGCATCTGCAATAGGATCTATCATGTATGTCATGCTATGTACTCGACCAGATGTCTCGTATTCTTTAAGTGCAACGAGTAGGTACCAGTCTAATCCCGGTGATGCTCATTGGGTAGCTGTCAAGAATATCCTTAAGTACTTGAGAAGGACTAAGGACTCATTCTTGATATATGGAGGTCAGGAAGAGCTTGCTGTAATTGGATACACCGATGCTAGCTTCCAGACAGATAAGGATGACTTTAGATTGCAATCTGGTTATGTGTTTTGTTTAAATGGTGGCGCTGTGAGCTGGAAAAGTTCAAAGTAAGATACAGTTGCTGATTCTACAACCGAGGCTGAGTATATTGATGCCTCAACTGTAGCAAAGGAAGCTGTTTGGATCAAGAAGTTCATTAGTGAACTTGGCATAGTCCATAGCATTGTGGATCCCATTGATCTCTATTGTGATAACAATGGTGCTATCGCACAAGCTAATGAGCCTAGATCTCACCAACGATCCAAACACATACTTAGGCGTTATCATCTCATTCGAGAGATAATCGATCGGGGAGATGTGAAAATATGCAGAGTACCCACACTTGACAATGTTGTTGACCCATTAACAAAGCCTCTTGCGCAGCTGAAGCATGATGGACATACTAGATCTATGGGTATTAGGGGTATGCCTGATTGGCTCTAGTGCTAGTGGGAGATTGTTGGTGTAGGCCCTAGAGGCTATTACTTTTGGTACTTGTATCGAATTATTTATTAATAATAAAAGGCATTTCTTTATTATGTTTGCTTTCCAAAATAATAAAGTCCCTAGAATGGTTTATTTGTTTAATGAAATGTTAAGTGTGACTTAATCATGAGATCCCATTAAACATAAGACACTATTCTTAAAGTATCCGTAGTCAAGCTTTAATGTGAAGTGGGATAACATTAAAGCATTAAAATTATTATGAAGATAGATTGATGATCACATCTCATGGATCATAGATAAGGAGTTATCAAGTCTTGACATAGGTATGAATATTAGGAGTAATATTTATACTGGATTGACCCGCTATGAGAATACTACATAGAATGTTATGCAAAGTGTCATAAGTTATTCTCATGATGATAATGGTTTATACCACCCTTCGACCTGAAACCACTATGGACCCTAGATGTATAGTCAAGTACTTTATTGCTGATTAAACGTCATCCGTAACTGGATGACTATAAAGACGATTGATGGGTACTTCACAAAGCATGCTAAGGGACATGAGTGACCTAGATGGAATTTGCTCATCCTGCATAACAGGATAAATGTCTAAGGGCCCAATATTGAACTGGACAAGGGTGACACAGTGTATGCCTTGTGTTCAATATAGACATGAGGGCAAAAGGGTAATTGTACAACACAAATATTATCACGGAAAAGGTTTGGTTAGATCACATGAAATTTTCGTGACTTGGGTAACAATGATGTGTTGCTAGATACCGCTCACTGTTTATTTTATTAAATGTGTGATTTAATATAATTGCCAACATCGCGAAAACCTACAGGGTCACACACATAAGGACAGGTTGATGAGAGATAAAATAAATAAGGAACACCGTAAGATACGGTGCACTTAAGTGTAATACGGAAAGTGGTAAGGTACCACGTGGATAAGTGATATATGGTACATCATAAGATATGATGTCCATAAGCTTAATTGGGCTTTTAGCTTATAGCCTTAATTGGGCTTTTAGCTTGTAGCCCATACGAGTGATTCTATAAATAGATCCCTTGTGATAAAGCAATTTCACTTGATGTAATTTCGTTTTTGATTCTCTTTCTCACTCAAGGTTTTCGTTCATGATCAGCTAGCACTGTGACCGGAAGCGATCTGTTCGTGTGGGCTGAGTAGAGGCGTTGTTCTTCATCAACGCTCGTGATCACAACATCAAAGGTCTGAATCGCCACAAGAGGTAAATATTTCTATCACTGACCATGTTCATTCATAAGGATCGCTAAAGGAAAATTTTAAATTCCGCTGCATTTTTTATCGAAATTTTCCTTCACAAAATGTAACACCCCTTCTAATAAACCCCGAATTAAACGATATAATTAAAATCAGAGAAAGTAAAATTGCACTGAAGGAGTGTCACAACATCAATTCACCTATTCAAGTAAGACGGACATGACATATTCATCACTTTAATCATTTAATCATATAATACATTAATAGCATATACTTTCTTTTTCATGCAAACGCAACGGAATCATAGTAACTTCATCTCCAAAGTAGGAATCAAAATATAAAATTCAAGGCATTAAGCCATATGGTTCATACACCAAACATGTTATCAAGTCTCATAATACATACATCAAAATATGGTCAAAATAAAGGATTATATACAAGTATAATCCATCCACAAAATAAGAGTTCAAATGCGGACACTAAACCCCCAAATGTTACAATCAGAGCATCGAATCAATAACCAAAACATTACATACTACAAGCCTAAATGCATCCGCTAATCCTTGTGTCTCGCACTACCATCATTGGTACCTGAGCGATGCCGTATCAAACATCATTCAAACAGAAGGGTGAGAATTCCAATAATCATGAAATATATAATTTAAAACAATGGAAAGCAATAAATAAAAGGAATTCTCCATACTTGAATATATGTGTATATCACTAACATAAGCACATTCATATATTCCATATTCCTCTATATTCAAGAATTATCTCTTTAACCATTTATCATCCTAACCATATAATCACACTCTTCATACATCATAACCAATTTCACAAACTCAATCATCTTCACATCAAATCATTATATATATCATTATGCATGTGACTCACAACTCGATGCAACCAATGCAAATGCGGTACCGACTTGTGGACCCAAAGTTCCACCGCTTATTTTTTCACATAGGATCAAAGCCACTACGTCTATTTCCACTATAGGATCAACATCTATCTTTTGTGAACCCAAGTTTCACCGCCTATGTTCCCTTTCCGGGTCAAAGCCACTACGTCTATTTCCATTCAAGGATCAACGTCTATAAAATGTGAACCCACCGTTTCACCGTCTCTATTTCAAGACCAACCATGCCATGCAATGTACAATCAACAACTCGTATGCAATTAAGACCACTTCCGACCTTAACATACACATACCACATATTCCAACACAATGAAATACCAACAATTGTACATGCATTGTAAATATAATTCACAAATCAAGTAACATACAAGTTTAAACAATGTTACTTCCATGATTTATTCAAATCAAACACAATTCCGGTTAGCCCTTGAAAACGTCGAAATCTCAAAAAAAATAACTCAACCATAATTACCTACGCATTTAACTTAGTTACCCCGTCAAATTTCATTAATTTCCAGATAACTAATTATTATCGCCTATACCGGAAAATTAGAAACAAATACAATTCCATAAACCGGAAGCATTCAACTTAATTCGACTTCACCTGTAAAATTCACATTTTTCAACAAAAATACCACCCAACAGATCAACCAAAATTACTACCTTAAACTGCATCATAATTCGGACTTGTTGGACTAAAATCGATTAATTAATTATCGACTAAAAATTCTATTATTTCTACTTTATAAATCCTACAAAATTATTTATTAAAGATATTGAATCATTACTATTATTATTATTGTTATTATTAACCAAACTAACTACAATATACGAAGTATATTTCTATCATTGTATATTTATACTTTCCACAAATATTGCTAAAGTAAGTGACCAAATCAAATGCTTCATGTACTAATTCATTTTTCATGCGCTACAGTGGTAATCATGTTTCTTTATTACTACTTCCTATAGTCTGCTACGGTGACACCAAAATATGTGTCATAATGCTACTTCATAATTTATTTCCACATGCCATTGCTTTTAAATATCATGCTTACAGTAAGCCATCTATCCACTTCTAAAACTACTTCATATTATACCATACCGAATCACTTCTATGCTACAGCATGCAATTTAAGTGCCTTTCTATGCTACATAACTTCTAATACTACTTATTCACATACGCTGTCGCTGCAGTAACAGGGAAAAACAAATGCCTCTCAATACTGCCTCACTCCACATGCGCTACAGGAGCAACCATAACACTTCTAAGTGTCATTCTTTTAGTGCTATTGTATTGCTAACAAAGTGCCTCCAATTAATTTCTCAAAATGCTACTTTACCCATATGCTATTGTATAGAAGAAAAATAAGTGCCTTCAAAATGCTACTTTACCCATATGCTAAGGTACTTAAATATATGCATTTCTAATTATATTGGGTCCTAAATCATCTCTCAATTTCATCAATATATCAATTTCAAACACAATTAAAAATAATATTCATAACCCAAATTCACATATTATTAATTATACACCCTATTATAGAGTCAGAATCCCATCCTTACCTCGGATTAGGAGCAGCTCTAAGGGACTTCGACTAAATTTTGGGGAATTTTGGCACTTGAAGAAATTTCCTCTTTTTCTTCTTCTCCCCTCATAAATCCTATTTTCCTCTTCTTTTCTTTTTTCCTGATACAACACTCCCCTTCTAAACTTCTCTATTTCTATTCTAATATAATAATCATATTTTTATTTAATCTTAAAAAATTCAAATGGGCCTAAAAACAAAACATACCCCTCTAATTACTACACACCACCACCAATTAAACCCAATGTTACATTTAATCCTAATAATAAAATAACACTTTAACTTAATTCCACCCAATTAAATCCGATTAATTATTATTCCGACTTATAAAATAATTCCGACTTCGATGATAAAAATTTGAATTAATAAAAAAGAAATTCAAAAATATTTAATTAAGTAAATAATTAAATACCAGGTGTTACAACTCTCCCCCACTTAGAATATTTTCGTCCTCGAAAATAAAAGTTTACCTGGTTCAAAAAACTCGGGATAGGAGTCTCGCATCTTACTCTCCAACTCCCAGGTCAAGCTCTCGCCAGCAGCACCTAACCAGACAACCTTCACTAATGCAATCTCTTTTCCTTTTAGAATCTTCATCTCGCGATCTGCGATTCTCACAGGCATCGTCTCCATCGTGAGTTTATCATATACTTGCACATCGTACATCTGAATCACATGAGACGGATCGGGAATATACTTCCGGAGTTGTGACACATGAAACACATCATGCAAATTCGAAAGATTAGGCGGTAAAGCCACTCTATAAGCAACATTTCCCACTCTTTCTGAAATCTGATACGGACCAATAAAACAAGGAGTGAGCTTCTTAGACTTCAGAGCTCGCCCAACACCAGTCACAGGTGTGACTCTCAAAAACACATGATCAT
Organism: Vicia faba; assembly: GCA_948472305.1. Classification (NCBI taxonomy): domain Eukaryota; kingdom Viridiplantae; phylum Streptophyta; class Magnoliopsida; order Fabales; family Fabaceae; genus Vicia; species Vicia faba. The sequence continues at coordinate 213,968,477 of OX451735.1, read as the reverse complement.
CCTTCTTGAATTCAAGAGGCTTCCTCCTCTTGTCATGGTAACTCTTTTGGCGACTTTGTGAAATTTGCATCTTATCTCTAATCAACTTAATCTTATCCGTAGTTTGTTGCACAATCTCCGGTCCAACCACCGCACTTTCTCCCGACTCGTACCAACATAAAGGTGTTCGACAACGCCTTCCATACAACTCTTAAAAAGGAGCCATGCCTATGCTAGAATGAAAACTGTTATTATAGGTAAACTCAATCAAAGGAAAGTAACCTTCCCATGAACCTCCTTGTTCCAACACACAAGCACGCAAAAGATCTTCGAGCGATTGAACCGTTCTCTCTGTTTGACAATTCGTCTGTGGATGATAAGCGAAACTCAAACGTAGCTTAGTACCCAAAGCTCTTTACAAACCTTCCCAAAATCTAGATGTGAACCGCGGGTCTCTATCCGAAACAATGCACGTCGGAATACCATGCAAGCACACAATCCTCTCAACATACAACTTTGCAAGTCTCTCCATAGGATAAACCATTATAATTGGAATAAAGTGAGCAGATTTCGTCAATCTATCCTTGATAACCCAAATAGCCTCATAGTTACTCGGAGTCCTCGACAAACCCGAAACAAAATCCATAGAGATATAGTCCCACTTCCATTACGGAATAGACAAAGGTTGCAACAATCCAAATGGCTTCTGATGCTCTATCTTGGATTTCTGACAAACCAAACACGAATACACAAACTCCGCGATCTCCTTCTTCATACAAGGCCACTAAAACAACTTTGTGGCACCAGGATGAATGCTCAATCCACTTCGGTATCCTTCCTCAAGGATCCTCTTTTTCACATCACCAACATCAGGACCACAAACTCGATCACGACATCTCAGAACGCCGTTCTCATCAATTCTAAACTCTCCACTTTGACCTTGGTTAACTAAAGTCAACTTGTCAACCAAAACCAAGTCCGATTTTTGTCCTTCTCTTATCTCATCCAAGATCCCACTAGTAAGCTTCAACATACCAAGCTTCATACCAAAGTAAGTTTCTTCACAAACCAAACTCAAGTCGCGAAACTGTTCAAGTAATTCCCACTCTTTAACCATTAGTATAGACATATGCAATGATTTTCTACTCAATGCATCGACAACCACGTTCGCCTTTCCAGGATGGTAATTCAAGCTAAAATCATAATCTTTCAATAACTCTAACCATCTCCTCTGCCTCATATTCAACTCTTTCTGATCAAACAAATATTTCAAGCTCTTATGATCACTGAAAACATCGAATCTCGATCCAAATAAGTAATGTCTCCAAATCTTCAACCAAAAACCACAGCTGCCAACTGTTTACCTTGGGTTTTGGTAAACAACCGCTGATCCTCCAAATGGTTACTTATTTGGTTACTCGCAGGATCGATCAGATTGATCCTATGGACATAGGTTGATTTTGAAGTTTGATTAAGGTGGATAAGGCTTTAAATAAAATGTTTCAAGTAAATTGCATAAAGGAAAGACTTGGTAAAATAAACAAGGCTTTAAAGTAAAGGTTCGACAGGAATTTAAAGGAGAAAAGCAAGTAAAATGCTGGGAAAGTAAATGACTTTAATTGATAAAATTGGTGTTTCACACATACATTTCTCAACAATTCTTTCGCTCACACTGGGTACTTGAATCTAAATGAGTGACTATGTATATAATTGTGAACACACGCGAGAAACTACATGTCTACTCCTATTTATACTAAAACATTCCAAGTAACCGTCGGGCAGTTACACTGCTTCGAGATCAAGCCACTTGGCACGTTCTCCATGCTCGACGCTCCAGATCCTTGCACGTTTACACGTAGTAACTGCTGGAAACCGTTTTCCCTCCAAAGCTTTGAATTTCAAACTGCTCCACTCTGGACCATCGAACACCTTCATCAAGAGACGTCTTCGACGAAAACTCCTTCGACGTCGAAGGCACTCAGCCTTCTTCCTTGGAAGAAATCTTCTAAGTATTTTGCCATCTTTCGACGGGCACTTCGACAGACTTAGCCAGTCGAAAGCATCTTTCAGCTTTTAATGGCTGACATCAATCAAAGCAAAGGTGTCGAATTTAGGAGCCAACAAATTTCCCCCCAAGAATGCCTTATTTCGACTCTGAAAGAAAAAGGCATTCTTTGAAAACGCCATTCGACACCTGTCTTTCCACGCTTAGTCACAAGTTAACTTGTGCACTTTTTGTTGCTTTTTACCAACTATTGGCAATCCCAAGAAACCATCATTGATTTGATCCTAGGACGTCACTTTCAGTACGGCGTGCAGTACCAAACGTCACTTCAGAATTTGTCATTATGACAAATCCCAAAAACGAGGACGCACGCTGCGTCTCTCTGTTTCTGCAGAAACGGCCAAAACAACAGGATGCTGCCACGCGTCCCACTAATTCCTGCAGCATTAAATGACATTTAATGTCCTCGTTAGTGGAGATTTTTACCACTACTATAAATAGTAGTGAATATCCCATTGTGGGACTTTTTACGCAAACTAGCCTTCAAACTTCCTGGCTTTCGTACAAGCTTGCTCTCTTTGCAGAAAACTTTTCCTCTTTCACTTCATCTTCATCCTCAACAATGGCCTCTGCTTCTACTGCCCCCAAGGCTAACGCACCAACTGAACAACATGTTAAACCCAAGGTCTTTGTTACTGCTCCGGTAGTAAGATCTACAGGGAAACGAAGGGTTCCTGAACCCTCTGACATCTCCGTTCGCGATGCTTACTCGCGCCACTTGATGATCCCGGTTGGATACTCCAACCAGATCTTCGCAATGTCTGGCCCCATGAATCCAAGCATCTCTGAAGCTCTGAAGATCAAGAGCTACTTCCCAATCGTCGAGAAACTCAAGCCAGTAGCATGCGCCAAGAAGGACGCAGAAGACAACGAAGACCCTACACGCGAGAAAATCGACCTCCGCTTCTTCGACAGAAGTGTTAGGGTCTTCAGGTCTTGCCCTAATCTGACCTCCGATTATGTTGCTTGGCTAACAAAGTTAGAGAAGCATCAAACTCCAGTCTGGAAGGAAATGGGAATCTTCGACCTAGTGATGTTGTCAAAGACAGGCTTAAACTACTCCCCAGAGATGCTTATAGCTTCGCTGTTGTTCTGGGACTACTCCCATTTTACTTTTCATCTTCCATGTGGGATGTTAACCCCCACACTCTTCGACGTGGCAGCTATTACTGGCCTTCGACCAACCGGAGATTACTTCGACCCGGAGGAGATGTCGGAGGACCAAATTGGCTTCTCTGAGACCAAGCCAACATACACCACCTTTATCAACCATTATCATGACAGGTCGACAGATGCGGTGTCGGATGTCGAACACATAGCGTTTCTAGCCTTATGGCTAACTCGCTTTGTGTTTTGCTCGAAGTCTCTACAAGTGACCAAAAAGATGGTCACTCTTGCCACCCAACTGCATCACCGCCAAAACATCTGTTTGGCAGAACTGATTCTGGCCAGTCTTTATGACTCGATCAGCAATGGGGTCACTCTTCTGAAACATATCGAAGATAGGGCCAGTTTGCTACTCGCTGGGCCTTTCTGGCTGCTTCAACTGTGGCTCAACGCCACTTTCGAATCTTTCTTACCCAAGAAGATTCAGATAAATGAACAAGCCCCAGCGATAGCTAATAGACGTATCGAAGGAATTAGGCTGGCTCTGCTGACACCTGTGGAAGATGGGCTGGAGTTTCAACAAACCTTCACTAACTTCGTTCTGATGTTCGCTCGAAGGAAGGAATTTGTTTCAACTATGGCTCCATTTGCTCAACGGAGGGTGGGGCCAGCATGGTTCACAAGGCCACATCCAAAGGAATCGAGTGGTCCCAATGTCGATGAGCACACCGTACTTTGGGAGGCGTTCCTGACACCCAGGATCATGCCTCTTCGATTTAAGAGTTCTAAGACTCATTTGAGTCTGCTTGCCTATCAACCAAATCTGGTATCTCGCCAGTTTGGTATCATCCAAACCCTGCCTTCTCCGATTTTTCAAAGAGAGAAGTAAATGTTGTACTTCTGCAACGATTATACAGAAGAAGCTGCCATCAAGCATATCGGAAGATATGCTGGTCGAACAATCCTCTCGCTGTTTGATTACCAGCTTAATTTCCTTTGCTCACCATCTTTCGAGGAATGGTGGAGAAGCTATTATGCTGAGTACTTCTTCGACGAGAAGGACTTCATGGCTGAGTTGCAGAAGTCTTTTGTCCTTGTGTTGGACAAAGTAAAGAAATGTAAGTTCATGCTCTCACATTACTTTTTGTCTTTCTCTTCGACTGCTAGCCTGTTAACCTTTTCTTTTGCTTTCAGTTGTTCGAAAACCCCTAGCCAAGAAGGCTACAGAAGGCCCACAAGGAGGAGGCCCTTCGACAAAACCTCCACCGCCGGCGAAGACTACAGCGCCGGCGAAGACCATAAGCAACCAACAAGGGGAAGGCTCTTCGAGGAAGCCTCCTGTATCGGTAACCAGATTTTCTTCATTTTTCTTCTGGCTTTCGATTTTTGATTTTCGATGCAATTACTTAATCGAATTCCTGTTGGTTTTCTAGGCCCCTTCGCCCAAGAAACGGGCAGCATTGGTGGTTGAATCTGGGAGTGATGACGAAAGTGATTCCCCTCCAGAGATAAACTGAACCAGAGAAAGTGTCTACCGGAAACAGATCAAGATCAATCATTGGTCGACTTAAACTGAACCAGCAGAGGTCTAAAATGGTCTTTAACAGGATATCGAATCAGCACAAATCTTAGGATCGATTTAACTGAACCAGATAAAGTGTCTACCAGAAACAAATCAGGATAAATCATTGGTTGATTTAAACTAAACCAGCAGAGGTCTAAAATGGTTTTTAACTGGATATCAAATCAGCATAAATTATAGGACCAATTTAGCTTAAACGGAGAAAGTGTCTACCGGAAACAAATCAAGATGAATCATTGGTTGATTTAAACGAAACCATCTGAGGGTCTAAAATGGTCTTTAATTGGATATCGAATCAGCATAAATCTTAGGATCGATTTAAGTGAACCAGAGAAAGTGTCTACCGGAAAGAAATCAAGATAAATCGTTGGTCGATTTAAACTGAACCAGCAGAGGTCTAAAATGGTCTTTAACTGGATATCGAATCAGCATAAATCTTAGGATCTATTTAACTGAACTAGAGAAACTGTATACCGAAAACAAATCAAGATAAATCATTGGTCGATTTAAACTGAACCAGTAGAGGTCTAAAATGGTCTTTAACTGGATATCAAATCAGCATAAATATTAGGATTGATTTAACTAAACCAGAGAAAGTGTCTACCGAAAACAGATCAGGATCAATCATTGGTTGATTTAAATTGAACCAACAGGGGTCTAAAATGGTCTTTAACTAGATATTGAATCTGCATAAATATTAGGATCAATTTAACTGAACCAAAGAAAGTGTCTACCGGAAACATATCAGGATAAATCATTGTTCGATTTAAACTGAACCAGTAAAGGTCTAAAATGGTCTTTAACTGGATATCGAATAAGCATAAATCTTAGGATTGATTAAGCTAAACTAGAGAAAGTGTCTACCGGAAACAAATCATGGTAAATCATTTGTTAATTTAAACTGAACCAGCCGAGGTCTAAAATGGTCTTTAACTGGATATTGAATCAGCATAAATCTTAGGATCGATTTAACTGAACTAGAGAAAGTGTCTACCAGAAACAGATCAGGATCAATCATAGGTCGATTTAGACTGAACTAGCAGAGGTCTAAAATGGTTTTTAACTGGATATTGAATCAGCATAAATTTTGGGATTGATTTAAATGAACCAGAGAAAGTGTCTACCCGAAACAGATCAAGATAAATAATTGGTCGACTTAAACTGAACTAGCAGAGGTCTAAAATGGCCTTTAACTGGATATCGAATCAGCATAAATCTTAGGATCGATTTAGCTGAACCATAGAAAGTGTCTAAACGGAAACAAATCAAGATCAATCATTGATCTATTTAAATTGAACCGTCAGGGGTCTAAAATGGTCTTTAATTGGATATAGAATCAGCATAAATCTTAGGATTGAATTAACTGAACCAGAGAAAGTTTCTACAGGAAACAGATCAGGATCAATCATTGGTCGATTTAAACTAAACCAGCAGAGGTGTAAAATGGTCTTTAATCGGATATCAAATCAGCGTAAATCTTAGGATCGATTTAGCTGAACCAGAGAAAATATCTACCAGAAACAAACAGGATTAATCATTGGTCGATTTAAACTGAAACAGTAGAGGTCTGAAATGGTCTTTAACTGGATATCGAATCAGCAAAAATCTTAGGATCGATTTAGCTGAACCAGAGAAAGTGTCTACCGGAAACAGATCAGGATAAATCATTGGTCGATTTAAACTGAACCATCAATGGTCTAAAATGGTCTTTAACTGGATATCGAATCAACATAAATGTTAGGATTGATTTAATTGAACCGCGGAAAGTGTTTATCGGAAACTGATCAGGATAAATCATTGGTCAATTTAAACTGAGCCAGCAGATGTCTGAAATCGTCTTTAACTGGATATTGAATCAGCATAAATCTTATGATCGATTTAGCTGAACCAGAGAAAGTGTCTACCAGAAACAAATCAAGATAAATCGTTGGTTAATTTAAACTTAACCAGCAGAGGTCTAATATGGTCTTTAACTGGATATCGAATCAATATAAATCTTAGGATCGATTTAACTGAACCAGAGAAAGTATCTACCGGAAACAAATCAAGATAAATCATTGGTCGATTTAAACTGAACCAACAGAGGTCTAAAATGGTCTTTAACTGGATATCGAATTAGGATAAACCATAGGAACAATTTAACTAAACCAGAGAAAGTGTCTACCGGAAGTAGATCAGGATCAATCATTGGTTGATTTAAACTGAACCAGCAGAGGTCTAAAATGGTCTTTAACTGGATATTGAATCAGCACATATCTTAGGATCGATTTAACTGAACAAGAGAAAGTGTCTACGGGAAACAAATCAGGATAAATCATTGGTCGATTTAAACTAAACCAGCAGAGATCTAAAATGGTCTTTAACTGGATATCGAATCAGCATAAATCTTAGGATTGATTTAACTGAACCAGAGAAAGTGTCTACCGGAAACAGATCAGGATAAATCATTGGTCGATTTAAACTGAACCATCAATGGTGTAAAATGGTCTTTAACTGGATATCGAATCAGCATAAATCTTAGGATCGATTTAGCTAAACCAGATAAAGTGTCTAGCGGAAACAAATCAAGATAAATCATTGATTTAATTAAACTGAACCAACAGAGGTCTAAAATGGTCTTTAACTGGATATCGAATCAGCATAAGTCTTATGATCAATTTAACTGAAGCACAAAAAGTGTCTACCGGAAACAGTTCAGGATAAATCATTGGTAGATTTAAATTGAACCACTAGAGGTTTGAAAACATCGTTAACTGGATATCGAATCAGCATAAATCTTAGGATCGATTTAACTGAACCAGAGAAAGTGTATACCAGAAATAGATCAGGATCAATCATTGGTCAATTTAAACTGAACCAGCAGAGGTCTAAAATGGTCTTTAACTGGATATCGAATCAACACAAATCTTAGGATTGATTTAACTGAACCAGAGAAAGTGTCTACCAGAAACAAATTAGGATAAATCATTGGTTGATTTAAACTAAACCAGCAGAGGTCTAAAATGGTCTTTAACTGGATATCAAATCAGCATAAATTATAGGATCAATTTAGTTTAACCGGAGAAAGTGTCTACCAGAAATAAATCAAGATGAATCATTGGTCGATTTAAACGAAACCATCTAAGGGTCTAAAATGGTCTTTAATTGGATATCGAATTAGCATAAATCTTAGGATCGATTTAAATGAACCAGAGAAAGTGTCTACCGGAAAGAAATAAAGATAAATCTTTGGTCGATTTAAACTGAACCAGCAAAGGTCTAAAATGGTCTTTAACTGGATGTCGAATCAGCATAAATCTTAGGATCGATTTAACTGAACTAGAGAAACTGTATACCGAAAACAAATCAAGATAAATCATTGGTCGATTTAAACTGAACCAGTAGAGGTCTAAAATGGTCTTTAACTGGATATTAAATCAGCATAAATATTAGGATTGATTTAACTAAACCAGAGAAAGTGTCGACCGAAAACAGATCAGGATCAATCATTGGTTGATTTAAATTGAACCAGCAGGGGTCTAAAATGGTCTTTAACTAGATATTGAATCTGCATAAATATTAGGATCAATTTAACTGAACCAAAGAAAGTGTCTACCGGAAACATATCAGGATAAATCGTTGTTCGATTTAAACTGAACCAGTAAAGGTCTAAAATGGTCTTTAACTGGATATCGAATCAGCATAAATCTTAGGATTGATTTAGCTGAACTAGAGAAAGTGTCTACCAGAAACAAATCATGGTAAATCATTTGTCAATTTAAACTGAACCAACTGAGGTCTAAAATGGTATTTAACTGGATATTGAATCAGCATAAATATTAGGATCGATTTAACTGAACCAGAGAAAGTTTCTACCAGAAATAGATCTGGATCAATCATAGGTCGATTTAGACAGAACTAGCAGAGGTCTAAAATGGTTTTTAACTAGATATCGAATCAGCATACATTTTGGGATTGATTTAACTGAACTAGAGAAAGTGTCTACCGGAAACAGATCAAGATAAATCATTGGTCGACTTAAACTGAACTAGCAGAGGTCTAAAATGGCCTTTAACTGGATATCGAATCAACATAAATCTTAGGATTGATTTAGCTGAACCATAGAAAGTGTCTAAACGGAAACAAATCAAGATCAATCATTGGTCGATTTAAATTTAACCAGCAGGTGTCTAAAATGGTATTTAATTGGATATAGAATCAGCATAAATCTTAGGATTGAATTAACTGAACCAGAGAAAGTGTCTACAAGAAACAGATCAGGATCAATCATCGGTCGATTTAAACTAAACCAGCAGAGCTGTAAAATGGTCTTTAATTGGATATCAAATCAGCGTAAATCTTAGGATCGATTTAGCTGAACCAGAGAAAATGTCTACCAGAAACAAATAGGATAAATCATTGGTCGATTTAAATTGAAACAGTAGAGGTCTGAAATGGTCTTTAACTAGAAATCGAATCAGCAAAAATCTTAGGATCGATTTAGCTGAACCAGAGAAAGTGTCTACCGGAAACAGATCAGGATAAATCATTGGTCGATTTAAACTGAACCATCAAAGGTCTAAAGTGGTCTTTAACTGGATATTGAATCAACATAAATGTTATGATTGATTTAATTGAACCGGGGAAAGCGTCTATCGGAAACAGATCCGGATAAATCATTGGTCAATTTAAACTGAGCCAGCAGAGGTCTGAAATCGTCTTTAACAGGATATTGAATCAGCATAAATCTTAGGATCGATTTAGCTGAACTAGAGAAAGTGTCTACCAGAAACAAATCAAGATAAATCATTGGTTGATTTAAACTTAACCATCAGAGGTCTAATATGGTCTTTAACTGGATATCGAATCAATATAAATCTTAAGATCGATTTAACTGAACCAGAAAAAGTATCTACCGGAAACAAATCAAGATAAATCATTGGTCGATTTAAACTGAACCAACAGAGGTCTAAAATGGTCTTTAACTGGATATCAAATTATCATAAACCATAGGATCGATTTAACTGAACTAGAGAAAGTGTCTACCAGAAATAGATCAGGATCAATCATTGGTTGATTTAAACTGAACCAGCAGAGGTCTAAAATGGCCTTTAAATGGATATCGAATCAGCACATATCTTAGGATCAATTTAACTGAACCAGAGAAAGTGTCTACCGGAAACAAAAATCAGGATAAATCATTGGTCGATTTAAACTAAACCAACAGAGATCTAAAATGGTCTTTAACTGGATATCGAATCAGCATAAATCTTAGGATTGATTTAACTGAACCAGAGAAAGTGTCTACCGGAAACAGATCAGGATAAATCATTGGTCGATTTAAACTGAACCATCAATGGTGTAAAATGGTCTTTAACTGGATATCGAATCAACATAAATGTTAGGATTGATTTAATTGAACCGGGGAAAGTGTCTATCGGAAACAGATCAGGATAAATCATTGGTCAATTTAAACTGAGCCAGCAGAGGTCTGAAATCGTCTTTAATTGGATATTGAATCAGCATAAATCTTATGATCGATTTAGCTGAACCAGAGAAAGTGTCTACCAGAAACAAATCAAGATAAATCATTGGTTGATTTAAACTTAACCAGCAGAGGTCTAATATGGTCTTTAACTGGATATCGAATCAATATAAATCTTAGGATCGATTTAACTGAACCAGAGAAAGTATCTACCGGAAACAAATCAAGATAAATCATTGGTCGATTTAAACTGAACCAACAGAGGTCTAAAATGGTCTTTAACTGGATATCGAATTAGGGTAAACCATAGGAACAATTTAACTAAACCAGAGAAAGTGTCTACCAGAAGTAGATCAGGATCAATCATTGGTTGATTTAAACTGAACCAGCAGAGGTCTAAAATGGTCTTTAACTGGATATTGAATCAGCACATATCTTAGGATCGATTTAACTGAACAAGAGAAAGTGTCTACGGGAAACAAATCAGGATAAATCATTGGTCGATTTAAACTAAACCAGCAGAGATCTAAAATGGTCTTTAACTGGATATCGAATCAGCATAAATCTTAGGATTGATTTAACTGAACCAGAGAAAGTGTCTACCGGAAACAGATCTGGATAAATCATTGGTCGATTTAAACTGAACCAACAGAGGTCTGAAATCATCTTTAACTTGATATCGATAAAGCATAAATCTTAGGATCGATTTAGCTAAACCAGATAAAGTGTCTAGCGGAAACAAATCAAGATAAATCATTGATTTAATTAAACTGAACCAACAGAGGTCTAAAATGGTCTTTAACTGGATATCGAATCAGCATAAGTCTTATGATCAATTTAACTGAACCACAGAAAGTGTCTACCGGAAACAGTTCAGGATAAATCATTGGTAGATTTAAATTGAACAACTAGAGGTTTGAAAACATCGTTAACTGGATATCGAATCAGCATAAATCTTAGGATCGATTTAACTGAACCAGAGAAAGTGTATACCAGAAATAGATCAGGATCAATCATTGGTCAATTTAAACTGAACCAGCAGAGGTATAAAATGGTCTTTAACTGGATATCGAATCAACACAAATCTTAGGATTGATTTAACTGAACCAGAGAAAGTGTCTACCAGAAACAAATTAGGATAAATCATTGGTTGATTTAAACTAAACCAGCAGAGGTCTAAAATGGTCTTTAACTGGATATCAAATCAGCATAAATTATAGGATCAATTTAGCTTAACCGGAGAAAGTGTCTACCAGAAATAAATCAAGATGAATCATTGGTCGATTTAAACGAAACCATCTAAGGGTCTAAAATGGTCTTTAATTGGATATCGAATTAGCATAAATCTTAGGATCGATTTAAATGAACCAGAGAAAGTGTCTACCGGAAAGAAATCAAGATAAATCTTTGGTCGATTTAAACTGAACCAGCAGAGGTCTAAAATTGTCTTTAACTGGATGTCGAATCAGCATAAATCTTAGGATCGATTTAACTGAACTAGAGAAACTGTATACCGAAAACAAATCAAGATAAATCATTGGTCGATTTAAACTGAACCAGTAGAGGTCTAAAATGGTCTTTAACTGGATATCAAATCAGCATAAATATTAGGATTGATTTAACTAAACCAGAGAAAGTGTCGACCGAAAACAGATCAGGATCAATCATTGGTTGATTTAAATTAAACCAGCAGGGGTCTAAAATGGTCTTTAACTAGATATTGAATCTGCATAAATATTAGGATCAATTTAACTGAACCAAAGAAAGTGTCTACCAGAAACATATCAGGATAAATCATTGTTCGATTTAAACTGAACCAGTAAAGGTCTAAAATGGTCTTTAACTAGATATCGAATCAGCATAAATCTTAGGATTGATTTAGCTGAACTAGAGAAAGTGTCTACCAAAAACAAATCATGGTAAATCATTTGTCAATTTAAACTGAACCAACCGAGGTCTAAAATGGTCTTTAACTACATATTGAATCCGCATAAATATTAGGATCGATTTAACTGAACCAGAGAAAGTTTCTACCAGAAACAGATCTGGATCAATCATAGGTCGATTTAGACTGAACTAGTAGAGGTCTAAAATGGTTTTTAACTGGATATCGAATCAGCATAAATTTTGGGATTGATTTAACTGAACTAGAGAAAGTGTCTACCGGAAACAGATCAAGATAAATCATTGGTCGACTTAAACTAAACTAGCAGAGGTCTAAAATGGCCTTTAACTGGATATCGAATCAACATAAATCTTAGGATCAATTTAGCTGAACCATAGAAAGTGTCTAAACGGAAACAAATCAAGATCAATCATTGGTCGATTTAAATTTAACCAGCAGGTGTCTAAAATGGTATTTAATTGGATATAGAATCAGCATAAATCTTAGGATTGAATTAACTGAACCAGAGAAAGTGTCTACAAGAAACAGATCAGGATCAATCATTGGTCGATTTAAACTAAACCAGCAGAGCTGTAAAATGGTCTTTAATTGGATATCAAATCAGCGTAAATCTTAGGATCGATTTAGCTGAACCAGAGAAAATGTCTACCAGAAACAAATAGGATAAATCATTGGTCGATTTAAATTGAAACAGTAGAGGTCTGAAATGGTCTTTAACTAGAAATCGAATCAGCAAAAATCTTAGGATCGATTTAGCTGAACCAGAGAAAGTGTCTACCGGAAACAGATCAGGATAAATCATTGGTCGATTTAAACTGAACCATCAAAGGTCTAAAGTGGTCTTTAACTGAATATTGAATCAACATAAATGTTAGGATTGATTTAATTGAACCGGGGAAAGTGTCTATCGGAAACAGATCCGGATAAATCATTGGTCAATTTAAACTGAGCCAGCAGAGGTCTGAAATCGTCTTTAACTGGATATTGAATCAGCATAAATCTTAGGATCAATTTAGCTGAACCAGAGAAAGTGTCTACCAGAAACAAATCAAGATAAATCATTGGTTGATTTAAACTTAACCATCAGAGGTCTAATATGGTCTTTAATTGGATATCGAATCAATATAAATCTTAAGATCAATTTAACTGAACCAGAAAAAGTATCTACCGGAAACAAATCAAGATAAATCATTGGTCGATTTAAACTGAACCAACAGAGGTCTAAAATGGTCTTTAACTGGATATCAAATTATCATAAACCATAGGATCGATTTAACTGAACCAGAGAAAGTGTCTACCAGAAATAGATCAGGATCAATCATTGGTTGATTTAAACTGAACCAGCAGAGGTCTAAAATGGCCTTTAAATGGATATCGAATCAGCACATATCTTAGGATCAATTTAACTGAACCAGAGAAAGTGTCTACCGGAAACAAAAATCAGGATAAATCATTGGTCGATTTAAACTAAACCAACAGAGATCTAAAATTGTCTTTAACTGGATATCGAATCAGCATAAATCTTAGGATTGATTTAACTGAACCAGAGAAAGTGTCTACCGGAAACAGATCAGGATAAATCATTGGTCGATTTAAACTGAACCAGCAGAGGTCTGAAATCGTCTTTAATTAGATATCGAATCAGCATAAATCTTAGGATCGATTTAGCTGAACCAGAGAAAGTGTCTAGCAGAAACAAATCAAGATAAATCAGTGATTTAACTAAACTTAACCAACAGAGGTCTAAAATGGTCTTTAACTGGATATTGAATCAGCATAAGTCTTATGATCAATTTAACTGAACCACAGAAAGTGTCTACCAGAAACAGTTCAGGATAAATCATTGGTCGATTTAAATTGAACCACTAGAGGTCTGAAATCATCGTTAACTTGATATCGAATCAGCATAAATCTTAGGATCGATTGAACTGAACCAGAGAAAGTGTATACTAGAAATAGATTAGGATCAATCATTGGTCAATTTAAACTGAACCAGTAGAGGTCTAAAATGGTCTTTAACTGGATATCGAATCAGCACAAATCTTAGGATCGATTTAACTGAACCAGAGAAAGTGTCTACCAGAAACAAGTCAGGATAAATCATTGGTTGATTTAAACTAAACCAGCAGAGGTCTAAAATGGTCTTTAACTGGATATCAAATCAGCATAAATTATAGGACCAATTTAGCTTAACCGGAGAAAGTGTCTACCAGAAACAAATCAAGATGAATCATTGGTCGATTTAAACGAAACCATCTGAGGGTCTAAAATGGTCTTTAATTGGATATCGAATCAGCATAAACCTTAGGATCGATTTCAGTGAACCAGAAAAAGTGTCTACCGGAAAGAAATCAAGATAAATAGTTGGTCGATTTAAACTGAACCAGCTGAGGACTAAAATGGTCTTTAACTGGATGTTGAATCAGCATAAATCTTAGGATCGATTTAACTAAACTAGAGAAACTGTATACCGAAAACAAATCAAGAGAAATCATTGGTCGATTTAAACTGAACTAGTAGAGGTCTAAAATGGTCTTTAACTGGATATCAAATAAGCATAAATATTAGGATTGATTTAACTAAACCAGAGAAAGTGTCTACCGAAAACAGACAGGATCAATCAGTGGTTGACTTAAATTGAACCAGCAGGGGTCTAAATTGGTCTTTAACTAGATATTGAATCAGCATAAATATTAGGATCAATTTAACCTGAACCAAAGAAAGTGTCTACCGGAAACATATCAGGATAAATCATTGTTCGATTTAAACTGAACTAGTAAAGGACTAAAATGGTCTTTAACTGGATATCGAATCAGTATAAATCTTAGGATTGATTTAGCTGAACTAGAGAAAGTGTCAACCGGAAACAAATCATGGTAAATCATTTGTCAATTTAAACTGAACCAGCCGAGGTCTAAAATGGTCTTTAACTGGATATTGAATCAGCATAAATCTTAGGATCGATTTAACTGAACCAGAGAAAGTGTCTACCAGAAACAGATCAGGATCAATCATAGGTCGAATTAGACTGAACTAGCAGAGGTCTAAAATGGTTTTTAACTGGATATCGAATCAGCATAAATTTTGGGATTTATTTAACTGAACCAGAGAAAGTGTCTACCGGAAACAGATCAAGATAAATAATTGGTCGACTTAAACTGAACTAGCAGAGGTCTAAAATGGCCTTTAACTGGATATCGAATCAGCATTAATCTTAGGATCGATTTAGCTGAACCATAAAAAGTGTCTAAACGGAAACAAATCAAGATCAATCATTGGTCGAATTAAATTGAACCAACAGGGGTCTAAAATGGTCTTTAATTGTATATAGAATCAGCATTAATATTAGGATTGAATTAACTGAACCATAGAAAGTGTCTAAACGGAAACAGATTAGGATCAATCATTGGTCGATTTAAACTAAACCAGCAGAGGTGTAAAATGGTCTTTAATTGGATATCAAATCAGCATAAATCTTAGGATTGAATTAACTGAACCAGATAAAGTGTCTACAGGAAACATATCAGGTTCAATCATTGGTCGATTTAAACTAAGCAAGCAGAGGTGTAAAATGGTATTTAATTGGATATCAAATCAGCGTAAATCTTAGGATCGATTTAGCTGAACCAGAGAAAATGTCTACCAGAAACAAACAGGATAAATCATTGGTCGATTTAAACTGAAACATTAGAGGTCTGAAATGGTCTTTAACTAGATATCGAATCAGCAAAAATCTTAGGATCGATTTAGCTGAACCAGAGAAAGTGTCTACTGGAAACAGATCAGGATAAATCATTGGTCGATTTAAACTGAACCATCAAAGGTCTAAAATGGTCTTTAACTGGATATCGAATCAACATAAATCTTAGGATTAATTTAATTGAACCGGGGAAAGTTTCTATCGGAAACAAATCAGGATAAATCATTGGTCAATTTAAACTGAGCCAGCAGAGGTCTGAAATCGTCTTTAACTGGATGTTGAATCAGTATAATTCTTAGGATCGATTTAGCTGAACCAGAGAAAGTGTCTACCAGAAACAAATCAAGATAAATCATTGGTTGATTTAAACTTAACCAGCAGAGGTATAATATAGTCTTTAAGTGGATATTGAATCAATATAAATCTTAGGATCAATTTAACTGAACCAGAGAAAGTATCTACCGGAAACAAACCAAGATAAATCATTGGTCGATTTAAACTGAACCAACAGAGGTCTAAAATGGTCTTTAACTGGATATCGAATTAGCATAAACCATAGGATCGATTTAACTGAACCAGAGAAAGTTCTACCAGAAATAGATCAGGATCAATCATTGGTTTATTTAAACTGAACCAGCAGAGGTCTAAAATGGCCTTTAACTGGATATCGAATCAACACATATCTTAGGATCGATTTAACCGAACCAGAGAAAGTGTCTACCGGAAACAAATCAGGATAAATCATTGGACGATTTAAACTAAACAAGCAGAGATCTAAAATGGTCTTTAACTGGATATCGAATCAGCATAAATCTTAGGATTGATTTAACTGAAGCAGAGAAAGTATCTACCGGAAACATATCAGGATAAATCATTGGTCGATTTAAACTGAACCAGCAGAGGTCTGAAATCGTCTTTAACTGGATATCGAATCAGCATAAATCTTAGGATTGATTTAACTGAACCAGAGAAAGTGTCTACCGGAAACAGTTCAGGATAAATCATTGGTCGATTTAAATTGAACCACTAGAGGTCTGAAATCGCCGTTAACTGAATATCGAATCAGCATAAATCTTAGGATTGATTTAACTGAACCAGAGAAAGTGTATACCAAAAATAGATCAGGATCAATCATTGGTCAATTTAAACTGAACCAACAGAGGTCTAAAATGGTCTTTAACTGGATATCGAATCGGCACAAATCTTAGGATCGATTTAACTGAACCAGAGAAAGTGTCTACCAGAAACAAATCAGGATAAATCATTGGTTGATTTAAACTAAACCAGTAGAGGTCTAAAATGGTCTTTAACTGGATATCAAATCAGCATAAATTATAGGACCGATTTAGCTTAACCGGAGAAAGTGTCTACCGGAAACAAATCAAGATGAATCATTGGTCGATTTAAACGAAACCATCTGAGGGTCTAAAATGGTCTTTAATTGGATATCGAATCAGCATAAATCTTAGGATCGATTTAACTGAACTAGAGAAACTGTATACCGAAAACAAATCAAGATAAATCATTGGTCGATTTAAACTGAACCAGTAGAGGTCTAAAATGGTATTTAACTGGATATCAAATCAGCATAGATATTAGGATTGATTTAACTAAACCAGAGAAAGTGTCTACTGAAAACAGATCAGGATCAATCATTGGTTGATTTAAATTGAAACAGCAGGGGTCTAAAATTGTCTTTAACTAGATATTGAATTTGCATAAATATTAGGATCAATTTAACTGAACCAAAGAAAGTGTCTACCGGAAACATATCAGGATAAATCATTGTTCGATTTAAACTGAACCAGTAAAGGTCTAAAATGGTCTTTAACTGGATATTGAATCATCATAAATCTTAGGATTGATTTAGCTGAACTAGAGAAAGTGTCTACCGGAAACAAATCACGGTAAATCATTTGTCAATTTAAACTGAACCAGCCGAGGTCTAAAATGGTCTTTAACTGGATATTGAATCAACATAAATCTTAGGATTGATTTAACTGAACCAGAGAAAGTGTCTACCAGAAACAGATCAGGATCAATCATAGGTCGATTATGACTGAACTAGCAGAGGTCTAAAATGGTTTTTAACTGGATATCGAATCAGCATAAATTTTGGGATTGATTTAACTGAACCATAGAAAGTGTCTACCGGAAACAGATCAAGATAAATAATTGGTCGACTTAAACTGAACTCGTAGAGGTCTAAAATGGCCTTTAACTGGATATCGAATCAGCATAAATCTTAGGATCGATTTAGCTAAACCATAGAAAGTGTCTAAACGGAAACATATCAAGATCAATCATTGGTCGACTTAAATTGAACCAACAGGGGTCTAAAATGGTCTTTAATTGGATATAGAATCAGCATAAATATTAGGATTGAATTAACTGAACCAGAGAAAGTGTCTACAGGAAACAGATCAGGATCAATCATTGGTCGATTTAAACTAAACCAGCAGAGGTGTAAAATGGTATTTAATTGGATATCAAATCAGCGCAAATCTTAGGATCGATTTAGCTGAACCAGGGAAAATGTCTACCAGAAACAAACAGGATAAATCATTGGTCGATTTAAACTGAAATAGTAGAGGTCTGAAAGTATTTAACTAGATATCGAATCAGCAAAAATCTTAGGATTGATTTAGCTGAACCAATGAAAGTGTCTACCAGAAATAGACCAGGATAAATCATTGGTCGATTTAAACTGAACCATCAAAGGTCTAAAATGGTCTTTAACTGGAAATCGAATCAACATAAATCTTAGGATTGATTTAATTGAACCGTGGAAATTGTCTATCGGAAATAGATCAGGATAAATCATTGGTCAATTTAAACTGAGCCAGCAGAGGTCTGAAATCGTCTTTAACTGGATATTGAATCAGCATGAATCT
Organism: Vicia faba; assembly: GCA_948472305.1. NCBI lineage: Eukaryota > Viridiplantae > Streptophyta > Magnoliopsida > Fabales > Fabaceae > Vicia > Vicia faba. Next base: position 213,949,780 of record OX451735.1, on the reverse strand, counting down.
TAGGATCGATTTAGCTGAACCAGAGAAAGATTCTACCAGAAACAAATCAAGATAAATCATTGGTTGATTAAAACTTAACCAGCAGAGGTCTAATATGGTCTTTAACTGGATATCGAATCAATATAAATGTTAGGATCGATTTAACTGAACCAGAGAAAGTATCTACCGGAAACAAATCAAGATAAATCATTGGTCGATATAAACTGAACCAACAGAGGTCTAAAATGGTCTTTAACTGGATATCGAATTAGCATAAACCATATGATCGATTTAACTGAACCAGAGAAAGTGTCTACCAGAAATAGATCAGGATCAATCATTGGTTGATTTAAACTGAACCAGCAGAGGTCTAAAATTGTCTTTAACTGGATATCGAATCAGCACATATCTTAGGACCGATTTAACTAAACCAGAGAAAGTGACTACCGGAAACAAATCAGGATAAATCATTGGTCGATTTAAACTAAACCAGCAGAGGTCTAAAATGGTCTTTAACTGGATATCAAATCAGCATAAATCTTAGGATCGATTTAACTGAACCAGAGAAAGTGTCTACAGGAAAGAGATCAGGATAAATCATTGGTCGATTTAAACTGAACCAGCAGAGGTCTGAAATCGTCTTTAACTGGATATCAAATCGACATAATTCTTAGGATCGGTTTAGCCAACCAGAGAAAGTGTCTACTGGAAAAAAATCAAGATAAATCATTGGTTGAATTAAACTGAACCAACAGAGGTCTAAAATGGTCTTTAACTGGATATCGAATCAGCATAAGTCTTAGGATCGATTTAACTGATCCAGAGAAAGTATCTACCGTAAACAAATCAATATGAACCATTGGTCGATTTAACTAAACCAACTGAGGTCTAAAATGGTCTTTAACTGGATATCGAATTAGCATAAATCATAGGATCGATTTAACTTAACCAGAGAAAGTGTCTACCAGAAACAAATCAAGATGAATCATTGATTGATTTAAACTGAACCAGTTGAGGTCTAAAATGGTCTTTAATTGGATATTGAATCAGTATAAATCTTAGGATCAATTTAATTAAACCAGAGAAAGTGTCTACGGGAAACAAATCAAGATAAATCATTAGTCGATTTAAACTGAACCAACAAAGGTCTAAAATGGTCTTTAACTGGATATCAAATCCGCATAAAACTTAGGATCGATTTAGCTGAACCAGAGAAAATGTCTACCAGAAACTAACAGGATAAATCATTGGTCGATTTAAATTGAACCAGCAGAGGTATGAAATGGTCTTTAACTGGATATCGAATTAGCACAAATCTTAGGATCGATTTAGCCGAACCATAGAAAATGTCTACTGCAAACAGATCAGGATAAATCATTGGTCGATTTAAACTGAATCAGCAAAGGCCTAAAATGGTCTTTAACTGGATATTGAATCAACATAAATCTTAGGATCAATTTAACTGAACCAGGGAAAGTGTCTATCGGAAACAAATCAGGATAAATCATTGGTCAATTTAAACTGAACCAATAGAGGTCTAAAGTGGTCTTTAATTGGATGTCGAATCAGCATAAATCTTAGGATCGATTTAACTGAACCAGAGAAAGTGTCTACCGGAAACAAATTAGGATAAATCATTGGTTGATTTAAACTGAGCCAGCAGAGGTCTAAAATGGTCTTTAACTGGATGTCGAATCAACATAAATCTTAGGATCGATTTAACTGAACCACAGAAAGTGTCTACCGGAAGAAAAAAAGGATATATCATTGGTCGATTTAAACTGAACCAGCAGAGGTCTAAAATGGTCTTTAACTGGATATCGAATCAGCATAAATCTTAGGATCGATTTAACTGAACCAGAGAAAATATCTACCAGAAACAGATAGGATAAATCATTGGTCGATTTAAACTGAACCAACAGAGGTTTAAAATGGTCTTTAACTGGATATCGAATCAACATAAATCTTAGGATCGATTTAGCTGAACTAGATAAAGTGTCTACAGGAAACAAATCATGATAAATCATTGGTCGATTTAAACTGAACAAGCAAAGGTCTAAAATGGTCTTTAAGTAGATATTGAATCAGCATAAATCTTAGGATTTATTTAACGGAACCAGAGAAAGTTTCTACCAGAAACAAATCAAGATAAATTATTGGTCAATTTAAACTGAACCATTAGAGGTCTAAAATGGTCTTTAATTGGATGTCAAATCAGCATAAATCTTAAGATCGATTTAACTCAACCAGAGAAAGTGTCTACCGGAAACAAATTAAGATAAATCATTGGTCGATTTAAATTGAGCCAACATAGGTCTAAAATGGTGTTTAACTGTATGTTGAATCAACATAAATCTTAGGATCGATTTAACTGAACCATAGAAAGTGTCTACTGGAAAAAACTCAGCATATACCATTGGTCGATTTAAACTGAACCAACAGAGGTCTTGTGAAGGAAATGTTCATTGTTGGTGATATTCATTTGGTGACAGATCTTTACTGAAAGGGTAAAGAGTTAGTTGTATTCAATGTCATGATGTATGAAATGCATTGTATAACGATGTTCTCAAAATAAATGAGATTGTGCTATATGTGTTTCGTATGCATATGTTATGATTTATGAATATTTGTTGGAGCGTATCTTTATTTTTTTGGGGAAGCTAAATCTCGTACTACTGCTGGGGAATTTTGGGAGGCTAAATCCCGAATTACTGTTGAGAATGAAGAATATGTGTATCTTCAACTATCTGGATTACTTCCGCTTGGAGATTCATGTTTGTTGTTTAAGGAAACTCGACAGGGGGTGTTAATGTTTGCTTGAGGAATAGAGCTCAGGAACCTTAGTCGTTCGTTGCTCTACTGGGGAATTTAATTCTTATATACCTTGCCTGGGGATAAACTAGATGATTAAACTTCCTATTTGCATGGGGAGAGTAAAGTTAACTAGTATTCTGGTCGAATTCCAGGTTTTACAGTAACTCTCTAGGGATAGTATCAACTCTACTGGAGAAGAGGAGTTATGTCAATGATGTGTAGTAGTCTGAGGAATAGACTCAAGTTGGGGAGATTGTACTCTGTCGGGGAAATAAACCTTGTTGATGAAGATATTTTGGAGATTTCACTAGGGAAACAAATTCTTCTGAAGAGGAGCTTTGTAAGGTTTCTCTTTCAGTTTTAGAAGACCAAATTCGGCTGAGGAAAAGAATTTCCGGGAGATATGCTGATTGGAACTCCGAAAGGGAATTATGGAGAATTTACTTTGTGGGGGATAATCTCATAGAGGTGGCTCTGGCGACTTTACTGAGGATCTCCTTATGGAAGGGATTCTGTGGGGATTTATGAACAACTTGAGTGTCATCTCAATTCCTAGAGTTCTGATAAAATGTTTATTCATGTTCTTATGTATATATTTGTTAACAGTTAATCATGTTCATATGCATATGTTCATTTAATTTTAGTCATTTGACGTTTTTGCGATCAAAGCAGAAAAAACAAAATGTTTGCACTTCAAAGTATATTTGTATTGATGATTTGCCTATAAACAAGCATTTTTGTATAAAGAGACGAAAATCCTAGTAAGAGGAAGTCGTCGTGAAATGAAAAGAATACAAAGTGAAAACAAATATAAGTGGCCATTTGGAAGTGATCTCACTGGGCTCCGACTCCGCTGTTGCCCCTATGTCTCCGAGCATATCATCTATTACCGTCAGAAGAAGTTGATTGAACTAATATTGTACCATTTGAACTTTTAACCTTGGTAATAAAGTTGGCTGTAATGATCCAACCGGACATAATCGTACGCTTTAATCCCTAACTTTTTCCTGGACCTCCCTTTCGGGTTTTCAATCCACCAGGATACCCTTTTTTCCCAAGATGCCCTTGCAAGTTTTCGACTTGTCGAGTGTATAATCTTTTGTATATATCCCCCTCATTTTTGCCCAGGTATGTCAACCTAGTGGGTCTTTCTTATGCATAGTATTTTTTGACTATGTCCGCATTTATAGGGTGTTGGAAATCTTCACCGTCCATAGTGGTTAACATCATAGAACTTCCAGAGAAAAATTTCTTGACAACAAATGGCCCTTCGTAGGTGGGAGTCCATTTTCCCCTGGGATATCTTTATGTTAGAATGATGCATTTTATTACCAAGTCGCCATCCTGGTATACTTGATGTTTGATCTTCTTGTTGAATGCCTTGATCATACGCTTTTGGTACATTTGACCATGACAGATAACAGCCAGTCTCTTTTCATCAATCAAATTCAACTGATCTAATCTAGTCTGAACTCATTTGTTTTAGCCTAAGTCTTCTACTTTAATTATCCTTAGAGAAGGGATTTGCACTTTGATAGGCATGACAGCTTCCATGTCGTAGACTAAAGAGAATGGGGTTACCCCAGTTGATGTTCACGCTGAAGTACAGTAGCCATGAAGAACAAAGGGTAATATCTTGTGCCAGTCTTTATAGGTTACCACCATCTTTTTCACAATCTTCTTTATATTTTTGTTGGAAGCTTCCACTGCGCCATTCATCTTAGGTCTGCATGGAGAAGAATTGTGATGCTTGATCTTGAACTGTGTGTAGAGTTTAGTAATCATAGCATTATTGAGGTTGGTACCATTGTTAGTGATAATCCTTTCAGTGATTTCGTACCGACAAATGAGGTTATTTTTTATGAACTGGGGCATAACATTCTTGGTAACTAAGGCAAATGAAGCTGATTTAACCCATTTGGTGAAGTAGTCAATGGTGGCGAGAATGAAACGATGTCCATTAGATGCAGTGGGCTTGGTTTCTCCGATAATGTCAATTCCCCACATTACAAATGTCCAATGAGTAGTCATGACATTTAAAGGCATTAGAGGCACGTGAATCTTGTCAGCATAAATCTGGCACTTATGGCAAGTCCTCGAGTGGTGGTGACAATCAGTTTCCATAGTCGACCAATAGTAACCATCCCTCATAATCTTCTTAGCCATAGTGTGTCCACTGGAATGATTTCCGAAGATACTTTCGTGTATGTCTTTCATAAGTTTCTCTGATTCCTTCTTGTCTACACAGCGGAGCAGAGTTGAATCATGGTTGCGCTTTTATAAAATTCCATTGCTTAAGAAGAACTTGGTTGAGAACCTCCACATGAATTTCTTGTTGTTGATTGATGCCCCCTTGGGGTATTCTTGTGCTTCAAGATACTTTTTCACCTCATGGAACCAAAGCTTCTCCTCATCAATGTCGATCTCAAAACGGTGTGCCGGTTCGTCAAATCTTTCTATAGTAATTCTGGGAACTTCGTTGTCCCAATTGACCGTGAACATAGATGACATAGTTGCTAAGGAATCTGGCAACTGATTTCTTCCCTTGGAATGTGTTCAAAGGTGACCTCCTTAAATTAAGGGATCAAGGTGAGCACAAGTTCTTTGTAAGGGGTCAGATTTGGATGTTTGGTATCCCACTCTCCTTTAACTTGACTGATTACCAGAGTTGAGTCTCCATACATGCTTAAGAATTTGATTCTTAGGTCGATGGTAGCCTTAAGACCCAAGATACATGCTTCATATTCATCCATGTTGTTGGTACATTTGAAGTAGAGTCTGGCAGTGAAAGGTGTATGGAAACCTTCAGGAGAAATGATCACAACACCAATTTCATTACCCAATGCATTGGAAGCTCCATCAAAAACCATAGTCCATCGGGATCCTTGTTCAGGTCCTTCATACGGTCCAGGTTTTAAACCATTAGTTATCAACATGATATTCTCGTCCGGGAATTCAAAGTTCATGGATTGGTAGTCATCCACTGCTTGATAGGCCAAATGATCTTCCAACACACTTCCTTTGATTGCTTTTTGTGTAGTGTACTAGATGTTATATTCAGTCAAAATCATTTGCCATCGGAATATTCGTCTGGAGAGAGCTGTCTTCTCGAAGATGTACTTGATGGGATCCATCTTAGAGATAAAAAAGAGTAGTATGAGTCAACATATACTGTCTTATTCGGTGAGCAGCCCATGCCAAAGCACAACAAGTTTTCTCGAGTAGTGAATATCTTGTTTCACAGTCGGTAAACTTTTTGCTAAGGTAGTATATTGCATGCTCTTTTCGACCAGACTCGTCATGTTGACCTGACACACGCCCCATTGAATTATCTAACACGGTCAAGTACATAATCAGAGGTATTCCTTCAACTGGAGGCCTCAGGATTGTAGGTTCTTGTAAGTACTCTTTCATCTTGTCAAAAGCTGTTTGGCAGTCGTCATTTAATCTGACTACTTGATCTTTCTTCAACAATTTGAAGATTGGCTCACATGTAGTAGTTAAGTGTGAGATGAATCGGGAAATGTAGTTGAATCGACCTAAGAAACCTATGACCTCCTTCTCAGTACAGGGAGTTGGCATTTCTTGTATGGCTTTGACTTTTGCAAGATCAACCTCAATACCTTTTCCACTGAAGACGAAGCCTAGGAGTTTTCCAGACCTCACCCTAAAGGTGAATTTGTTGGGATTCAACCTTAGCTTATATTTTTTCAACCTTTCAAATAGCTTGTGCAAATGATCAAGGTGTTCTTCCTTGTTTTATGATCTTGCAATCATGTCATCAACATAGACCTCTATCTCATGATGAATCATATCATGAAATAGAGCTACCATAGCTCGTTGATAGGTTGCGTCTGCATTCTTTAAACCAAAAGGAATGACCTTATAGTAGAAGGTGCCCCACTGTGTGAAAAAATTGGTTTTCTCCATGTCCTCAAGCGCCATTTTAATCTGGTTGTACCCAGAGAAGTCGTCCATGAAGGAGGGCACCTTATGTTGAGAAGTATTGTCAACCAATACATCGATGTGTGGTAGTGGAAATTATCTTTCGGACTCGCCCTATTTAAATCCCTTTAGTATACACACATACTGACCTTACTGTCTTTCTTCAAGACTGGAACAACATTTGCAACCCATTGGGGATACAAAATTACTGCCTGGAAACCCGCATCGAACGGTTTCATTACCTCAGCCTTGATTTTCTCAGGCATATCTGGCCGCATGCGATGAACCTTTTGCTTGATCAGAGGACAACCTTCTTTCATTGGTAGACGATGAACTACGATATTAGTATTGAGCCCCAGAATATCTTCATATGACCAAGCAGACACCTCAGCATCATCGTGCAACATCTGGACCAATATTCTCTTGACGCCGTCTTCCAGGTTAGTGCCAATCTTTACTTCTTTCTTATCTGCCTCAGTACCCAAGTCTACCACTTTAACTGGTTCTTTGTGTGGTTGAATGGCATTTTCCTCTTGTATCAGGAGTCTGGCGAGTTCCTCAGGTATTTCACAATCTTCTTCACCTTCATCTTTGGCTTGATAGATTGGATTTTTGAAGTCACAGATGGCAATAGTAGAATCGTTGTCAATGACATCCGGAGTGGATGTGGATCTGCAAATGTGTGTGTGTAAGGTCACAAGGCCATTTGAAAATGCAGTAAAATAAAATAAAAAAGACAATGAGTGCAAAATATTGAATGCAAAATAGTCCAATGTTTTCATTAAAATGAGTATATGATATATGAAAATGACAAACCCTTAACAAATGGACCATTGTGCCCCGGGTAAGCCACATGGTTTAAAGTCATTATTTTAATGGAAATTATAGACAAAATTTTCAAAATAATAAAAACGGGAAATGGCATTTACTCCTGGCTGAAGGAGATTGGGGTGAAGTCCTTGGTCTACCAGTTGTTGAGTCTTCCACCAGCAGTTGGATAGATCTAGTTGTCCCAGTCACTGTCATTGTTAGAGTCTTCAAGAGCATTAACTTCAAAGTTACAAATGCGGAGAGGTGGTTTCCATGCACGAGCACGTCAAACCTCTTTTTGAGCTTTGGAAGTCAAGCCCAACCCGATTTTGTCTGACTTGTATGAGATATCAGGAAGTTGTCCCCAAATGGTGCAACCTCCGTCTTCAACAACATCACGGGCATCCTTGAGAGAGGCCATCCTTGGTGTATCCTTAGCAACTTTTGGAGTGACAGGAGTGGCCTTGGCCACAACAAACATGGGAGGGACCACTACAAATTCTTGACAGGGGGGTTTCAATGAATTCGCCATCCATTTCAACATATTTTAAGGAATTCAAATTATTGATCATGAACTCTTCTTCTCTACAGGCTGTGACAATTTTCCCTTTGATCGGGTACTTCAGCTTTTAATGTAGTGTGGAGGTAACCGCACCTGCCCCATGAATCTATGGGCGTCTGAGTAAGCAAGAATAGGCTGGGAGAATATCCATCACAAAGAATGTTGAGTTGAAAACTTGAGATCCAACTTTGATAGGGAGATCAACCTCTCCATGGACCATTCTCCTTGATCCGTTAAAAGCGCTTACTACAATATCACTGGGTTTCAACACCAGTATGTTGCAGTCTAGTCTATCTAAATCTCCTTTAGGTAAGACATTGAGGGAGGATCCAGTATCTACTAACACATGTGCCAGGGTGGTGCCTTTGCATTCAATGGAAATATGTAGAGCTTTTTTGTGATTCTTCCCAGCCGAGGTCAAATCTGCATCTGAAAATCCCAACATGTTGTCAATAGTCAGGCTTGTTACACAGTTTTCAAATTGGTCGGCCGTAGTTTCTTGTGGGACATGTGAATTTTTCAGGAATTTTAACAGCGCTTGAGCATGTGACTTGGAGCATAGCAACAAAGACAGGATGGAAATTTTCTAGGGTGTCTGCCCCAACTGTTTCACTATCTTGTAGTCACTTTTTCAGATAATTTTCAAAATCTCCTCCATCTCTTGGGTAGATGAGTCCTCAACTGCAATATTTTTTGCGGGCGCCTCCGTCCGAGCAAGCTCAGTTATTTTTCCTTTCCTCGAGTATCAACAAAAGGTTTAACAGCGGTAATACGAATGGGTATAGTAGTGGTTTTCGGAAGAGAAATATCTAGAGAGAAGACCCTCCCCGTCCTAGTAACTTTACTTGGTCCAACAATGTTTATAATGTGAGCAGTTTCATCTTCAGTAATCCATCAATCTTGTTTAATACCATGGTAATACTCTTCCGCCCCATAATTCTAGAGCACAGCTTTATCAGAAGAGTAGGGGACTGGCCCCGGTGTGGTGATAATTAATTGAGCTATTTTTGGTTCAGCGAGAATCCTAATAGGGCCTTTGGAGGTGATCCTAATAGGAGTGTTTGAGATAGTAATGATGGACACGTCTTCAAACTCTTGAGATACACTTTGGGTCAAACTTTTCACAGATGGATATTTTTCAAATAGAATCTCATGGCTATCCATCAGGTATTGGACACATTTCTTCGGCCATTCACAACCATTAATTTGTACAGCACAATGGTAGCAGTCTTCAAAACAACCTGGAAATACACTGGCTTTCAGCAAATTCTTGTTAACAGTCTTCAAAGGAGTGGTCAAATCTTTGATGGAGGAAACAAAAGATACTTCTTCAATAGCATTGACACCCTTACCATGATTAGGCATGGGTGCAGTGATCACATTGGGAGTTGGTGGAGGATCGAATTCAATAGTCTTGTTATCAATCATGTCTTGGATTTTGTTTTTTAATGCCCAACAGTCATTTATATCATGTCTGGGACTATTTGAATGGAAAGCACATTTTGCATTGGGATTATATTTCGTAGAAGCTGTGTTAGGATTAGAAGGGGGTCTCATAGTGTTACCAAATCAGCTTTCAATAGGTGTTGTAGAGCTTGAGATAGTTACATATTTATTCTAGTAAATTTTCTTCTTTGGGCATCTGGTCTTTATTGATTGCTTTATTGACTTGGCCGTTGAGTTGGAGTTGGATTGGAAATCAATACTGCCCCCACTAAATGATGGTGATCATTATTAGCATAGCTTCTTGATCCATACACATCATTAGTCTCTTTTTTTACCAATAAATAGTTTTTTCACAATATTAGAGGTGGATGCCATGGGTATCTTCCCAATTTTGATTCCGCTTTCAACCCTTTCACAAGTTAGGATCAATTCAGTAAATCCGGATGATGAACTCCCAATCAGCAAGTTGAAAAATGGACCAGTCAATGTTCCCATAAACATGACTACCAATTCCCTATCAGTTAGAGGTGGTTTCACCCTTCCATCCAGGTCTCTCCACTTTTGGGCGTACTCCTTGAAGCCCTCATTTGAACCTATAGTCATGCCTTGCAATTGAACCTGGGTTGGTGCCAAATCAACATTATATTGGTATTGACGGTAAAAGGCAGCAACCAAATCCTCCTATGTATGGATGTTTGTCCCCTTCAATTGGTAAAACCACTCCAACTGCGTTCCAAATAGACTCTCTTGAAAAAAGTACACCCATAGTTTCTCATCGATGGTGTGATACGATGGGAGAGAACTGACTGTTTCTTGGAATGCTGGTTTCGTTTTGCATTTATTTTCGCAAAATATTGTTGTGATACGGTGGGAGAACTGACTTGAGGTTTTGCGTTTGTTTTCGCAAATGTTTCGGTTGAGCAAGAGTCGCCACCGACTTTTTATTTTATCCTAAGGCATGTGATGAACCACAATGTCGGTGTCCAACCCAGTCATGTCTTTGTAAGACTAGGCAAAGATTTCCACACAGTCATGCAGCATCTGAATCAACCGTTGTTTCACACTGAGCTCTAGGATGGCACCAATCTTGACTTCCTTTCTGTCTGTCTCAGTACCCAGATTTACCATTTCCACTGGCTCTTCATGTGGCTGAATGGTCCTCTCTTCCTGGAGTAACAGTCTTGCAAGCCCACCAGGCACTTTGCAATCATCTTCACCTTCGTCTTCGGCTAAGTTGATCGGATTTTCGAAGTCATAACTGGTAGTAGCAGAGTCGTTACCAGTGAGATCCAGAGTGGATTGGAACCTGTATAAGTGAGTGTGTGTAAATATAGCTGTTTTGCAATATATAATAAAGAAAGAAAAAGAGCGCAAGATTTTGAAATGCAACAAACGTCCAATGTTTTGATTAATGATATATGAAAATGACATACAAAAGCCCTCACAAATGAAGCCACGTTGCCCCGGGTAGGACACCGAGCCATAAAAGTTTCAACATATTGTTTGTTACAAATTGAAAACAAAAGAGTTCATTACTGAGTGACAAAAGTAATAGGTGTAAAGTCTTTGGCAGTCCAGTTGCTTGGTCCATTGTCGGTTGTTGGGTAGATCCAACTGTCAAATTCAGATTCCTCCACGTCGTCTTCAATAGCATTCACTCCTGGGTTGGTGATGAACACAGGAGGTCTTCTAATCCTTGCTTTGCGAACAGCCCTCTGAGCCTCTGCAGTAAAGCCCAAACCAAACTTGTCGGTCTTCAGAGTAAAGTCAGGGAGTCGGCCCCAGTCTGCGCACTCACCCTTCTCAATCACAGCCCGGGCATCCTTTAAGGAAGTCATCTTCAAAGGAGGGTCTTCAATCACAGTTTCAGCTGACGCCAATGTCTGAGGCACCTCTTCAAAGTGCTGGAATGGAGTCTCAATGAATTCTCCATCCATTTCTATGTACCGGAACAAGTTAAGGTGGCTGACCATATACTCTTCTTCCCCCTGTACTGTCACAATCTTTCCTCTGACTGGGTACTTAAGCTTTTGATGTAGTGTGGAGGTCACAACTCCAGCCTTGTGGATCCATGGACGGCCCAACAAACAGGAATAGGATGGTCGGATGTCCATCACATAGAATGTTGAATCAAAAACTTGAGAACCAACCCTGATTGGAATGTCAACTTCACCATGTACCATCCTTTTCGAACCGTCAAAGGCTCGGACAACAATGTTACTGGGCTTGAGCTCCAAACCCTTACAATCCAATATGTCTAGGGCCTTCTTGGGCAAAACGTTCAGTGAAGAACCAGTGTCTACCAACACATGGGCAAGAGTAGTGCCCCTGCATTCAATGGAGACATGCAGGGCGTCATTATGGTTCTTTCCTTTGGCGGTCAGATCGGCGTCAGAGAAGCCCAAACCATTATCGGCAGTCAAGTTGGCCACGCAATCAGTAAATTGATCAGCAGACGTTTCTTGTGGCACATGGGCCGTCTTCAGGAAGGAGATCAGGGCCTTGGCATGGGCCTCTGAACATAACAACAGTGATAGCATAGAAATCTTAGAGGGGGTGTGCCCCAACTGCTCAACAACATTGAAATCACTTTTCTTGATAATCTTGAGGATCTCCTCCATCTCTTGCTGGGAGGCTTCAACAGTGGTTGTCTTTGGCGCCTCCGTCAGGGCAGGAAAATCAGTAGCAATCCCTTTGCCCCGAGCATCAGAGGACTCGACAGCAGGGATAGAAACAGGAACTTGATTAGGAAGGAGAACAGGCACACTTGCAGGTGTGACGATAAGAGGTCTCTGAATAGCTGGTGGCGCAATATCTGGCGAGAACAACCTACCACTGCGAGTAATTTTGGCAGGCCCGGTGATGTTACTGACACCAATACTTGTATCAAACTCTTGCTTCACTCCAAGCACATAAACATCTGCCCCATAGTGCCATGGGACAGCTTTTTCGGATGTATAAGGGAGAGGCCCTGGAACAATGATGATGATAGGAGCAATCTTCTGAGTGGACATGATTTTGACAGGCTTCTTTGAAGGAGCCTTAGGAGGTTTGTTGAAAATAGTGACAATAGAAACTTCTTCAGCAGGGACAGCAGGAACGACAATCTTCTCGAACAAGATTTCTTTGCTATCCATCAGGCTTTGGATACCTGATTTCAGCAAAGGACAACCAAAAGGCGAAACAGCACATAGAAGGCAATCTTCACCACATCCCGGAAATAAACCGGCTAGCAACAGATTCCTTTTAACAGTCGATAACGGAGTAACAATCTCTTCCACGGAGGCTACATATCGGTCTTATTCCACAACATTCACTCCATGTTAGGGCATGGGAGCAGTCACAACATTGGGCCTTTCGGGCGCATCAAACTGTATTTCCTTAGCATCAATAAGGTCTTGAACCTTATTCCTCAGAACCCAGCAATCGTCCGTAGTATGCCCGGGGCTATCAGAGTGATAAGCGCAACGGGCGTTGGGGTTGTACTTTGGAGAAGTTGTGTTCACCACCTTCGGAGCTTCCTTGACAGTTACCAGATTGGTTGACAGTAGTTGCGGCAAAATCTGAGACAGGGTCATGCTAAGCCGAGTGTACTGCCTTTTGGGCCTCTCACCCCTTTGTTGATTATATTGCTGAGGAGCAACAGCAGGCTTTGAAATTATCAATGCATTGACAGCTTGGCGGCGTTCCGGCTTAATTTGTCTTCTGGGACCATAAACAGCACTGGCTTCTTTCTTGAAAGGCTTCTTCTCAGTACTCGCGGAGTCACCTTTCTGTATCTTCCCCAACTTGATACCAGCTTCTATCCTCTCACCAGTTAAGATCAAATCTGTAAACCCAGCAGAAGAATTACCAATCAGATGATTGAAGAATGGACCAGACAGGGTCCCTAGGAACATGTCAACAAGTTCACGGTCAGTCAAAGGAGGCTGCACCCTGCCAGCCAAGTCTCTCCACTTTTGCGCATACTCCTTAAATCCTTCGCCCGTCCCCAGTGACATACCCTGGAGTTGGGTACGCGTGGGAGCGAGGTCAGAATTGTACTGATACTGTTTATAAAACGCAGTAGCGAAGTCCTCCCAGTTTCGGATACTGGCTCCATCCAGCTGATAGAACCATTCGAGTTGAGACCCCGAAAGGATATCCTGAAAGAAATGGATCCATAGGGCCTTGTCTGCAGTGTAAGGTTGGATCTTCCTTACATATGATCTGAGATGCAGCTTAGGACAAGAAGCCCCGTCGTACTTCGCAAAGGCAGGTTCCTTGAACTTGTGTGGGATCACCACCCCAGAAGATAAACCTAGATCTCCAAAATCCATCCCCGGCACATTTTGAATCTCCATGGCACTTAAACGGTCCTCTAGTTGCTTGTATCTGTCTGCAGCAGGAGGGTACTGTTCATCATTGTAATCCGTCTCGTTGTCAGAGACTGCAGGACTAGGAGCCCTTCCCCCTTGGGGACTGTCTTTCTCTGTAGAGGAAGTAGCCTGATCAGCCTCATTATGTAGTGTATTCCCAAACCTGCGTCTAGTGTTGAACAGCGCGGTCCTCTTCTTCTTCTTCTTCAAGAGCAGAGTCTTCAACTCTTGTTGACCTTGGGCTAAGCTCATGACCAGCTCTTGAAACTGGGCGTTCTGGGCCCGGAGGGCCTTGATAGCTTGCTCATTGGATGATTCAGGATTCATGATGACTGTTCAAATAAACAGCGAAGAAGATTAAACAACCTGTGGAAAAAGGGTACCTGTTATGCATATGATGCAATGAGATGCGTATGTTTTATGTTTTTAAATACAATCGGGATTCAACTTTGTAGACAAAAAGGAACATACTTCATTAGATTCAAACTTCAAATTGTTCAACAACTTTCCCTTAGGCATTACAGGAATGAAAATACTGAAAAGGAAATAAAAGCTGTAAAAGAAACATCCAAAACCCATCAGTGCTCCCATGGCCTCCTCTTCTCAGTACATATATAGTCATTCAGGATCCGCTCTTCCTCCAATTGCTTAGTCAGCTTCTGGATCTTCCGTTCTTGTTTGTTGAACTTTTCCCGATAAAAATCCCGTTCTTCCTGTAGCTGCGCCCAAGATCTTTTTAGTGTATCAACATCAGTGGGTATCTGAGGAGGGAGGACAGTTGGAGGAACCCCGTCTTCATCAGGAGATTCAAGAATGATAGGCCTGACAGCTTCGTATGGCATACCTAACTTCTGAGCACGGATGCGGACCCATCTGAAATAGGGTTCCAATGGTAGAGAAGTCTTCGGTCCCAACTCATGTGGGTCAGCTTTGTGAATTCTGTCCCAAGCCTTAATGAATCCATGGCGTAGTTTGTCACTGCCTACCTGAAATTCAAAACTGAAGTGAGGAACCAACATCTCATGAGGCCCTACTCTTCTGGCTCTTCCAAACTGACGGAGAGCTAAACATGGATTATAAGAGATTCCTCCCTGGTTACCGATCAATGGAACATTAGGGTATTCTCCGCAACGATCAATAACAGCTACCTCATCCAAACCTCTGAGTGTCCAAATGTTGTCATTATCAGTGAGAGACATTAACCTATGAGCCCAGCCCCTTCCTTCTTCATTCTTCAGCACGAACTTAGGGAGGTACGAAATAAACCACCTCACTAACAAAGGAGTACAACACCATGGAGTTCCCCATCTTCGGGCAGTACGAGCATAGAGTTGTTGCAGGATATCACCCAAAAGAGTGGGTACAGGGTTCCGAGACATGAAGATCCTTATGGCATAGATATTGATAAAGGTATCAGGATTGGGAAACAATACCAGACCATAGATTAAAAGAGCCAGAATGTCTTCGTACGCCTTGAAGTCCAAGTCATTCCAGAAACCATTAGCTTTGCCAACCAGAAACTTAACCAAAAAGCCCTTAACTCCACTTCTAGTCTCCCAGTTAGCCATTACCTCCTCTTTAGTCAAGGGAAGGACTGCAGTAATTTCTTCGGGCTTAAGAGTCTTCTCCCAACCAGTGAATGGAGTCTGCTCCAAAACAGGGATACCAAGAAAATCAGAGAATTCTTCCAGGGTAGGGACCAGCTGGAAGTCTTGAAAAGTGAAGCAATGATACAAGGGATCATAAAACTGGACCAAGACACTCATCAGTTGTTGGTCCCACTTTGAAGTGATCAAACTAAGGAGAGAACCATGCCTCTTGATGAAGGAAGTAGTGTTTAGAATCCTGTCAACCAATTCCTTGAGCAAAGTAGGTGGTTAAACAAAGTTGAGCCGGATAGTATTCCTACGCACGGGCATCATGATGTCCTACAAAACAGAGCAAAGATGAAACCCTCTTTTCTTTGAAATGGGTCAGTCCTTATGCAGGATGCATGCAATGGTATGATGGTATGATGCTATTATGAAGCACACCACAAGTATTCACAAAGGCAAGCATGATAAGGCACACAAGTCACACAAGACAACCCTTAGGGTTTAGGCCAGCATGAAGTTTAGGTATTACCCTCTTTTAGTTTCGTTGGTTAAAACCTGTCCTAAGAAAAGTAATCGGGTTCTAGAGGATCTCAATATCATTGACTACCCTCAATCGGTCATAACTCCAACATCGCAATCTTTTCTTGCAGCCAGAACCATCGCGAGAGTTTAGCCTCAATGAGTGTAGCATACTGCTACTGTTCTATGGCCAAGTTGGGTCAATTTAGGGTTCTAAGGTCGGTTGGTGCTTAATGACTCCTTGGAAGACCCATATTCTCCTCGTTGCAACACAAGGGATATCGGTACAGACCAAGGTGTAACACCAACGTAGCCACTGCTTCATCCATGTCGGTCTACGCCGGACAGGTCCCTCACAAATTATGCTACCTAAAAGGGTATTCCCCATATCCGGGTTAGGATCTATGAAACTCCGATACAAAGCCCACAAATATAAAAGCAAACAAAGCAAACAATTTGAAAACAAGAGTGATCTAAGCCCTAAGGTTACTCCACTTTTAAGTTGTCCCCAGCAGAGTCGCCAGTTCTGTGATACGGTGGGAGAACTGACTTGAGGTTTTGCGTTTGTTTTCGCAAATGTTTCGGTTGAGCAAGAGTCGCCACCGACTTTTTATTTTATCCTAAGGAAAGGTTAAAAAGCACAGCAAAAACCTTTGAGATGTTTTCTTGGGTTCGTGGAGTAGATTATAAAAAGGGAAGGTATTAGCACCCTTTCTATCCATGGTTATCCATGGGCTCTTAGTTACTTGCTTAGATCAACTTGCCTTGATTTTCAATTGTTTGAAATGGTGCTTTGTGTGTGTGGTTTGAAAATGTTTTGAAAAGAGGCCAATATGGTGGCAACCTTTGTAATGATCCATGTTGGGATGTATACAAAGGTGTACTTATCTTTTGAAAAGTTTTCAATGTTTTTTGAAAGTTGTTTTGAAAGTGTTGTGGAGTGTGGTTTTGAAAAATAGGCAAGTGTTTTTGTTTTGCAAGTTGGCAACTAACCAAGAGCTATCTACCCTAAATTTCTCAAAGATCTTTGCTATGTTTTAACCCTTTTAACAATTTTGTTCCACCATTGTATTTGGTGGACAATCTTGTTTTAGGATGTGAACGGGACGGGCGCGGGTCATCGTTTAGACCATGATTGCAATGGTGCCAAGTATCTTTGGGCAATTTTTCCTTTAAGGGACTTGATCATTTTTAGGCAACTTTGCAAGCGTCATCGAGGGACTATGATCATTTGAATTTGTTTTATTTTGCCAAAGATACCTAACATGCAACATGGCCCATTATTGAAGGCAACAAGTGGAATAACCCTAGGGGGGGTGCAAGTGTGATTGGTGTTGTCCATTTTCATGCTTGTTTATCTTGAAATTAGGTTAAACTATTTGGTTAATTTTTTTGCATACAAAACCCTAATTCTATCATGGCATAATTAGAAAACTTTTAAATGCGGAATTTAAAGGTCCTAAATTATTACACAATAATCATGGGAATGGGGGTACAAATGTTCAAATGGGGATGAGACTTCATAGGAGAGTAGTGTCTAATATTTACAACCAAATCGAATTGCGCAAATGTAAATATAAAGATGTATAAGAATAAAGCAATATGTATGTGAAAGTATTTTTGTGTAAGTGTATGTTTTATTCACAAATGAAATAAGGATAATTAAAAGGGTTAATTTTTGAATATTTCCATGTTTGGGGCAAAAACCCTAATTTTGCTAAATAAAAGGTATTAATTATTTATTATGTATTATATACAATATTTATTAATTGTGTACAAAAGATAAATAAAAAGAAAGTATATTGTAAAAAAAGTGATTTTTTGAGGTTAAATATTAAATAAAATAAAAATGTACCATTTTGTATTTTTAACCTAAATATACTAATAAATATATGAGTTTTTATATTATTTACTAAATATATTAAATGTGCATAAAAAATAAAATATTAATTATTTTACCAAAAAGTATATTTTTAGAAAATGTTTTCAAAAGATAAAAATAAAATAAAATCAGAAAATAAAAATGTATTAGTATTAATTTTAGTATTTTTTAAATAAAAGATATTATGTATTTATTTACATATATAACTAATGAAACAAACAAATATCAAATAAAATGCAAAAAAAGTGAGAAAAATATTTCTAATGTTTTTTCATGTTTAAATAAAAATATAGAAACAAAATCAAAAGAAAAAAATAAAAAATGACAAATATATCTCAAAATGGGCCAGGGGGGTGCATGTGAAATGCAGTGGTGCAAAAAGGAAACAGAATCAGGCCCAGCCCAAACCTATCTTCTTCAACCTCCAGCAAGCTTGTCTAAAAAACGCGCGTTTTTTACACTGATTCAAACATCCTGATTCTTGGACTTTTAAGCAAAGCTCATAACATCAAAAATGTAGGGCATTAAGAGACGAATCCAGACATATAAAAAACTTGACTTAACTCTAAGAAATGAAAGAGAATTTCTTCATCCCTAATTCCTGACCTAAGTTTTTGACAATGTTCAGGTCTTAAATTCTCTCAGCATATGGAAAATAAATGGAAAGTGAGGATATGGATGGCTTCAGGGACATGAACATGATATTTTTCATTCATAAATCTAAACCTAACTCTTCCTAGATTGAGAGATAGAAGTCCATGAACTTACCTATTCAGCTTGGATCGTATCTGACAATGGAGGTACTTTCAAGGCAAGGTGAAGACTTGTACAGCTTACTTGAAGTCCAGGGATGCTATTCCAATGCTTGGTATGCTTTGAAACTTGCTATATCAAGCTACGGAAGTTCACCTGCAAAACAAAAAAAGTAAAAATGGTGAAGTTGGTTGGAGGTGTTACAGGTCGTGTCCAATGCTTGGGATAGCTTCAGTGGGTGATAAGGAATGTGTTTGCAAAGGTTTCAGCCAAAACGCACGAGTGGAAATGTTTGTGGAAGTCAAGTTGCAGGGATGCCCTGTTTTTGTGCAGTACAATGATGTTTTGAGGTTTAGGGAGGTATGTAGGGTAGTTAGCTCATGCCTTAGCTCAGTTATGATATTTGGAATGTGTACAACAAGTTTGTCTAAGCTTGTGTTGGCAGAAATGTGAGTTGAGTTTCAAAATGCAAGGTTTCTTCTATGTGAAGCAAGAAAATGGCCAGTTTTTTTCTAGGCTCATGTTGGCCCCTCAAGTATGCTGCACACTTGAGTCTTGATCAGTGTGTTATGTCCATGAATCCTGTGTCCAAAGATATGGCCTTGTACTTCTTGATTTGCAAACTTGACATAAAGCCATACTTTACAAAAATGGATAAAGTGTTTTTTCCAATTAAGGCTTAATTCTTCATGTAATGACCAAACTCATAGAACAACATCTTGGCACAATGGATTAGCATTTAATTTTGGAGTGTAAATGAGATTAGAGGCCTGTAATGTAGCTTGCATATGTTGAGTTGAAAAATTGCACAAGTTATGAACATGCCTTTGGCCATGAATCAAAGTGACTTTTGCTCATATTGCCAAATTCGATTCTCCCTAACCACAAGGTTGTTTGATGAGTTCTTTGACATTTTGGAAAGCTTGGAATGTGTACTACAATCCATCTTTGTAATGAAAATTGGAATTCCAAGTGGAAGCATGTGAAAAGTGGCCATGAAGTTGGGCAAAAATCCTGCCTAGAATAGGTCAAAAATTTTCTAAGTTTAGAATGTTTTGCACCCTTGTTCCAAAAATCATAACTTGAGCTACAAGCTTCTTTTGAGGAAACTTTGTGGTTCAAAGTTGTAGATTTTGCAATGGAATATAACTTTCATGTTTTGAGTTTTCCTTGAATCCAAATGTATCTTGATGAAAAAATGGGACAAAGTTAGGAAAAAATTAGGGATTTTCATAACTTAGAAAATTTCTAAGTTATGAAAATTCTTCATTTTAAACCCTAATTTGCAATTTTTTATTTCTTGATGAACAAGTTTTATAATTTGACATGTTTTGATGAAAAATGAATCTTGACACTTGATTTTGACCAAAAAGTCAAAGTTTGACTTTTCAGTATACAGTCAAATTTGGCTCAGTTGACTGGAAAATTCATTTGTCAATCTTGTGCATTTGGGATCTTTTGAGCTTGTTGAACATGTCAAGACAATGCCATTGAGTCCTTGAGTCCATATATGAGCTTGGTTTGCCATTGGCTAGGTTAAACAGTCAAAAATTGCCTTTGTGCAGTCAAACCCTAAAAATGACCATTTTGCCCTTTTGGTGATCTGATCAAATTTCTTGTGGAATTGTGATCCAAACTTGACCAAATGGTTCATATGAGTTCATAATGTTGATGTGGGTCAAAAATCATGAGGTTTGACTGTCAATTGACCACAATTGACTTTTTCCCCAATACAGCTGATTTTTAGGTCAACTGTCCAATTGACTGGGCAAAGATTGGAACCAAGACTTGAAACTTGGTATGGATAAACTTGGGAGTCCAATATGAAGCATGAAAGTAATCCTAGTCATTTTAGGTCAAAACATCTTAGTGCAAACTCAAACCCTAATTTGGGTCAACAGTGCAAGGAGGAGTCTTGGGCAAAGGAAACCCTAACTGGATCTTGAGCTCCAAGGGTCTTGATGAGAAAATGTTGAGGAAATTGGAGGGAAAATTTTGGGGTACAACAGTCGTGGTAAGCAAGAGTCGCCACCGTCTTTTATATTATCCAACAAGGAAAGGAAAAAAGCACAGAAAAATTCCTTTTTCGAGATGTTTCTCGGGTCTAGGGGGTAGATTATAGAAAGGGAAGGTGTTAGCACCCTTTCTATCCGTGGTTATCCATGGGCTCTTAGGTACTTGCTCAAAATGTTTTCAAAATTTGCTTTTCTTTGTGTTTGTGGGTTTGAAGAAGTTTTTGTTTTGAAAGGAGTGTAAGTGTGAAAATTTGTTTTGTTTTAAAAGAGCAAGTACTTAAGAACCATCTACCTACTCGAAAAAGGAATCAATTTGTGCTAATGTCCTTTAGACAATGTTATCCCACTATTGATGAGTAGGTAGCATTGTCGTTGGAGTTTAAGGGTCAATTCGATTAAGGGACGTGCGGTCACTAAAGCAATGTTAGGACGCCTTAGCGGTAACCCTAATGTCTTAGATCCTTTTTTCGAGGCAACCGTTTCGAGGCAACTATGATCTTTGAACGAGAGGGCGACCTCTAAAACTTCCTATACTCAATGACCACATTCGAAGGCAACCAAGTGAGGTGTACCCTAAAAGTGCGCATGTGCGAGTGTGTTATTTTCAGTTAATTTGTCTTTGTACATGTCAATGGTTATCTATGTCGATTTTAAGTTAAACATTTGATCTTGTCATGCATTCCCTATTACCAAACATCTAACAGTTTATAAGTTGCAGAAATTAAATTGCGGAAATTAAACTAGCTATTACAAGGCGTCGGGTATTTACATCGCCAAAAGCAACCCTTAAAATTAAAATGCGGAAAATAAATAAAGTGGTAAAAATAGTAAAGTCCTATTAAACTATTACATTCCGGAAACAGATACAATATTGAATAAAATGGCACGCATGCGAGAAATTAAATCGGGCGAGTTCTAGGGTTTTGACCCTTTGTTATTCAAGAAAAGATTTTTTGGTTATTTTTTAATTAAGAAAGAAACTAATCTAGGTTAATTATTAAATTAATAAATAAATTAATTAATAAAAATATTTTTGGGTTTTTGATATTTAAAGAAATAAAATTAATTGATCAATGTTAATAAAACCTAATTGTCTAAGTTAATTTTAATTATTGCAAAAAGATATTAAAGTTATTCCTAATTAAAACTAAATTAATTAATTGATTTTGTTAATAAAAATAAAACGCTGAAATTTAATTTTAATAAATAAAATATATTTTTTCGTTTTTGATTTTATGAAAAAAATGTGATTGGTTAGTTAAAAATAAAATAATAACAATAAATAAATAAAAGAAATAATAAAACAAAAGAGAAAGAGTTAGGGTTTGGCCTGATTAGGGGGTGAGAATTGCAATTTTGTGGCCCATTAACATGCATGCCTGGCTGACTTTTGGAATCCAGCGTGGCACTTTGACTAGGGCGCATGGTGAACATCACATCTGGACCACCAGATCTGGCCTGGGGCCATCTGGCAAGCATTTGAGTGAGGGAATATGATATGCTGCACGCTTGGTATTGCACTGAATAACCTGTTGAAAAATAATACAAAGCATATGGGGGACCTGGGATTCGAACCCAGGTCATGTAAGTCATTAGACAACGTCTCCACCACTCAACCAACGCGTTTCATTTGTTAATGTATTCAATAATAATAATAATAATATGAGAAACAACATTAATATGCCAGAAAAAAATAAAAACACGTGAATATTTGAACGGAGCAACCAGATGGGGACACGTTATCATCCCTGTCCTCAGGTTTACACAGAAGTTACCTGCGGATTTAAATCCGTAGCTAAAAGCGAAGGTCGTTTCAAAAAAACATCCCAGGCCATATAAACTCCATCCAAGGCCATGGTTGTGCTTGCCTTTCTCCTCCGGTCATGCCATAGTTCCATTAATAGGCCTAATTTCACCTGTAACAAAAACCCCTAAAAAAACCTAGAAAACCATACAATGGCGTTTTGCATTATATAGCAGATAAATACAATCAAATAACATGGAAAGCTTGTAAATTGTCTAGTGATTACAAATATGCCAATAGTTTCTTGTAATGATGCATAGACTTTGAAACACGAAATCAAATTCAGAGGGAGGCCGCGTATCACTTACAGTGCGTTTGAGAGTGTGTAAGAGCTTGCTTTTGATTGCAGGAGGTTCAGTGATCGTCCAGCAAGCGATTGGTGTGGAGTTTTGGTGTTGAATTTGCCTATAAGAAGTATTTCAGTTTCACACTTTTTGGAAATTTTTCAAGTTTGGTTCTTGATGATTCTACAGCCTATAGCCCTTGAATTCGTGTGCTCTCACTTGTATATGTATGCTGCAATGTATTAGGTCAACTTTTGTGGACTGAATCCTTGCACATTGATGCCTTGAGATTGGATTTGATCCTCCATTGAAAGCTTGCCTATTTTGTCCAAAATCCAATCTTTTTTCACATGGAATGCTTGATACAAATTTGATCATGTCATTGATGATGATTAGGTCCTGAAAATAGAAAAAGATCTCATGTAATCAAGTTTTGTGATTTTATTTGATTTAAATTGATTTAAAATGAAATAATTCAATAAAAAATCCAATAAAATAGAAAATTTGATAAATGGACACAAGGCTGAAGCTAGGACACGTGTGTAGTGTGACAAGATCAAATCAAGTGGAAAGGAATGGGCCCCTTTGACAAAATTTGAAGTTTTGGGGATAGTTGACTTTTGGCAATTTTGCAAAAATACCCAACTTCAACAATGCATAACTTCTTAAATTTTGAATTTTATGAGGTGTTCTTGGACTTTTTAGAAAGCTTGAGATGTTCTCTAACCAACCCTTTTGGTCTCATCGCATTTTGATATTCCATGCGCAAGTTATAAGCTTTGGAAAGAAAGGTGTTTTTGTTGACTTTCAAAAATGACCTATAATGTCCAAATTTGTAACTTCTTGTGAGTGCATTTTCTGATCTTGGGGTATGAAGTTGGATTGTAGAAAATTGAATCCTCTTCAAAATGAGCTTTGGATGGGTCATTTCTCATAAAGTATGAGAAAGTTATGCTTGGTCAAAGTTGAGTTGACTTTTCTTACAAAACCCTAATTTAGCAACTTTTGAATCTTGATGAATTTTGAGAAATCTTTGATGAATCATGATCAACCCTTGATCAAATGATGAAATATCCTTCAAAATGAGAATCTTGTCAAAAAATCTTGAAGTTTGACTATTTGTAGGTCACAGTTGAATTTTGCCCTAGCACTGTCGATTTTGGGACCCTTTGAGCAATTGACTGAGCAAACTTCCTCTGCAAGGCCTGAAATTTGGCATGGATGACCTTGAGAACATATTATGGAATTGGGGAGCACTTGAGGTCATTTGGATGGAAGGACCTTGATGCAACACAAAACCCTAATTTGAGGTTGACTGCCTTAGGAGATAGCTTGACTGTCCAACTCTTGAGCAATCTTGAGCCACTCGGAGATTTTTCTTGCAATGTTTTGAGAAATATGTGAGGGAAAATTTTGGGGTATAACAGCTGCCCCTGTTCAATCTTCTTAAACTTGAGGATATAGATTGGCTTTCAGGCCTTTCGTGATCCGCAGGTGGAAGATGATTGAACACTAGAGTTCCCAGAAATTTGCACTCGCATGAAGTGGTATCAGCCTGGTGATGTCGAGAATGGGCTTACAGATGCCATTTGGAGACTGTTGATAGGTGGCCTGAACTTCGACTGGAATAGGAATCAGGGAGATCTTATCGTCGATCTAACTGACCCAGAGAAGGTCTTGGATTAACTTTGGCTGGATCGAAATCAGAAAAATCTTAGGATCGATTTAACTGGACCATACAAAAGTCTTGGAACGTCTTCAACTGGAATACGAATCAGGGAGATCTTAGGGTCGGTCTAACTGAACCAGAGAAGGTCTCGGATTAACTTTGACTGGATCGACATCAGAAAAATCTTAAGATCGATTTAACTGGACCAGACAAAAGTCTTGGAATATCTTCAACTGGAATATGAATCAGAGAGATCTTAGGGTCGATCTGACTGAACCAGAGAAGGTCTTGGAATAACTTTGCCTGGATCGGCATCAGAAAAATCTTAGGATCGATTTAACTGGACCAGACAAAAGTCTTGGAATATCTTCAACTGGAATACAAATTAGGGAGATCTTAGGGTCGATCTGACAGAACCAGAGAAGGTCTTGGATTAACTTTGGCTGGATCGGCATCAGAAAAATATTAGGATCGATTTAACTGGACCAGATAAAAGTCTTGGGATATCTTCAACTAGAATACGAATCAGTGAGATCTTAGGGTCGATCTGACTGAACCAGAGAAGGTCTTGGATTAACTTTAGCTGGATCGGCATCAGAAAAATCTTAGGATCGATTTAACTGGACCAGAAAAAAGTCTTGGAATATGTTCAATTGGAATACGAATCAGAGAGATCTTAGGGTCGATCTGACTGAACCAGAGAAGTTCTTGGATTAACTTTGACTGGATCTGCATTAGAAAAACCTTAGGATCGATTTAACTGGACCAGACAAAAGTCTTGGAATATCTTCAACTGGAATACGAATCAGGGAGATCTTAGGGTCGATCTGACTGAACCAGAGAAGGTCTTGGATTAACTTTGACTGGATCGACATCAGAAAAATCTTAGGATTGATTTAACTGGACCAGACAAAAGTCTTGGAATATCTTCAACTGGAATACGAATCAGGGAGATCTTAGGGTCGATCTGACTGAACCAGAGAAGGCCTTGGATTAACTTTGACTGGATCGGCATCAGAAAAATCTTAGGATCGATTTAACTGGACCAGACAAAAGTCTTGGAATATCTTCAACTGGAATACGAATTAGGGAGATCTTAGGGTCGATCTGACTAAACTAGAGAAGGTCTTGGATTAACTTTGACTGGATCGGCATTAGAAAAATCTTAGGATCGATTTAACTGGACCAGACAAAAGTCTTGGAATATCTTCAACTGGAATACGAATCAGGATGATCTTAGGGTCGATCTGACTGAACCAGAGAAGGTCTTCCGTAGACGTAGTTTTTCTTTTGAGGGGACTACCAGGTCATACGAGTAGTCAACAGTGTTTACTGATTCGTCTTTCCCTGAAACGGTAAAGGGCCAGTCGTATGCAATGTCATGATGTATTAAATGCATGATATATATCAAGCAATGATGCTCTCAACATAAATGAGATTGTATGGTATGATGCGTATATGCATGTATCATGATGTATGGAAATGTGATGCTTTAGCTGGAGAAAATAAATCTCGGATAGCTGCTGGAGAATAGAGCTGGATTCTTTGTCTCCGCTGGGGATGGTGAATGAAGGTGATTGTGAGAATAAACCTGCAGGAGAAGATAACTTCGTTGGGGAATATACTGATGAGGAGATTACTCTGAGGGGAATTACTCTGTGGGGAAGAGATGCTCTGCTGAAGATTCCACTGATAAATTCTGTCGAGATGAATTATCATTGCTGGTGATATTGAATCTGTTGAGGATTGAATTCCTGTTTGTGAAAGGAAAT
Source organism: Vicia faba (assembly GCA_948472305.1). Classification (NCBI taxonomy): domain Eukaryota; kingdom Viridiplantae; phylum Streptophyta; class Magnoliopsida; order Fabales; family Fabaceae; genus Vicia; species Vicia faba. The sequence goes on along the minus strand of OX451735.1, from coordinate 213,923,573 downwards.
AACTTCGCTGGGGATGATCTTTCAGTTACGACTTGCTGGGGGTAACCTGTTAGACTCTTGTGGGGATAATCCTCTAAATTTTGTTGGGAACGATCCTTTGAACTCGGCTGGGGAGATTTATTTTTGTACTCCGCTGGGGATAAACTTCCAGAGTCTACTGGGGATAATGCTTCAACTCCGTTGGGGAAGCTTTTTCAGACTGCACTGGGAAAATTTTAACTCCACTGGGGGTATCTTGTATTCTGCCGGGGAACATTCTTATACTCCGCTAGGGAATATTAAGACTGCCAGGGATATCAAGCCTTTTTAGTGCTGATGGTAGATCAAATCTGTTTGGGGAGAGCATTGTTGATTCGTTCATAGTTGCAAGTCTCAACTGGGGAGAGCTACAATTATTGTCTTACTCTGTGGGGAGTGAAGGTATCTTAGCCATATTCTTCAGCTGAATCTACCTTTGTACCTGGTGGGCAGAGCAACTGTACAGTTCGGACAATTCTTATTTGCCCCTGTTTCTGACATTACCAGTAATCGTCTTTTGTTTCGCATGTAAATATTTATGAGAAGCAATTAATGTCAAATGCATATATCAAAAATGAACATTGGACGTTCTTTGCAATTCAAAACAGATAAAGGAAAAACAGTTTGAAATTTCTTTGAAAACGAATTGTATTGATTTTGAAGTTTGGCCTGTAAATAGGCGTTTTTGTACAAGAGGTCGGCGTCCTAGTAAGAGAACACCGCCGAGCAGATAGAATTTACACAATTTGTGAAAAGAAAACAAAACGGCTATGTGAATAATCCCACTGGGTTCCAACTCTGCTATTGCCCTTATGTCCTCAAGCATCTCATCACTTTGATGCTTGGTTGAAGATGAATTAGATTGATTAGTGTCGTCTGAGCTTAATAGTTGATACCGATGTCCGGATGCGAGATGATCCAATGAGACATAGTGTTACGCTGATCCCTAATTTTTGCCTGGACTGCCCTTTCGGGTTTTCAGTCCACCGGGATACCCTTTTTTGCCCAAGCCGCCTTTTCAGGTTTTTGACTTGTCGGGTGTACAAATTTTTCATTTTCATCCCTTGTTTTTGCCCGAACCCTTTTGGCTCGCCGGGAAGCCCTTATTTTTTCCTAGGCCAGTCAACCTAGCGGGTCTTTGATTATGTGTAGTATCTTTTCACTATGTCTGCATTGACGGGGTGAGGAAGGTCGTCACCATCCATGGTGGTTAAAATCATAGCTCCTCCTGAGAAAATGTTTTTAACCACAAATGGCCCTTCGTAAGTAGGGGTCTATTTGCCCCTGGGATCACCTTGAGGTAGGATAATGCGCTTGATAACCAAATCCCCAACTTGATACTCTTGTCGTCTAACTTTCTTGTTAAATGCCTTGATCATCCGTTTTTGGTACGTCTGACCATGACAAATAGCAGTAATTCTCTTTTCGTCGATTAGGTTCAGCTGATCAAGTCGGGTCTGAACCCAGTCATCTTCACTCAAACCTGCATCCTTCATGATCCAAAGAGAGGGTATCTGAACTTCAATGGGCAAGACTGCCTCCATATTTTATACCAAGGATTAGGGTGTTTCCCCTGTTGACGTCCGTGCTGAGGTACGGTACCCATGAAGAGCAAATGGTAACATCTCGTGCCAGTCTTTGTATGTCACTGTCATCTTCTGCACAATATTTTTAATGTTATTAGTAGCCGCTTCGACAGCCCCATTCATCTTCGGACGGTAGGGAGAAGAGCTGTGATGTTGTATCCTGAACTGCTTGCAGAGCTTGGTGATCATCTTGTTGTTGAGATTGGTACCATTGTCCATTATGATCCTTTCTGGTACACCGTATCGACAGATCAGATTGTGCCAAACAAACCGTGCCACAACGTTCTTGATTACAGTAGAAAAGGAAGCTGCTTCAACCCACTTCATAAAGTAATCAATTGCTACCAGGATGAAACGATGCCCATTGGATGCCGTAGGTTTGATCTCGCCGATCATATCAATGCCCCACATTGCAAAAGGCCACAGAGCTGTCAAAACATTCAGAGGAACTGCAGGTATGTGCACCTTATCAGCATAGACCTGGCACTTGTGACAGGTCCGAGAGTGCTGATAACAGTCGGCTTCCATGGTGGACCAATAATATCCTGCCCGAAGGATCTTCTTTGCCATGGTGTGTCCACTGGAATGAGTCCCGAAAGTACCTTCATGTGATTCCACCATGATCCTTTCTGCCTCGTTCTTATCCATACATCGCAGTAAGGTCGAATCATGGTTACGTTTGTAAAGAATGCCATTGCTGATGAAGAACTTCACCGTGAACCTTCTCAGAAACTTCTTGTCATTAACAGATGCACCCTCGGGGTACTCCTAAGCTTCAAGATACCTTTTCACCTCATGAAACCATGATTTTTCTGTTACCTCTCAAGTCTCAATGTCACAGCAATGTGCAGGTTCATCCAATCTTTCAATGATGATCTGGGGAGCCTCGTTGTCCCAATTGACCTTGAACATAGAAGACATTGTAGCTAGCGCGTCCGCCAACTGATTCTCCTCTCTAGGGAAGTGTTCAAAGGTTATCTCCTCGAAATGGGGAAGCAATGTCAATACATACTCCTTGTAAGGAATCAGATTTGGGTGTTTCGTATACTACTCGCCTTTGATCTGACTGATCACGAGAGCGGAATCTTCTAAGACATTCAAGAACTTAATCCTTAGGTCAATTGCTGCTCGAAGACCCATAATGCACGCTTCATACTCCGCCATATTATTGGTGCAGTTGAAACATAGTCGGGAGGTAAACGGAGTATGAGGGCCTTTAGGAGATATGATCACGGCGCTAACGCCATTACCCAAAGCATTTGAAGCTCCATCAAAGTGCATAGACCATCGGGATCCTTCCTCAGGTCCTTCATCCGGTCCAGGTGTCTTACAATCAGTTACCAACATGATGTTCTCGTCCGAGAATTCAAAGTTCATAGACTGGTAATCAGCCACTGCCTGATGTGCCAAATGGTCTGCCAACACACTTCCCTTGATTGCCTTATGGGTCGTGTACTGGATGTCATACTCAGTCAAGATCATCTGCCATCTCGCTATTCTTCCGGACAAGGCAGGCTTTTCGAAGATATACTTGATTGGATCCATTTTTGATATCAACAGAGTAGTGTGAGTCAGCATATACTGTCTCAGCCGGCGAGTAGCCCATGCCAAAGTGCAGCAAGTTTTCTCGAGCAACGAGTATCGGGTCTCGCAGTCGGTAAACTTTTTGCTAAGGTAATAAATAGCATGCTCTTTTCGGCCAGACTCGTCATGCTGACCCATCACACACCCCATTGAGTTATCGAGTACTGTCAAGTATAAGATCAAATGTCTCCCTTCAACTGGTGGCATCAGAATATGTGGCTCTTGGAGATACTCTTTGATCCTTTCGAAAGCGGCCTGGCATTCATTGTTCCAACGTACTACTTGATCTTTCTTCAGCAGCTTGAAGATAGGCTCACAAGTAGTAGTCAGGTGTGAGATAAATCGGGTAATATAGTTTAGACGTCCTAGAAAGCCTCTGACTTCTTTCTCTGTTTGGGGATTTGGCATCTCTTGTATGGACTTCACCTTTGCAGGGTCTACTTGAATACCTTTATCGCTTACGACGAAACCCAACAGCTTACCAGATCTCACCCCGAAGGTGCACTTGTTCGGGTTTAACCTCAGCTTGTACAACTTCAACCTGTCAAATAACTTCTGAAGGTGGTCCAGATGTTCTTCTTTAGTTTGAGATCTCACAATCATATCATCGACGTATACCTCAATCTCGTGATGGATCATGTCATGAAACAAAGCAACCATGGCACGTTGATACGTTGCCGCAACATTCTTCAATCCAAAAGGCATAACCTTGTAGCAAAAGGTGCCCTATTGAGTAACAAAAGTTGTCTTCTCCATGTCTTCGGGAGCCATCTTAATCTGATTATAACCGGAGAAACCATCCATGAAGGAGAAGACTTTATGCTGAGCGGTATTGTCAACAACATCGATATGAGGCAGAGGGAAATCTTCTTTGGGGCTTGCCCTGTTCAAATCCTTGTAGTCAACACACATTCGAACCTTACCATCCTTCTTCGGTACAGGAACCACATTTGCCACCCACTGAGGGTAAGAAGTAACTGCTAGAAAACTGGCGTCAAACTGTTTCATAACCTCAGCCTTGATTTTCTCAGACATCTCTGGGCACATTCGGCAGACTTTCTGTTTCACTGGAGGATAGTCTTCCTTGGTAGGTAGGCGATGAACCACAATATCAGTATCTAACCCAGGCATATCTTTGTAAGACCAGGCAAAGATCTCAAAGTAGTCACGCATCATCTGAATCAACCGTTGCTTCACACTAAGCTCCAGGTTTGCACCGATCTTGACCTCTTTCTTGTCTATCTATGTACCCAGATTTACTGATTCCACCAGCTCTTCAAGTGGCCGTATAGCCCTCTCCTCTTGAAGTAACAGTCTTGCAAGTTCACCAGGCACTTCGCAATCATCTTCACCTTCGTCTTCGGCTAAGTTGATCGGATTTTCGAAGTCATAACTGGCAATAGCAGAGTCGTTACTAGTGAGATCCAGAGTGGATGTAGACCTGTATATGTGAGTGCGTATAAAATAGCACTTTTGCAATATATAATATAAGAAAAACAAGGAGCGCAAAATTTGAAATGCAAGAATGTCCAATGCTTTTATTAATGATATATGAAAATGACACACATAAAGCCCTCACGAATGAAGCCACGGTGCCCCGGGTAAGACATCGGGCCGTAAAGTTTAAAACATTGTCTGTTACAAATTCAAAACAAAAGTCTCATTACTGGGTGATAACTGAAACAGGCATAGAATCCTTCACTGTCTAGTTGCTTAGTCCATCATCGGCAGTTGGGTATATCCAACTGTCAATATCAAACTCTTCATCATCATCATCCCCGATAGCGTTCACCCCTGCCTCATGTTTAGGCTTTTCTAGTGCTCCGAACTCGATCTCCTTCGCATCAATCAAGTCTTGTACCTTGTTCGTCAAGACCCAACAATCGTCTGTATCATGCCCCGGGCTATCAGAGTGAAAGGAACACCGGGCATTAGGGTTGTACTTTGGTGAAGTGGTGTTGGGATTCTTCGGGGCTTCCCTTGGAATCACCAAGTTGGTTTCCAGTAACTGTGGCAGAATCTGAGACAAATTCATGTTAAGATGGGTGAATTGCCTTCAAGGTCTCTCGGCCTTTTGTTGATTGTTGTGCTGAGTAGCACCAGCAGGTCTTGAAATAACAACCGCATTAACAACTTGGCGGCGTTCAGGTCTATTCTGGCTTTTCGAACTGTAGACAGCACTAGACTCCTTCTTAAAAGGCTTTTTCTCGGTGCTTGATGAAGCACCCTTTTGTATCTTACCGGCCTTAATACCAGCCTCAATCCTCTCACCGGTCATAATTATCTCTGTAAACCCAGACGAAGAGCTTCCAATCAGATGGTTGAAAAATGGACCAGACAAGGTCCCCAGAAACATATCCACAAGCTTCCGATCAGCCAAGGGTGGTTGCACTCTTCCAGCGAGGTCCCTCCACTTCTGAGCATAATCTTTGAAACCTTCGCATGTTCCCATTGACATACCCTGGAGTTGGGTACGCGTGGGATCAAGGTCGGAATTGTATTGGTACTGCCTGTAGAAAGCAGTAGCCAAATCCTCCCAACTACGGATGTTGGCTCCGTCCAACTGGTAAAACCATTCAAGCTGAGTCCCTGAGAGACTGCCTTGAAAGAAGTGGATCCATAGGTTTTTATCAGCGGTGTACGGCTGAATCTTCCTTACATATGACTGGAGGTGCAGCTTCGTACAAGAAACTCTATCATACTTAGCAAAGGCTGGTGCTTTGAATTTGTGGGGAATCACCAAAGTCCAGACCAGGCACTTTCTGAACTTCTATCGCACTCAACCGGTCTTCCAGTTGCTTGTATCTATCCTCAGCAGGAGGATACTGGTCTTCATCGAAGTCCGTCTCATTGTCTGAGACCACAGGGCTAGGAGCCCTCCTTTCTTCCTGACTATCTTTCCCTCCATATGAGGTGGTCAAATCAACTTCATCCCGTAGCCTGTTTCCAAACCTGTGACTTGTGTTAAACAGGACTTTCCTCTTCTTCTTCTTCTTCTTCTTCTCTTTCAGAATCAGGGTCTTCAGATCTTGCTGACCCTTAGCTAGATTCATGAACAACTCTTGAAATTGGGCATTTTGGGCCTGTAGGGCCTTGATTGCTTGCTCAGTTGATGGTTCAGCAGACATGATGCTGAAATAAACAGCGAAGAAGATAAGAGACCTGTAACGGGTACCTGTTATGAAGTGCATGGAATGAAATGCGTATGATATGATTTCAAAGACATCGAGATATTAAAATTCGTAAACCAGAAAGGAAACACACTTTTATTAGGAAACATGAAATTCAAATTGTTCAACAACTTCCTTTAAGGCATTACAAGGAAGGAAATACTGAAAAGTAAATAAAAACTGGAAGGGAAATAATCCAAAGGACAATCAGTGCTCCCATGGTCACTTCTTGTCGGTGCGGACATAGTCATTGAGGATCCGCTCGTTCTCCAGCTGCCTAGTCAACTTCTGGATCTTCTGCTCTTGCTCATTAAACTTTTCTCGGTAAGCATCCCGCTCTTCTCTCAGCTGCATCCAAGGCTTTTTTAGTGCCCCACGGTCAGTGGGCATATGAGGGTGGAGGATGGTCGGAAGAACCCCTTCTTCATTAGCAACTTCAACAATGATAGGCAGGACGGCTTCATATGGCATACCCAGCTTCTGGGCACGGATACGAACCCATCTGAGATATGGCTCCATCAGAAGTGAAGTCTTTGGATCTAGCTCATGTGGATCAGATCTGTGAACTCTATCCCAAGCCCTTATGAATCTGCGGCGTTGCTCGTCGCTGTCCCCTTGGAAATCAAAGATGATACTAGGCATTAGCAGCTCATGAGGTCCTTCTCTTCTGGATCTCCCAAACTGACGTAAGGCTAAACATGGATTGTAAGAAATTCCTCCATTGGTTCCTATCAGGGGAACATTGGGGTATTCCCCACGTCGATCAATAATAGCCATCTCGTCCATACCCTTGATAGTCCAGATGATGTCATTATGATAGAGAGACATAACCCTATAAGCCCAGCTCATGCCTTCTTTGTTCTTCAGCACTGATTTGGGGAGGTGCAAAATAAACCACCTCGCCAATAATGGAGCACAGCACATCAAGGTTCCCCGCTTTCGAGCAGTACGGGCATAAAGCTGATGAAGGATGTCACCCAAGAGAGTGGGTACAGGATTATGAGAGATGAAGATTTTTACTGCACTCACATCAACAAAGGAGTCAGAGTTCGGAAACAATACCAAGCCATATATCAGAAGAGCCAGAATATCTTCGAATGCCTTGAAGTCTAGACTATCCCAGAAATAATTAGCCTTACCAACCAAGAACTTAGTCAGAAAGCCCTTTGCTCCACTTCTAGTTTCCCAATTAGCCATCACCTCATCCTTTGTCATGTGAAGGGCTGGAGCAATCTCTTCTGGCCTAAGGATCTTCTCCCAACCAGTAAACAGGGTCTGCTCCCGGATAGGGATACCAAGTAGATCGGAGAACTCTTCTAAGGTGGGGACCAACTGGTAATCCTGAAAAGTAAAGCAATGGTATAGCGAATCATAGAATTGGACCAAAACACTCATCATCTGCTCGTCCAATTTGGAAATGACCAAACCCAAGAGGTAACCATGTCTCCTGATGAAGGAGGTGGTATCTGGCATCTTTGCAATCAATTCTCTAAGCATGGTGGGAACCTGGACAAAGTTAATCCGGTTGGTATTCCTACGCATGGACATCATGACCTACAAAACAGAACAAAGATGAATCCCTCCTGTCTTTGAAATAGGTTATTCCAATGCAAGATGTATGCAATGTTATGATGTCATGATGTTATGATAGAAAGCACATCACAAGTATCCATAAATAGCAAACATGGTAAAGGCACACAAGTCACACTGAGAGCTCTTAGATTTCAGGTTGGCAATGAGCTTAGGTACTACCCTCTTTCAGTTCAGTTGGTTCAAACCTGTCCTAAAAATAGTAATATGGTTCTAGAGGATCTCAATATCACTGACTACCCTCGATCGGTCATAATTCCAGTTTAGCAACCTTTTCTTGCAGCCGGAATCATCGCGAGAGTTTAGTCTCAATGAGTGTAGCATACTGCTATTGTTCTATGGCCAAGTTGGTCAATTTAAAGGTTCTAAGGTCAGTTGGTTCTTAATGACCCCTTAGAAGACCCATATTCTCCTCGTTCCAACACAAGGGATATCGGTACACACTAAAGTGCCACACCAACATAGCTATTGCTTCAACCGTATCGGTCTACGCCGTACAGTTCCCTCACAGTTTATTGCTACTTACCTAAAGGGTTCCCCCAGATCTGGGTTAGGATCTATAGTAACTCTGATACAAGCCCACAAATATAAAGTATACAAAGCAAACAATTGAAAACACAATGATCTAATCCTAAGGTACACCCCACTTATTGAATCCCCAGCTGAGTCGCCAGTTCTGTGATACGGTGGGAGAGAACTGACTGTTTTTTGGAATGCTGGTTTGCATTTTGCGTTTGTTTTCGCAAAATGTCGCGGTAAGCAAGAGTCGTCACCGTCTTTTATTTTATCCAACAAGGAAAGGAAAAAAGCACAGAAAAATTCCTTTTTCGAGATGTTTCTCGGGTCCGGGGGGTAGATTATAGAAAGGGAAGATGTTAGCACCCTTTCTATCTGTGGTTATCCACAGGCTCTTAGGTACTTGCTCAAAATGTTTTCAAAATTTTCTTTTCTTTGTGTTTGTGGGTTTGAAGAAGTTTTTGTTTTGAAAGGAGTGTAAGTGTGAAAATTTGTTTTATTTTAAAAGAGCAAGTACTTAAGAACCATCTACCTACTCGAAAAAGGAATCAATTTGTGCTAATGTCCTTTAGACAATGCTATCCCACTATTGATGAGTAGGTAGCATTGTCGTTGGAGTTTAAGGGTCAATTCGATTAAGGGACGTGCGGTCACTAAAGCAATGTTAGGACGCCTTAGCGGTAACCCTAATGTCTTAGATCATTTTTCTAAGGCAGCCGTTTCGAGGCAACTATGATCTTTGAACGAGAGGGCGACCTCTAAAACTTCCTATACTTAATGACCACATTCAAAGGCAACCAAGTGAGGTGTACCCTAAGAGTGCGCATGTGTGAGTGTGTTGTTTTCAGTTAATTTGTCTTTGTACATGTCAATGGTTATCTATGCCGATTTTAAGTTAAACATTCGATCTTGTCATGCATTCCCTATTACCAAACATCTAACAGTTTATAAGTTGCGGAAATTAAATTGCGGAAATTAAACTAGCTATTACAAGGCGTCGGGTATTTACATCGCCAAAAGCAACCCTTGAAATTAAAATGCGGAAAATAAATAAAGCGGTAAAAATAGTAAAGTCCTATTAAACTATTACATTCCAGGAACAGATACAATATTGAATAAAATGGCACGCATGCGGAAAATTATATCGGGCGAGTTCTAGGGTTTTGACCCTTTGTTATTCAAGAAAAGATTTTTTGGTTATTTTTTAATTAAGAAAGAAACTAATCTAGGTTAATTATTAAATTAATAAATAAATTAATTAATAAAAATATTTTTGGGTTTTTGATATTTAAAGAAATAAAAATAAATTAATCAATGTTAATGAAACCTAATTGTCTAAGTTAATTTTAATTATTGCAAAAAGATATTAAAGTTATTCCTAATTAAAACTAAATTAATTAATTGATTTTGTTAATAAAAATAAAATGCTGAAATTTAATTTTAATAAATAAAATATATTTTTTGGTTTTTGATTTTATGAAAAAAATGTGATTGGTTAGTTAAAAATAAAATAATAACAATAAATAAATAAAAGAAATAATAAAACAAAAGAGAAAGAGTTAGGGTTTGGGCCTGATTATGGGGTGAGAATTGCAATTTTGTGGCCCATTAACATGCAGGCCTGGCTGACTTTTGGAATCCAGCGTGGCACTTTGACTAGGGCGCATGGTGAACATCACATCTGGACCACCAGATCTGGCCCGGGGCCATCTGGAAAGCATTTGAGTGAGGGAGTATGATATGCTGCACGCTTGGTATTGCACTGAATAATCTGTTGAAAAATAATATAAAGCATATGGGGGACCTAGAATTCGAACACAGGTCCTGTAAGTCATTAGACAACGTCTCCACCACTCAACCAACACGTTTCATTTGTTAATGTATTCAATAATAATAATAATATGAGAAACAACATTAATATGCCAGAAAAAAATAAAAACGCGCGAATATTTGAATGGAGTAACCAGACGGGGACATGTTATCGTCCCTGTCCTCAGGTTTACACAGAAGTTACCTGCGGATTTAAATCCGCAGCTAAAAGCGAAGGTCGTTTCAAAAAAACATCACAGGCCATATAAACTCCATCCAAGGTCATGGTTGTGCTTGCCTTTCTCCTCCGGTCATGCCTATGTCCATTAATAGGCCTAATTTCACCAGTAACAAAAACCCCTAAAAAAACCTAGAAAACCCTACAATGGCGTTTTGCGTTATAGAGCAGATAAATACAATCAAATAACATGGAAAGCTTGGAAATTGTCTAGTGATTACAAATATGCCATTAGTTTCTTGTAATGATGCATAGATTTTGAAACATGAAATCAAATTCAGAGGGAGGCCACGTATGACTTATAGTGCGTTTGAGAGCGTGTAAGAGCTTGCTTTTGATTGCAGGAGGTTCAGTAATCGTCCAGCAAGTGATTGGTGTGGAGTTTTGGTGTTGAATTTGCCTCTAAGAAGGATTTCAGTTTCACACTTTTTGGCAATTTTTCAAGTTTGGTTCTTGATGATTCTGCAGCCTCTAGCCCTTGAATTCGTGTGCTCTCACTTGTATATGTATGCTACAATGTATTAGGTCAAATTTTGTGGACTGAATCCTTGCACATCGATGCCTTGAGATTGGATTTGATCCTCCATTCAAAGCTTGCCTATTTTGTCCAAAATCCAATCTTTTTGCACATGGAATGCTTGATACGAATTTGATCATGTCATTGATGATGATTAGGTCCTGAAAATAGAAAAAGATCTCATGTAATCAAGTTTTGTGATTTTATTTGATTTAAATTGATTTAAAATGAAATAATTCAATAAAAAATCCAATAAAATAGAAAAATTGATAAATGGACACAAGGCTGAAGCTAGGACACGTGTGTAGTGTGGCAAGATCAAATCAAGTGGAAAAGAATGGGCCCCTTTGACAAAATTTGAAGTTTTGGGGATAGTTGACTTTTGGCAATTTTGCAAAAATGCCCAACTTCAACAATGCATAACTTCTTCAATTTTGAAATTTTAGAGGTGTTCTTGGACTTTTTAGAAAGCTTGAGGTGTCCTATAACCAAACCTATTGGTATCATCTCATTTTGATATTCCATGCTCAAGTTATAAGCTTTGGCAAAAGAAGGTGTTTTTGTTGACTTTCAAAAATGACCTATAATGTCCAAATTTGTAACTTCTTGTGAGTGCATTTTATGATCTTGGGGTATGAAGATGGATTGTATGAAATTTCATCCTCTTAAAAATGAGCTTTGGATGGGTCATTTCTCATAAAGTATGAGAAAGTTATGCTTGGTCAAACTTGAGTTGACTTTTCCTATAAAACCCAAATTTAGCAACTTTTGAATCTTGATGAATTTTGAGCAATCCTTGATGAATCATGATCAACCCTTGATCAAATGATGAAATATCCTTCAAAATGAGAATGTTGACAAAAAATATTGAAGTTTTACTATTTGTAGGTCATAGTTGACTTTTGCCCTAACATAGTCGATTTTGGGACCCTTTGAGCAATTGACTGAGCAAACTTCCTCTGCAAGGCTTGAAATTTGGCATGGATGACCTTAAGAACATATTAGGACATTGGGGAGCACTTGAGGTCATTTGGATGCAAGGACCTTGATGCAACACAAAACCCTAATTTGAGGTTGACTGCCTTAGGAGATAGCTTGACAGTCCAACTCTTGAGCAATCTTGAGCCACTCGGAGATTTTTCTTGCAATGTTTTGAGAAATATGAGAGGGAAAATTTTGGGGTACAACAGATGGTATGCGGTTGGATCTTGTGGACGTGTGATCTTAGATGAAGCTTCGGACATAAGACACCGTCGTACTTGGCAAAGATAGGGATTTTGAATTTGTGGGGGATGACTACCCCAGGTACCAAACCCAAGTCTCCAAAGTCCAAGCAAGGCACAACTTGGATCTCTACAACCTTTAGTTTGTCTTCTAGCTGCTTGTATTTGTTGTCGGTGGGCGAGTATTGCTCATCGAAATAATCCTCGTCCTCGAAAATTTTATTGTCCCGCCCCTAGCACGGGTGCTTCTAGCATCTTCATTTTGATTATCATCCTCTTCGGAGGGGTCCTCTTCAATTTGAACTTGTCGTGCTGGGCCTTTGAACCTCTCCCCCATGTTGATAACAACTTTCTTCTTGGTCTTCTTCTTCGTGACGAGAAGCGCCATCATTTTTTGCTGACCTTTTTCCAGGTTGAGAAGAGTCTCTTGGAACTGAGAGTGTTGAATATGCAAATCCTTGACTGTTTTCTCGAGAACCATCTTATACTGAAATAAACAGTAGAAAGATGAGGAAACATGTGTCATAAAACCTGCTTATGGTATGATGCATGTTATGCGAATGCAATGTTTTCAAGGACTTTTAAGAGATTTAAATTTTCTTAACCAAAAAGGAAACAAAACAACAATTGTATTAATAAGTCCGAAGATTACAAATTGCCTCCTTGGCTTATAATGAAAAAGCCAAAAGTCTCAAAGAGACAACCAAATGAAATCCTAAAATAAAAGACTCAGGTCTCCTACGCACGCATCCTCTTTGGTGTAATGTAGGCATTCAGGCTTTGCCCCTTGTGAAGTTGCCTTGTGAGTGCAGCAGTAAAAATGTTGAGACTAAGCTATTGGATTGACTTGACTCGCACAGATCAAATAAAAATCTCCACCGCACTTTATTGTTTTCAAAGGAATGGGAAAAGAGTGAATAACCCAAAAATAAGGGGGAAAGAATCTAGGTAAGGGGGTTGGTTATGAAAAGGAAAGTTATTAGCACCCTAAACATCTACGGTACTCCACAAGAACCTCTTTGAAAATCTGTATATTTTGGCTATAAAATGTTGTATACAAAAATCGATTGTGGGGATGAGAAAAGATATATTTTTTTTATAATTTTTGCTCCCGCCGCAGTTGTGAACCTTTAGCGCCTACGTACCACCTTACGTGCAATAGAGGATCAGGGTACTCTTAGTTCACCTTTAAAAAAATTTAAAACACAAGTGTGTTGGTTAATTTTAAGAGACGAGACATCATCATCATTGTCCGAGTGGAAAACATACTTACTATCCACAATTATGAGAAAGGAGAATTTGCGTCATCTCAAAGTGGAGGATATGGCTTGGCTTTTAAAATCAACAAAATCCTCACTCAACACCTAAGTGGAAAATATCTCACTTCACTACATATCATAGAAGTATAATTGTTTTCATCACTACAAGGATTGACAAGAGTCTAATCTTTTTGAGAAAAAATTTAAAGATAAAAGCCAAAATGGCAAATAGTTTGAATGAGATTGATTGACTTTTAGTCTTCTCACAAAATGTCCAAGTATTATTAAATTGATTAAAGTTTGATTAAGAAAATATTTTTGAAAATGCATGGACCTAAGTCCAAGTTTATTATGAAAGTGGTTCAAGTTTTAAAACAAGAAGAATTTTCAAAAGGGGGGAGAAGATTTGAAATTAAAGAAGATGGGAGTAGATGAAGGGACTATCCTAAAGCATAAGGTAAAAGCTAGGGAAAATAGCCGTCTAACCAACAAGAAGCCAACACTTGACACAATGAGTCAATGTAGAATTCCCATCCTTTATATTTGAAACCAAACAAATAATTAAGAAAACCAAACTCCATTTGTATTAAGTCTTCACAAAAATTGGGCAGAGTAACGACTGTATATAGATGAATTCCAGATTACAGACAAAGTATGTAATCACAATAACCTGCACACAAAATAAACAAACAATCCAATGTCTTAGGGTAAACCCCAAGAACTCCAGACAAAATAACAGTTAAGGTCACAAGGTCTCCAAGATAGGTTAAGGCCTCTAATCCTAAGTCCAAGAAGTCCATGTCTCCAAAATGCAAAGGATAGTAACCAAGTAGTCAAAGTAACATTAAAGTTTTTTCATGGTTCAAGTTGATTATTAGGTATCTTCAAAAAGAAAAAGAAATTAAAAGCTCAAATGAGCAAAAATAACAATGATGAAAAAGTAAATTCTCAAGTGAGCAAAGATGAAAATAGCATGAAATGTAAATGCTAAAATAAATGTGCTTAAAGTAAAGGCATAAAGTAAAAGCATAAAGTAAAGTCAACTGTTAGGAATTAGTGGTTAATTGAATAACCATCTTGAAACTTGAATTTAGAACTCATTAGAGGATTGGTAGAACCATAGCCTCTCAACAACAAGTTGCATTTGCTTTTTGTCAAGTATATCATCCATTTAAGAATTCTTAAGGCAACATTAAATGATCAATGATGTTTAAGTGATCCACTTTGACCAAAATTTAAGAAGATTCATTAGAGGATTGGTAGAACCAGAGCCTCCTAACAATGAATCTCAAGGTTATTGCATCAAAGGGTTCAAATCAACATGCTTGGGCTTGCAAACATGGGTTTGGGCCACGAATGATCATTTCTCGAATCAGGACAAAATTTAGCGATATGTTAAGCAATCGTAAGTGGGCTTATATAGAAGTCGCACCTATTTTGAGGCTGGTTGTTGTACCTCAAAATTTTCCCTCCATTTTTTACTTAAGACATGCTCATTGAGGTCCTTAATTGCTCAAGGTTAACTAAGAATTGACCGGACAAATTCTCCTCCTAAGCATTGAACCTCCAATTAGGGTTTTACTTTTCATCAAGATGTGTGAGCTCCAAAGGTCTCAAATGTTTTCCATGGTACTAATATGTCTTCAAGATTGTTCATGCCAAGTTTCATGCCTTCCACTACAAGTTTGCTCAGTCAATTGCTCAAATGTTTGAAAATCAATTGTGCTAGGTCAAAAAGTCAACTGTGGCCCATGTACGGTCAAACTTCAAGATTTTTGGTCAACATCAGCATTTTGAAATGATATCCATCATTTGATCAAGGGTTGATCATAATTCCTTAATAAATGCTCCTAATCTATCAAAGGTCAAGAAATGATAAATTAGGGTTTCTATAGGAAAAGACAACTGAACTTTGACCAGGCATAACTTTCACACACTTCATCCATTTTTCCTCAACCAAAGCTCATTTTGAATAGAATATATTTCCCTACAACTTCTCTTTTGTCCTCAAGTTTAATAGATGCACCATTTGAATGATACAAGCTCATACATTACATTCCATTTTTAGAAAGTCACTAAAAGGCACTTTTTGTCAAGACCATTTACATCAAGATAAATCTTCAAATGCAAAATTGATCAGAAGAGGGATTGAGGTAGACATCTTGGGCTTTCCAAAAAGTTTAAGATCATCATCATGGGATAAAAATTGAGCAACTTATGGCTTGCCCAAGTTGGGAAAATTCAGAAAATTTCAAGAATTGTGCATTGAGCAAACTTAAACTTTTAGGTCAATGGCCTAACTTTTTGAGGTTCAAACATTCTTACAATATTATAGGGGACCGCTAATCTCAATTTTAAATTGCCTTACCATTTTTATCTATTTTGTGTATATTTATTTTAATTTATTTCAAATAAATATAAAATGAATTGTAAAAAATGTTAAGAGATGGGTCTTGACCTTTGGGCTAGTGTTTTGGTTAGCCTTGGACCCATAAATTCATGCAAGACTGTCCAGGTTCATTGCAAAACAGATTTGGCAAGAATCTCTCAAATAAGGACACTTTTTCAAATTTGATTTTGGTGTTTAAACCATGGCCTAATGGGATGATTTCTTTCCAAATTTGTTTACTCTCATCACTCCTCTATATATACATCATGTTTGCAAGCCTCAAAGACGCCGATACACAGCCTAGAAGAACTCTACAAAATTTGCAAAAAAAATCAAAATTTTCAAAGGTGGTATTTGCACTTCCAGCCATCATCAGTCCAAACCAAGGTTATAAACCATTCCCTGAAGATCCCATGAGCTTACCCTGGCCCTCCTTGAAGCCCAACACACGCAAGAACCACCACCTTCAATCATCACCGTTTGGTAAAATTCTGAAAAATCAAATCCTTATTTTTTTCGCATTTTTGAATGCTTTGACATGTATGTATGAGTTTCTAGGCATCATTAGAACATGTTAAGAGCATCACATGGAGTTCATGACGCGTGAATCATGATGTGCCATTTTCAAACCGTTCTAGGGTTTTTGGTTCGTAATTCAAAATGCAAGGACTTTCAGGCCAAACTAAGGCCAGATTTAGACTCAGGAGGCAATTTTGTATGGAGTAGACCCTTTGGTTTGCCATGAATCTCTCTTTTTTGTAGGTTCACGTTTTTGTTTGGTCGGAGAGGATGACCGGAGTTTGACTCCGGCATCCCTGAAACAAGTTGACTCCGGCAAAGGGGCATGCGTGGCACTTTATTGTATCATGATTGGTCCATTCACATCTGATTGGGCGCGCGTTTAAAAAAAATGAAAATATAATTGATTTCATATATAATATTATCATTACCTTATACTAACGAATGAACAGACTTGGCCTATTGATGAAACATGCGTGTATGAAGCCTATAAACCTGGGTTTAATCCCTAGGTTTTATATTTTTCTCAAATTTTCTTTTCAAATCCAGTGTTAGGAAGTTCCACACGCGCTTCCTATGCTTCCACATCTGGGCCAGCAAATATCAACATGATACAGATCCAGCGCCCCCTGGGGTGCTAGCCCATCATGCACCCTCAAGGGCCAGCAACATTGAATCATGCACAGGACTATGGGCTGCCTCTTATTAGGCCTAAACGAAATTTTAAATGCATATCTCCTATTTTCTTTAGACATCAGGCCCAGTTTTATTTTCTATTTTTCTTTTTTAGCTTTTTTTTTTGTTTTATATTTAACTTTTAAAACCTTTTTTTATCAAATCATTAAATCAAAAATAATAATAATAATAATATTAGACTTAGGATTTTTTAAATTAACTTTAGTTTTGTAAATTAGTTAACTTAATTATTTTGACTTCTTTTAATTAATTTAAAATCAATTAGAAATAGGTTATTTAATTCAAATATTTTCTTAATAAAAATACAAAAATATTAGAATTAGGCTGAAATTCATTTAATAAATTATCATTTTTTAATTAAATTTAGATTTAAGGTAGTTTAATTATTTTCTTATCAAAAATAACCAAAAAACCAAAAAAGATTTTCTTATTTTACTTCGAAGTTTTTTTAGGTTTTTAGACGTTTCTTTCCATTTCGCGCGCATTGTTTATTTTCGCACTTTTCTTATACTAATGTATCTGCTGATGGAATGTAATAGAATTAACTAGGACGTTACTTTACTGTTTTCTTTATTTTCCCCCATTTTTGGACATGTAAATACCATTTCCCCGAAACATTGTAATAGTGTAGATTTAAATCCATGAACTTTAAAGTACTGTATATATTACTGCTAGACTAATAGGATTGCATGACAAGAGCCTAATAATTAAACGGTTAGCAAACCTAACATCAAAGACTAAAATAACTGAAACACAATACAATTTCACATATACACCTCTAGGGTGCTCCCACTTTGGTTGCCTTTGGAAAATAAAACAGTCATGTCCCTCGAGAATAGGGACGCTTTAGCAAAGACCCTCGAATCAAAAGATCATAGTCCCTCGATGATCCTACAGTGTTGTCTTTCAGTAAATGATCTAATACCTTAAACAAAATTGGTAAATTGTATCTACATGTTGCCTTTATGACTGTATGTCCCTTCAAACGTCCCTCAAACATTCAACGACTAAGGCTACCTACTCACTAATAGTAGGATAACACTGTCTAAAGGATAGGAGGAAAAGAACAAACCTTCGAGTATAAGTAGATAGTTCTTAGATGTTTGCTCAAAACAAACTTTTTACACTTACACAAAACATTTCAAAAATACTTTAAAAAAACCCTTTATCAACACTCTTAAGGACTAATACATGAGTTATCATAAAGCTAATCTCCGCACTAAGGAATTTTCAAAATAATTTTCAAAACCCACAAGGTATTTCAAAAAAACGAGCTAAGCATCTAAGAGCCCATAGATAACTACGGATGGAAAGGGTGCTAACATCTTCCCTTTCCATAATATACCCCCTTACTTAGAAAACATCTCGAAAGGTCTTTTTCTGTTCTTTTCACCCTTTCCTTTGTTGGATAAAAGAAAATTCGATGGAGACTCTTGCTTACCGCAACATTTGCAAATACAAACGCAAAAATAGTATAATAGTTGGTCTTGCCACCGTATCACAGAATTGGCGACTCTTATGGGGAACATAAAAAGTGGGGTTACCTTAGAGTTTAGTTCATCATTTTAAAATTTCTTTCCTTGTTTGCTTTGCTTGCTTTATCTTTGAGGTTTTGTTGGGGTATTCCTGTAAAGATCCTACACCCGGATCTGGGGCACATTTTTAGGTAAACAGCAATAGATCGGGGAGACTGTACGGCATAAACCGATATGGTTGAAGAGATAGCTATGTTGGTGTGACACTTTAGTTGGTACCGATATCCCTTGTGTTAAATCGAGGAGAATACGAGGCAGCTGTGTGGTGTCATAAAGCACTAACGGACCTTATAACCTTAGTTGAACAAACTTGGCCATTAGAAATTAGTGAGATAGCCGACCTCGGTATAAAGTTGAGGACTGGTTGATACTCGATGCTACACTTATTGAGATTGGACTTTCGGGATATTTCGGCCGCGAGAAAAGATTGTTTGAGCTGAAACAATGCCTGATAAAGAAAGATCAGTGATATTGAGACTCCTTTGAACTCAGTTACTTTTCTAAACAGGTTGAACCAACTAAAGTTCAAGAGGGTATTTACCTATAAACCCCATGCAAGCCTAAGTCTAAGGTCTTGTGTGTTTTGCTTGTGTGTGATTAAATTGTTCAAACATAACATCATGCATCATAACATCCATATTTCATTTCACTAACCATTTCCAGGACTAGGGGAATTTATCTTTGTTCTGTTTTGAAGATCATGGCTTCTGATCATAGAAACACCATTCGAATAAGCTTAATGAGAATACCTCTTCAACTCAAAGAGCTAGTATCAAGGGTTCTTGAGACTTCCTCATTTACCAAGAAATATGGTCGACTTCTCAACCTGGTTACTACAAGCTTTAACGAGAAGATGATGGGGGTACTCTTTCAGTTCTTTGACCCCAAGCACAATTGCTTCACATTTCCTGACTATCAATTGGTACCCACCATGGAAGAGTTCTCTCAGTTATTGGGTGTATCCATTCTGGATCAAATGCCTTTCACCGGTTTAGAGGAAGCTCCAAAGCCAGAGGTCATTGCAGCTGCTTTACATTTGAAATGGTCTGACATCATATCAAACTGGGAAACAAGAAGCGGAGTCAAGGGTTTCTTAGTCAAGTTCCTATTAGAAAAGGCTCAGTTGTTTTGGGATGATTTGGATTTCCAAGCCTTCGAAGAAGTCCTGGCTCTTATAATTTATAGGTTAGTAATGTTCCCTAATCCAGACTTGCTCATAAATGTGAATGTTGTTAAGACTTTTCTCTCCCGTAATCTTGTGCCTGCTTTGCTCGGAGATATCTTGCATTCACTCCACACTCGTACTATGAAGAGAAGAGGGGTTCTTATGTGATGCATATCTTTGTTGCCTAGGTGGTATATTTTGCACCTTCCTCAATCAGTATTGAAGAATGAACAAGGTTTGATTTGGTCACAAAGGGTAATGTCACTTTCTCATTCGGATATTCTTTGGTATTCCAGATCTTTGGGAGATATTTCTATCATTAAATGCTGTGGGGAATTCCCTAATGTCCGACTCCTTGGAATTAGGGGAGGTATCACTTATAATCCTTCCCTATCTCTACGACAGTTCTATGCTCGGAGAGATGGTCCCCATGATATGTTTATCCAAGGCATTATGTTCAACTACGAGGATGATGTTCAAGGGTATCGTCAAAGGTTCATACGAGCTTAGGGCATGGTAAATAAGGTGGATAGCAAGATGTTGGGGCACAAGAATTCCATTCCTATGGATTCTTATCTCAAATGGGTATGAGCTCGTGCCTAAAACCTTATGATGTTATATACAGCCATCTTACCAGTGATTGTGGAAACGGTCACCAAAGAAGATGTTCCTTATATAGTTCTCTATCCTGATATGTCCACTGATCTTGAAGAGCTGCAGA
This sequence comes from Vicia faba, assembly GCA_948472305.1. NCBI lineage: Eukaryota > Viridiplantae > Streptophyta > Magnoliopsida > Fabales > Fabaceae > Vicia > Vicia faba. Next base: position 213,903,038 of record OX451735.1, on the reverse strand, counting down.
GGTCTTGGATTCAGCTAAAGGAAGAACGGGATACCTTTAGATATCAATTCCATACCAGTGAGAAGAAACTGTGGGAGCTCACAAAGCAACTTCACAAAGAGGAAAGTCTTAATGTCTACCTCGGCACGAAGAGGAAGCACACATGGGAAACCTGATATTTAGATTTTAAGAGTTTTTTAATTTTTTGTTGTAAGCCTAAGAGGCAGTTGTAATTTGAATTCTACTAGTAAAGTCTTTGTTTCATTTTGGCTCACAAATTTAAATTTCTCGAAGTCCTTGAAAACATCGCATAAGAATATCATATATTTCATTGCATAAGCAGGTATTTCAAGACATGTTTCTTATCTTTTCGCTGTTTATTTCAGCAAAAGAAATGGCTCTTGAACAGACAGTGAAGGACCTTCAAACTCAAAACGCTCAGTTTCAACAAATGTTCCTAGCTCTGGCCCACGGGCAAGAAGATCTGAAAGCTCTGATCATCAAAGAGAAGACTAAGAAGGCAAAGAAACTACCTGGTTTCTTGAATTTGGGTAGAAGGTTCAAAGGACTGGCTAAGTGGGCTCTAGATTTTGCAACCCCGTCAAATGAGAGGGACAATCAAGAAGAGAAGCCAGTGGTAGAAAACAACAATCCAGGGTCTGAGGAAGATGAAGCTGACTATTCTAAGGAACAATATCCTCCTGTTGATGATAAATACAAACATCTGGAAGATCGCCTCAATGCTATGGAGATCCAGAGGATACCCGGGATGGATTTTGAAGATCCAGGACTAATCTCAAGGGTGGTCATCCGGAAGAAACTCAAGGTCCCTACATTTGCTAAGTACGACAGTGTCTCCTATCCTAAGCTGCATTTAAGGTCATATATCAGGAAGATTCAACCCCACACTACTGATAGGAATCTATGGATACATTTCTTCCAGGAAAGTTTGGCAGGGACTCAACTGGAATGGTTCTATCAACTGGAAAGAACCAACGTTCGTAATTGGGAAGACCTGGTCGCTGCTTTCTACAAGCAGTACCAATATAACACTAACCTCGCCCCAACTCGTACCTAATTGCAAAGTATGTCTATGGGTTCCAGTGATTGTTTTAAAGATTATGCCTAAAAGTGGAGAGACCTTGCGGGAAGAGTCCAGCCTCTGTTGTCTGATAGAGAGCTAGTGGACATGTTCTTGGGCATGTTATCTGGTCCGTTCTTTAACCATCTGATTGGGAGTTCTTCTGCTGGGTTCACTGAACTAATACTGACTTGTGAACGGGTAGAAGCTGGCATTAAAAGTGGTAAAATCCAGAGAGACGCATCCTCCAGTACAACAAAGAAACCATTCACTAGAAAGAAGGAGGTCAGTGCTGCTTATGGCCAAAGAAATCAAAACAAAAATGAACATCGTCCGACCGTAGGTGCTGTTATAATTTCCAATCCTGCCTCAAACCAACAATGAAACAATCAGCATAGGCCAGATGCACACAGAAGACAGTTTACCTGGATCAACATGACCTTATCCCAGGTTTTGCCACATCAGCTAAAGTCCAATTTGGTGACGCTAAAGGAGGCCCCAAAGAATCCTAATACTGCATCTCCCCGCTACAACCCAAATGCTCGATGTACCTACCATTCTGAAACTTCGGGCCATAATACAAACGATTGTTGGGCTTTAAATAATAAGGTACATGATCTCATTGGGGCAAAGGAGATTGAGTTTGACCTTCCAAAGACGCCTAATGTAATAACGACGCTAATGCCCAAACATGGCCAAGGTGTCAATGTTGTTGATGATGACCGTTTTGTTTCCTCCATGGATGAGTTAGCTACTCCTCTTCTAATTGTTAAAGAGAATCTGTTGCGGCAGCCGATTTATTTCTGAGCTGTGGTGAAGGTTGCCACTTATGTATGTCTCTACTAGATGGTTGCTTATTTTTGAAAATGGGAATCCAGTGCCTGATGGTTAACAAATAAATTTTGTTCGAGAAGGTTCCCCCTACAAAAAAATTTTGTGAAGATGTCTCAATAATCACCATTTCTGACAATCATCCCAGGGTCTCCACCAAAAACCCGTCAGGATTACATCTATTCCCAAGTTTGCTCCCTTGATCATCACCTTGTCGGGGCCAATACCATATTCCTCTAATAAAGTTGTTCCCTGGAATTATGGGGCCGACGTCTACTACCATGGCGTCAAGTAAGCCCTATTGGCTATCAAAGATAAAGTTGCTAAAGATATTGATCCTGACATCGAAAACATCTTCAGGACCAGCAAAATTACGAGAAGCGAAAGAGTTTTCTCTCCCGATATCTCTCCAAAGAATGTTGCTACTCCTGTGATCATTCCTGCTGCTACTCCTGTCAGTACTCCCATTGCTAATCCTACTATTATCCCTACTGTTACCCCTGCTACTGAGTCGGTCGAGACTCGGGGAAAAGAGGTTTTAGTTGAGCATGTCCAGATGAAGGCACACAAAGAAGTCATCCCTAAGGCTTCTAAAACGGAAATGGAAGAGATATTAAAGATAATCAATAAAAGTAATTATAATGTCGTGGAACAATTGGGGCAGACCCCTTCAAAAATCTCAATGCTAGCCTTACTTTTGTGCTCTGAAGCCCATGCTAAGGCTTTAGTAAAATTCCTGAAGTCTGCCCATGTGCCTCAAGAGACCTTCATTGATCAATTCGAAAATTGCATGGCTAGTTTGACAGCTGACAATGGTCTGGGATTCTCTGATGCAGATTTAACTCCCAAGGGAAGGAAACACAATGACGCCCTGCATGTCTCCATTGAGTGCAGGGGTACTACATTAGCCCATGTTCTGATGGATACAGGTTCGTCATTAAACGTCTTGCCTAATAATGCTCTGGACAGGTTAGATTGCGGAGGACTCACATTGAAGCCCAATAACATTGTGGTGAGGAGCTTCGATGGTTCTAAAAGAATGGTGCATGGGGAGGTGGACATCCCTATCAAAGTTGGTACTCAAACTTTTGACTCAACCTTCTATGTGATGGAAACTCGCCCGTCTTATTCCTATTTATTGGGTCTTCCTTAGATTCATGGGAACGGTGCTGTTACTTCTACTCTGTATCAGATGTTGAAGTGCCCAGTCAACGGCAAAATTATCACAGTCCATGGGGAGGAGGAATACATGGTGAGCCACCTGAACTCTTTTAGGTATGTTTAAATGGACGGCGAGTTCATCGAGACCCCCTGTCAGAACTTTGAGGAGGTTCCACAGACAGTTGAAGCGACCAAGACCACTGCCAGTTTTCCAAAGATTACTAGACCTCCGCTGAAGATGGCTTCTCTAAGGGATGCCAAATAAATAATTGAAGAAGGTGGGTGTACCATTTAGGGACAACTTCTAGACATTCCCTACAAATCTGACAAATTTGGTTTGGGTTTTACTTCAGGGGCCCATAAAGTTGTTCGTCGTGCTCGCACCGGGGGACCACCATTACGGATCAACAACCATGGAGTTAATGCTCTGGAAGACAATGATAGTGATTATGACCTGGACAGGTGGATCTTCCAAACCATCAGTGGTGGACTCAACAATTGGGAGGCCAAAGATTTTGTGCCTATTACTTTTGTTCAAGAGTAATTGTCTTTTTGTTTTTTTTCTGGATACGTAATATTTGAGCAATTGAAACTTTAAATCCTTGTGTCTTACCCGAGGCACAATGGTCTATTTTGTGAGGGTTATTGCTTCATTTTCATATGTTATCAATAAAACATTGGACGTTTTGCATGCAAATTGTACACTCTCTATTTTTATTTTTCTACTTTTTACTTTATCAAAAAAGTATACAATTATGCTCTTACACACACCCACATATCAAACTGCATATCCACATCCACTATGGATCCCATTGATAACGGTTCTGCTATTGCCAATTATGACTTTGAAAATCCGATCTACCAAGTCGAGGACGAAGGTGAGGAAGATTGTGAAGTACCAGGAGAACTCGCCTGACTGTTACAACAGGAAGAAAGGGAAATACAACCTCATGGAGAGCCGGTTGAGACAGTTAACTTGGGTACTGAAGAGAACAAGAAATAAGTCAAGATAGGTGCTGATCTGGAGCATAGTGTCAAGGAGTGGTTAATTTAGATGTTACATGATTATGTTGAGGTTTTTTCTTGGTCATATAAGGACATGCAAAGACTTGACACTGATATTGTGGTTCATCTCCTACCAACAAAAGAGGATTTCCCTCCAGTGAAACAAAAGGTTCGTCTCATGCGGCCAGAGATGTCAGAAAAGATCAAATCCGAAGTCATGAAACAATTCAATGCTGGTTTCTTAGTTGTCACCTCTTATCCATAATGTGTTTCCAATGTTGTTCCAATACCTAAGAAGGACACTAAGGTATGTATGTGTGTGGATTACAGAGACCTAAATAGGGCAAGCCCAAGGATGACTTCCCGCTTCCCCATATTGATGTTCTTGTTGACAACACCGCACAACATAAGGTATTCTCCTTCATGGATGGTTTCTCCGGGTATAATCATATTGAAATGGCACCTGAGGACATGGATAAAAGACCTTTGTCATGCAGTGGGGCACTTACTATTACAAGGTTATGCCATTTGGATTAAAGAACATCAGAGCAACCTATCAGCGCACCATGGTAGCTTTGTTTCATGATATGATCCATCACGAGATAGAGGTCTACATTGATGATATGATAGCCAGGTCTCTGACTGAAGAGGAGCACCTTGATCACCTTCATAAACTGTTTGAAAGACTGAAGAAGTACAAACTGAGGCTGAACTCGAATAAGTGCACCTTTGGAGTAAGATCCGGTAAGCTCTTAGGTGTTGTTGTCAGTGGCAAAGGCATTGAAGTGGACCCTACAATGGTTAAAGCTATACAAGAAATGCCCACTCGTCACACTGAGAAGGAATTTATGGGATACTTGGGACGTCTGAATTACATTTTCATATTCATTTCCCACCTAACCGTTACTTGTGAGCCAATCTTCAAATTACTGAAGAAAGATCAAGCGGTAAAGTGGAATAACGATTGCCAGAACACCTTTGACAAAATCAAAGAATACCTCCAAGAGCCTCCGAGTTTGATGCCTCCAGTTGAAGGAAGACCTTTGATCATGTACTTAATAGTATTAGAAAACTCAATGGGGTGTGTGTTAGGGCAGCATGACGAGTCTGGTCAAAAAGAGCGTGCAATATACTACCTTAGCAAAAAGTTTACCGACTGTGAAACAAGATACTCACTGCTCGAGAAAACTTGATGCGCTTTGGCATGGGCTGCTCGCCGGCTAAGACAGTATATGTTGAATCACACTACCTTATTGATATCTAAAATGGACCCTATCAAGTTCATCTTTGAGAAGCCCGCTCTCTCCGGAAGAATAGAAAGATGGCAAATGATCCTGACCGAATACGACATTTAGTATACAACCTAGAAAGAAATTAAGGGAAGTATACTAGCTAATCATTTAGCTCAACAGGCTGTGGACGACTACTAATCCATGAATTTTGAGTTCCCGGATGAGAATATCATGTTAGTAACTGATTGTGAAGAACCTGGACCGGATGAAGGACTTGAAAAAGGATCCCGATGGACTATGGTTTTTGACGAAGCTTCCAACGCTCTTGGCAATGGCATCGGTGCTGTGATCATATCTCCTGAAGGTTGTCATACTCCTTTCACTTCCAGATTATGTTTCAATTGTACCAACAATATGGTTGAGTATGAAGCGTGCATTATGGGTCTCAAAGCTGCTATCGACTTGAGGATCAAATTCTTGAGCGTATTTGGAAACTCGGCCTTAGTAATCAGTCAAATCAAAGGATAATGGGACACAAAGCATCCTAATCTTATCCCATATAAAGAGCATGTGTTGACACTGATTCCACATTTTGAAGAAATTACTTTTGAGCATTTCCCGCAAGAGGAAAATCAACTAGTGGACACGCTATCTACTATGTCATCCATGTTCAAGGTCAGATGGGATAATGAGGCTCCTCGGATCACTATTGAGAGAATGGATGAACCCGCAAACTGTCACGAGATTGATACTGAAGAAGTAGTGGAAAAATCTTGGTTCCATGAAGTCAAAAGATATCTCGAAGCCCAAGAGTATCCTGAGGGAGCTTCAGTCAATGATAAGAAGGTTCTCTGCCAAGTTCTTCCTCAGTAATGGAATCCTCTACAAGCACAACCACGACTCTACCTTGCTTCGGTGTGTAGACAAGAGTGAGGCAGAAGAGATTGTGGCTGACTTGCACGAAGGTACCTTTGGCACCCATTCTAGTGGGCATACGATAGCTAAAAAGATCCCACAGGCAGGATACTATTGGTCCACTATATAAGCAGACTGTTATCAGCATTCACAAACTTGTCACAAATGCCAGGTCTATGCTGATAAAGTACACGTGCCTCCGATTACTCTAAACATCTTGAGTGCTCCCTGGCCTTTCTCAATGTGAGGCATCAATATGATTGGGGAAATCAGACGTACAGCTTCTAATGGGCACTTCTTAATCCTCGTCGCCATTGATTACTTCACAAAGTGGGTCGAGGTGGCCTCCTTTGCTTTTGTTACCAAGAATGTTGTGGCCCGATTCATCAGACATAACCTTATATGTCGGTACGGTATTCCAAAAAGAATCATTACGGATAATGGTACCAATGTCAATAATACTATGATCACCAAGCTCTGCACACAATTCAAGATCCAGCATCATAACTCTTCTCCTTACCGACCGAAGATGAATGGCGCTGTAGAAGCTACTAATAAAAACATCAAGAAAATCATACAGAAGATGACAGTGACATACAAAGACTGGCACGAGATGTTACCATTTACTCTTCATGGTTATTGCACCACAATGTGCACCTCAACAGGGGTAACTCCTTTCTCTCTGGTGTACGGTGTGGAAGTTATCCTGCTCATTGAGGTCCAGATCCCTTCCTTGAGGATCATGAAGGATTCAGGGCTGAGTGAAGACGAATGGGTCCAGACTCGACTTGACTAATTAAACCTGATTGACGAGAAGAGGCTCGTGGCTATCTTCCATGGTCAAATGTACCAAAAACATATGATCAAAGCTTTTAACAATAAGGTCAGACGTCAAGTATATCAGGTCAGTGATCTGGTAATCAAGCGCATTATACTACCACTGGGTGATCCCAGGGGAAAATGGACTCCCACATACGAACGGTCATTTGTAATCAAGAAAATATTTTCTAATGGTGCCATGATCTTAACCATTATGGACGGTGACGACCTTCCGCACCCTGTAAACATGGACATAGTTAAAAGATACTACGTATGAACAAAGACCCGCTAGGTTGACTGGCCTACGCAAAAAAAAGGGCATCCCGGCGAACCAAAATGGTTCGGGCAAAAATTAGGGATATACATGAAAAAAAGTTTCTACGCTCAGCAAGTCGAAAACCAGAAAAGGCGGCTTGGGAAAAAAGGCTATCCCGGTGGACTGAAAACCCGAAAGGGAGGTCCAGCCAAAAGTTAGGGATTTAAAGTGTATAACTATATCTCGTTGGATCACCTTATAGCCAATCTTCAGTATTAACTATTAAGCTTAAGTGGTACTAATCAATCCAGTCAGCTTCAGACGAGCAGCGAAAGAGATGATACGCTCAAAAGACATAAAGGCAACAACAGAATGGGAACCCAATGGGATTATTTCACATAGTTGTTTTCTTTGTATTCTATTTTGTAAAGTTTTATTCTTATGACGACATTATCTTACTAGGATGTTTGTCTCCTTGTACAAAAACGCTTATTCAAGTTAATACAGAGTTATTCCTTTAAAAGTGCAAAACTATTTGTTTTTATTTTTCTGTTTTGTTTGCGAAAATGTCCAGTCATTATTTTTGAACATATGCATTTGAATGTGATTACTGTTTACAAATATACGCATAAAAAAGTTGAAAGACAGTTACTAATGACTTTAAGGAATGGGACAATACCTAAGGGACGTCCACAAAATCCACGCATATATTCTCTCCAGTAGATACCTTCTCCAGCAGGTATAGAGGCAGGGGCATCCTATTATAAAGTCACTTCCATATTCTCAGCATGCAACCTACTGGTGTCAGGTTCTCATATCCATGGCAGAGCAAAATCTCAAAATTACTGCTCCAACATTTAAAAAAAATTCCTCTGTGAAGTCGCTAAGCTTCTTAGGATTCCCCAACAGGATTTCACAAAATCCCCAAATAATGCACAGAGTTTTCCTTCCCCAACAGAGTTTATTTCTCTAACAACAGAAATCCGTCTCCCAGCATTTCAACTTCAAACAAAATCTGGAGACCTACACTCTTCATCCCCAGCTACAATCAGGGATTTATTTCCCTGATTCTGCAACACTGCAATAGAATGGCTGACACGTTCATACATTACACTCATACATCATTTTACAAACATAATGGCATATGCATCACAAATGCGTATATCACAATCTCATTTATTTTGAGAGCATCATGCATTTCATACATCATGACATCGCATGAAACTAATTTTACCTTTTTAGGTTAAATTAGCAGACATACAAACACTATCAACTTATGCAGCAGGTCAAAGATTAATGCCCGAAACCAGGCGAGGAAACTATCTACACGATCAAGTGGTATGAACTCCCGAAGCAAGACGGGTTTACCAACAAATACAACAGGCCACAGATTAATACCTGAAACCAGACGGGGAAACTATCTATGTGACCAATGTTACCAAGTCCAAGATTAATACATGTAATAAGCCAGGACAACTATTTGTGGACGACCGACTGTAGGTTAATACCTTTAACAAGCCAGGAAAACTATCTACATGAGGAGATTGAAGATTAATACCTGTAACAAGCCAGGAAAATTATCTTTATTTCTCAGGTTAGAGATTAATACTTGAAACCATACAGGACAACTATCTCAACAACCAACAAAAACACAGTTCCAGATTAATACTTATAACAAGCCAAGACAACTATCTGTGGAAGACCGACTGTAGATTAATACCTGTAACAAGCCAGGAAAACTATCTACATGAGGAGATTGAAGATTAATACTTGTAACAATCCAGGAAAACTATCTTTCTTTCTTGGGTCACAGATTAATACCTGAAACCAGCCAAGACAACTACCTCAACGACCGACAATTTTCAAGTTCCAGATTAATACCTGAAACCGGACAGGACAACTATCTGTGAATAGCTGATTTGTAGATTAACACTTGTAACCAGACAGGAAAATTATCTACATGAACATATGAAGCAATCTCACACGGGTTCCTTCTCATATATCTCCAGATACAGTCTAACACGGACTCATCCTGAAGCATCCCCACACAGGCTCCTTCTCATATATCTCCGGATGCAGACTAACACAGACTCATCCTAAAACAGCCCTACACAGGATCTTTCTAATACATTTTCAGGTAACGGTTAATTCCATTATCCCCAGCAAGTTACTGTGAAGCCTGGATTTCAACCAGAAAACAGAAAACTTTCGTCTCTCCAGTCTAGAGATAACTCCTCAGTAGAGCCTTGGACAACTGAAGCTCCTAGACTCTATTCCCCGCAGAGTTTTCCTCAAGCGAGAGAACAACAGAAACCCATATTCCCCAATGGAGTCCTCCTCAGACAGAAGGAGCAAGAATTACCCACAAAGAGACCTCTTAGGAAGTCAGCATCTACTTTGGATGGCATCTTTAAGCCCATCTCTGACGACTCTCTGTCATCTTCTCCAAATGGAATCTTTAAGCCTATTCCCGACATCATCAACCATCGGTGTTACTTCATGCGAGTGCAAATTTTTGGGCACTCTAGTGTTCAATCATCTTCCGCCTTCAGATTACGAAAGGCAGACAAGCCCATCTAAATCCTCAGGTTTAAGAAGATTGAACAGGGGAAGCTCCACGCGCGCTTCCTATGCTTCCACATCTGGGACAACAAATATCAATAGGATACAAATCCAGTTCTCCCTAGGGTGCTATCCCATCATGCACCCTCAAGGGCCAGCAACATTGAATCATGTGCAGGATTCTAGGCTGCCTCTTATTATGCCTAAACGAAATTTCAGATGCATACCCCCTATTTGCTTTAAACACCAGGCCTAGTTTTATTTTCTATTTTTCTTTTTTAGCTTTTTATTTGTTTTATATTTTACTTTTAAAACCTTTTTTTTTATCAAATCATAAAATCAAAAATAATAATAATATTAGACTTAGGATTTTCTAAATTAATTTTAATTTGTAAATTAGTTAACTTAATTATTTTGACTTGTTTTAATTAATTTAAAATCAATTAGAAATAGATTATTTAATTCAAATATTTTCTTAATAAAAATACAAAAATATTAGAATTAGGCTGAAATTCATTATTCTTTTTTAATTAAATTTAGATTTAAGGTAGTTTAATTATTTTCTTATAAAAAATAACCAAAAAACCAAAAAAAGATTTTCTTATTTTACTTAGAAGTTTTTAAAGGTTTTTAGACGTTTCTTTCCATTTCGCGCGCGTTGTTTATTTTCACATTTTTCTTATACTAATTTATCTGCTGGTGGAATGTAACAGAATTAACTAGGACGTTACTTTACCGCTTTCTTTATTTTCCCCCATTTTTGGACATGTAAATACCCCCTCCCCGAAGCATTGTAATAGCGTAAAATTTAAATTACTGCACTTTAAAGTATTGTATATATTACTGCTAGACTAATATGATTGCATGATGTTGTACCCCAAAATTTACCCTCTCATTTCTCAAGAAATTTCTCACAAGATCCCCCATTACTCAAGTTTGCAGCATTGATACATCAATTTAGGTTTGAATTGGCACAAGGGCAAAATGGTCAAAATGCACACTGAAAAGTCAAACTTTGACTTTTGTGTCAAAATCAAGTTTCAAGAATCACATTTCATCAAGACATGTTAGAATTAGAAGCTGGTTCACCAAGAAAATCAAAAGTCAAAATTCTAAACACTTAGAAATTTTTCTAAGTGTTAAGAAATATGATAAGTTCAGAACTTCTGGCCAGATTTTCATCATGATGTAAGATGATTCAGGAAGAACTTCGGACAAAAGAGTTGTAGATCTCAATGAGATCTAAAACATTGCAGAACAAAACTTCTCCTAGAAATGCTGGGATTTCAAGTTATACATCCTTGAAGGCACATTCATGAAACTAAAACACTTAGTAAATTCTGAACCTTTCCAAGTCAGAATTTGGTTAGAACTTCTAGGCCAGTTTTCACGAAGGTACAATCAAAGTTTGCAAAAGTGATTCAAAGAGGTTTTACAAAGCATGTTACAAGCTTTCTGAAAAGTCAGAGGACTCCTTCAGATCATGCTGGAGCAAGGAGATTCAAATATCAGAAGTTGGACATTTGTTCTTAATCTAAGTTACGTTTGTGCTGAACTTTTGATCCAGTTTCAAGCTAGGCTGCATAATCTCAAGTTGCAGGTCTTCTGGTTTGTTAAATCTCATCATCATTTAATGCTCACACCCAATTTTGAGTCTTTATCCCAATGTTTAAACCTTTATCCAAAAGATCTTCCCACATGTGGCATGAAAGTACTACTGTTGTCCTTGGAAAGTAAACTTTAGTACAAAGTTTATGTTGGACCCATACTTTAATTTTGCTTCTGAGTGTACTTCTCCATAAATCATGCCTACAAACTCAGATTAGGCATGGTTAAAGTTGTGAACCACTCTACTTTTCCTTGAAACCATACTTGTCTAAACTTGCTTAAAAAACAAGGCAACGAGCCATAACACATGATGGTTGTACTTCTGATTTCTCTAAGCTTCTAAATCCTTTTCCTATAAATTAAACTTCATTTTCAATTGTTAAGAGGATTCAAAAAAGATTGGAAAAAGCCTTGAAACCTTGCTGAAAATTCCTAAGAACCTGAAACTGCAAACATAAACATGAAACCTGCTAGTTTCTGATTTTTGCATCCAAACTCTAATTTTTCTTGTGTATTTCTTGACCAAATCATCCATACAGTTTCTAGGATACACATAGAAGCTTTCCCAACTTCTGTTTTCAAACTGTAAAATAGTATTCACCACTCTCTGTTTTAAGAACCAGAACTTTGCACCTTGAATGCTCCAGAACTTTCCCACCGTTCATAGCTCAAGCTAAGAGTTGCTTTAGCTTTCTGAGAACTTGAGGAAGCTGACCAGAACATCACAGCAATTTGAACCAGACTCTAATTCACAGAATAATTTCCAACTGTAAGGTAAGTTTCTTCTGATTTTTATCTCATTACTTAGGCAATGTTAGGCTTGCATTTTCAAAGATACAATGTAGATATCATGACTCTGATTCTGTACATATTTATAGATTTTATGCATATGGCCTAAGTAGAGAGAATTTCATATCAGTACTTCTTGAGGAGATCAGGATTCAGAATTAGGATTAGAAAAATTCATGCTTGCTTCTGGTTTACAATTTTGATGCTTTGTATTTCTGAAACCATGATGAAATTTTCCATAACTGCTATGTTTGCATTTTCCATTTTGTTGAGAAATGACTAAGTTGCAGATACTCTGGGTGACATGAAGAAAAATATGAAGTTCATCATCAGAACTTACTTTGTAATATATGTTTATGTTTTTGCTTCTAATATTGGATGTATAGCCACTCCAGTGGTAGAGAGCGTGTGCCTAAGGCATTAGTGTTAAGGATCCTGAGTTCTAGCTCCAGAAACACCTTTTTATGTTTATTTCTTGACATTTTTCCCCATTATTTGTCAAACATTGATCCTTGACCAGAACTTCTAGATAAACCCCCTTCAGTTGATTATCAAAACAGTGATCCTAGACCAGAACTTCTAGATATTCCCATCCAACAGCATTGACACCTCACAGACCCATTATCAGAACTTCTAGCTTGCTAGTAACACTAGAACTGCTAGGTTTCCAATTGCATTAGAACTTCCAGACTCCCTTAACAACCATAATTTCTAACCTTCCAATAACACTAGAACCTCCAGGTTCCCTCAACAACCAAAACTTCCAACCTTCCAGTAACACTAGAACTTCTAGGTTCCCAGTTGCATCAAATCTTCTAGGATTTCCTTTGTTCCCAGAAACCCTTAACTTTAGTGCGCCCGAATCCAGAACTTATGGCCTTTCCCATTTCTGCTAACATTCTCTTTCTGATTTGCAGCGCACAAGAGTCAGAACTTTTGCTCCTTACTTATATCCTTTCAGCAATGCGCTGACTCTGATTCTTTTTCATCTTATTAGTTTTATCATCACTTCTATTTTCATTAATCAAAAACACCAAAAATACTTTATATTCATACACTTTGCCTTATTTCTTTTAGAACAAAAAGACTAAAAATATTTTCTTAAGCAAATTTATTTCTTCTCTTAACCAAAACAAAACAAATCTATTTTACATTTCAATTCTTGTACATTATTTCAATATGGTTTTAATAGATAATTAAGAATTTAATTTCTTGCAATCCCCATTTGTAAATTTGTACACCCCATCCCCCTAATGATTGTAATAGCATAGGATATTTACTTTCCATAATTTATCGCTTTCATATAAATGCTAGTAAAGTAGGATTTGTATGGAAAGATAAAAATAAATCTTAGAGAACACTAATCCAAGATAAACCAAGCATGAAATACAAACACTATTCACACATGCACCCCTAGGGTTAACTCCACTTGTTGCCTTATGAAAATGGTCATGTTATGCATGTGAGATGTCTTAGAAAAAATAACCAAAAATGCAAGATCATAGTCCCTCGATGACGCTTCAAATGTTGCCTTACAAATGATCTTAGTCCCTCAAGAGAAATGCTAAGATATCTCACAATATTGCTACCATGACTATACGATGACCCACACCCGTCCCTTTACATCCAAAGATAAAGCTTCTTACCAATAAATGGTAAGATAGAAACATCTAAAGAGGAGGAAAAGAACAAAGACATTTGAGTAGGTAGAAACGTTCTTAGTTGCTTGCTCATCTTCAAATACAAACATCTTTTCAAATGCACCAACACTTTCCATGAAATATTTTCAAAAATCCAACACTTTGTATACATTCTTATAGAGACGAGAATCATTACAAAGTTTGCCTAAACTAAGGCGCTTTTCAAAAAAATACTTTCAAAACCCACCACAAAGCACACTTTCAAACAAAAGCAATGATCTAGCAAGCAACTAAGAGCCCATAGATAACTATGGATGAAAAGGGTGCTAACATATTCCCTTTTCATAATCTACCCCCCGAACTCAAGAAAATAATCTCAAAGGTCTTTCCTGTTCTTTTCACCCTTTCCTTTATTGGATAAAAGAAAAGTTGGTGGCAACTCTTGCTATCCGCAATAATTGCAATCAAACGCTAAACATCACAAGTCAGTTGTCCCACCGTGTTACACATGACAAGAGCCTAATAATTAAACGAGTAGTAAACCTAACATCAAAGACTAAAATAACTGAAACACAATACAATTGCACATATACACCTCTAGGGTACACCCACTTTGGTTGCCTTCAGAAAATAAAACAGTTATGTCCCTCGAGAATATGGACGCTTTAGCAAAGACCCTTGAATCAAAAGATCATAGTCCCTCGATGACCCTACAGTGTTGCCTTTCGGTAAATGATCTAGTCCCTTAAACAAAATTGCTAAAGCGTCTCTACATGTTGCCTTTATGACTGTACGTTCCTTCGAACGTCCCTGAAACACCCAACGACTAGGGCTACCTACTCACTAATAGTAGGATAACACTATCTAAATGATAGGAGGAAAAGAACAAACCTTTCGAGTATAAGTAGATAGTTCTTAGATGCTTGCTCAAAATAAACTTTTTACACTTTCAAAAAAAAAGAGTTATCATACAGCGAATCGCCGCACTAAGGCATTTTCAAAATACTTTTCAAAACCCACAAAAGCACAAGGTATTTCAAAAAAATGAGATAAGCATCTAAGAGCCCGTAAACAACTATGGATGGAAAGGGTGCTAACACCTTCCCTTTCTATAATCTACCCCCTAACTCAAAAAACATCTCGAAAGGTCTTTTTCTGTTCTTTTCACCCTTTCCTCTGTTGGATAAAAGAAAAGTCAGTGGCGACTCTTGCTTACCGCAAAATTTGCGAATACAAATGCAAAACCAGTATAACAGTCGGTTCTGCCACCGTATCACACCGGTCAATAGCAATCAATGTACCATATGTTTTGAGACATGATATGGAAATCATGCTCCAATAACATTTAGTACAATTGAGAAAAAGATGAGATGAAGAAGAAATAGGGTAAAAAAATAAACCATATTTGAATCAAAAATTTAATCAAACTATTATTAAAATCATTCATCCATTTTTATGGAGTTAGACTCAATACCATGAATCCAATGATGTTAATAAAGTTCATGATCAAAATTTCATAGTCCAAGATTAGCCAGAATATGTACAAAAAATAAAATAATATTTAAAATAAAAGAAAATGGTTTTAAATGATTTTTAAATTTGGAAATAAGGGGAAAATAGCAATTATATTCAAAACACTCAAGAAAAGTTAAGTGAGACCATAGAAAAATCAGAAATGGACTCAAATATTTTTATGAAATTTTTGGTAATTTTTAAAGTCGGGAACTATTTTTAAACTAATTTAAATTTCTCAAATAAAGGAAAAAATATCAAAAATAGTAAAAAAAAATAAGATAAAATTCCACAAAATTCAAAAGGTCAGAAATGATGAAATTGATTTTTATAAAAAATTTCAGAATTTAAAAATGTCATAAAGTATTTTTAAAACAATTAAAATAAAGAAAATAAAGCAAAAATTATGAAAAATATCAAACATCAAAATAAAAATATGAAAAAATATTCACAAAGTCCGAAATAATTCAAGGTATTTTTGTATTTTTTTTATAATTTTTGGATAAAAAATTAAAGAGTTATGAATTTTTTAAATTTAAACAATTAAAATATAAAATCAGAAAATAAAAATAAAACTAAAAAGATGTGGACCATCGGATCATAGTCAAAACGTGTTAGTAAGTTGATCAAGTGGACTAGACGCGATGTGCTTGATATGGACCTTAATTTAAAATACACTGGATCAGAAAATAGCCAACGAATCAGAATAAAACAATTGACGCACTATCATTGGTTGAGATGAGACATGTCATCGTCTTCAACCTCCAGATGCCCTGCAATAGATATTTTGTCGAGTTTCTTCAAATGGAAAAATTAGAATCTCATACTAGTATCATTGGATTCGTCTCTTCAAGGCGATCTTAACCCCACCATCGCGCCAAATTTATGTAAAGTGTGCAAAGAGATATGGATCAAAAACTCAGAAAATAGCGAGCACCTTTCAGTTGAGCTTTCTCTCTCAATTCTCAATGAATTTAAAAATTGTAAGAAGCATAAGAATCAGCAGGAGGAGTAGAGTAAGTTAGTGCTTCATTTGGATCCAAATGGTGGAGAATTCTACCTATTCGAAGTTCAAAAAGAAAGCTCTGAAAATGGACTTCTATAACTTGATTTATGGCTCGTTCTGCTTGGTTTAAGTGTTGGAGAGCTTGCATGATAATAGAGGATGATGAATGTGCAAATAATTTTGGAGAAAAAAAGTTTAAATCTCAAACTGATTTCAAAAATTTGAAGTTCGTGTGAGATTTTGACAGAGTGAGTTTGGCTCTCAAAGCTTGAGGAAATGAATGGAATAAGGTCCTCTATTTATAATAAAATGGATGACAATTAAAATTGGAGAAAACAAAGAAGTTTGGAGGGAAATTGAGTGGAGGTTGAACACGAGTGAAGTGTGACTTCATTTTCATCAAAACTCATCCAACCTTTGTGTTTTGAGGCGATAAACACTTCTGGAAAGTTTGTTAATCAAGTTTAAATAAAAAATGTGCATAAATCTTGTGTTTATAAGCCACATTATGGATTTCATAATTCTGAATTAGTGATAAATTCAATTTTAAGTTACCAACTTCAAAACAATGGCATTCTCAACTTAATGGGTCTTAGGGGATAATTCTTAAAGCTTTAGAAAGATGAGATTACAAGCTTTAAAATGTGCAAAGAATTGGATCAGATGGATGCTTGAGCTGAAAGTTGAAATGAGTCAGAGTTGAGAAAAAGAGATTGAGTTTATATACTTAGAAAATTTCTAAGTTTTTCTTCAAAAAATACTAGTAATGTCTTGCATCCAAACACGGCCTTCCTCTTGAAATTTGCTCTTGACAAAAAAATATGGCATGAATTAAATCTCTTTAGTGACATTTTGAGAGTTGAACCATTCAAAATTTCCAAAAATTGAGAAAGTTATGACTTGCTAAAGTTGGCAAAAATTCATGAAACGACCTATAATCTTTTGCATCCTTAGGGCATCTTCCATCCATTTTTACACTTTGCACTTAAAGGATGGGTTGAAGTTCACATATTTAAGATCATTATGGAAAAATAATGGTTTCAAGGTGATACAAATTGACCAAGTTATGATCATTTGAAATCACCTAATGGAATTTGAGGGTTCATTTGGAGGACTTGTAATCTTTCTCCATCATCAAGTTTCTTCCATACAAAATTTCCTTAAAACTTTTGAATTGTTAATAACCCTTTAAAGAGAAGCATGTCTTTGGAATCACTAAAAAATACCCAAATATGAGTAAGATATACCTCTTTGAGGTTCAAAACCCTAGCTCCTAGAGCAAGAAAATGCTTTGGGAAACTTTTGAATTTTGAACTATCTCCTTAGACAAATACTTTATGTGAATATGAGTTGTTGAGGATGATAAGTAGAAACCATAGCAACCAAAACCACTTTAAAATCTTGAGAGTTGAAGGATATTTGCACTTGTTATTAATTACACAAGGATTTGCCCAATTTAGTCAAACTTCTTCAATCAATCTTTGCACCTTTGAACCATCTTTGATAACTTTAAGTATGATGAATCGTAATAGAATTTGTTATGATATTCCTTCAAAGTATATTCAATGTTGAGGCTTGAGTCTCAATGAAGCTTTATTGAGGAAAACATAGAAATGAGCTCATGAATCTATAAATCAATCTTGATGAAATCTGTTGTGCTTTCACCTATAATATCATCAATTAGGGGAAAATTTCATTGTATTTATTAGTTAAAGGGTAATCAAAACATAGATGATCACAAAGTATAAGTCAGGGTGCTTGGTGAATCCCCATAGAGCAAAGCTAAAGATAGGGAGAAGAACCAAACTGTAGTGTGTGATTTTGTTGGGATTAAATTGATATGATATGATAGAGGGATCTTAGGATCAAATATTGGGGTACAACAGTTGCCCTTATTTAAGTGTCTTCTATCCGAAGATGCGAAGGTTAAAAATCTTCGTGTCGACCCGATTGAAGATACTTAAATATAAAACAAGCCCTATTTTTTGGCCCTAAGATGCCATGCAATGCTTATAATTATGAATGCAGATGAACAAATCTAAAAAAAAGGCACAAAACTCCATTAAGGATGTAGCACATAAACAGGGATCAAAAGAGAAACCTGACCAGGAAAATAAATCATTGGTGAACAAAAGACAAAACTTTGTCGGGGTAAAGCCTAAAGAGGAGATAAAGCGTCATTAACTCAAAGATTGAGGACAGAAGGTGATGGATAATGGTGACCAACAGATGACTACAAACCATCCACTCACTGAGGAGACAACAAAAAAGTAACGTTAACCCACCGTGGAAAGAAATTGTAAGATGATACCAGTAAATTTTAATAAGCAGTCAGTACTCATAACCAAAAATAAATGAACTTCTTTGGAGCAATAGAATCTTAATGACGAACTACCTTCCATAATGACAAGGCTACCATTCATCGGAAAAAGATCTCAACAACAAACTACCTTCCATAATGACAAGGTTACCATTCATTGGAGTAACAAATCTCAACAACAAAATACCTTTCATATGATAAGGCTACCATTCATTGGAGTAATAAATCCAAGCAACAAACTACCTTCCATAATGACAAGGCTACCATTCATTGGAGTAACAAATCTCAACAACAAACTACCTTCCATAATGACAAGGCTACCACTCATTAGAGTAATAAATCTCAACAACAAACTACCTTCTATAATGACAAGGCTACCATTTATTGGAAAAAGATCTCAATAATGAACTACCTTCCATAATGACAAGGCTACCATTCATTGGAGTAACAAATCTCAACAACAAACTACCTTCCATAATGATAAGGCTACCATTCATTGGAGTAACAAATCTCAATAACAAACTACATTTCATAATGATAAGGCTGCCATTCATTGGAGTTACAAATCTCAACAACAAACTACCTTCCATAATGACAAGGCTACCATTCATTGGAGTAACAAATCTCAACAACAAACTACCGTCCATAATGACAAGGCTACCATTCATTGGAGTAACAAATCTCAACATCAAACTACCTTTCATAATGACAAAGCTACCATTCATTGGAGTAACAAATCTCAACAACAAACTACCTTCCATAATGACAAGGCTACC
The DNA here is from genome assembly GCA_948472305.1 of Vicia faba. Lineage (NCBI taxonomy): Eukaryota > Viridiplantae > Streptophyta > Magnoliopsida > Fabales > Fabaceae > Vicia > Vicia faba. The sequence goes on along the minus strand of OX451735.1, from coordinate 213,883,546 downwards.
ATTAATTGGAGTAACAAATCTGAATCTTCTCTGGGAGCTATCAAATTCACTGGGGAAATATAGATTGCTCAAATAAAGAGACCTATTATTTGTTGTTATGAGTAGGAATTGAAATAATGATTCCCTGGGGAAAGAAATATGGCTTCCCGGGGAAATGCAAATATATTCATGTTGAGGAAATAAAAATCTTCTTTATGCAAAATAAATGCACATTCTCAAACTATGGCTTAAAGCTTGTAGAAATCAAAATAATAATATTGCTGGAGACCATAGATTTAAACCAGAAATAAATCAGAATGAGTCAGTCAACCAAAATAACACTTCATGAGAAATAAACTCAAGAGGGAACCACTTTCTATCCAGACAAAGAGTTGTACAAGAAGGCTAAATCAAAAATATTCTACGAGGGATGACTCAGTGGGGAAATTGAAAGAATATACACTTTCTGCTTAAGGTTGACATTCTATTGGAGAGAAGATAACATAACTCTGCAAATAGGGTAATATGTCCACACAAAAAAATAATGAATGCAAAAGAGCAATGAATTTCTAAATTCAACTATGCATTATGTATGTATGAATGTATGAATGTATGAATGTTATCATGTATATGCTGGTAAAACAGACATATAACAGTGGGGATAACCAGATAAAACCAACTTGGATACAGTCAATACTCAGCTAAATCACGTCCAAGATGAAAACTTCATAAGAAAGTAAGTATCAGCTAAGGAAACAAATTCCTATTTCACGGCTTAACTTCATTGAGACGGAACATAATCCAAAAATAACCATATCATAACAATAAATCAGCACTGATATAGGGGTATAACATCCTCATTCAGGCTTCACCAGGAAATATCACACAGACTTCAATGGGGAAAAAAGTTTCAAGGTATGTATTTTTGATGGGGATGACATATTGACTTCATTAGGGATGACATATCCTTCAAAACTGAGAGTGGTGACTCAACCAACCTCTGGGGAGAGAATATAAAACCTTAAAGGAAAAAATTACAGGGGAAGATATCGCCTCAGCTTTACTTGGGGATTCAAGAGGTTGAACATTATAGCATGAAATTAAACTTACAGGAATTTTAAATCAACCCCAACACTTGGTGGGAGAAAACCCAAAAGGTCGATAACTGTTTCAACATTTCTTAATAAAGGCATTGTCCTTTCTTGGTTATCGGGAAAACAACAAAAAATGCTAGCACTGAAAAAGGGAGATATTCTGCAAATGATTCTTACTCAACATGTGTGGAGAAAAGAGACTTTTATTACATGAGTGAAGACCTTACTGGGGAATCGGAGATAAAGACTTCATATCAGGTAAACCAAACATCGCAACATACACCAATTGGTCCTGTCTTCAACTAACTGGGAAACACATGAAGATCATACTCATTCCAGCAGAAGTGCCTTGGGAGAATTTTATTGGGGAGACCAGTTTTTCAAAAATTTGTGAATTTTTCCATCACTGGAGTCACTATTTTCGTTCTCCTTGAGTCACAAAATCTAAAGTAATAATTAATTTTTAAATTCTTTTCAAAAAAATAATTTTGTTATTTTATTTGTTTGCTTTGATCATTACTATCAATAATAAATAAATATTTAGTAAGCTGAATAAAATAAGAACAACAAGGAATTGGATAAAAGCTCCAATTTTATTAATAGGATGGTAGTCTGTGAATGGTGAAACTCCATAGATGATTACAAAGTTTGGAAAATGGTAATACTCATTGGAAAAGATACATTGAGTTATAATGACCACTATTCTCCCTAACAACTTTGAGTTCCTGAACAGAGACTTCGATTGAAGCATAATGAAAATCCAAGAAGATTGTTGCTTCAATGATCAAGTCTTGTCTGATGTAGTTACTTGCCAAGAAATCCCTAAATTTTGCTTAGGTTGCCCTTGCGGTTTTTCAACCTACCGGGAAAAATTTATTTTGTTTATGTCTCTAATTTTTTCCTAGACCGCCCTTTCGGGTTTTCGGCCTACCGAGACGTCCTTTTTTCCTAAGCCGCCCTTTCAGGTTTTTGTCTTAGCAAGCTATTCTTTTATTATTTTAGGTGAAGTATTTCTTGACTACATCAGCATTCACAAGACGTGGGAACTCCTCGCCATCCATTGTTCAAGAATTAATGCACCGCCAGAGAAGGCTTTCTTGACAACATATGGGCCCTCAAAATTGGGAGTCCATTTACCACTAGAATCAGTGTTAAAGGACGTGATCTTCCTGAGCACAAGGTTGCCTTCTCTGAATTCAAGAGGTTTGACCTTCTTATAAAAAGCTTTCTTCATTCTTTTCTGGTATAACTGACCATGACACAAGGCCTTCATTATTTTCTCCTCAATTAAATTTAGTTGGTCAAACCTGCTCTGGTCCCATTCAGCCTCTAATAACTTGGCTTCCATTATCATGTGCAAAGAGGGAATCTCAACCTCAATGGGGAGTATTGCTTCCATGCCATACATAAGAGAGAACGGAGTTGCCCCTGTTGAAGTGCGTATAGATGTTCGATACCCATGCAAAGCGAAAAGAAGTATCTCATGCCAGTCTTTATAAGTGACAACTATTTTCTAGATGATCTTCTTGATATTCTTATTAGAAGCTTCAACAACCCCATTCATCTTTGGCCTGTAGGGAGATGAATTGTGGTGGAAAATCTTGAACTCTTCACAAAGTTCTATCATCATCTTGTTATCCAAGTTTGAGTCGTTGTCGGTAATAATCCTGTTGGGCACAACATACCGACAAATTAAATTATTCTTGATAAAGTGCACCACCACTTGCTTAGTGACATTAGCATATAAAGCTGCTTCCACCCATTTGTGAAGTAGTCAATTGCCACAAAAATAAAATAATATCCATTCGACGCCTTGGGTTCAATCATTCTGTCGTACCCCAAAATTTGCCCTCCCATTTTCTCAAGAATTTTCTCACAAAATTTCTACTGAGTCAAGACTGCACAAGTTTTCTTTGATTCATAAGCTTCGATTAGGCATCTAGCTTCCTTCGATCAGGCTTGATTCTTAAGCTTCGATTAGGAATCTAGTTCCCTTCTAGCAGGCTTGGTTCAGAGGTTTCGATTGAGCATCTGGTCCCCTTCAATCAAGCTTTGGTCCATAAGCTTCGATTGGGTATTTAGTCCCCCTTCGAACAAGCTTTGGTCCACAAGCTTCATTTGGGCATGTAGCCTCCTATATGCATCCTTCGATTCACAAAACATTATCCTCCTGCATGCTTGTTTCGATTCACAACCAGTACTTCCTTCATGCCTGCAAGGCAAGTACTTCCTTCATGCCTGCAAGGCAAGTACTTCCTTCATGCCTGCAAGGCAAGTACATCCTTCATGTCGGCTTTTGATCCACAAAATAAGTGTCTCCTCTGTGCTTGCTTTCGACCCACAAGGATATGGATTCCTCTGTGCTTGCCTTCATACTAGCATGCACAAGACAATGACTTCCTTCATACTGAGCACCCACAGGGCATTGGTTATCTTCATGCTAGCTTCGACTGGGCAGTGGCTCCCTTTGAAATAGCTTGTTTCGATTTCAGCTTTAGACCCTTCAGCACACATAGTTTCTACACTATAACACACAATTGATGGCCCATTTGAAGGAAATACATTGGTGGATTTTAAGGACATACATGGGTGTCCCATTCAAAAGACAAATCTTGGTGGCCCATTCGAATAATTGCAAGTGGTGCACACAAGTGATGCATTTGGCCCCTTCAAAAGAACGCACATATGGTCCAATCGAAGGATACACATTTGCTCCTTCAAAAGATACACATATGATCCATTCGAAGAACACACTTTGGGTGGAAACAAATATTGTTGTCTGAAGAAGAGTTTGGTCGAAGGTTGGATCTATATGGTCAAAGCGAAAGGTTAAAGTATTTAAGATGCTTGCTAACCAAAGTCCAACATGCTGCCAAGCCCAAGTCTGCTGTACTGGCCACAACACTCCAAAACTGCTGCAAAGCAATCCTGCTATACTGCCCCCATATTTGCACCAAATTGTCATACAAAAACTGCACCTTGAAGGCTACAAAAACAGCATACCCAGTTTGTTCAAATCTCATTTGTTTTCCCCCCTAAACCTCAGTCAGTTTTATTTATAAATAAGAGGTTCCACCACACATCTAAAGGGGGATTTTTGGTGGCTAGAGAGAAATTTGTTAGCAAGGCAAAGATATGAGAAAACACTTAAACATTCTCAAACTCATAATCAAAAAACCCAACACTTTGTTTCTTTCTTTCGAATCCAGCACTAAATACCACACATATGTCTTTGTTCCTTCGAATCCAGAAACAAAGAAGAACAACACCTTTGTTCTCTCTTTCGAATCCAAGTTCCCTTGTCCTTCGAACAACTTCCTTCCCTCTTTCGAATCCAGAGCATTTGAAGGCAACAACTCAAGGTCCAACACACATATTCCAGTTTCAAGTAAGGTAAGTCCTCTTAACCTTAAACTTTTCGTTTCAAGCATAACATGTAAATAACCATTTCCTTTCGTTTCAAACATCATTATTACTCTTTGGTTTGTTTTCATTTCCACCTTTTCTGTTTGTTTTCGTTTCTAAACTTTTGGTTTATTTTCTTTGTTTGTCAAACATATTTTAAGAACTATAACCTGACCATGAAACAATATTAGCATGGCTTCAACCCATGCTGCTATTTAATCTCAAATGAAAGAAAATAGGAGGAAGGTTGTGTGCATCAAAGCCTTAGGCTTCGCCCCATGCTGCTATCTAACCTCAAATGAAAGGAAGCAGAAAAAGGATGTGATCGAAGGGTACATATTCATGCTTCTTTGCAGGTCCAAATGAAGGGCAAGAAGGGTGAATCGAAGGGTGCATGCTCACACTAACTTCCAGGCCCAATCGAAAGAAGCAAGAAAATGTTGAATCGAAGGGTGCCTATTGCCTGGATCGAAGAACTTGTTTTCCCCTCTTTTATTTTGTTTTGTTTTTATATTTTCTTGCTATTCGATATGGTTGTAATAGCATAGAACATTTATTTTCCACATTTTTATTGCTTTCATAAATGTTAGTAACTAGGTTGTGTATGACAAGTTAAAATCAACAAGTAGACAACCCAAATTCAAGACTAAATGCATGCAATCAAACACATTATTCACACACATACACCTCTAGGGTAATCTCACTTGTTGCCTCGGAAAATAGTCATGTCCCTCGAATATGGGCGTTTTAGCAAAGACCCTCGATAAAAGATCGTAGTCCCTCGATGTCCCTCGATGTTGCCTTCGGTAAACGATCTAGTCCCATACAAAAATTGCTAAAACGTCTCATAGGTTGCCTTCTATGACTATACAAACGACCCACGCCCGTCCCTTCACATCCAACGATGGGGCTTCTTATCAATCAATGATAAGATAGAAACATCTAAAGGAGGAGGAAAAGAATAAAGACCCTTTGAGTAGGTAGGACGCTCGTAGTTTCTTGCTAGCTCACAACTAAAAAACATTTTCACACCAACACTTTCAATTGAAATATTTTCAAAAGTCAAAACACTTTGTACGCATTCTTATAGAGACGAGAATCATTACAAAGGCACTTTTCAAAATCACTTTCAAAAACATCTTCCACAATAAACATCTCTTTGAACTATTTTTAAAACCAATACTTCGTACGCATTCTTATAGAGACGAGAATCATTACAAAGACGTTTTCAAAATATTTTCAAACCCACACCACAAATCACATTTTCAAACAAAGCAAGTGATCTATCAAGAAACTAAGAGCCCGTAGATAACTATGGATGAAAAGGGTGCTAATGCCTTCCCTTTTCATAACCTACCCGCCGAACTCAAGAAAACATCTCAAAGGTCTTTCATGTTCTTTTCACCCTTTCCTTATTGGATAAAAGAAAAGTCGGTGGCGACCCTTGCTATCTGCAATAATTGCGATCAAAACACAAAACAACCAAGTCAGTTCTCTCACCATATTACAGAATTGGCGACTCTGCTGGAGATTTATCCTTAAAAGTGAGGTTACCTTAGGGCTAGATAACCTTTACTTGCTTTCATTATTTGACTTGCTTGCTTTACATTATGGGTCCTTGTTTGGGTTATTGTTAAAGATCCTACACCCAGATCTGGGGCGCCTTTTTAGGTAAGTAGAAATAAATCATGGAGGCTGTACGGCGTAGACCAATATGGACAAAGTGATAGCTATGTTAGTGTGATAATCTGGCTTGCACTAATGTTCCTTGAGTCATTTAAGGATAACATTATGCTTCCTTATAGTATCATTAAGTGCTAATTGACCTTTAAAACCTTTAATTGACTCATCCTTGGCCATTAGGAAGTAGTGAGATAGTCGGCTTTAGTTCCAACCGAAGATCGGTTGATACTCGATGCTACGCTCATTGAGATTGGACTTTTGGGATATCTTAGCCACAAGAAAAGATTGATTGAGCTGAGACAATGGCCAATGAAGAAAGATCAGTGATATTGAGATCCCTTAGAACCAGGTTACTATTACTAGGACAGGTTAAGCCAACTAAACTTCAAGAGGGTACTTACCCACAAACTCCATGCAAGCCTAAACCTAAGGACTTGTCTGCTTTGTGTGTATATGACTATTTGTACATAACAACTTGTTTGCTTTGCATACTTGTACATAATATCATGACATCATACCATAGCATTTTCAATAACCATTTCAAGGATCTCAAGGGTCTGTGATGCAGGGTTATGTTGGACCAGATGTCCATTAAGGGGCAAGAGGATTTATTCTCCTCTAACTAAATGTTGTCAAAAGACCAAAGTACAATAACTTGAGTCAGGGGCTATGACCCACTTGACATGGTGAGCTTGATTCTTGTAGAAGGACATCCACCAATATGAAGCTCTCCAATCAAAGATATGATCAAAATTAAACTTCTAACATCTTCTTGTGTTTACCCCGCGAGATCCTTGAAAGCATGTATCCACATACCATGCATCATATCATGACAGGTTTCTCCTACACAGGTTTCCTTATCTTTCTATTGTTTATTTCAGTAAGATGGATATGGAACAAACAGTGAAGGATCTTCAAACACAAAATGCTCAATTGCAACAGATGTTCCTGACTTTGGCTAAAGGGCAAGAGGACCTGAAGACTCTCATTCTCAAAGACAAGAAGAAAAAGACAAAGAAATCAGTGGGTGTCCTGAACTTGGGAAGGAGGTTCAAAGGACCAGCAAAACGAGTTCTAAAATTCACAACTCCGGCAACTGAGGGGGACAATCAAACAAAAGAAGGGAACCATAGTCTGGGGTCTAACAAAGAAGAGGCTGACTACGCTGAAGAACAATATCTTCCTGCAAATGACAAATACAAACAGCTGGAGGACCGTCTCAATGCCATGGAAATTTAGAGAGTACCAGGTTTGGACTTTGAAGAAATGGGTTTGGTTTTTGGAGTGGTCATCCCACCGAAATTCAAGATCCCTACTTTTTTCCAAATATGATGGGGTCTCTTGTCCTAAGATGCATCTGAGATCTTATGTCCGCAAGATTCAACCATACACCACTAGTCAGAAGCTCTGGGTCCATTTCTTCCAAGAGAGCCTAGCCGGGACTCAACTTGAATGGTTTTATTAATTGGAGCATTCCCACATTCACACTTGGGAAGATCTAGTTGTTGCTTTCTACAAGCAGTACCAATACAACGATGATCGTGCACCAGCTCGTGTGCAGTTGCAGAATATGACCATGGGTTCCAACGAGGGCTTCAAAGAATACGCCCAAAAATGGAGAGACCTGGAGGGTAGATTGCAGCCACCCTTAACAGACAGGGAGCTGATTGTTATCTTCACGGGAACTTTGACAGGACCTTTCTTCAATCACCTAATCAAAAGCTCCTCGGTAGGGTTCACCGAGCTAATACTGACAGGAAAAAGAGTAGAAGCTGGAATCAAGATCGGTAATATCCAAAGGGGTTCATCTTCAAGTGCATAAAAATAGCCTTTCAACGGGAAGAAATATTCTAATGTTGTGTATGGCCAAAAGGGTCGTAACCAGAGTAACCACGACCAACACGTGGGGGCAGTCTGTTAGAACAAAGTTTGTTTCTAATCATATCTTAGAGTTTTGATGATAATAATGAAATAAATTTTGTATAATATATTTTATACTATAATGTGCATGTTTTCTAATTCAGATGATGTTCTGACTCAAGTATTCTCAAAAGATAAACATCATTCTACGCAATTCTGAAGCAAACTCTGAAGGAAGCACTCCAAGGAAAACTCTGATAAAAAGTAATCTTAAGCAACCTCTGATAAAGCTAGCTGAAGCAAAGATTTGAAAGAAGCACGTTGAAAGCAATATCTAATAATGCAAGCTGAAGCAAACTCTAATGAAGAAAACTCTGATAGAAGAAAAGATATAGCAAACTCTGACAGAAGAAGTGATATAGCAAACTCTGATAGAAGAAAAGTTAAAGTAAACTCTGATGTTGCAATGCTGCAAGCAAACTCTTAAACTTCCAGAGACAAGCTCTGACAGTACCGTTGATCATTTAATGCTAAGACGGCTAACGCACTCAAGTGGTACTGCACACGAGAGCATTGGAAACATAAATATCAAGCTAACACACATCATTAATGCATACACTCTCTTCAAGGCAGTAACAATCAAAAGTTGAAGCTATATATTGAAGACCATTTGTTTCAAAGCAAGGTTACTGATCCACGTAAAATATACTGAAACTCACTATTTTCATTCTTGTAAACTCATTGTATATAGTGGGTAATTCTTATGTACTGGAGTAAAATGTTAGTGATAAATCACAGTTTGTGATATAGCTTATTAGAAGCATTCTGATTCACTACTGTTAAGAGATCATCTTTATAATTGTTCCTTGAGATACCAGTTGGGTCAGATTTCTTAAGAGGGCTAGGACTAGTTGAGTTTTAGAGGTGTTAGTCACTTGCAGTTGGCTTGTGCATTGTATTGTTAGTCACAACAGTTTGGTTGTGCATTTGTAATCAGTTTTGATTATAGTGGATTAAGTCCTCGTTGAGAGAGGCAAAATCACCTTGGCGGGTGGACTGGAGTAGTTTGAGTTTCAAATGAACCAAGATAAAAATATATGTGTCCTTCCATTATTATTGCGCAAGAAAAAGGAAACACTTATTCAACCCCCCCCCCCCCCCCTTCTAAGTTTTTTCTCACCCTTCAATTGGCATCAGAGCTCTAGTTCTGGATGCAAACCCCTAACAGTGTCAGAAAAAGATCCAGAAGGAAAACACTATGACAACTGAACAAAACAACAACAATTGCACCAAACCTCCTGTGTTTGATGGAGAAGACTTTGAATACTGGAAGGATAGACTAGAAAGTTTCTTTCTAGTTCATGATGTTGATCTATGGGATATGGTCCTAGATGGTTACACACATCCAGAAGACAAAGATAGAAATAAGATTGACAGAAAGAACATGGATAAACAACAGAAATTAGATTTCAAAAATCACCACAGAGCTACAAATATCTTTCTGAATGCTATCTCTAAAACGGAATATGAGAAAAATTCCAACAGAGATACATCACATGACATGTTTGAGTCTCTCAAAATGACTAATGAAGGCAATGCTCAAATAAAAGAGACAGAGGCTTTGGCTCTCATCCAGAAGTATGAAGCCTTCAAAATGGAAGAAAATGAGTCCATTAAAGCTATGTTCTCAAGATTCCAAACTCTGACCGCTGGCCTGAGAGTTCTGAACAAAGGATACGCCAAGGCAGACCATGTTAAGAAAATTATCAGAAGTTTACCCAGAAGATGGGTACCTATGGTTACTGGATTCAAAGTGTCAAAATATTTGAATGATGTATCTCTTGAAGAACTTATGAGTGCATTAAGAAGTCACGAGATAGAACTTGATGAACATGAGCCTCAGAAGAAAGGTAAGTCTGTCGCCCTTAAATCTATTAAAAAATGTGAAACTAACGCTTTTCAGGCAGAAGAAGGAAACTCTGAAGACTCTGCATCAGAAGAAGATGAGTTATCTCTGCTCTCCAGAAGAATCAACCAGATGTGGAAGCACATACAAAATAAGTTCAGAAACTACAAGAGGTCAGAAGATAAACCAAAATCTTCGGGACATAAGAAGTCAAGCAGAAGAGATATAGTCTAATATGAATGTAAAGAACCAGGACACTACAGAAGTGATTGTCCTAAGCTACAAAGAGAAAGACCAAAGAAAAGGTTTGGAAGAAAGAAAGGCATGATGGCCACCTGGGATGATTCAGAATCTTCTGAAGTTGAATCTGACTCAGAAGATAAGCACGCTAACCTAGCGTTTATGGCTACCACAGTAGATGAAGATGGCTGAGACTCTGATTCAGAACGGAAAGAGGTATTCTCTAAATTCTCTAGCGCCGAACTTGCAGAAAGCTTATCATAACTTCTTGAAAACTACAGTCAACTCAAAATCAAATACAAGAAACTCAAAAAGAATCTTGCATCTGATTTTGAGAAACTTGAAACATAAAACTTTGAACTTAAAGAAAACATTTTAAAATTCAAAGAGGAAGTTCAAAAAGTTCAAAAGATTTCTATTTCAGATTCTGCTTCAAGTTTAAGAGATATTCTTAAAGAATATGACTCTAGTTTTCAAACATTTCTTGCTAAAAGCATATATAGAAGCAAAATGGCTTCAATGATCTATGGTGTTAATGGAAATAGCAGAAGAGGAATTGGTTATGAAACTCCCAAAGGGAAAGAAACATATAAACTTAAACCTGTTGAGGAAATGGTTATCACATATAAACTACTGCACAAACAATTTAGTTTTAGGCACACACATGATATCAAATATACATCTCACTCTGAAATTTTTTATGCTAAATCAAAGTTCAAACAGAACTTTAGAAACTCTAACAAAAAAGGACCCAAAAAGATATGGGTACCTAAGGAGAAAATAATATATGTTGCAGATGTCCTTAACAACACAATCGAAACACCAGTCATGGTACCTGGACTCTGGATGCTCACGACATATGACGGGAAGAAAGTCTATGTTCCAAAGTCTGGAACTTAAATCTAGAGGAGATGTTAAATTTGGAGGAATCAGAAAGGAAAGATTATTGGTTTTGGAACCATTGGAAACGGTAACCTTCCTTCTATAACTAATGTTCTGTTGGTAGAAGGATTAGTGCATAACTTGTTGTCCATAAGTCAATTAAGTGACAACGGTTATGACATAATCTTTAATCAAAAATTATGTAGAGTTGTTAGTAAAAAAGATGGAAGAATCCTTTTTACTGGCAAGAGAAAGAACAACATCTATAAAATTGATCTTTCTGACCTTATAACTTAGAATGTAAAATGCCTTATGTTTATTAGCGATGAGCAATGGTTCTGGCACAGAAGATTGGGACATGTTAGCATGAGAAGAATATCTCAAATTAACAAAATCAATCTGGTCAGGGGATTTCCCAATCTGAACTTCAACTCAGAAGCTCTGTGTGAAGCATGTCAGAAAGGAAAATTTTCAAAACCTTCTTTTAAGTCAAAAATGTTGTTTCTTCCTCTAGGCCGTTGAAACTTCTTCACATTGATCTGTTTGGACCAGTTAAAACTGCATCCATCAGAGTCAAGAAGTATGGATTGGTTATTATTGATGACTACAGCAGATGGACATGGGTTAAGTTTTTAAAACACAAGGATGAGTCACATTCTGTGTTCTTCGACTTCTGCAACCAAGTGCAAAATGAAAAAGAGTTTAGAATCATAAAAGTTAGAAGTGAGCATGGAGGAGAATTTGAAAACCATTATTTTGAAAAGTTTTTTAAACAAAATGGCATTTCTCATGATTTCTCTTGTCCTAGATCTCCCCAGCAAAATGGAGTTGTACAACGAAAGAATAGAACTTTGCAAGAAATGGCCAGAACCATGATTAATGAAACCAATATGGCTAAACACTTCTGGGAAGAAGCAGTGAACACCGCATGTTATATTCAATATAGAGTCTGTGTAAGACATATTCTTGAAAAGACTCCTTATGAATTATGGAAAAACAGAAAACCCAACATTTCATACTTTCATCCTTTTGGATGTACTTGCTATATTCTGAATACTAAAGATAATCTGAACAAGTTTGATTCTAAGGCACAAAAGTGTTTTCTGCTTGGATATTCTGAACGCTCAAAAGGCTATAGGGTATACAACATAGAAACTCTGATTGTTGAAGAATCAATCAAAGTCAGACTTGATGATAAGCTTGGCCAGCAAAAGCCAAAGCAGAATGAAAATCCTACAGGTACAGAAGATCATCTTACAAACTCTGAAGACTCAGAAGCAAAGGACAACTCAGAAGATCCTTCTATTGCAAATTCTCTGGACAATCTAAGAATTTCTGAACAAACCTCACAGAATAGATTCCCCGTAATCACATTAGCACATCCAGAAAATGTGATTATTGGAAAGAAAGAAGATCCCATCAGAATAAGATCCTTTTTCAAAAACAATGAAGAATCACTATTTGGATTGGTCTCTCTGACTGAACCAACCTCAATAGAGGAAGCTTTGCAAGACAATAATTGGATCCTATATATGCAAGAAGAACTAAATCAATTTTCCAGAAAATGATGTGTGAGATCTAGTTCCAAAACCTACAGGATTCAATCTCATAGGAATAAAATGGGTATTCAGAAACAAGTTAAATGAGAAAGGAGAGGTTGTCAGAAATAAGGCACGAATGGTTGCACAAGGTTATAGTTAACAAGAAGGAATTGATTATAACGAAACTTATTCCCCAGTCGCTAGGTTAGAATCAATTAGATTATTAATTTCTTTGGTTGTTCAACATAACATCTCATTATATCAAATGGACGTTAAAAGTGCATTTTTAAATGGTTACATAAAAGAAGAAGTTTATGTCCACCAACCTCCGGGTTTTGATGACTCAATATCCAGAACATGTTTTTAAACTGAAAAAGTCTATGTATGGTCTGAAACAAGCTCCCAAAGCTTGGTATGAACGTCTAAGCAACTTTCTTTTAGAAAAGAATTTTACCAGAGGGAAAGTGGACACTACCTTATTTATAAAAACATTTAAAAATGACATTTTAATTTGTCAAATCTATGTAGATGATATTATTTTTGGAACTTCTAATGTCTCTCTTGGAAGAGAATTTGCTGAGTTTATGCAGGCTGAATTTGAGATGAGCATGATGGGAGAACTAAAATTCTTTATGGGAATTCAAATCAATCAGACTCCAGAAGGTACTTACATACATCAAACAAAGTATGTTAAAGAACTCCTGAAGAAATTCCAGCTATCAGAAAGTAAAGAAGCAAAGACACCAATGCATCCTACATGCATTTTGGGAAAAGATGAGGTAAGTAAGAAAGTAGATCAGAAACTCTACAGAGGTATGATTAGATCTCTTCTCTATCTGATTGCATCTAGACCAGATATATTATTCAGTGTATGTTTATATGCAAGATTCCAATCAGATCCTAGAGAATCTCACTTAACTGCTGTTAAGTGAATTCTGAGGTATCTGAAAGGTACTACTAACCTTGGACTGTGTTACAGAAGATCCAAAGAGTTTAAACTATTAGGTTATTGTGATGCTGACTTTTATGGAGATAGAATAGAATGAAAAAGCACCTCTGGAAGCTGTCAGTTTCTGGGTGATAACATTATCTCATGGTACAGCAAGAAGCAAGCCACTATTGCACTATCAACAACTGAAGCAGAATATACATTTGTTGTTGGATGTAGCACTCAGATGATCTGGATGAAGAGCCATCTGGAAGATTATCATCTCTATGAAAGTAAGATTCCTATCTTATGTGATAATACCTCTGCTATTTGTCTTTCAAAAAATCCTATCTTACATTCTAAGGAAAAACATATAGAAATTAAACATCATTTCATAAGGGACTATTTTCATAAAGGAATTTTAAGTTCAAACTTCGTAGACATAGACCATCAATGGGCTGATATTTTTACTAAACCCCTTTCTGAAGATAAATTTAAATTCATTATGAAAAACATCAGTATGGAACTTTGTCCTGAATGAAATTTTTTTCTATATATGTTTTCAGAATGTTCTGAAATGAATGTTCTGATTAACTACTCTTCAGAAGTTAGAAGAGGAGTTACATCAGAAACCATCTATAATGTTCTGATATGTGTCTAACGTTTCATTACAAAAATGGTTCAGAAGTTCATTACATAAAAACAGATGTCACATGCTATCCTCAGAAGTTGAACGCGTGTTTCAACTCTGAAAGGTCACGCATGCGTGCACTACTATTGAGACATCGTTCCTAGGTAACTTTTCAGATTTGATCAAACTCACGCTTCCCCTAAATGTCAAATCTCATTAATTGCTTTTAATGATTATTTTTTTAATTCAATCGTTCTAAATTCTTTAACTGTTTTATTCTTTAAAATTATTTTTCATAAGTTATAAATACTTTGCAAAATTCCATTTTTACTTTTTACTCTCTCTCTCTCAAATTTTCAATCGCTTCTGCGTATTTGCAAACTCTCTCTCTTTTTTTTTCAAAATCCTAAACCTAAGCGTTCTAAATGGATTCATCTTCATCCCCTTCCGAAAGCATTCTCGTTTCTTCAAGTAGCTCTCAACATGCAGAGAAATATGTCACTCCTGAGAGAACAACACTCATCCCTGTTGATATCTTGGAAGTGGTTAGTGAACTAATGGTTGATTTTGAAAACCTGGAAGTAGATGGGTTTGATTTGTTTCCGGCTGTAGAGTTCCAAGGGTGGTAAAATTTCTTTGATCGTCTAGTTGGACCAGTGTTCCCTCATCTTGTCAAGGTATTCTGGATTCATGCCATCGCTTCACCAAAGGTCATTCTATCATTCATAATGGGCAAAGAGATTTCTATCACTGAGAATCTCATAAGGAGACTACTAGGTTTTGAAGGTAATGGTGTTACTGGAATGACAAGTGGAAGAATGGATATGTCTAAAGTTTATGCTGAGATTTTCACTACTGGGCAAGAATCCAACAAGGTCAGAGATTTGAAGAATACAAAATCTGGGCAAGAATAATTCATGGTTGCATTCATCACAGGAAGGAAACCAGTTCCCCTGACTACATCAATGTTGACCAACAATATCTTTTGTTCTGTCTTGGCACAAATGTGAAGATTGATCTGCCATATCTTCTGTTCAGCCATCTCTGGACGCATGTAAAGGAAACCAGGGAAGCTAAAAGAGTCAAAAACCCTAAGTCTAAAAGAAATTGGATCCCTCTAGGAAGATTAATCTCATATATTCTGACAGAGAATGGTCTAATAGCTCATCTAGAAGACAAAAATTTGCTTGGAGAACTGGAGCCCACTTGTGGAAAAGCTCTGTCTGGGAAGAACCTGCTTAAAAGGAAGTTGATTGACAAACTTTTGGTGGAACCTACTCCATATGTGTCAGCAACTGTCACCAGAAGAAGAATCCATGTTGCATATTTTCCTCTCTCCAACTCTGGTGATCATCCTGAGATCATTCTGCACTTTATTGAAGCTTGCAAGGAAAGTGGCATTCCCATTGACCCAGCATGGCTTCAAGGAAGGAATGTACCTGCTCCATAAGTTTTCCTCCAGAAGCAGAAGAAGAAATCTTCAGGTATGTCCTTTGAAACCATCTATGTTTGTGATTATGTGCGTATAATAACATCTGCTGAACCCCAAACTCTAGGAGATATTGAAGTTGACATAGAGATCACTATTCCCTCTGAACCCCTACATAATAACCCTCAAATTGATCAGGTATTAGCTGACATAGATAATTTTGATATTGTAGTTCCTTCACAAACTCAAACACAACCACAACTCTCTCCATATATCTCTCAACCTAAAATCTCTACTTCTGCTCCCCACCAACAAAATCCAAATATTCATGCTAAAAACCCTCTTCAAACATCCCCCATCATACCTTTATCCCCAAAATCCTCTGAGTGGTATGATGGTTCTTGGAGATTACCAGGAATCAATGTGCCTCTGGCTACACAACCTATGTCCTTCATCATTCCCTCTGAAAACATTTTTTCTCTGAATGAATCCCCAGCACCTATTCCTTCTTCCTCAGCTCAAACCACCACCATCATCTCTCCTGACATCACACCACCTATGTCACTAGAAATTCCCACACCAACCTTGCCAGAACCCTCATCACCTCGCTCTCCAGAACCTACCTTCAGTCCATCTTCATCATAACCTCTTGAACCATATGAACCATCTGACTTTCTTAGGATTACAGTTGATCTTGAATCTCTACTTTATCTGAAAATTAAATCCATCAAGAAGGTTGTTCCCAAACCAACCCCAAAACCTAGTCAGTCAGATGTTAATATACGTTTCCATAATTTTGCAACAGAAATCCAGACTTGGATAGACCTGCTGAAGGCAAATAGTACCAGCAACCTGAACCCAGCTGCATCTAATTTTCAGTGGGAAGCATTCAGAAGGAAATTCAATGGTGAATCCTTTCAAATGCAAGATCTGTGCTATTCTCAGGTTCTTAAGAATTTCACCCAGTATCCGAATACCTTTAAGACAGATGTGGTAAATATCTGGGATAAGAATACTCTTCTGCAGATTACCAGTGCTCCTTTACCACCTACTGATCACATGGAAATTTCAGAAGATGGATCTGAAGATGGCTCTGAGTTAGATCCAAATCCCTTGGCAATGACTCTGTATCACCAACCTTCTGCTCAAGCTGCCTCTGAGAATGTGCCAACTCTTCTGATTGATCTTGGCACCCTTCTCTCCAATGTTGTAGGCTCAAACTCTGCTGGTTTTTCTCCAAAGGTTATATCTTCTGAAGTTGCTTCAACATCTGCTCCAACTTCGCTGGTGATTGACACTCTGAATGAGCTGAAGAAGGAAAATGAATCCATACATAAACGTCTGGACAAACAGGATAAAACCAACAAAGAAATTAGAACTTGGATGATGAAACAAGAGGAATCCTCAACAGAAATCAAGAATCTTCTTCTTTCTCTTGTCTCTCGTCAATCTTAGTTTTATTTTTTTTTCAATTTTCAATTTCTTTTTTGTTTTGTACTTCTGTCTTTTGACATCTTCTATACACAAATCTTTTGAATATCTTTAATTTTTTTCTTTTTGATTATGACAAAAAGGGGGAGAAAATGTGATTTTGATCTGATCCATGATAGCAGTTATGGGACTAAGTCTCAAACATTCCTAATAAAATAAGAAGTTTTTTTTTTCTGTTTAAGAGATATGCAGGTACCTCAAGACTCTGAAAGACTAAGCTCTAAACATCATATGGTAAAGATCTGCTAAAGAAACTCTGAAGAAAAGATCAGGAGCTCTTAAAGAAAAGATCAGAAGAAGAAATATTTATCTCAGGGGGAGATTCTCACTCTTGTACAAAGTTTTTTAAATCAAAACCTGAATTGTTTTGTCATCATAAAAAAGGGGGAGATTGTTAGAACAAAGTTTGGTTCTAATCATATCTTAGAGTTTTGATGATAACAATGAAATCAATTTTGTATAATATATTTTATACTCTGATGTTCATGTTTTCTAATTCAGATGATGTTCTAACTCAAACATTCTCAAAAGAGAAATATCATTCTACGCAAGTCTGAAGCAAACTCTGAAGGAAGCACTCCAAGGCAAACTCTGATAAAAAGTAATCTTAAGCAACCTTTGATAAAGCTAGATGAAGCAAAGATTTGAAAGAAGCACGCTGAAAGCAATATCTAATAATGCAAGCTGAAGAAAACTCTGACGAAGAAAACTCTGATAGAAGAAAAGATATAGCAAACTCTGACAGAAGAAGTGATATAGCAAACTCTGATAGAAGAAAAGTTAAAGCAAAATCTGATGTTGCAACACTGCAAGCAAACTCTTAAACTTCCATAGATAATCTCTGACAGTACTGTTGATCATTTAATGCTAAGACGGCTAACACACTCAAGTGGTACTACGCACGAGAACATTGGAAACATAAAGATCAAGCTAACACACATCATTAATGCATACACTCTCTTCAAGGCAGTAACAGTCAAAAGTTGAAGCTATATATAGAAGACCATTTGTTTCAAAGCAAGGTTACTGATACACGCAAAATATACTGAAGCTCAATATTTTCATTCTTGTAAACTCATTGTATATAGTGGGTAATTATTAAGTATTTGGCTAAAATCTTAGTGATAAATCACAGTTTGTGACATAGCTTATTAGAAGCATTCTGATTCACTACTGTTAAGAGATAATCTTTGTAATTGTTCCTTGAGAGACCAGTTGGGTCAGATTTCTCAAGAGGTCTAGGACTAGTTGAGTCTTAGAGGTGTTAGCACTTTCAGTTGGCTTGTGCATTGTATTATTAGTCACAACTGTTTGGTTGTGCATTTGTAATCAGTTTTGATTATAGTGGATTAAGTCCTCGTTGAGAGAGTCGAAATCACCTTGGCGGGTGGATTGGAGTAGTTTGAGTTTCAAACGAACCAGGATATAAATACTTGTGTCCTTCCATTATTATTGTGCAAGAAAAAGGAAAAACTTATTCAACCCCCCCTTCTAAGTGTTTTCTCACCCTTCACAGTCCTGGTCTCTAATCCTGCTTCGGTGCAACAATGTCAACAGGGGAATCAGCATAAGGGGGTCGCGCCTAAAAGACAATTCACCATGATCAACATGTCACTGGCTCAAGCGTTACAGCATATGTTGAAGGTAGAGTTGATTACGTTAAAGGCTCCTCTCCGGAATCCCAGTACTTCTGCTCCCAGTTACCATCCCAATGAAAGGTGTGCATACCATTTTGATAGTCCTGGACACAATATGAATAGTTGTTGGGCTCTGAAGAACAAATTTCAAGACATGATTGATGCCAGGGAGATTGAATTCGACCCTCCTGAAACTCTCAACATGGCCACTGCTCCCATGCATAATCATTGAGCGTCCAATTCATTTTGAATTGTAATTTCTTCATTTGTTTAAACATTTATCTGTATGTCATACGTTGATTACTTTCATTAATGCATTGAATATGTTTGTCTTGAATTAATTCATTCATTGTCATTATATTTAAACTGTGTTTTCTACTCCTTTTTGTGATATTCAACTCTCGTTAAAAGTTGCAAGCCTTTAGAGGGAGGATTACAAAAACAATGCCATGATCTCATACATTATGCTTTTGGACAGACCTTACTGACGATGTACAACGTTTCTTTCAATTCCTAAACACTAGAGTTATAAGGAAGATAATCCTTAGTCAACCACTTTTGAGCCAAAGAAGTAGGAGTTTTCTTTTTTACACAAAATTGAAACCTTTAATCAAAACCTGGGGCAGGGTAGTCTCTCAGTTAATTCAAATGCGTGCTCAGTCGTAAGCTTTCACCTCGTACACAATGAGTGATATCAAAAACATCCTTCTAAACCAAAAGATGGTGATGGTTCCCTACCAAATAGGAAGTCTTTATCTCTCAAAAGAAAAATCCCACTAAGTCAAAACCTACGAAGGAGACTTAAGAAAAACTTGGGCATCACCAAAACTTCAATCCAAATTCAAAAGGCACAATTAACTGAGTATAGGGCTGAAGAACATCATGAAGAACGGGCGGGTACAAATAAACTTTGAGCCTTATCCTTTGTTTCTTAAAACCGTGAACCAGGCCACGTTACAACCCCTTAAAAGTCCTAATTGAAGCATGGGTTAGCTCGAAAGCATATTGTTACAAAAGGTATCCTGACTCCTGTAAGGCTTACTCTAAATCCTGAGTTGAATTCACATTCTTACAAAATTCTTTTATCTTCTAAAAAGCATTTTCAAAATCTCAAGGCAAACGTAAACTTTGCATTGTTTGAATATCGCTGTTTGCATTTAGCTATTTGTTTAACAGCGGAGAAATTCACACGGCGAATATCTAATGAACGGAAATTCTTAATGAACAGAATCACTTCAAGTGGTAAGAAACTTCCAATGACAAATCTTCTATAAGCAAGGGGCATGACATGTCACTATCCAACTCGTATGGGGCAGTCGAGTCAAGATTCCAAGAGATATCTCAAAAAGTGTTGAATAACCAGAGACAGGTCTGCATTTGAATCACTTGGAGCATTGAACATGAATTCCAGCAAAGGGTTATATACGACCAAGCAAAAAAATTTTCGCAGTACTACAATACTTACTACTAGGGGCAGTGACAAATTTCCCACAAAGTCCATTTCATAAGGTGATCCCTAGTCAAGTCTCCATAGAGTCATCTCTATAGGGTAATCCCCACAGAATAATCTTCACGGGCAAGGGTCCAAAACCACAAGGCTAAGTTCATGGATATCCCTACAGAATCATCCTTACAAAGTTGGATCAACACAATCTCCAGTCAGAGTTTCAATCTCCGTAAAACCTCTCCCCAGTTGATTTGATCTCAAGAAGAATCCTCGAGAATTTCTGCCAAAAGAAAACACCTTTCCAGCAGATTGGCAATAGAGTTTATTTCCCCAACAAACGGCAAGATTCCCCAGCTTGAGTTTGCCTCTCCGACTACTAAAAATCAAGGGACCAAGACCCCTCTTCCCCAGTAGACTTTTCTATAATCCCCAGTGAGTTGCTGCAAAGCCTGGAAGCCAACCGGATAACAGTCAACTTCTTTATCCCCAACAAGTTGTTAACTTCCTTTATCTTTAATCGAGAGCTAACTCCCCAGTAGAGCAACGGGCAACTAAAACTCCTGAACTCTTTTCTCCAAGAAGGAATTAACACTTTCCATAGAGTTTCCCTCATGAAAAATCAACATCCCCCAGTGGATTTCTCCTCAAATAACAAAAACGGGAATCCCCGGTGGAAACGTTCTAAAACAAGGTCTGAAGATGTGCATACTCTTTATTCCCGAACAACAGTCCGAGATTTAATTTTCTAAGGCTCCCCAGCATTTGTCAAGGATTTATTTTCTAAGACAAATTTTCATTTCAACAACATTCATAGCATATGCATACGAAAGGCATATAGCACAACCTCATTTATTTTGAGAACACCATTACACAGTGCATTTTATACATCATGGTATTGCATACAACTAACTCTTTACCTTTTCAGGAAAGATCAATCAAACAGATAATTATCATCAACAATTTTCAACAGTTCCAGATTAATACCTGAAACAAGACAGGAAAACTATCTGTGAACGATTGATTGTAGATTAATACCTGAAACCAGACATGACAACTATCTACATGAACTGATTGAAGATTAAATCCTGAAACAAGTCGAGGAAACTATCTTTATTTCAAAGAGGTCAGAGATTAATACCTAAAACCAGGAAGGACAACTATCTCAATGACCAACAAAAATAAGTTCCAGATTAATACCTGAAATAAGACATGACAACTATCTGTGAATGACTGATCATCTTGAAGCAATCCTACACAGACTCCTTCTCATACAATCTTCTAGAAATGGTTCAGATGTGATCCCGATACAGATGACATTCTAATACTTACTCCAAATTCCCTCTAGAAACAGTTCAGATGCAATCCCGATACAGATGACATTCTGATACTTACTCCAGATTCCCTCTATAAATAGTTCATATGCGATCCTGATGCGGATGACATTTTGATACTTACTCCAGATTCTCTTCTAGAAATGGTTCAGATGTAATCCAGATACGGCTGAAATTCTGGCACTCACTTCAGATTCTCTTCTAGAAACGGTTCAGATGCGATCCCGATACGGATGAAATTTTGATACTTACTCCATATTCCCTCTAGAAACATTTCAAATGTGATCCCGATACGGGTGACATTCGGATACTTACTCTAGATTCCCTCTAGAAACAGTTCATATGTGATCTTGATGCGAATGACATTTTGATACTTACTCCAGATTATCTTATAGAAATTATTCAGATACGATCCAGATACGGATGACATTCTGACACTCACTCTAGATTCTCTTCTAGAAATAGTTCAGATGCGATCCCGATATGGATGACATTCAGATACTTACTCCAGATTCCCTCTAGAAACAGTTTAGATGCGATCCTGATACGGATGACATTCTGATACTTACTCCAGATTCTCTTCTTGAAACGGTTCAGATGCGATTTAGATACGGTTGACATTCTGACACTTACTCTGGATTCTCTTCTAGAGACAGTTAAGATGCGATCCAGAGACTGATGATATTCTGACACTTATTCCAGATTCACTCAAAAAACCATTCAGATACGATCTAGATAAGGATGATATTCTGACACTCATTCAGTACATCTTTCATATACGAGTAAGATACGATCCATTTATGAATATTATTCTGATACTCATCCCACTACATCTATTTTTTCAGTATAAATCAACCAGAGATTTATTCTGACACTTCGTCCAATTTTTACCAACAATCACCTTTGGATGGCATCTATAAGCCCATCTCAGATAACTCTCCATCATCTCCCCAAATGGCATCTTTAAGCCCATTCCCTACATAATCAACCACCACACCATTGAGTGCAACTAGGCACTCTAGTGTTCAATCATCTTCCACCTTCAAGTCACGAATGGCAGACTCACCAATCTAACTCTTCAGGTTTAAGAAGATTGAATAGGGGCAGCTGTTGTACCCCAAAATTTTCCCTCTCATTTTCTCAGGAATTTTCTCACAAAATTTCTACTGAGTCAAGACTGCACAAGTTTGCTTTGATTCATAAGCTTCGATTAGGCATCTAGATTCCTTCGAACAGGCTTGATTTCTAAGCTTCGATTAAGCATTTAGTTCCCTTCGAGCAGGCTTGTTCATAGGTTTTGATTGAGCATTTGGTCCCCTTCAATCAAGCTTTGGTCCACAAGCTTCGATTGGGTATTTAGTCCCCTTCGAGCAAGCTTTGGTCCACAAGCTTCATTCGGGCATGTGGCCTCCTACATGGATCCTTCAATTCACAAAGCATTAGCCTCCTGCATGCTTGTTTCGATTCACAAGAAGTACTTCCTTCATGCCTGCAAGGCAAGTACTTCCTGCATGCCTGTAAGGCAAGTACATCCTCCATGCCTGCTTCTGATCCACAAGACAAGTGTCTCCTCTTTGCTTGCTTTCGACCCACAAGGAAATGGCTTCCTCTGTGCTTGCCTTCATACTAGCATGCACGAGGCAATGACTTCCTTCATACTGAGCACCCACAGGGCATTGGTTATCTTCATGCTAGCTCTGACTGGATAGTGGCTCCCTTTGAAACAGCTTGTTTCGATTTCACCTTTAGACCCTTCAGCACACATAGTTTCTACACTATGACACATAATTGATGGCTCATTCGAAGGACATACATTGGTGGATTTTAAGAACATGCATGGGTGTCCCATTCGAAAGACATATCTTGGTGGATCATTCGAAGAATTGCAAGTGGTGCACACAAGTGATGCATTTGGCCCCATCAAAAGAACATACATATGGTCCAATCGAAAGACACACATTTGGCTCCTTTAAAAGATACACATATGATCCATTCGAAGAACACACTTTGGGTGGAAACAAATATTGTTGTCTGAAGAAGAGTTTGGTCGAAGGTTGGATCTATATGGTCAAAACGAAAGGTTGAAGTATTCAAGATGCTTACTGACCAAAGTCCAACATGCTACCAAGCCCAAGTCTGATGTACTGGCCACAACACTTCAAAACTGCTGCAAAGCAGTCCTGCTATGCTGCCCCCATATTTGCACCAAATTGGGATACAAAAATTGCACCTCGAAGGCTACAAAAACAACATACCCAATTTGTTCAAATCTCATTTGTTCCCCCCCCCCCCCCCAAACCACAGCCAATTTCATCTATAAATAAGAGGTTCCACCATACATCTAAAGGGGGCATTTTGGTGGCTAGAGAGAAATTTGTTAGCAAGGCAAAGAGAGGAGAAAACACTTAAACATTCTCAAACTCAGAATCAAAAAACCCAGCACTTTGTTTCTTTCTTTCGAATCCAGCACTAAAGACCACACCTTTGTCTTTGTTACTTCGAATTCAGAAACAAAGAAGCACAACACCTTTGTTCTCTCTTTTGAATCCAAGTTCCCTTGTCCTTCAAATAACTTCCTTCCGTCTTTCGAATCAAGAGTATTTAAAGGAAGCAACTCAAGGTCCAACACACACATTCCAGTTTCAAGCAAAGTAAGTCCTCTTAACCTTAAACTTTTCGTTTCAAGCATAACATGTAAATAACCATTTCCTTTCGTTTCAAACATCATTATTACCCTTTGGTTTGTTTTCGTTTCCACCTTTTCTGTTTGTTTTCGTTTCTAACCTTTTGGTTTATTTTGTTTGTCAAACTTATTTTAAGAACTAACCTGACTATGAAACAATATTAGCATGGCTTCAACCCATGCTTCTATTAAATCCCAAACGAAAGAAAACATGAGGAAGGTTGTGTGTATAAAAGCCTTAGGCTTCACCCCATGCTGCTATCTAACCTCAAATGAAAGGAAGCAGAAAAGGGTGTGATCAAAGGGTACATACTCATGCTGCTTTGTAGGTCCAAACGAAGGGCAAGAAGGGTGAATCCAAGGGTGCATTCTCACACTAACTTCCAGGCCCAATAGAAAGAAGTAAGAAAAGGTTGAATCGAAGGGTGCCTACTACCTTGATCAAAGAACTTGTTTTCCCCTCTTTTATTTTGTTTTGTTTTTATATTTTCTTGCTATTCAATATGGTTGTAATAGCATAAGACATTTATTTTCCATAATTTTATTGCTTTCATAAATGTTAGTAACTAGGTTGTGTATGGCAAGTTAAAATCAACAAGTATATAATCCAAATTCAAGACTAAATGCATGCAATCAAACACACTATTCATACACATGCACCTCTAGGGTAATCTTACTTGTTGACTCGGAAAATAGTCATGTGCCTCGAATATGGGTGTCTTAGCAAAGACCCTCGATAAAAGATCATAGTCCCTCGATGTCCCTCGATGTTGCCTTCAGTAAATGATCTAGTCCCACACGAAAATTGCTAAAATGTCCCATAGGTTTCCTTCTATGACTATACAAAGACCCACGCCCATCCCTTCACATCCAATGATGGGGCTTCTTATAAATCAATAGTAAGATAGCAACATCTAAAGGAGGAGGAAAAGAATAAAGACCCTTTGAGTAGGTAGGACGCTCATAGTTGCTTGCTTGCTCACAACTAAAAACATTTTCACACCAACACTTTCAATTGAAATATTTTCAAAAGTCAAAACACTTTGTACGCATTCTTATAGAGACGAGAATCATTACAAAGGCACTTTTCAAAATCACTTTCAAAAACATCTTCCACAACAAACATCTCTTTGAACTATTTTCAAAACCAACACTTTGTACTCATTCTTATAGAGACGAGAATCATTACAAAGACGTTTTCAAAATATTTTCAAACCCACACCACAAAGCATATTTTCAAACAAAGCAAGTGATTTAGCAATCAACTAAGAGCCCGTATATTACTAGGGATGAAAAGGGTGCTAATACCTTCCCTTTTCATAACCTACCCCCCGAACTCAAGAAAACATCTCAAAGGTCTTTCTTGTTCTTTTCACCCTTTCCTTATTGGATAAAAGAAAAGTCGGTGGCGACTCTTGCTATCCGCAATAATTGCAATCAAAACGCAAAACAACCAAGTAAGTTCTCCAATCATATTACACATTCCAATCATGTCAATACCCCACATAGAGAAAGGCCATGGGGAAGAAATAACATTGAGAAGTGTCAGAGGCACATGGATTTTGTCTGCATAAATCTGGAATTTATGGAACTTTGCAAATTTATAACAGTCAGATTCCATTGTCAGCTAATGGTAACCTTCCCTAAGCATCTTCTTTGCCATCGAATGTCCATTGCATGGTACCAAAGGAACCTTCATGGATTTCATGCATCAACATGTCTGCTTCGTGCCTATCGACGCATCTGAGCAAGACCATGTCATAATTTCTTTTGTATAGCATATCTTCATTGAGGAAAAAGCTACCTGCTAACCTTCTCAATGTCTTTCTGTCTTTATTTGACGCACCAGCCGGGTATTCCTGTGTATGGAGAAAATTCTTGATACCATAATACCAAGGTTTTTAATCTGACACTTCCTCTACTGCAAACATATGAGCCAGTCTATCCAAATGTTGCATTGTGATACGAGGCACATTTTTCCAAGTATTCACTTGATACATAGAAGCCATAGTCTCCAAAGCATCTTCCATCTGATTTTCATCTCTGGAAATATGATGGAATTCAACTTTGTTAAAGAAGGGTAATAATCTTCTAGCATAATATTTGTAAGGGATCAAGCCAGGGTGATGAGTATCCCATTCTCCTTTAATCTGGTTTACTACCAAAGCTGAATCACCATATACATCTAGAACTTTGATTCTGAGATCAATGGCTTCCTCGAGACCCATGATACAAGTCTCATACTCTTACATATTATTAGTATAATCCAATGTCAGTCTTGTAGTAAAAGTAATGTGTGATCCATGAGGAGTGATAATCACAGCACCAATTCCTTTCCCATAAGCATTCACAACTCCATCAAATACCATACCCCACCGGGATTCAGGATCAGAACCTTCCCCAGGAAATGGTTCATCACCATATTTCTCTTTCAGAAACATAACATCCTCATAAGGGAAATCATATTTAACAAACTGATAATTATCAACCGGTTGGTGAGCAAGATAATCTGCCCACACACTGCTTTTTATAGCCTTCTGAGTACGGTATTTAATATCATATTCAGACAACAACATCTGCCAGCGGTAAATTCTCCCAGTAAGAGTAGGCTTTTCAAAAATATACTTAATTGGATCCATTTTGGAAGTCAAAAATATATTGTCTCAACCCCTTTGCCTCCCAGGCCATAGCACAACATGTATTTTCCTGCATAGAATACTGCGACTCACAGTCAGTAAACTTCTTACTGAGATAATAAATGGCATATTCCTTCTTCCCTGTTTCTTCTTTTTATCCCAAAATATAGCCCATAGAATTATCTAACACTGTCAGATACATGATCAATGGTCTTCCTTCAACGGGAGGGAGCAAGATATGAGGTTCAAGCAGATATTCTTTAATACTTTAAAATGCCCTTTGGCAATCATCCGTCCACACACAACTTTTATATTTCTTTAACAACTTAAAGATCGGTTCACACGTTGTCGTCATATGGGAAATGAATCTGGAAATGTAATTCAAACGTCCAAGGAAGCCTCTAACTTGCTTTTCGGTTCTTGGAGTAGGAATTTCTTAAATTTCTTTAACTTTATCAGGTTCAACTTCAATTCATTTCTGGATGACAATAAAACTTAACAACTTCCCTGATCGGACATCGAAGGTGCATTTGTTTGGATTCAAGCGGAGACGATACTTCCTCAAATGCTGAAACAACTTCAACAAATCTTCTACATGCCCTTCTTCGATATGTGATTTGGAAATTATATCATCAACATATACCTCAATTTCCTTGTGCACGAGATCATAGAATAGGGTTGTCATAGCAATCTGGTACGTTGCACCAACGTACTTCAACCTGAAGGGGATCACTCTATAACAGAATGTTCCCCAGGGTGTGATAAACGTTGTTTTTCCATTTCCTCAGGAGCCATTCTGATTTGATTATATCCGGAAATTCCGTCCATGAAAAAGAATACTTTTAATTTTGCATTGCTATCAACCAACATATCAATGTGCGGTAATGGCAAATCATCTTTTAGACTAGCTTTATTTAGATCTCTGTAATCTACCCACATTCGAACTTTTTTGTCTTTCTTTGGTACAAGGACAATATTGGCAATCCACTGAGGATACACTGATGTCACAAGAAAATCGACATTTATTTGTTTTAACACTTCTTCTTTAATTTTTACTTCCATATCAGGGTGAGTTCTTCTTAACTTTTGTTTGACTGGCAGGCACTCTGGCTTCAAAGGCAAATGATGTTCCACGATATCAGTATCTAGACCAGGCATATCTTGGTATGACCAAGCAAAGATGTCCACATACTCTTTCAATAGCTCAGTCAACCTGCTCTTCACATCAAGATGTAACAATGCTCCAATTTTGACTTCCTTTGGCTCCTCCTCTGAACCCAAATTAATGGTCTCCAACGGCTCTTTATACAATTGAATGGCATTTTCCTCGCGCTCGAGCAACGGTTAAACCTCTTATAGAATAGAATCATATTATTATTCTTCCATCCCAAACACATGGTATTCAAAGTTGGGAGAGAACGCAGGGTCATTGTATTCAACTGGTTTATTAATTAATCTACACATGTGATTTATGATTTCCTTTTATAAACTGACACATATATCAAGTGATCATGCATATTTATTTACAGCTATTATTTATTCCAAAAAGAGTTTTTTTTATTACCATTTTCCAAGAAGAAAGTAGAAAGTAAAACACAATTTGAGAATCAAAGACATCTTTTATTAATGATTTTAATGAACAAAGCAAACAGATAAACCCATACGATATTAACTTTCACCTTGTGTAGAGTGAAAGCTTTTTGCAAAGATAAACAAAAACAAATTACTTTGAGACATGGATGCAAGAGGTAACATCATAAGTAACCCATTTCTGGATTTTGACTCCAGGCGTCACATAATTTGGCATCTCTTGTTCTTCTCTATTCTCTACAATAGCATTAAATCCATAAACAGTTGGATGGAGGTAGCCTCCGCTACAAAAAACATCATGATAGTTGCTCACAGTAGACTTTGATTTCAAGCTCTCAACTTTTCCATTATTTGCAGAGAATCCCAAACCATCCCTATTCTTATTTACCGGTGGATCAACAATCTGCCCACATACTTTACTTGGACCATTCTGCATAACCTGCTGAGCATCTTTGAACGAATCCATAGAATTCTCATTCTCTCTTACGTTATCAACGGACAGAGCTTACAAATGCATCCCAACAGCATCTTCGTCTACTTATACAACACTTAAAGACGATAGATGAGATATCAGCAATGCTTGATCCCTATTTATAATAACCACTCTGCCTTCGCGTACGAACTTCAGCTTTTGGTGTAGAGTGAAAGGGACAACCCCTGCTTCATGTATCCATGGTCTTCCCAGTAGACAACTGTATGCGGGCACAATATCCATGACTTGGAAAGTGATCTGGAACAAGTGAGAGCCTATGTGAATAGGCAGATCGACTTTCCCAATAACTGACTTCCTTGATCCATCGAAAGCTTTGACAATAATACCACTTGGGCGCATGGGAGCCCCTTGATATTTCAACTTCACTAGCATACTCCTCGGTATAACATTTAAGGTAGACCCATTATCAATCAGCACATTTGACAATGAATCATTTTTACAGTTCATGGATATGTGGACAGCCAGATTGTGATTCCTCCCTTCGTCAGGCAATTCGTCATCGCAAAAGCTTAGGTTATTACAACATGTAATATTACCTACCACACTATTGAATTAATTTAATGGCATATCATATTCCACGAAGGCTTGGTCCAACAACCACATTAAAGATTCCCTATGGGCAGAAGAATTCATCAACAATGCTAGGATAGATATCTTTGAAGGAGTCTGCAATAGCTGATATATAATTATGTAATCGCTCATTTTGATAATCTTCAAATATCATCCACATATTTTTCCAGGGTAGCACCACTAGACTCTCCTACAACTTTCTTATTCTTAACACTTTCTGTAACTTTCTTCTCAGTGCTGTCATTCCCCCTAATAACTGGTACAAATACACGACCATTGCGGGTCAACCTGCTAGTTTCAACAATATTCTCAATACTAGACGAAGGTTGGATGGGAACTTCCACACCATCCTCTAAAATAGTAGCATTGTACTTGTACGGTATAACTTTATCCGACTTGTAAGGAACGGGCCCTGGCAAGCAAATCACCACAGGGGAAACAACTGGCTTACAATAATATTCAATTTCAATAGAGGCATAATCATTGAAACAAGGCATAATTATGTTCACACCTTTTCCGAAAATTTGGACATCAAAGAATCACCTCTGGAGAACATATCCTCATTTAAGGAAAAGAATGTTAGAACATAGTTTAATTCTACAACCCTCACAAGAGTTTTGATGATAACAAACACAAAGAACAAATATGCACTCTAAATTTTTGTTTTATGTTGTACAGAAGTTAAGCCACAGAAGCACTCAAGCTAAGTAATCAGAATGTTCTGAAGTGTGATGATCAGAATCTATGCCAAAGAGAAAGATATTATAATTCTGAACAGAAGTCCAACATGCAAACTGAACCTATCATGTGCAACGGCTTCATTCAGACAAGGATCTTCTCAGTATGGAAAGTGCATTAAGTGACCATTATCATGTTTCCATTTGGACAGATTTGCCACGCCTATATAAACAATATCAAAGGGTAAAATCTTTCACGATTTAAAAGCACGGCTGCTCCATACAATATAAAAAAGGCTGCAAAAATTCATATTCGTTCTACATTCAATTTGTGTAATACATCATAGTAGTGATACAGTTTTTGTAACGAAAAACAAATAGTACACAGTAAACCTTTTCTTTTGTTTAAGTCATTTTCCTTGAGATAAATCGGTTTGTGGTTGTACTCAAGAAGACTTTGGCAGTTGTCAAAGTATAATTGTAATAAGTTTGATTAGTGAATTAAGTCCTCGTTGGAGAGAGGAGAAATCACCTTGGCGGGTGGACTGGAGTAGTTTGAGATCAAGCGAACCAGGATAAAAATCTCGTGTCTATTGCTTTTGATTTTTAAATTTTCAATTCAACCCCCCTTCTTGTGTTTTTCACTTCTTCAATTGGCATCAGAGTGCCTGGTTTTGAGTTCATACACTTAACCATGTCAGTACAAGATCCAAGCTTTAGAAAAACACTATGGTGGGACCAAGCCAAAACATCAGCAATGATTATCACGATGGCAAGGACAGAATCAGCGGTAAACCTTTAGTCTTTGATGGAGAAAATCTTGACTACTGGAAAGACAGAATTGAGAGCTTCTTTCTGGCTCATGATGCTGACTTATGAGATATGGTAATTGATGGATACACGCATCCAGTGGATGAAAGTGGTCAAAAGATAGATAGAAAAAGAATGTCTAACCAACAAAAGCGTGATTTCAGAAACCATCATAAGGCCAGAACAATTCTTCTCAGTGCCATCTCATACTCAGAGTATGAGAAGATCTCAAACAGAGAGACAGCCAAAAATATGTTTGTCTCTCTGAGAATGACGCATGAAGGCAACATACAAGTTAAAGAAACCAAGGCCCTTGCGCTCATTCAGAAATATGAAGCTTTCAAGATGGAAGATAGTGAATCCATAGAAGCAATGTTCTCAAGATTCCAGATTCTAGTTGTTGGGCTGAGAATTCTTGACAAAGGGTATTATACTACTGATCACGTAAAGAAGATCATAAAAAGTTTACCAAAGAAATGGAGGCCAATGGTCACTTCTCTTAAGCTGGCTAAAGATCTCAATAAGATATCTCTGGAGGAACTTGTTAGATCCCTCAGAAGCCATGAGATAGAGCTAGAATATGACAAGCCTCAGAAGCAAGGTAAGCCTTTAGAATTAAAATCTAACAAAAAACTTGATTCTAAGGTTTTGCAGGCTATGGAAGAAACCTCTGATGAATCCTCATCAGAAGAAGACGAATTGTCTCTTCTCTCTAGAAGGGTCAATCAGATGTGGAAGCAAAGGCAAAGAAAATTCAGAAACTCTAGAAGATCAGGGAATCATAATGAATCCTCCTCCGGATATAGAAAGTATGAGCCCTCCTCTGGACATAGAAGGTCTAAAGCTTCTTCTAGTCACAAAAAGTCAAACAACAGAGATATCATCTGCTATGAGTGCAATGAACAGGGGCACTACAAAAGTGATTGTCCAAGGCTTCAGAAGGATAAGCCCAAAAAGAAGCTCTTTAAGGAGAAGAAGAAAAGTCTCATGGCAACATGGGATTATTCAGATACTTATGACGCAGACTCGGAATCAGATGATGAAAGAGCCAACATTGCTCTTATGGTAAATGTGACAGAAGACAGTGAAGCATCTGGGTCAGACTCATAATCAGACACAGAAGAGATATCTTTAGCAACAAGGCTAAAACACCAGTCATGGTACCTGGACTCTGGATGCTCTCGACACATGACGGGAAGAAAGCATGTGTTCCAAAGCCTGGAACTTAAACCTGGAGGCTACGTGGGTTTTGGAGGCAATCAAAGAGGGAAGATCATTGGCTATGGAACAGTAGGTAATGGTAACCTTCCTTCTATTAATAATGTGTTGTTAGTTGATGGATTGATGCATAACCTGTTATCCATAAGTCAATTAAGTGATAATGGTTATGATATAATCTTTAATCAAAATTCATGCAAAGCTGTTAGTCAGAAAGATGGAACTATCATGTTTAATGGAAAGAGGAAAAACAACATTTATAAGATAAAAATTTCTAAACTAAAGAGTCAGAATGTAAAATGTATTCTTTCTATTAACAACGAGTAATGGGTCTGGCACAGAAGATTGGGGCATGTTAGTATGAGAAGAATATCTCATATTAACAAACTCAATCTAGTCAGAGGACTTCCTAATCTGAAGTTCAGCTCAGATGCTCTGTGTGAAGCATGTCAGAAAGGCAAATTTGCAAAACCTGCTTTTAAAGCTAAAAATGTTGTTTCCACCTCTAGGCCATTAGAACTTCTTCACATAGATTTATTTGTACCAGTGAAGACTGCGTCTGTTAGTGGCAATAAGTATGGGTTAGTGATCCTAGATGACTATAGCAGATGGACATGGGTAAAGTTCTTAAGACACAAGGACGAGTCACATTCTGTGTTCATTGCTTTCTGTAACCAAGTTCAGAATGAAAAGGATCTTAGAATTGTCAAAGTCAGAAGTGATCATGGTGGAGAGTTTGAAAACAAAAAATTTTAAATATTTTTCAATGAAAAAGGCATTTCGCGTGACTTCTCTTGTTCTAGAACTCCCCAACAAAATGGATTTGTAGAACAAAATAATAGAACATTGCAAGAAATGGCCAGAACCATGATCAATGAGACTAACATTGCTAAGATCTTCTAGGATGAAGCAATTAACACAGCGTGTTACATTCAGAATAGAATCTCTATAAGACCTATTCTAGAAAAGACTCCATATGAATTATGGAAGAACAGAAATCCCAACATTTCTTATTTCTATCCTTTTGGATGTACATGTTTTATCCTGAATACTAAAGATCATCTGAACAAGTTTGACTCTAAAGGACAGAAGTGTATTATGTTAGGATACTCTGAATTCTCAAGAGGGTACAGGGTATACAATACAGAAACACAGATTGTTGAAGAGTCAATCAGTGTTAGATTTGATGATAAGCTTAACCCTCAAAAGTCAAAGCAGAATGAATCTTTTGCAGATATAGAAGTTAAACTCAAAGGTGTTAAAGGCAACTCATCAGAAGTTACCAATAGAGACGCTTCAACAACGTCAGAAGGAAATGTCATAAGCATTCTAGTACCTTCTATTGATCTACTCCAGAAAAAGTTATCCAGAAGCAGCATAGCTCACCCTGAAGATAAGATTATGGGAAAGAAGGATGATCCAATTAGAACAAGATCAACATTCAGAAATTCTGAAGAATCCCTCATGGGATTGGTATCTCTGATTGAACCAACAAAAATTGATGAAGCTCTTCTGGACAATGACTGGATTCTGGCAATGCGGGAGGAGTTAAACCAATTCACCAGAAATGACGTATGGGATTTGGTTCCCAAACCAAAAGGATTCAACGTCATTGGAACAAAATGGGTATTCAGAAACAAACTGAATGAGAAAGGAGAAGTCATCAGAAACAAGGCACGACTGGTTGCACAAGATTATAGTCAGCAAGAGCGGATAGACTATACAAAAACCTTTTCTCCAATCGCCAGGTTAGAATCTATCAGACTCTTAATCTCTTTTGCTGTAAACAATGGCATTACTCTGTATCAGATGGATGTCAAAAGCGCATTCTTAAATGGTTACATTGATGAAGAGGTATATGTGCACCAACCCCATGGATTTCAAAATTCCAAACACCCAGAATATGTTTTCAAACTAAAGAAGTCACTTTATGGTTTGAAACAAGCTCCCAGAGCTTGGTATGAAAGAATAAGTAACTTTCTGTTAGAAAAGGAATTTACCAGAGGGAAAGTGGACACAACCTTGTTCTGTAATACACTTAAGAATGACATTTTAGTTTGTCAGATTTATGTAGATGATATTATTTTTGGATCTACTAAACCTTCTCTGGGAAGAGAATTTGCTAAGTGCATGTAGGCAGAGTTTGAGATGAGCTTGATGGGAGAACTTAAATTCTTTATGGCCATTCAAATCAATCAAACTCCAGAAGGAAATTACATTCACAAGAGCAAATATGTCAGAGAACTTCTGAAGAAATTTTACCTCTCAGAATGTAAGCCATCAAAGACTCCAATACACCCCACGTGCATTCTGGAAAAGGAAGAAGTAAGTAAAAAGGTAGAGCAGAAAACCTACAGAGGTATGATTGGTTCTCTCCTTTATTTAACAGCTTCAAGACCTGACATTTTATTCAGCGTCTGTTTATGTGCTAGATTCCAATCAGATCCTATAGAATCTCACTTAACAGTTGTTAAGCGAATTTTTAAGTATCTGAAAGGTACTACTAACCTGAGATTGTTTTATCTAAAATCCAATGAATACAGCTTAGTAGGATATTGTGATGCTGACTTTGCTGGAGATAAAGTGGAACGTAAAAGTACTTCTGGAAGCTGCCAGTTTCTGGGAGACAATCTGATCTCATGGACCAGCAAGAGGAAGTCCACAATTGTGCTGTCAACAGCAGAAGCTGAATACATTCCAGCTGCTGGATGCAGCACACAGATGCTCTTGATGAAAAGTCAGCTTGATGACTTCAACATATTTGAGAGTAACATCCATATCTTATGTGATAATACTTCTGCAATATGTTTATCTAGAAATCCAATTTTTCATTCTAGGGCTAAGCATATAGAAATAAAACATCATTTTATTAGGGACTATATTCAGAACAAAATTCTCTCTTTAAAATTTATTAACACAGACCATCAATGGGTTGATGTGTGTTGTACCCCAAAATTTGCCCTCCCATATTCTTCAAAGATTTGCCAAGTCAAGCTTCAAATCTCCCCCAAGGGTTGCACAGTGCAAAGGCCTCCTATACAGTCAAATTAGGGTTTGTGTTCTGATCAAGAAAATGAAGTTTCCAAAGGTCCAATCAAGTCTTACATGCCTACAAACATGGTCAAGCATCCTCATACCAAGTTTCAAGACTTACAGCTCAAAATTGCACAGTCAAAAACCCTAATTTGACTACAGTCAACTGTAGGGGCAAAATGGTCATTTGACAGTCAAAAGTTCAAATTTTTGGTCAACATATCATTTTGAAGCCACAAACATCATTTGATCAATGCTTGATCATGATTATCAAAATTTGGCTCAGAAATCATCAAGATGCAAAAGTTTCCTTATTTGGACAGCTGAAAAAGTCAACTGAAATTGACCAGGGCATAACTTTCACATGGATTATCAGAAAAATTCCATCCAAAGCTCATTTTGAAGAGAAAGACATTTCCTACAACTCATCTTCATACTTCAAGTCCAAGAAATGCTCTCACAAAAAGTTATCAATTTCAACATTATAGGTCATTTTTAAAAGTCAACAAAAAGGGACTTCAAGTCAAGGGCCATAACTTGAGATTGGTAAATAAAACTGACATTGGACTAAAGGAATTGGTTAGAGGACTCAAAGACCTTTCCAAAATGTCCAAGAACATGAGAAAAGCTTAAAAATTGAGCAACTTATGCCTTGTGGAAGTTGGGAAATTTTTGGATATTTTGAAAAGTCAACATTGATTCAAATGACCTAAAATTGCTAATGGGCCCATTTTTCTTCCATAATTCATCATCCATGGCATGTGCACGACCACTTGGCCCAAAGGGAAGTATTTTCTTATTTTTTATTTGTTTATTTGAATTTTTATTTATATTAATTCATTTAAAATCATTTAAATATGTGAAAAATACTTAACTTAACCTAACAAATCTTTTTGCACATGTTTTAGACTCAATAATTCGTGTACATTCAAATATGGGAAGATTTGGTTTGATTGGATCCTAATTGACACAAAATTACATGGAAAAGATTGAAAAAGATCCTTAAAAATCAAATTTTCAAAAACCATCATTGCATTGGATTTGTTCTACTTTTCTTGACCTAATTGACTCAATACAAAAGCCTGATCACAACCCTAATGTCAATACACACTAAGCTGCGCAAGAAAGCCATTGACAAACTTGAACTTTTTCTAAAAAATCTCAATTCTGAAAACATCATTCCAGGACGATTCAAGACCTAATTCTTGTTTCAATAGCTTCCTCAAGGTTCCCTGAACATATTCCAATCAAGAACAGCCATCCAAACGCAAGGAATTGGTATACAGCATTCAAGATACCTAGTGAAAAATCCATCATCGTGTTTTGAAATTTATGCATCTTCATAACATTTCATTTATTGATTCATATTCCTGATGAAAGTCTGAAGCTAACCAATATAATTAATTGTATTTTTATGCTGTATACACGATTTCACCATGTTTGAGTTTTAGGGTTTACAGGACCTCCAATTGGGGATTTTAAAACCAAGAAAAATTGGCCTTCAAGAGTACCATGGTTGTAATCAGCAAGTTTGAACGATCACAAACCACCCATCGCGCCTAATTTATGAGTGACCTAGGCTTATTCGCTATTTTCTCAAAACTGGCCTAAGAGAACATTTGCAAAACCGTGGCTTAATGTTTTGTGTTTCAGGAAGGTGAAGACGATGATGTCGTGGCTGCCAACGATTGGAAGGTTTGAAAATTCGCGCGCGTGGGTGGACCATGGTCATTATTTCTTTTATCATGTTTATTTGATATTATATATTAAATGTAATTGAGATGGCTCAGTGGTAGGTACACACGCTTGTAATGTCCATGACCTGGGTTCGAGCCCCAGGTCTTCATGCTTTCCAATATCATTTTTCCATTAATATTCCTATGCAGCGCTTACGTTGAGGATCATCATACACGCTCAAAAATCATCGCCCACGTGCCTAGTGGAATCAAACCAAAGGCTGAGATTGGAGAGCACCATAAACCCTAGTCCACACTTCAGTATGCTACTCAAAAAAGTCAACGAACTTGAAGGTTATTGGGCTCAGAATTCTTGGGCCAGACCTCCACTTTGGGGACTACCACCCCCCCTGGTTTGCAATTCTCTATATTTTCAATTATTATTTTATTTTCTTTATTGTTTTGATTTAATTAATTATTTCTACAAAATATAAAAAATGCATAAAAATCAGAAAAGATAAAAAAATAATAAATATTTTTATTTTAATATTTCTTGTAAATAAATGCATGTAAATTAATTAGTTTAAAATAGGGTTTTAATTTTAATTTCTTTCATAACAAAAATCTAAAAAATATAGAACTAGGTTTAATTAATGTTTTATGCCTTTTCAATTTTTCTTTTTCACAATAATATTATTTATTTTATTTATTTTCGTAATTAAAATTGTATATAAAAATTAGGTTTAATTTAGGTTAAATTTTAACATCTTCTTAATAAATTAAAAAATAACTAGAATTAGGGTTTGCGTCGTATTTTGATTAATTCTTTTTCTATTAAATCTTAAAACACTAAAAAACACCAAAAAACAAATTCTTGCTTTGTTTTAATTTTAATTTTAATTCCTCATTAATTTTAATTTTTGCCAAAGGGTCCAACGCCCTCGTTTCGATTTAATTTCGCATATTTATTTTATTTTGCTTAAATAATTATGTACCTCTCCCGAAGCCATGTAAATTACTTCTCGCACTTTTCAATCCTTTATTTATTTTCTGTCAAATCGGGTCCTGGTTAATTTTGGCGATGTGGACCCGCGCCATTTGTAATAGCTTTAGATTTACTTTTCCTCGCAACTTTTAACTGTTAAACAAAGCATGCAAGAATGTATGGCCTTAAATAAAAACAAGCGTAGAACACCGATAACATGACAAGATAAATGCAAATGAAAACGACACACGAATCGCACACACCACCCCTAGGGTACGCCTCACTGTTGCCTTGCCTCGAAAGGTGATCGTCAAGTAGAGGATGTCTTAGTAAGTCCTCATGATCCGGGAACCTGGCATGAGGGTAGCTTCTAAGGTGTCTTCCCATTGCTCTGGTGATCACCATGTCCCGAACCTCGAATTGACCCGAACACCTCCAACGGTGGTGCTACCTACCTCTCAATGGTGGGATGGAACTACTTTAAAGGACATTTACACAGACGAATTCCTTAGGGTAGGTAGGTTCTCGCAGATACTTGCTCTAATTCTCAAAACAAATCAAAAAATACTTTTCACACCGACACCTTTTCAAAAGCTTTCGAAAGCAATTTTTCAAACACTCTTGAGGACTGATACAAGAGTCGAACTGAAATTTTCAAAGAAATTTTTTTAAAACCCACAGTTGAAAAGCAAACAAACCATTTTGAAACCACAAGTGAGCAAGTATCTAAGAGCCCATGGATAACCATGGATAGAAAGGGTGCTAACACCTTCCCTTTCTATAACTTACCTCTCGAACCGAGAGCAATCTCTTTAAGGAATTTTTCTGTGCTTTTGTCCTTTCCATTTGGAGAAAATAAAAGACGGTGGCGACTCTTGCTTCCGCGACATTTCGCGAACCAGCGTTAAACAGTCAGTTCCAGATCCACTGATCACAGAACTGGCGACTCTGCTGGGGATATAACTTAAAGTGAGGTGTACCTTAGGGTTAGTTCATAACTGTGTTTTCAATTGTATTGATTTGCTTGCTTTACTATTGTGGGTTGCATGGGAGTTACATAGATCCTAACCCGGATCTGGGGATACCCTGTTTAGGTAGCATAAGCTGTGAGGGACCTGTCCGGCGTATACCGACATGGGTGAAGCAGTGGCTACGTTGGTGTGGCGCCTTGGTCTGTACCGATATCCCTCGTGTTGAAACGGGGAGAATATGGGTCTTCCAAGGAGTCATTAAGCACCAACAGACCTTAGAACCTTAAATGACCCAACTTGGCCATTAGAACAGTAGCAGTATGCTACGCCCATTGAGGCTAAACTCTCGTGATGGTTCTGGCCGCAAGAAAAGATTGCGATGTTGGAGTTATGACCGATTGAGGGTAGTCAGTGATATTGGGATCCTCTAAGAACTCGGTTACTTTGATAGGACAGGTATGAACCAACAAACTGAAAGAGGGTAATACCTAGACCTCATGCTGGCCTAACTCTAAGGGCTTCTATTGTGTGACTTGCGTGCCTTCGTACCTGACTATTTGCATGCTTGTTACCTAACACGTGTTTCTTGCAGGCTTTGTTTTAGTCCTTAACCGGGACTCATGACAGGTTTTACTTGAGTTTCTTGCAGGTTTCTGTTTATAGTCCTTAATAAGGGCTCATAACAGGGTTACATACATTACCCCATGCATCATGACATCATACCATTGCATACATCCTAACCCATTTCAAGGATCTCAAGG
The DNA here is from genome assembly GCA_948472305.1 of Vicia faba. Classification (NCBI taxonomy): domain Eukaryota; kingdom Viridiplantae; phylum Streptophyta; class Magnoliopsida; order Fabales; family Fabaceae; genus Vicia; species Vicia faba. The sequence goes on along the minus strand of OX451735.1, from coordinate 213,843,959 downwards.
GCTTGTGATGCAGGTCATGATGAGCCAGTTATCTAGCAAGGGGCAAAGAGGATTTATTTTCCTCTAGCCAAGGTTGTCCGGGGCTATGACCCACTGGATATGGTGAGTCTTTGACCCTTGAAGAAGGACTCTCAACAATATGAAGTGACTTCAATCAAGTTACCAGTTTTCAGCTCTAACAAGTTTCTCTGTTTATCCCGCGAGATCCTTGAAATCATCGCATGCATATCATACATATCATTGCATAACAGGTACCCTTCCTCTGCAAGTTACTTACCTTCTTCGCTGTTTATTTCAGCAGTCTCGTCATGAATCCTGAATCCTCAACCGAGCACACTATCAAGGCCCTCCAGGCTCAGAACGCCCAGTTCCAAGGGCTGATCATGAATTTGACCCAGGGGCAACAAGATCTGAAGGTTCTGCTCTTGAAGAAGGAAAAGAAGAAGAAGAGGACTATTTTGTTCAGCCCTAGACGCAGATCTGGGAACACCCTGCAGGGTCAAGCTGAGAGGACAACTCCATCTGTGGGGAAAGGCAGTCACCAAGAGGAAAGGGTTCCCAGTCCAGTGGTCTCCGACAACGAGACAGATTTCAACGATGAACAGTACCCTCCGGCTGAGGATAGGTACAAACAGTTGGAAGACCGGCTAAGTGCTATGGAGATACAAAAAGTGCCTGGCCTGGACTTCGAGGATCTAGGTCTGTCTTCTGGGGTAGTGATCCCGCACAAGTTTAAGGCACCTGCCTTTGCTAAATATGACGGGGCATCCTGTCCTAAATTGCATCTCAGGGCTTACACAAGGAGGATCCAGCCCTATACAGCTGACAAAAACTTATGGATCCATTTCTTCCAAGAGAGTCTTTCAGGGACTCAGCTCGAGTGGTTCTATCAATTGAATGGAGCCAACATCCGTACCTGGGAAGACTTAGCCACGGCATTCTACAAGCAGTACCAGTACAATGCCGACCTTGCTCCCACACGGACCCAACTCCAGGTTATGTCGTTGGGGTCAAGTGAAGGTTTCAAGGAATACGCGCAGAGATGGAGAGACCTTGCTGGAAGGGTGCAGCCTCCATTAACTGACCGGGAACTCGTTGATATGTTCTTGGGGACCCTATCCGGGCCATTCTTCAACCACCTGATTGGTAATTCATCTGCTGGATTTACCGACCTCATCCTGACCGGCGAAAGAATTGAAGCTGGTATCAAGAGTGGGAAAATTCAAGAGGCCACACCTTCTGACACTCACAAAAAGCCTTACACGGGAAAGAAAGAATCTAATGCTGCATACAGCCAAAAGAGTCGTCGTGACCAACATGCAGGGGCAGTCATGATCTCTGGTTCTGCACCACGCCGTCAACCACAAAAGGGAAATCAGCGAAGGCCGGATGAACCTAAAAGACAATTCACCAACATTAACATGCCATGGTCACAAGCATTGCAGCACATGTTGAAGATGAACCTGATTGCGGTGATCAACCCTCCTGCAAATCCCAAGACCTCCTCTCCAAGCTACAACCCAGAAGCGAGGTGTGCTTATCATTCTGATAGCCCAGGGCACGATACCGAGGATTGTTGGGCGCTGAAATACAAGATCCAGAATATGATCGATGCTAAAGAGATTGAATTTGAACCTGCTGAGACCCCCAACGTGATCACTGCTCCACTGCCAAAACATGGCTAGGCTTGAGAGATTTTTGTTCATTTGAATTCAAGTTGTATCTTTCTTTTCTTATTCAAACAAACAATTGTTATGTTAAACTCTTTTATTTCATGAATGCATTACACATGTCTGTCTTGAATTAATTATGTTTACTGTACTTAAAACTGCTTTCATATTTTTGTGATGGTCAACCCTTAATTGAAAATTCTAAGCCTCTTAAGGGAGGATGACGAAAATGATACCACAATGTATAGTATGCTTTTGAACAGACCCCGCTGATGAGGTACAGGCATTGTTTCAATCCCTAAACACTGGAGTTATAAGGAAGATAATCCCTCGTCAACCCCTCTGAGCCAAAGAAGTAGAAGTTTTTATTTTCGAAAATCAAAACCCTTAATCATAACCTGGGGCAGGGTAGTTCTCTCAGTTGATCCAAGTGCATAACGAATGGCACCGAAGAACTCCTTACAAAACAAAGAAAGACAGTGATGGTTCCAATAATCAATAAAGAAAGGCAGTCATTATATCTCAAAAATGAAAGCCCAAAAAGTCAAAACCTATAAAGGGGACTTACGAAACTGGGGCATCCCGCTGACTGTAATTCCAAAAAAGGAAACAGCTCAGGCAAAAAATAGGGATAATAAAATAAAATAAAAAGGTCCTACAAAACCTCAACAAAAAGGGAGATGACTGCCCATTCAAAATAAATCATCATTATCTGAACCATCATTGGTATATCAAAGCAAAGACTCGAACAAGGTCTAACGCACGATCAACTGAGTTTAGGTTTGGAGAACATCACGAAGAGCGGGTGGGTACAAAAAAAATTGAGCCTTTATCCTTTGTTTCTGAAACCGTGAACCAGGCCACGTTACAACCCTTAAAAGTCCTAGCTGAAGCATGGGTTAGTTCGAAAGCATACTGTTACGAAGGTATCCTGACTCCTGAAGGTTTGCTTGAAAATCTTGAGTTGACACCACACTGTATTACAAAAAAATGCATTTTCAAAATTCAAGACAGACATAGGCTTTTGCATTCTTAAAATAACCTTGTTTGCATATGACTATTTGTTTGAACAGCAGGGAAATTCGCACGATGAACACCTTGTGAACAGAAGTACCTCCAATCAAGGGGCACAGTAGGAGCATTGCCCATTATCTGGGGCATGGCAAAATACTTCTAACAGGGGCAACTCCTTACATTCTGAGAGCATGGACATAGTCGGAAAAAAATGCTACGCGTAATCAAAGACCCGCTAGGTTGACACACCTAGGCAAAAATAAGGGCTTCCCGGCGGACCAAAAGGGTTCGGGCAAAAATAAGGGATGAAATGAAAAAATCTGTACACCTGGCAAGTCGAAAACCTGAAAAGGCGGCTTGGGCAAAAATGGGTATCCCGGTGGACTGAAAACCCGAAAGGGCGGTCCAGGCAAAAATTAGGGATTTAAGCGTACAACTATGTCCCGGCATCTCGTCACTTGTCTGCCAGAAGATTTGTCAAACGACCTCCAAGGTATCTTCTCCCTTCACCTCAGAAACAGGGGCAATAATGAATCGTCCAGGCGATCTAGTTACTCTGTCAACCAAAACACTAAGGTCAATATAAAGATGATTACCATTTACCTTTACAAATCCCCGATCAACACTAAAATCAGGTAGCCTTACCCCGGTTCCTCCAGAAGTCTTACACAGATTTATCTCAAGTTTTACACAAACTTATCCAAGTAACCTAACCCCGGTTCCTCCAGAAGTCTCACATGGACCTATCACAAGATGACCTAACCCCGGTTCATCAAGAAGTTTTTACACAAACTTATCCTGCAGTAACCTAACCCCGGTTCCTCCAGAAGTCTCACATGGACCTATCTCAAGATGACCTAACCCCGGTTCATCAAGAAGTTTTTACACAAACTTATCCTGCAGTAACCTAACCCCGGTTCCTCCAGAAATCTTACATGGATTTATCTCAAGATGACCTTACCTCGGTTCGTCAAGAAGTTTTACACGAACTTATCCTGCAGTAACCTAACCCCGGTTCCTCCAGAAGTCTCACATGGACCTATCTCAAGATGACCTAACCCCGGTTCATCAAGAAGTTTTTACACAAACTTATCCTGCAGTAACCTAACCCCGGTTCCTCCAGAAATCTTACATGGACCTATCTCAAGATGACCTAACCCCGGTTCATCAAGAAGTTTTTACACAAACTTATCCTGCAGTAACCTAACCCCGGTTCCCCCCAGAAATCTTACATGGATTTAGCTCAAGATAACCTCACCCCGGTTCATCAAGAAGTTTTACACGAACTTACCTCACCAAGCAACCCTACATCGGTTCCCTCTCTTCAAGATGCAGTTTTACATGGACTCGTCACCCAGACACCCTACACAGGTTCTCCCTTTCCAAGAGCGAAGTTTTACACGAACTCATCATCAAAGTAACCCTACCCAGGTTCTTTCTCCATTTCAGATACGGTTTTACACGAGCTCATCAGCAGGCAACCCTACATATGTGCCCTCTTTCAACTTACAAGACTACAATTCAAAACTTCCCCAGGAGAGTCCAGTCTAGTTCCCCAGCAAATTCTGGAAGCTTATCCCCCTCAGAGCACGAACGCGTCCCCCGGCTTTATTCAAAGAGTCATTTCCTTAACAGGATATAACTGGGTTATCCTCAGCCAAAAGCCACGAATAGATCGTCGTTGACGAAGTCTTCTTACCCCAGCGAAGTCCATCAACACTTCCAACAACAAGGGTATCCCCAGCAAGTTATTATCAACACTCAGCAAGGCATCCCTCTTCCCACAGAGTATTGCTTCCCAGCATGGTCGCTAGAGTATTTTTCTCCCCGCAGAATCTTCCATTTGCCAAGTTTATTCCGCAACGGAGTCATCTTCTCCTACCGGTGTTCTTGCAGTTATCATCCCCAGCGGAAGCGAAATCTATTCTCCAACAGCAGCCCAGGAGTGACTTCCCGGCATCCGTCAAGGATTTACTTTCCTAGACGAAAGCATACATTCATAAAACATCACATACATCATTATAGCATGCATAGACGCATTATATCATACAAATCTCATTTATGTTGAGAACATCATTGCATGATCCATATCATGCATTGCATATGACTGACCTTTACCTTTCAGGAAGGATGCAGTTGAAATTCTCAATCATATTTCAAGACCTAGACCGGTTCAGTTAATCGACTCGAAAGATTTCTTATCCAGTCCCATGCCTTCTCTAGTCCAGCTAAATCGACTCCCAACAGATTTTTCTGAAAAAAGACTCAGCAGAAGTTATTCCAGATTATAATTTCCTATTGGTCCTCTCTCCGGCGGTGCATGAGATTTCCATTTTAGGGTTTTCTTTAAGATTATAATTTTCAGATGTTTCCCTCTCCGACGGTGAGTGAGGTGATAGTCTCCTATGGTCCCCTCTCCGACGGTGAGTGAGGTGGTAATTCCTTTTCAGATGTTTCCCTCTCCGACGGTGAGTGAGGTGATAATCTCCTAGTCCCCTCTCCGACGGTGAGTGAGGTGGTAATTCCTTTTCATATGTTTCCCTCTCCGACGGTGAGTGAGGTGATAATCTCCTGGTCCCCTCTCCGACGGTGAGTGAGGTGGTAATTCCTTTTCAGATGTTTCCCTCTCCGACGGTGAGTGAGGTGATAATCTCCTGGTCCCCTCTCCGACGGTGAGTGAGGTGGTAATTCCTTTTCAGATGTTTCCCTCTCCGACGGTGAGTGAGGTGATAATCTCCTGGTCCCCTCTCCGACGGTGAGTGAGGTGGTAATTCCTTTTCAGATGTTTCCCTCTCCGACGGTGAGTGAGGTGATAATCTCCTGGTCCCCTCTCCGACGGTGAGTGAGGTGGTAATTCCTTTTCAGATGTCTCTCCGATGGTGAGTGAGGTGATAATCTCCTGTTCCCCTCTCCGACGGTGAGTGAGGTGGTAATTCCTTTTCAGATGTTTCCCTCTCCGACGGTGAGTGAGGTGATAATCTCCTGGTCCCCTCTCCGACGGTGAGTGAGGTGGTAATTCCTTTTCAGATGTTTCCCTCTCCGACGGTGAGTGAGGTGATAATCTCCTGGTCCCCTCTCCGACGGTGAGTGAGGTGGTAATTCCTTTTCAGACGTTTCCCTCTTCGACCGTGAGTGAGGTGATAATCTTCTGGTCCCCTCTCCGACGGTGAGTGAGGTGGTAATTCCTTTTCAGATGTTTCCCTCTCCGACGGTGAGTGAGGTGATAATTCCTTTTCTTATGGTTCCCTCTCTGACGGTGAGTGAGGTGACAATTCCCTTTCAGACTATAATTGCCTAGGGTTCTCTTCCCGATCCTGCGAAGATGGTATTTCCCACCAAGATTTTCTCAACGAGCGTTGTTGAAGTTAAAGTCACCCAAGGTTCTCTTACCATTCATGCAAGTTAGTAACCATCCCTGGTTCATTCATCATCATTTGAAGCTCCAGACTCAGCTCCTATAACCAGTCAGGACATATCTATGCCAAGCATCTGAAACCAGTTCTTGCAACGTGTCAGGTACTCATTTTTCTCTTTTGCAGGTATGCAGGTTCTCGCTAAGGAATCTCTTACGCGATCAACATCCAGATGGCATCTATAAACCCATCATCCTATTCATCAATCTTCAAATGGCATCTATAAGCCCATTTCCATCACTGCTACTATGTGAGCGCAAATTTCTGGGCACTTTAGTGTTCAATCATCTTCTACCCTCGGATTACGAAAGGCACGTCAGCCAATCTGCATCCTCAGGTCTAAGAAGATTGAACAGGGGCAACTGTTGTACCCCAAAATTTGCCCTCCCATATTCTTCAAAGATTTGCCAAGTCAAGCTTCAAATCTCCCCCAAGGGTTGCACAGTGCAAAGGCCTCCTATACAGTCAAATTAGGGTTTGTGTTCTGATCAAGAAAATGAAGTTTCCAAAGGTCCAATCAAGTCTTACATGCCTACAAACATGGTCAAGCATCCTCATACCAAGTTTCAAGACTTACAGCTCAAAATTGCACAGTCAAAAACCCTAATTTGACTACAGTCAACTGTAGGGGCAAAATGGTCATTTGACAGTCAAAAGTTCAAATTTTTGGTCAACATATCATTTTGAAGCCACAAACATCATTTGATCAATGCTTGATCATGATTATCAAAATTTGGCTCAGAAATCATCAAGATGCAAAAGTTTCCTTATTTGGACAGCTGAAAAAGTCAACTGAAATTGACCAGGGCATAACTTTCACATGGATTATCAGAAAAATTCCATCCAAAGCTCATTTTGAAGAGAAAGACATTTCCTACAACTCATCTTCATACTTCAAGTCCAAGAAATGCTCTCACAAAAAGTTATCAATTTCAACATTATAGGTCATTTTTAAAAGTCAACAAAAAGGGACTTCAAGTCAAGGGCCATAACTTGAGATTGGTAAATAAAAATGACATGGGACCAAAGGCATTGGTTAGAGGACTCAAAGACCTTTCCAAAATGTCCAAGAACATGAGAAAAGCTTACAAATTGAGCAAGTTATGCCTTGTGGAAGTTGGGAAATTTTTGGATATTTTGAAAAGTCAACATTGATTCAAATGACCTAAAATTGCTAATGGGCCCATTTTTCTTCCATAATTCATCATCCATGGCATGTGCACGACCACTTGGCCCAAAGGGAAGTATTTTCTTATTTTTTATTTGTTTATTTGAATTTTTATTTATATTAATTCATTTAAAATCATTTAAATATGTGAAAAATACTTAACTTAACCTAACAAATCTTTTTGCACATGTTTTAGACTCAATAATTCGTGTACATTCAAATATGGGAAGATTTGGTTTGATTGGATCCTAATTGACACAAAATTACATGGAAAAGATTGAAAAAGATCCTTAAAAATCAAATTTTCAAAAACCATCATTGCATTGGATTTGTTCTACTTTTCTTGACCTAATTGACTCAATACAAAAGCCTGATCACAACCCTAATGTCAATACACACTAAGCTGCGCAAGAAAGCCATTGACAAACTTGAACTTTTTCTAAAAAATCTCAATTCTGAAAACATCATTCCAGGACGATTCAAGACCTAATTCTTGTTTCAATAGCTTCCTCAAGGTTCCCTGAACATATTCCAATCAAGAACAGCCATCCAAACGCAAGGAATTGGTATACAGCATTCAAGATACCTAGTGAAAAATTCATCATCGTGTTTTGAAATTTATGCATCTTCATAACATTTCATTTATTGATTCATATTCCTGATGAAAGTCTGAAGCTAACCAATATAATTAATTGTATTTTTATGCTGTATACACGATTTCACCATGTTTGAGTTTTAGGGTTTACAGGACCTCCAATTGGGGATTTTAAAACCAAGAAAAATTGGCCTTCAAGAGTACCATGGTTGTAATCAGCAAGTTTGAACGATCACAAACCACCCATCGCGCCTAATTTATGAGTGACCTAGGCTTATTCGCTATTTTCTCAAAACTGGCCTAAGAGAACATTTGCAAAACCGTGGCTTAATGTTTTGTGTTTCAGGAAGGTGAAGACGATGATGTCGTGGCTGCCAACAATTGGCAGGTTTGAAAATTCGCGCGCGTGGGTGGACCATGGTCATTATTTCTTTTATCATGTTTATTTGATATTATATATTAAATGTAATTGAGATGGCTCAGTGGTAGGTACACACGCTTGTAATGTCCATGACCTGGGTTTGAGCCCCAGGTCTTCATGCTTTCCAATATCATTTTTCCATTAATATTCCTATGCAGCGCTTACGTTGAGGATCATCATACACGCTCAAAAATCATCGCCCACGTGCCTAGTGGAATCAAACCAAAGGCTGAGATTGGAGAGCACCATAAACCCTAGTCCACGCTTCAGTATGCTACTCAAAAAAGTCAACGAACTTGAAGGTTATTGGGCTCAGAATTCTTGGGCCAGACCTCCACTTTGGGGACTACCACCCCCCCTGGTTTGCAATTCTCTATATTTTCAATTATTATTTTATTTTCTTTATTGTTTTGATTTAATTAATTATTTCTACAAAATATAAAAAATGCATAAAAATCAGAAAAGATAAAAAAATAATAAATATTTTTATTTTAATATTTCTTGTAAATAAATGCATGTAAATTAATTAGTTTAAAATAGGGTTTTAATTTTAATTTCTTTCATAACAAAAATCTAAAAAATATAGAACTAGGTTTAATTAATGTTTTATGCCTTTTCAATTTTTCTTTTTCACAATAATATTATTTATTTTATTTATTTTCGTAATTAAAATTGTATATAAAAATTAGGTTTAATTTAGGTTAAATTTTAACATCTTCTTAATAAATTAAAAAATAACTAGAATTAGGGTTTGCGTCGTATTTTGATTAATTCTTTTTCTATTAAATCTTAAAACACTAAAAAACACCAAAAAGCAAATTCTTGCTTTCTTTTAATTTTAATTTTAATTCCTCATTAATTTTAATTTTTGCCAAAGGGTCCAACGCCCTCGTTTCGATTTAATTTCGCATATTTATTTTATTTTGCTTAAATAATTATGTACCTCTCCCGAAGCCATGTAAATTACTTCTCGCACTTTTCAATCTTTTATTTATTTTCTGTCAAATCGGGTCCTGGTTAATTTTGGCGATGTGGACCCGCGCCATTTGTAATAGCTTTAGATTTACTTTTCCTCGCAACTTTTAACTGTTAAACAAAGCATGCAAGAATGTATGGCCTTAAATAAAAACAAGCGTAGAACACCGATAACATGACAAGATAAATGCAAATGAAAACGACACACGAATCGCACACACCACCCCTAGGGTACGCCTCACTGTTGCCTTGCCTCGAAAGGTGATCGTCAAGTAGAGGATGTCTTAGTAAGTCCTCATGATCCGGGAACCTGGCATGAGGGTAGCTTCTAAGGTGTCTTCCCATTGCTCTGGTGATCACCATGTCCCGAACCTCGAATTGACCCGAACACCTCCAACGGTGGTGCTACCTACCTCTCAATGGTGGGATGGCACTACTTTAAAGGACATTTACACAGACGAATTCCTTAGGGTAGGTAGGTTCTCGCAGATACTTGCTCTAATTCTCAAAACAAATCAAAAAATACTTTTAACACCGACACCTTTTCAAAAGCTTTCGAAAGCAATTTTTCAAACACTCTTGAGGACTGATACAAGAGTCGAACTGAAATTTTCAAAGAAATTTTTTTAAAACCCACAGTTGAAAAGCAAACAAACCATTTTGAAAACACAAGTGAGCAAGTATCTAAGAGCCCATGGATAACCATGGATAGAAAGGGTGCTAACACCTTCCCTTTCTATAACTTACCTCCCGAACCGAGAGCAATCTCTTTAAGGAATTTTTCTGTGCTTTTGTCCTTTCCATTTGGAGAAAATAAAAGACGGTGGCGACTCTTGCTTCCGCGACATTTCGCGAACCAGCGTTAAACAGTCAGTTCCAGATCCACCTATCACAATGTGTTTACAAAACCCCTTTCTGAAGATAGATTTAATTTCATTCTGAAACATCTCAGCATGAAATTATGTCCAGAATAAGAATTTTTATTTGCATATTCTAACCCTCAGAATTTTATTTTTTTTATAAACATCTGATCAACTTGTCTTCAGAAGTTAGGAGTACAGTTGCTTCAGAATCTATCTATGAAGATCTGAACCCTTCATTTCAAAGATAGAGGTGTGCAGTTCACACCATCAAACATTTGTCATCCTCTCACAAGCTACCTTCTGAGGCTGAACACGCGTTCAAATTCTGAAGCGTCTAAGGCTCTGATTGGATGCATTGAGACACTTGTCAATGGTAATTGTTCAGTATCTACACGATATCCCCTAATTTCGGGTTTCATAATTTTAGCATAATCATTACTTATTTTCTCTTTCTTACTTATTAAGTTTTAAAAAGTGTTTATAAATTCAATTTCACTATTTCATTCACTTCTTACCGCATCCATTATTTTTTCTCGCTCTCGTTTTTGTAAAAAACCTGTTTCTCAGTTCTATTCAACAAATCCGTGTGAACAATGGCATCCTCATCAAGCATCAAAAATCTCAACAGTGCTCCTGGTTCTTCTTCAAGAATAGTATGAGGAACCTATAAGAATGTTTCTCTCACTGGTAGATAATCTTGAAGTTCTATGTGAGTTGATCATTCATTTTGAGAGTTTAAAGGAAAATGGGTTTGATTTGTATGAATATGTGATGGCTCAGGGATGTAACAGATACTTTGATCATCTATTGGGTCCAGTATTTCCTATTTTTGTTAAGGAATTCTGGATTCATGCTACTTCATCTAACCATCAGTTTATGTCATATGTTATGGGGAAGAAGATAGTGATTACAGAAGACTTGATTGGGAAACTTATTAGGTACAATGGCGGCGGAGTCAGATGCATTTACATGGCTGACAAGTGTTCTGACCTAAAATCTATTGTTATGGTCATTTTCACTTTTGGACAGCCATCCAGCAAGATAAGAGACTTGAAAGATTATTACATAATCTGGGCCAGGATCATTATGGGTTGCATAAATCATAGGAAGCCTACAAGCTCTCCTGATTACATCAACATTGATCAGCGGTTTCTGTTGTACTTCATTGCAAAGAAGACCAAAATAAACCTTCCAAACCTTCTCTTCAATCATATGAGAACAAGTGTGAAGGAAACAAGGGAAGAAGAAAGAACAAAGAGGGATTGGATTCCTCTGGGAAGATTGATTTCAGACATTCTGACGGAAAACAGGCTGATAGAACATCTGACAGAGGCTCAGGAGATCAGCACTCTGGAAGAAAGTGATGGGAAACCACTAAATGCCAAGAATCTGAAGAAAATGAAGATTATTGATAGCATTAAGAAGGAACCAACAATTGCTTCTCATGAAGTCATCACGTCTAGAAGAATCCTCTGAATGATTTTCCATTATTTTCTGAGATAGATGCTTCTCCGGAGATTATGGTCAGATACCTTGAAGCTTGCAAAGAAGATGGAACTACTCAAGAACTCAACATCCGTGACCTGCACAAGCCGGCTCCAGATGTTGTACTGAAGAAATCCAGAAAGGGAAGGCAGCAGGAGAAGGATCCTCTTAGAGGACACCCAAAGCTGCGAAAAAGAAAGGTAACACATCTTTTGTTTCTGTTGTAGAATCTATAGTTTTCCCAACATCTGAAACAATTCCCTCTTAACCAACAGAAAATCCCTCACCACAAACATTTAAGGATTTTGACATAGAGTTTGATCTATCTGTAACTCTTGGCAATTTCTGAAATGAACCTCACTCCCCTAATCCAAATCCAGAACAAAATCAACCAGAACTTGCAAAAGTTCTACCTGATATTGAACTTTTTGACCAAGACTTTCATTCACCAATCCCAGAAAATCCAGACCTCCACTCCCAACAACCAGAAAATCTACACCCTCATTCTCCACAACCAGAACATCCAAATCCCAACTCTCCTCAACCAGAAAATGAAAACCCTCTCACCCCTCAAACTGAAAATCCAAATTCTTAAACCCCTGAACCAGAAAATCAACACGCTACCGCAAACCAATCAAAAGACTTATTTACAGACTCTGACACCACTACCCCAATTCATGGAATAACAGAACCTCTTATGGTTCGTTTACCTCTCTCCATCCATGATATTTCAGAAATACCTTCACCATATGATTCCACACCACCAAACACTCCTCACTCCCCAATCCTGATTTCTGATTCTCCTACTCCCTCACCAATTAACCGTCTAGCTGATCATCACAGAACTGTCATTGATCTAGAAGCGTTGGACCATCTAGCTTCAACCTCAAATAAAATTTTCATTCCCAAACTCAAACCAACCTTAACCAAAATAGATGTTGGTAATAACTTGTTGATTTTTGAAATAGAAATACAGGAATGGGTTACTTCTTTGAAGCAAGCAAGCCTAGAGATTTCTAATCCTGCTGCTTCTGATTCTCTTTGGGATTGATTCAGAAAATGGTTCAACTCTGAATCCTAGAGGCTGAAAGAATTGAGTTATGAAATGGATAAGCAGAACTTCAGTGATCAGCTGAAAGCCTTCAAAGACCAAGTTCTGAGTCACTGGGATAAGAAAGAAATTCTTCTGCTGGAAAATGCTCCCTGGAAAGAGCACCAACCTTCAGAAGCCACTGAACCAGGTTCTGATAGTCACCCTCTAACTACTGCTCTAGAAAAGGAAATTGCAACAAAAGAAGTAGTTGAATCAGAAGATGTTGCAGAGTGTTCTGAATGACATGCAACCTCTATAGATACACCAACTACGTCTCTGGTCATGCAAACTCTGGAAGAGTTGAAGAAGGAGAATACTTTAATTCGCGCAAGGTTGGATAAGCAAGAAGACACAAACAAAGAAATAAGGGATATATTGGATAAATAAGAAGACTCTACAAAAGAAATCAAGGATATATTGGGAAAGCAGGAAGAATCAAGCACTCAGATTAAGAGCTTGTTTGAAGCGTTGTTCACATGACTTCCCCCTCCATATTAGATTTTCTTTAACTTGTTTTCTGTTTTCCTCATATTATCTTCTTTGTTTCTGAAAGATGTCATTGCAATCTGTTTTCAATACAAATCATCATTTTTTACTCTGATAGTTTCTGTTTATACTGCTTTTTGATACCTGACAAAAAGGGGGAGAACGTAAGATATTTTCAATAACAGCTTACCGAGACTAAGTCTCAAACATTCTGAATATGTTAACTTCTTATTTGTTTTCTAAAAGCTTAAACAAGAACAAAATATGATAAATACAGAAGGAGATGCATCAAAAGCTCTGGTACGAAGGAACCTCAGGGAAGTATCTCATCTCTATCTGAGTACTCAACTCAGGGGGAGACTCTCTTAAGCTTTTGTTCTGTAAATTTTATTGAAAAATCCTAGTTTTTGTAATCATCAAAAAGGGGGAGATTGTTAGAACATAGTTTGATTCTACAACCCTCACAAGAGTTTTGATGATAACAAACACAAAGAATAAATATGCACTCTAAATTTGTGTTTTATGTTGTACAGAAGTTCTAACTAAAACGGCATCAGAATTTAAGCCACAGAAGCACTCAAGCTAAGTAATCAGAATGTTCTGAAGTATGATGATCAAAATCTATGCCAAAGAGAAAGATATTCTGATTCTGTACGGAAGTCCAACATGAAAACTGAACCTATCATGTGCAACAACTTCATTCAGACAAGGATCTTCTTAGTATGGAAAGTGCATTAAGTGACCATTATCATGTTTCCATTTGGACAGATTTGTCATGCCTATATAAACAAGATCAAAGGGTAAAATCATTCACAATTTAAAAACACGACTGCTCTATACAATCTCAAAAAAAAGGCTGCAAAAATTCATATTCATTCTATATTCAATTTGTGTAATACATCACAGTAGTGATACAGTTTTTGTAACGAAAAACAAACAGTACACAGTAAACCTTTTCTTTTGTTTAAGTCATTTTCCTTGAGATAAACCGGTTTATGGTTGTACTCAAGAAGACTTTGGCAGTTGTCAAAGTAGAATTGTAATCAGTTTGATTAGTGAATTAAGTCCTCGTTGGAGAGAGGCGAAATCACCTTGGCGGGTGAACTGGAGTAGTTTGAGATCAAGCAAACCAGGATAAGAATCTCGTGTCTATTGCTTTTGATTTTTAAAGTTTCAATTCAACCCCCCTTCTTGTGTTTTTCACTTCTTCAAAGAATTCATCCGCATAAGCATATTCATCATCTGATTCATCCTCAGCCAAGAAAACCTCGATCATATTAACCTCATGGTAATCATCTCTATAGCCTTACACCTTGATTGTTCCATTATCCAATAACAACTTAATACCTCTTCTTATAATGGAACATCCTTGGGATCCCTGCAGCAAACCCGACAAGATCCATAGTGGTGCTCTACCTGACCAGCCATATGGTAGAAAGTAGTGTGTAATTGCACGAGATCATCATTCATATGGTCCACATCAAAGATCCTGAACTCTCTAGGACATCCAAAGACCATGTTCACTTCCTCCTCATTTCTGCCATAGGCCTGATTATATGGATGAGGCCCTCATCCATCATCTCCTGCAAATCAGCCTTTATCTTATCGCAACCTTGTATATTAGTGCTACAAATATCACAACCAGCATGATCATGAGTATAGTAACTAAACTCGCAGAGGTCTGTATGCATCTTTACCAAGTCTCCTCTGACAAAGTGGATATCATAAATCTGGAAGTCCCGTGGACAACGAGCAACCATGTTGACAACATTCGTTTCTCCATGTTGTGGCAGAGGATTATATTTTACATTAGGAATGACATCTTTGAATGACAAAAGGCCAGATTTAGCCATTTTCTGTACATCAGATTTCAGAGGATAACAGTTTTCCACATTATGCCCTGGTGCACCCTGATGGAAAGCGCAAGTCTGGTCTGCCTTATAGTACCAAGGCAAAGGGGATGGTATAGCAGGGGGTGGCCTAGTTTGGACCAACTTTTTCTGGATTAATGATGGGAGTAGCTTTGCATAACTCATAGGGATGGCATCAAAAGGTTCTCTTCTCTGATTCTACCCTTGACTTCCTTGAGGGGCTGGTCTTTGATAAGCGACTGTAGTCGGAGCAACATTTATAATCGGAGTTACCGAGGCAACATGTTGATGGCGCTGATGACTTTTTCTAGGAAGATTAACCCTTATTTCTTGAATAACAGTGTTTGTTTCTCCTTATTTCTTTTTAACAAATCCAAATGATGGGTTTTTCATATTGCCGAAATTTTCACTCTTTGTCAGACAACCTTCTCTTACAACTTCTTCTAAATAGACGCCCATTCCCACCATTTTAATAAAATCACTAGGTGCACTCGCCACCATTAATTCATAATAGAATGCACCTAGTGTCTTCAGAAAAATCTTTGTCATCTATTTTTCTCCCATTGAAGGAATCACCTGGGCGGCTACTTCACACTATCTCTATACATATTCTTTAAATGACTCCTTGTATTTTAGGACCATGGCCCTGAGTTGATCATGGTCAGGTGCCATGTCCACATTGTATTTGTACTGTCTGATAAACGCTTCACCCAAGTCGTTGAAAGAATGAATATTGGTATTGTCCAGGCTCATGTACCATTTCAATGTTGCACCAGTCAAACTGTCTTGAGAGAAATGAATTAACAGGTGTTGATCAACTGTATGGGTAGACATTCTCCTTACATAGATTACTAAGTGAGCACGATGGCAAGTGTTTCCCTTGTAATTTTTGAACTCCGACACTTTGAACTTTGCAGGTATCTTCACATTTGGCACCAAACACATATCATTCACATTTTGCCCAAACAACTATTTTCCTCTGAGGGCCTAGAACTCTTTCTGAATCTTATCAAACCGGTCTTGAAAATCGTACATTCGATCATATAAACCCAAGATTTCACTTGGTGGAGGAATAGGGCGATACCCTTCATCATTAGCAAATGGGACCACATTCACCGAGGGAGGTGCAGCATAGTGAATCTCATTTTTAGCAGCAGGGGTAACATGCACCACAAGAGGTGTAGGAGCAGAAGCAGTCTGAACAAGTGAAGCAACTTGAGCATCTTGATTATAAACTTCTGGTATAAAGTTCTCTAACATTCCCCAAGGGTATCCCGGAGGCATACGATTATGAACAACAACAGTTAGAGTAGCAGAAATAGGAACAGTCGGAGCTTCAATAGTAACCATTATTTGTTAAGGCTGGGCAATTGGTGGCTGATTCTGAGCAACCACCAAAGATTCCATTAGAGCAGTGAGATTGGCTATATCGGCCTTCAGATCAGAAACTTCCTTGATCATCTCGCGATTCTCTTGTTCTAGATTATCCATCTTCCTTCTGAGATTAACTCGAGTATTGTACTGATGAGACAACTTGCTGAACAAAGTAAAGAAGCTCAGTAAGCCACATGGATATGTACAAAAAATGCAAGAAGTATGTGCAATATGATGCATGATATGTAATTCACATGCTTTATTTTTATTATTAACATTTCAAGGGACTCAAAGATTTGTAGACAATTTGCAAATATCAAAGTTATAACACATTTGAAATACTAAAAATCTCATTATAATAACTTCAAAATGGGTTACAAATTTTAGTACAAGTTTCAATAATCCCAAGTACAAGATGAAAATAAAGTCTAAAATCCTATAAAAACAAAGCTGATGGAGATCACTCTACACGCTGACGCTTCCTTATAAGCTTAGCAATCTTAGTCTTCAACATTTGGTTTTCTTCCGCATACCTGGTGGCGGCCTCCTTCCAATCATCGGAGTCAGGAAGTGAACAACTAGGTCGTGATTGAGGCTTAGAGGAAAAATAAATCCTCTTGCCTCCATCACCTCTACAGCATGGCTCTCAATAATCTCAATCAAATCATCTTTCTCCTTCAGGTCTGCTCGGTAGGATACCTCTAAAGTCTGGCACTTACTCTTCCAAGCATCCTTTTCTTGCTGCATCCTGACTAAAGCAAGCTAAAGTTCTTCCATGTTATCTAATAGGGGAGAATTGGTCTTTACAAACATGGCAGGCATGGGTGCTTCACGGGAATACGGCATCTTCAACTGGATGGCTCTTGCTTGTACCCACTGAAGATAAGGCTCCAAATAAACAGCCATCTAGGTCCCAAATCCTTCCTACTCTTCCTGTGAATGTGATGCCAAGCTTTTGCAATCTCCTTTTTAACTTCCTTATGAACTTCTCCCTCTTTTAGGAAGAAACCACTCAAATGAATACTATTTGGTTTATCCCTCATCCGATATTCAAGTTGTTGTCGTGCAAGAACAGGGTTGTATTTAATTCCTCCCTTTGTACCAAGAAGAGGTACATTGGGGAAACTACCACAACTGTCGACAATCTCTAAATCATAGTATGCCTGATGATACCAAATGTCTTTAGAAGATGCTCATGGGTACATGTATGCATGATGCAACAATCACACACAAGATCACAAACATAGGGTTCATATGTTCAACATCACGAGCATGAGGTCGAAGGTTCTAACCACAAGGTATGATCTAAAATTTATCACCTGCAGAACAAGGTTCTAAGAGGTTCCTAGAGTCTACATCTTTTCTTCGGATATTACCAACATCCCAATTGACTCGGTAATTAGCAATATTCTTAGGAAAAACTCGTTCGAGCATAGTATCGCATGACAACCATTTTCGGGTTACTCCGTCATAGCTTCCGCACTACACCTAAAAGGCCAAGATGGGTTAAAGGTTCTATAGTCCTCAGTTTCAGCAGGCTCCCAGGTTGAAAGCAGCACGTCTTCCCGATTACTCGGTAAATGACACTACAGTCAAAGGGGCCTCCACTGAGTGGGGGATCTCATGTCTCCTTTTTTGGTATTACTCCCTCAAAGTTAACATGACTATACCACTCGTCCTATCTTAAGTTTGCCCAAGTCTGGGTATAGGACTTATGAGAAATCACCAAGCACCCTGAAAATCGGGAAAATCCAGACAGACAGATATACAACATATAACATAGAACAAACAATAGCATATATACAGATATGAGCAAAGATAGGCTCAACCCACTTAGGGATGGACCAGCAATAGGTCAATCTTTCCCCAGTGAAGTCGCCATTTTTTCTGTATGATAGAAATCTTGAGACTAAGCCATTGGATTGACTTGACTCGCACAGATCAAATAAAAATTGCCACTGCGCGTTATTATTTCCAAAGGAATGGGAAAAGAGCTAATAACCCAAAAAGAGGGGGGAAAGAATCTAGGTAAGGGGGTTGGTTATGCAAAGGGAAGGTATTAGCATCCTAAACATCTACGGTAATCCGCGGGAACCTCTTTGAAAATTTGTATATTTTGGCTATAAAATGTTGTATACAAAAATAGATTGTGGGGATGAGAAAAGAAATGTTTTTTTTTTATAATTTTTGCACCGGCCACGGTTGGGAACCTTTAGTGCTACGTACCACATTTTGTGCAATAGGGGATTAGGGTACTCGTAGTTCACCTTTAAAAAAATTTAAAACATAAGTGTGTTGGTTAATTTTAAGAGACGTGACATCATCATCATTGTCCGAGCGGAAAACATACTTACTACCCACAATTATGAGAAGGGAGAATTTGTGTCATCTCAAAGTGGAGGATATGGCTTGGATTTTAAAATTAACAAAGGCCTCACTCAACACCTAAGTAGAAAATATCTCACTTTACTACATATCATAGAAGTATAGTTGTTTGCATCACTACAAGGATTGACAAGAGTCTAATCTGTTTGAGAAAAAATTTAAAGATAAAAGCTAAAATGGTAAAATAGTTTGAATGAGATTGATTGACTTTTAGTCTTCTCAAAAAAATGTCCAAGTATTATTAAATTGATTAAATTTTGATTAAGAAAATATTTTTGAAAATGCGTGGACCTAAGTCCAAGTTTATTATGAAAGTGGTTCAAGTTTTAAAACAAGAAGAATTTTCAAAAGGAGGGAGAAGATTTGAAATTAAAGAAGATGGGAGAATATGAAGAGACTATCCTAAAGCATAAGGTAAAATCTACGGAAAAGAACCGTCTAACCAACAAGAAGCTAACACTTGACACAATGAGTCAATGTAGAATTCCCATCCTTTGGATTTGAAACCAAAAAAACAATTAAGAAAACCAAACTCCATTTGTATTAAGTCTTCACAAAAATTGGACAGAGTAACGGCTGTATACAGATGAATTCCATATCACAGACAAAGCATGTAATCAGAATAACTTGTACACAAAACAAAAAAAACAACCTAATATCTTGGGGTAAACCACAAGAACTCCATACAAAATAACAATTGAGGTCGCAAAGTCTCCAAGATAGGTTAAGGCCCCTAATCCTAAGTCCAAGAAGTCCATGTCTCCAAAATGCAAAGGATAGTAACCTAGTCCAAGTAACATTAAAGTTTTTTTTATGGTTCAAGTTGATTATTAGGTATCTTCAAAAAGAAAAAGAAATGAAAAGCTCAAATGAGAAAAAATAACAATGGCATAAAAGTAAATGCTCAAGTGAGCAAAGATGAAAATAGTATGAAATGTAAATGCTAAAATAAATGTGCTTAAAGTAAAGGCATAGAGTAAAAAAACATAAAATAAAGTCAATTGTTAGGAATTAGTGGTTAGTTGAATGACCATCTTGAAACATGTATTTGGAACTCATTATAGGATTGGTAGAACCAAAGCCTCTCAACAATAAGTTACATTTGCTTTTTGTCAAGTATATCATCCATTTAAGAATTCTTAAGGCAACATTAAATGATCAATGATGTTTAAGTGATCCAGTTTTACCAAAATTGATGAAGATTCATTAGAGGATTGGTAGAACCAAAGCCTCCTAACAATGAATCTTAACGTTATTGAATCAAAGGGTTCAAATCAACATACTTAGGCTTGAAAACATGGGTTTGGGCCACGATGATCATTTCTCGAATCGGGACAAAATTTAGTGTTATGTTAAGCAATCGTAAGTGGACTTATATAGAAGTCGCACCTATTTTGAGACCGGTCAATAGCAATCTATGTACCATATGTTTTGAGACATGATATGGAAATCATGCCCCAATAACATTTAGTACAATTGAGAAAGAGATGAGATGAAGAAGAAATAGGGTAAAAAATAAACCACATTTGAACCAAAAATTTAATCAAATTATTATTAAAATCATTCATCCATTTTTATGGAGTTAGACTCAACACCATGAATTCAATGATGTTAATAAAGTTCATGACCAAAATTTCATAGTCCAAGATTAGCCAGAATATGTACAAAAAATAATATAATATTTAAAATAAAAGAAAAAGGTTTTAAATAATTTTTAAATTTGGAAGTAAGGGGAAAATAGCAATTATATTCAAAACACTCGAGAAAAATTAAGTGAGACCATAGAAAATTCAGAAATGAACTCAATTATTTTAATGAAATTTTTGGTAATTTTTTAAAGTCGTGAACTATTTTTAAACTAATTTAAATTCCTCAAATAAAGGAAAAAGATCAAAAATAGTAAAAATGAGATAAAATTCCACAAAAAATTCAGAAGGTCGGAAATGATAAAAATGATTTTTATAAAAAATTTCATAATTTAAAAATATCAAAAAGTATTTTTAAAACAATTAAAATAAAGCACACAAAGCAAAAACTATGAAGAATATCAAACATCAAAATAAAAATTTGAAAAAATATCACAAAGTCAGAAATAATTCAAGGTATTTTTGTATATTTTTTTTTATAATTTTTGGATAAAAAATAAAAGAGTTATGAATTTTTGAAATTTAAAACAATTAAAATATAAAATTAGAAAATAAAAATAAAACTAAAAAGATGTGGACCATCAGATCATATTCAAAACGCGTTAGTAAGCTGATCAAGTGGACCAGACGTGTTGTACTTGATATGGACCTTACTTGAAAATACACTAGATCGGAAAATAGCCAACGAATCAGAATAAAACAATTGGCGCGCTATCATTGGTTGAGATGAGACATGTCATCGTCTTCAACCTCCAGATGCCCTGCAATGGAGATTTCGTCGAGTTTCTTCAAATGAAAAAATTAGAATCTCAGACTAGTATCAGTGGATTCGTCTCTTCAAGACGATTCTAACCCCATCATCGTGCCAAATTTATGTAAAGTGTGCAAAGAGATATGGATCAAAAACTCAGAAAATAGCGAGCAACTTTCAATTGAGATTTCTTTCTCAATTCTCAATGAATTTAAATATTTTAAGAAGTATAAGAATCGGAAGGAGGATAGAGTAAGTTAGTGCTTCGTTTGGATCCAAATGGTGGAGAATTCTACCTGTTCAAAGTTTAAGAAGGAATCTCTGGAAATGGACTTCTGTAACTTGATTATTGGCTCATTCTGCTTAGTTTAAGTGTTGGAGAGCTTGTATGATGATGGAGGAGGATGAATGTGCAAAGAATTTTGGAGAAAAAGGTTTAAATCTCAGAAACTGATTTCAAAAATTTGAATTTTGTATGAGGTTTTGACAGAGTGTGTTTGGCTCTAAAAGCTTGAGGAAATTAATGTAATAAGGTCCTCTATTTATAGGAAAATGAATGGAAATGAAAATTGGAGAAAACAAATATGTTTGGTGAAAAATTGAGTGGAGGTTGAACACGAGTGAAGTGTGACTTCATTTTCATCAAAACTCATTCAACCTTTGTGTTTTGAGGTGCTAAACACTTATGGAAAGTTTGTTAATCAAGTTTAAATAAAAAATGTGCACAAATCCTATGTTTAGAAGCCACATTATGGATTTCATAATTCTGAATTAGTGAGAAATTCAGTTTCAAGTTACCAACTTCAAAACAACGGCATTCTCAGCTCAAGGGGTCTTAGGGCATAACTCTTGAAGCTTTAGAAATATGAGATTACAAGCTTTATAATGTGCAAAGAATGGGATCAAATGGATGCTTGATCTGAAAGTTGCAATGAGTCAAAGTTGAGAAAAAGAGGTTGACTTTCTATACTTATAAAATTTCTAAGTTTTTCTTCAAAAAAGACTTGTAATGTCTTGCATCTAAACATCGTCTTCCTCTTGAAATTTGCTCTTGACCAAAAAATATGGCATGAATTAAATCTATTGAATGGAATTTTAGACTTTAACCATTAAAAATTTCCAAAAATTGAGAAAGATATGACTTGTTGAAATTGGAAAAAATTCATGAAATGACCTATAATCTTTTGCATCCTTAGGGCATCTTCCATCTATTTTTACACTTTTAACTTAAAAGATGGGTTGAAGTTAACATCTTTAATATTATTATGAAAAAATAATGGGTTCAAGGTGATAAAAATTGACCAAGTTATGATCATTTGAAATCACCTAATGGAATTTGAGGGTTCATCTGGAGGACTTGTAATCTTTCTTCATCATCAAGTTTCTTCCTCATAAAATTTCCTTGAAACTTTTGAAGTGATTTGTTAATAACCCTTTTAAGAGAAGCATGTCTTTGTAATAACTCAAAAATACCAAAATATGAGTAAGATATACCCCTTTGAGGTTCAAAACCTAGCTCCTGGAGCAAGAAATGCTTTGGCAAACCTTTGCAATTTTGACATATCTCCTTAGACAAATACTTTTGTTATGTGAATATGAGTTGTTGAGGATGATAAGGAGAAACAATAGCAACCAAAACCACGTTAAAATCTTGAGAATTAAAGGAGATGTGAACTTATGATTAATGAGTCAAGGATTTTCCCAATTGAGTCAAACTTCTTAAATCAATCTTTGCACCTCTGAGCCATCTTTGACAACTTGAAGTATGAAGAATAATAATAGACTTTGTTATGATATTGCTTCAAAGTATCTTAAATGTTGAGGCTTGAGTCTCAATGAATCTTTGTTGAGGAAAGCATAGAAATGAGCTCATGAATCTATAGATCAATCTTGATGAAATGTGTTGTGCTTTCACCTATAATATCATCAATTAGGGAAAACATTCATATTATTTATTAGTTAAAGGATAATCCAAAAATAGATGATCATAAAGTACAAGTCAAGGTGCTTGGTGATTACCCATAGAGAAAAGCTAAAAATAAGGAGAAGAACCAAACCCTAGTGTGTGATTTTGTTGGGATTAAATTTATATGATGTGGTAGAGGGATGTTAGGGTCAAAAATCGGGGTACAACAGTGAGCTCCAACACTTTCTTCTGGATTTCGTAGAATTAAGCTTCAAAGGTGTCTCGTTCCCCCTTTAGTTAAGGAGGCACTCTTACGAAGTGGATTTGGATGGTATTTCTGCGAGCGGAAGCCATATCCTACAAAAGAAAACAAAAATAAATCTCTGGGTTCTTGAAATGGTTAGTAAAATGCTATGGAATCAAGTTATGATGTCATGAGAAAATAATCACACACAAACAAAGCATACAAGGCCTTAGGTTTAGGCTTTCATGGGGATTATTGGTAAGTACCCTCTTGAAGTTTAGTTGGTTCAACCTGTCCTAAAAAGTAACCGGGTTCTAGGAGCTTCAATATCACTGATCTTTCTTCATCAGGCATTATTTTAGCTCAAGCATCTAAACTGCAACCAAAATATCCCGAAATTATGATCTCAATGAGTTTAGTATCGAGTATCAACCAACATCAGTCTACACCAAAGCCGGCTACCTCACCACTTTCTAATGGCCAAGTTGTTCAACTAAGGTTCTATGGCCAGTTAGTGCCTCTTGACACCACACTGCGGCCCCATATTCTCCTTGACTAGACTCAAGGGACATCGGTACCAACAAATGTGTCACGCTAACATAGACATCACTTCAACCATGTCAGTATACCCCGCACAGTCGCCACGAACTATTGCTACTTACCTAAAATGCCCTCAAATCCAGGTGTAGGATTTTTACAAGTAACAATCCCAAGCATAACCCACAAATGTAAAGCAAACAAGTCAAGAAAGTAAAGAAAAAAAGGTGATCTAGATCCTAAGGTAACCCCACTTTTAGTTTAAATCCCCAGCAGAGTCGTCAGTTCTGTGATACTAGGGGATAACTAACTTGGGTGTTTTGCGTTTTATCGCAATTGTTGCGGATAGTAAGAGTCGCCACCGAAGTTTCTTTTATCTAATAAAGGAAAGTGTGAAAAGAACAGGAAAGACCTTTTGATAATTTTTCTTGAGTTCTGGGGGTAGGTTATGAAAAGGGAAGGTGTTAGCACCCTTTTTACCCGTAGTTATCTATGGGCTCTTAGTTGCTAGCACACTTTTAAATGCTTTGTGTTTTGTGTATGTTTGAAAATGTTTTGAAAAATGGTAATTTTGTAATGATTCTCGTATCACTAAGAATGTATACAAAATGTTTGTTTTGGAAATATTTTGAAAACGCCTTAGTACGGAAAAGTTTGTAATGGTTCCCGTATCATTGAGAATGTATACAAAATGTTTGTTTTGAAAATATTTGTTTGAAAAGAGAGTGTTTGAAAAGATGTTTGTTTTAGAAATGTTTTGAGCAAGCAACTACGAACGTTCTACCTACTCAAAAGAAAGTCTTTATTCTTTTCCTCCTCATTTAGATAGTGCTATCTTACCATTAGTTAGTAAGGAACCATATCATTGGATGTGAAGGGAAAGGCGTGTGTTGTTGTACAGTCATAGAAGGCAACATTGTATGATACTTTAGCAATTTTCATAAGGGACTAAGATCGTTTATCAAAGGCAACGTCGAAGGGTCATCGAGGGACTACGGATCTTGCAATCGAGGGTATTTGCTAAAGTATCCCACGTTCGAGGGACATGACTATTTTATTCGAGGCAACAAGTGTGGGTTACCCTAGAGGTGCAAGTGTGTAAAGTGTTTTTGTTTTCATGCATTCATCTTGATTAGGGTTGTCTAGTATTGATTTTAAGATCTTGCTATACAAACCCTAATTACTAGCAATAATATGGAAAGCGATAAATTGAAAATTTTAAATGTTCTACGCTATTACAATACTTTGAAGGATGGGGGATACAAATTTACAAATGGGGTGAGAAGTAAAGTAAACCCTAATTACTATTATGTGGCTTTGATAATTACATGATTCATAATGTAAAAATTATGCAAGAAAATATAAAGTGAAAATAAATTGGTTTTTAGGTTTTTTGATAGAAAAGGTTTTGTAGTTGAAAATAAAACCTAGGTCTAAGTTAACTTTAAAAATAAAACTAATTGTTTATAAAAAATTTCTTGATGTTTCATTTAGAAAAATGTTTTATGGTGTGAGGTCATCTCCAAGCAATGCAATATGTCCAAAGTAACCTAAAAAATCTCAAAATCAAGAAATTTGGTACCTGAGCTGACACGGGCTATGTCAGTGGACACGGGCACCCGTGTCAGGACCTGTCCCAGCTCCTCTGCATATTTTTTGTTCCAACCAAAATGACACAAGTCGTGTCGTGTGACACGGGCACCCGTGTCATCCCTTTCTTGCATGTTTTTTGCACGTGTCTGAACTATTTGAGTTGACACGGGCATCCGTGTCAGGACCTGCCCTACACTTTTGTTAAGTTTCTGATTGACACAGGTCATCTCGTGTGACACAGGCACCTGTGTCAGCCCCTGTCCTGGCTTTTTACTGATTTTTCTCTCTGATCTTCCCTGTTGTATCCTTTTGAAAATGAATGCAAATGATGTATGGATAAAGATATTATAGTTTGAGAAAGTTTACCCCTTGAAGCGAAGACTTTAGAACATGTACGAATGTTTCCGGGTGCGAAGTTGTGATTGATTGATCTCCTTTGGACCTTCTTGAATTTATTCCAATCCTCCCTTTGTGCTGAAAGTAGCTGAATCACTCCAACCAAGTCAAGTTGCAAAATACCGTTTTTGAGTTTGGAAGATGGTGATAGTGATGTTACAGAAGTTGTTCTTGTGTTTGAATAACTTCTATATGATGTATGTGAAGTATTTGGATGGTTTATTTGGTCAAAACTTGCAAGGTGTGAGAGGTTCAAAGATTTGGACTTCAAAGCTCACAAGTGGAGGTTTTATAGATAATTCTTGTTTTTTGAGAGTATAGGAGTTTTGAGGGCTTGTTCATCTCTTTTTAATATTTAAAATTATCTCTCTATTTATAGGCAAGAGGTTTTAAGACAAGGTTTGATCATATTTTCCAAGATCACATGTTGTGGCTAGGTTGGGTTGTAAGTGAGAGTTCATGACTTTTCATGGTTCCAATGTGGGCATGGCCTGCTTTTTAAGAGTGCTTTGCAGGTTGTAGATGGTTTCTTCTTGCTTTGACATTGTGTATATGCGGAACGAACCATTGAGAGGCTCAAGGATTTGACATTGTGGTTAAAGCATGCTTTTCAAGAATGGCAATGGTGCCTTTATGCCAAAAACGGAAAGATCGCTTGGACAATGCTTAAGCCAAATGGACCATAGCTCAAAAGTTTGTGTAAGCCTTAAATTATGGTGAGATTTGCAAGTAAGAAGGCCTGTAACACAATATTATGCAACATAGCATGTAGATTGGATTATGTGTTCTTCACCAAAATGGCTTGTAATTCAAGAATGGATGCCCAACTTCATGCCTTTGAATCTCCTAGCTTAAGTATGATAAATTCATGCTCTTGGATGTTTTGGAAAGCTTGAAATATTGTCTAGAACTTTCATGTTGACCACTTTGGCTAAATCAAACTGGAACTTGATGAAAATTGGCCAAGAAATTGAGATAAAAACTGACTAAAACCTGTTGAAAATTTCTCTAGTGTTAGAAGAAAATGCCATGACTTCATGGGCCTGTATCTTCAAATCTAAGCATTTTTTGGACATCAACCCTATAATACAAAGTTTTAGAATTCATCAATATATACAACTTTCATGTTGACATTTTTCTTTGAATCATCTTGCATCTTGGTGAAAAAATGTCATGCACTAATGAAATTATCAAGTGTAAAAACACTTAGAAAATTTCTAAGTATTGGAAATTTTGACTTTTTGTTGACTTTCTTGATTCTTGATGATCAAGTTTGATATTTTTGTAGGTCTTGATGAATTTTGATCTTTGAAATTTAATGTTGACCGAAAAGTCAAAGTTTGACTTTTTGTGTATCTGTTGACTTTTCGTCAGTTGATCCAAATTTCAACTATCAAACCTTTGATCCTGAGAAATGATTTGAGCCATGAAATTAGGTCAATATGTTGTGTTTGAGTCCTTGAGACTATGCTTAAGGTCATGTATTAGGTCAAAAGTTGGTGATTAATCATTCTCAGTCAAAACCCTAATTTGGAATCTCAATGCTTAAGAGATGATCTGACTTAGTCAACACTTGTGCAAGCTTGAGTCATTGAGGAGTTTTGGGTGAGAAATGTCTTGAGAAAATAGAGGGAAAATTTAGGGGTACAACAGTTGCCCCTGTTCATTCTTCTTAAACCTAAAGAGTTAGATTGGTTTACATTTTCTTATTCATACTTGTTCTAAACACCATGATGAACTCATTTGTGAACATGAAATTAGTTAAATATGCATAGATTAAAATATTCAAATTCAAGAAAATTACCAAAACCGGTGGGCTTGTGTAATCTATTCCACACATGAATAGATTTGTTTCTGGACTTGGTGAGATTCCTGGGAGCTTCATGAACACGATTTAAGGCTTGGTTTTGATTGAGAGTGGCTGGAAATTTTGATACGAGTTTGCACCATTCTTTGAAAATTTATGATTTCGAAACCTTGCTTATATGGTATCCACTTTGTATATTTTTCAATTGAGTGTTGCATGTATTTATAGAGGGATGAAAAGGATCAAAACAAGGCAAGGATCTTGTATCATTATATCATAACTCATTGCAAAGAAAACACATTGAAATCTTTCCAAAATTGTTTTAAAAACATTCCAAACTTAAATATTCTTGTTCCCAACATGTTTTAACGGATTTGCCAAGCTCTTATGAGGCCTTGGGCCTTCTATAAGATATCCAAATGAATCCCACACGCCTTTTGGTCCATCAACTCATATTTTATTTGATTTATTTTGACTTAATTTGAATAAAATCAAAATAAACAAAATAAAAAATCAAAGTAATGTATAAATGTACATAGAGGTCCTATTACAGGTTATAAACATGTTTAAACCTCAAAAGTTAGGCCCATTAGTCCAAAAGTTCAAGATTGCTCAAATGAAGTTTCATGCATTTTCTCAAACATTACCCAACTTGCACCAATCATAACTCTCTCAAATTTCATAATTTGAAGGTGGTATTGGACTTTTTGGAAAGATAAAGATATAACATACAATCTCTATGTTGATAATTTTTGAATTTGAATACTTTATCTTGATGTAAGTTGCCTTGACAAATAATGTCTTTTTGTTGACTTTTGAAATGACCTATAATGTCTTGGCCCGTATCTCTTAAATGAAGCACTTTTGGACTTGAGATTAGAGAGACAAAGATGTAGATAATTGAATTTCCTTAAAATTAGCTTTGGTTTGGGAAAAATATATGAAGCATTTGAAATTTATGCTTGGTCAAAGTTCAATTGACTTCTCCTAAGGAAACCCTAATTTGGCAACTTTTGACTTTTGATGGTTTGAGGGTTTTTCTTGAGGAATCATGATCAATACTTGATCAAATGATGAATGTGACTTTAAAATCTTGATGTTGGCCAAAAATATTGAAGTTTGAGTGTATGTTGGCCACATTTGACTTTTTACCCTTTACAGTTGATTTTCCATCGTTTGAGCAATATACTGAACAAACTTGTGATGCAGGGCTTGAAATATGACATGAGGATTCTTTGAAGCATATTAGGAGTCATGAAAAACCATTTGAGGTATTAGAAATCCAATTTCCTTTGAGAAAATCAAAACCCTAGTTGTAGGCTAATTGCTTAGGAGAAGACTTGTCTGGTCAATTCCTTGAGGAATCTTTAGCAATTGAGATCCCTAGGAAGATGAGTATACCTCTTAAAATAATTTGATTTTAAAATGAGAGGGCAAATTTTGGGGTACAATAGCTGCCCATGTTCAATCTTCTTAAACCTGAAGGGTTAGATTGGCATGCTCATCATTCGTGGTCTGAAGGTGGAAGAGGATTGAACACTTAAGTACCCAGAAATTTGCACTCGCATATGCACAAAGTAATACTGTTGGTTGATTGTACTGGGAATGGGCTTAAAAATGTCATTTGGAGAGTGACGGGATGTCGTCAGAGATAGGCTTATAGATGCCATCCAGAGTAACTTATTGATAGGAATATCAGAATGAGTCTACGCCTGACTTTGTCTAAAAGAATATCAGAGTGAATTTATGCTTGATTTTATCTAAATGATGCACTAGAATGAGTCTATGCCCTACTTTGTCTAGAAGATGTACGGGCGTGAGTCTACGCCTGACTTTGTCTAAAAGAATAATCAGAATGAAATCTATGCTTGATTTCATCTAGAAGATATCTACGCCCGACTTCATCTAGAAGAGATATTGGAAGGAGTCTACGCCTTCCTCTTTTTCTAAAAGAGTTTCAGAGGAACTCTACGCTTGACTTCATCTGAATGATGCATTAAAATGAGTATATGTTCGACTTTGTCTAGTAAATGCATTTGGAATAAGTTTATGCCCGACTTTGTCTAGCAGATGCATTTGGAATAAGTCTATGCCCGACTTTGTCCAAAATAATATCAGAAGGAAATCTACGCTTGATTTCATCTAGAAGATATCTATGTTCGACTTTATCTAGAAGAGATATTAGAAGGAGTCTACGCCTGACCATTTTTCCAAAAAAGTTTCATAAGGAAATCTACGCTTGACTTCATCTGAATGATGCACTAGAATGAGTCTACGTTCGACTTTGTCTAGCAGATGCATTTGGAATGAGTCTACGACCGACTTTATACAAAAGAATATCAGAAGGAAATTTACGCTGGATTTCATCTAGAAGATGCATATGCCCGACTTTATCTAGAAGAGATATTGGAAGGAGTCTACGCCTGAATTTTTTTCCAACAGAGTTTCAGAAGGAAATATATGCTTGAATTCATCTAAATGATGCACTAGAATGAGTTTATGCCCGACTTTCTCTAGCATATGCATTTGGATTGAGTTTACGCTCGACTTTGTCCAAAATAATATCAGAAGGAAATCTATGCTTGATTTCATCTATAAGATGTTTACGCCCGACTTTATCTAGAAGAGATATTGGAAGGAGTCTATGAAGAAGTGAAAAACACAAGAAGGGGATTGAATTGTTAAACTGAAAATCAATTGCAATGAACACGATATTTTTATCCTGGTTCGTTTGATCTCAAACTACTCCAGTCCACCCGTCAAGGTGATTTCGCCTCTCTCCAACGAGGTCTTAATCCACTATATTCAACTGAATATTACAATCTTCTTTAACAACTGCTAAAGCCTTCTTGATGAAAACCACAACTCGGTTTGTCAAGGAAACACTTTCTTACAAAGAAGATAAATCTAGGTGTGTGAATGTTTTCTACAAAACTGTATCACAACTGTGATGTTACAGAATTTAAGCTTATGAAACTAGATTGCTAAAATACAGAGTGAGGAATTGTGAAGCGTTTAGCAAACTGAAAGAAGGAAGATGATGATTAGCTTTTAGGCGTGTAATATATTGTAGAGCATTAGCCAATTCAATCTTCATTGTCTTGTTTATATGGCATTGAAATTGTTGAACGTTGGAGCAATAATCTTGATTCAATGCCAATAACAAACTTTCCTTATTAAGCAGATCTTGTCTGGAATGATGCCGTTGGTAATAATTCTCTTTCAATGCACAGTACCGTTGCAACTTAAGGCGTGTTCTGGCTTGGCCTCATTCTGACTCTGCTTAAGTGCTGATGAACTGTTGTTGTCTTTATCAGAGTGTTGAGCGCAGTTCTGTTCATCAAGCTTCAGTATACACGTGAATTATTCTTCTGATTCTGGTATTCTGATATAGCATCTTCTGATGCTGACATTGATAACCAATATTCTGATGCTGATTAAGATGTACTTTTGCTGATGCCTATCAGAGTTTCTGCAAAACAGAACGTAATATTTTAAGTAGCAAATAGTTCTTATATGATTCACATAATTAATATGTCCTTTCATTTTGTTATCATCAAAACTTAAACTTAGGGTAGTAGATTCAAACTTTGTTCTAACAATCTCCCCCTTTTTGATGATGACAAAAACTAGATATTTTTTAATTGAAAATAACGTGAAAAAGTATCAGAGATAACTAAATGATAAGATGTATCAGAGTAAGAGGTTATCAAAGATAAGGGATAAAGAGATATCATAGTTGAGAGATACTCCCCCTGAATTTATTACTTCCCTTTTTTATTCCAAGAGTTCTTCAGGATCAGATCTTTGTTGCCTTTCTTTGAACATCAGAATATCAGAGTTTGACTATCAGAAGCTTTAGATTAGAATGTCAGAGCTTTAGTCTTCAGAATATCATAGAGCATTCTTGTACCTGTAGACTTAAGCAAAAACAGAAAACATATTCAAGTATATCAGAGTTAGAATGTTTGAGATTTTTTGTCTTAGTAATCCGTTATTGAAAAATATCATTCTTGTTCTCCCCCTTTTTGTCAGCAATCAAAAAGTGTAAGTGCTAAAACAATTAGAGCAGAAAAACTTGTCATATTAAAATATTCAGAATCAAACAAAACAGTACAGAAGGTATGCAGAGAAAACATGAAAATGGCATGAATGAAAATCTAAGGTTGGGGAGGAAGGCGTGTGAACAGGTTCTCCAGCATGGTTTTGATCTGATCAGCAGTCTCATTCTGCTTGTGCACCATGCTGACTACTGTATCTATCTTGCTATCCTGCACATCCATCCTTTCTTTCATCTTCTGGTCATTTTCATCCATCCTTTGCTGCAGACGAATATCATTCAGCTTCAGCTCTTCCAGAGTCTGCCTGTCCAAGGCAGCTTGAGAAACATCAGAAGCAGGGAGCTTCTGAGAGCTTTCTGCAATATCTTCAGCTTGGCTGACTTCAGCTTGAATAGTCTGATCTTCTTCTGGCTACACCTTTGAAGTTGGACGCTTCTCAGACCATGGCTCACTATCCAGAGGGAGCACGTCTTCTTTCAGCAGCTGACTTCCAACTTCATTCAGAAGCTTGCTGAAATTCTGCTGTGCTTGCTCATAATTGATGTCCTACAACTTGAGGGCTTCAGCACGTACCCAAATTCTGAATTGTGACCAGAGCTGGTCAGAGGCAGCTGGATCAATCATTCCAGGACAGACTTGCTTCAGAGAAGTAATCCACTGCTGCAAACCTGTTTCAAAATTCATAATACCAGAGCCAACATCTGGCTGTTTTGGTTTTGGAATGGCTATTTTATTTTTCAGATCAGCAAGACGGTCAAGGATTGTTAAATCTATGAAGGTCCTGCTGGGGTTTTCAGTGGTTTGCTTGGGAGCTGTTTGTTTGGGAGATGGAGTGGGAGAATCAGAAATAATGATTGGAATGTTTGGGGTTTTGGGAGTATTTGGTGGTGTGGATTCTGGCGAGGATGGCAGTTGGGCCATGGTTACTGTTGTTCCACATGGCAGCTGGATTGCCAGAGGTTGTGGTTCAGAGGATTAAGGAGAATGTGGTTCAGAAGGTGGAGGAGATGGAGTTTCAGAGTGATGAAACTCAGGTTGAGGTGATGGTGGATGAATTTCTGGTTGAGGAGAGGGAGAAGGAATTACTGGTTGTGGAGAAGGAGGAGGAATTTCTGGTTGTTCAGGAATATGTGGTTCTTCTGGAATGGGTGAGAGGGGTTGTTCTGGTTGTGGAGAGTGGACAATTTGTGGTTCAGAGTTTGGATTATTGGAGGGGTGATCAGAAGCATGTTGATCAATGTCAGACAACACTTTGTCAATTGCTGATGTTGTTGAAATTGTTGGTTTGGGATGTTTGGTGCAGGGTCTTCTGAGTTGTAGTGCCTCAGAAGGGTCATCTTCTGGTTCAGTTTCATCTATTGTTGGGATGGGGATTGGGATTCTATGAGAGGTTGGAGTTGGGATTGATGTTGGAATAGTAGAAGAATTTAAAACAGAAGCAGCAGACAAAATAACCTCTTTTCTTGGGTGTCTGCTGGGATGTTCCTTCTGAAGGGGCCTTCCTTTTCTTCGTCTTCTTCAGTGTAACTTCTGGTTGAGGTTGGTGCAGATCTTTGATATTCAGATTGGGATCTGTACCATCAGCCTTGCACGCGTCCAGATATCTGAGAACCACCACTGGTTTGGATTCTATCTCAGAAAATAAAGGAAAGTCACTCAGTGGGACTCTTCTGCTGGTGATGTCAGCAGTGGGAGTAACGCTGGGTTCCTTTCTGATATTCTCTATTAACTTCATTTTCTTCAGATTCTTCGCGTTCAGAGGCTTCCCAACCGTTGGTTCAATGGTGCTTAACTCTTGAGCTTCTATCAGGTTCTCTATCAGCCTATTCTCAGTCAAAATATCTGATATTAACCTTCCAAAAGGTATCCAATCCCTCTTTGTTCTTTCTTCTTCCCTGGTTTCCTTCACGCTTGTTCTGAGGTGATTAAACAGAAGATGAGCCAAGTTGATTTTTACCTTCTGATTGATAAAATAGATCAGAAACTGTTGATCTATATTTATGTAATCAGGGGAACTAGTTGGCTTCCTATGATTAAAACACCCCAGAATTATCTTCGCCCAAACTCTGTGGTGATCCTTCAGATCTCTGATCTTGCTGCTGGGCACCCCAAGGGTAAAAATCCTTTCTGCTATATTGCCCACGTCAGCACATCTTTCAGCCATATCAATACAGCGGACGCCACCGCCACTGTAACCAATCAACTTTGCTATGTGATCCTCAGTGATCACAATCTTCTTCCCCATTATGTAGGAGGTGACTTGATGCGTTGAAGCAGTTGCATGAATCCAGAACTCCTTGACTAACATTGGGAATGTTGGTCCAACCAACCTGTCAAAATACCTTTCCCATTTCTGTGCCCTAACTTCTTCTGTTAAATCAAAACCATTCTCTTTCAAACTGCCAAAATCAATAATCAATTCAGACAACACTTCAAGATTCTTCACTGGAGTAAGGAGTGTTCTGAAGGGAACTTGGTACTGTTCAGATGATGCTTTCTTCTGAGAACCTGCAGAAGCACTGCTGGAGGTTGCCATGTTCACACTTAGGGATTTTGAGAAAAACTGAGAAAATGGGTTTGAGAGAGATGAACACAGAAAAATGCAGAGAATACTTGAGAGATAATGAGAAACTGTAAAAGATTAAAGTGAGAGGTTAACGTGTTTAAATAGGCTTCAGAATATTTTGAAGGAGTAAACGTTTTCAAGAGAGAGAAATAAAATCATGATTACGTTTTAAAAACATGATTACTTTCAATTAATGCTTGCTGATTTTGGGGGATTTGAGAAAGATACTTAAAACGGTTACCAGACATGTGTCTCAATGCACCCAATCAGCGTTTTGCCTTCTCAGAAGCGTGCACGCGTGTTCTGCTTCAGAGATATGCTGATGATTGCATGACACTTGTTTGATTTAGTGATCAGCACGTCTACCCTTGAGCTTAGACTCTCAGATCTTTAAGACTAGCCTCTGATACAATTTGCATGTTCTATCTTTCTGAAAAGAGATTGATCAGAAGTTCACAGTAAAACAAATACATTCTGAAGATAAATATATGGAATTTAAACATTTTCACTCTGGGCATATTTTCATGCTGAGATGTTTCAGAATGAAATTGAACCTATCTTCAGAAAGGGGTTTAGTGAAGATATCAGCCCATTGATGGTCTGTATCTATAAATTTTAAGTTCAAAATTCCTTTCTGAATATAGTCCCTAATGAAGTGATGTTTTATTTCTATATGCTTAGCTCTAGAATGTAAAATAGGATTCTTACTTAAGCAAATAGCAGAAGTATTATCAGAGTATAGGGATGTTACTCTCAAAAATCTGGAAGTCTTCAAGCTGACTTTTCATCCAGAGCATTTGTGTGCTACATCCTGCTGCTGCAATGTACTCAGCTTCTACTGTTGATAGCGCAATTGTGGATTGCCTTTTGCTGGACCAAGAGATCAGATTTTCTCCCAGAAACTGGCAGCTTCCAGAAGTACTTTTACGCTCTACTCTGTCTCCAGCAAAGTCAGCATCGCAGTAGCCTACTAAACTGTAATCACTAGATTTTCTATAAAACAAACCCAGATTAGTAGTACCTTTCAGATACTTGAAAATTCACTTAACAGCTGTTAAGTGAGATTCTCTAGGATCTGATTGGAATCTAGAACAAATACATATGCTGAATAATATATCAGGTCTTGAAGCTGTTAGATAAAGGAGAGAACCAATCATACCTCTGTAGACTTTCTGTTCTACCTTTTTGCTTATCTCTTCTCTTTCCAGAATGCACGTGGGATGCATTGGAATCTTTGATGGCTTACATTCTGAGAGGTCAAATTTCTTTAGAAGATCTCTGATGTATTTGCTCTGATGAATGTAAGTTCCCTCTGGAGTTTGATTGATCTGAATTCCTAGAAAGAATTCCAGTTCCCCCATGAGGCTCATCTCAAATTCTGCCTGCATACACTTAGCAAATTTTCTTCCAAGAGATGGAATAGTAGAACCAAAAATAATATCATCAACATAAATTTGACAGACTAAGATGTCATTCTTAACTGATTTACAGAATAAGGTAGTGTCCACCTTCCCTCTGGTGAATTCATTTTCTAACAGAAAGTTACTTAGCTTTTCATACCAAGCTCTGGGAGCTTGTTTCAGACCATATAGTGACTTCTTTAGTTTGAAAACATGTTCTGGATGTTTTGTGTTTTCAAAACCAGGGGGTTGGTGCACATAAACCTCTTCTTCTATATAACCATTTAAGAATGCACTCTTGACATCCATCTGATACAGAGTGATGCCTCTATTAACAGCAAATGAAATTAAAAGTCTGATAGATTCTAACCTGGCGACTGAGGCAAAGGTTTATGTATAGTCTATCCCTTATTGCTGACTATAACCTTGTGCAACCAGTCGTGCTTTATTTCTGATGACTTCACCTTGTTCATTTAGCTTGTTTCTGAAGACCCATCTTGTTCCAATGACGTTGAATCCTTTTGGTCTGGGAACAAGATCCCATACGTCATTTCTGGTGAATTGATTCAGCTCTTCTTGCATTGCCAGAATCTAGTCATTATCCAGAAGTGCTTCATCAATAGAAGAAGGTTCAATCAGAGACACAAGTCCCATGAGGGTTTCTTCAGAGTTTCTGAAGCTTGCTCTTGTTCTGATTGGATCTTCCTTTCTTCCTAAGATAGTCTCTTCTGGGTGATCCAACCTGCTTCTGGGTAATCTCTTCTGAGGTTGATCAGCAGCTGTTGTAGGATTGCTAGCAGTGCTCCTTTCAGACGTTGAAGGAGTGTCTGTGTTGAGAGCTTCTGATGACTTGTCTTCAGAACCTGTAAATTCAATTTCCATACCTGCAAAAACTTTATTCTGCTTTGACTTTTCAGAGTCAAGCTTATCATCAAAACGAACACTGATTGATTCTTCCACAATCTGTGTTTCTGTATTGTATACTCTGTACCCTCTTGAGCGTTCAGAGTATCCTAACATAATACACTTCTGTGCTTTAGAGTCAAACTTGTTCAAATAATTCTTTGTATTTAACATAGAACAGGTACATCCAAATGGATGAAAATATGAAATGTTGGGCTTTCTGTTCTTCCACAATTCATATGGAGTCTTTTCCAGAATAGGTCTTATTGAGATTCTATTCTGAATGTAACACGCTGTGTTTATTGCCTCTGCCCAGAAGATCTTAGCAACGTTTGTCTCATTGATCATGGTTCTGGCCATTTCTTGCAATGTTATGTTCTTTCGTTCTACAACTCCATTTTGTTGGGGAGTTCTAGGACAAGAGAAATCATGCAGAATGCCTCTGTCATTAAAGAATGACTCAAAATATTTGTTTTCAAATTCTCCACCATGATCACTTCTGACTTTAACGATTCTAAGATCCTTTTCATTCTGAACTTGGTTACAGAAGGTAACAAACACAGAGTGTGACTCGTCCTTGTGTCTTAAGAACTTTACCCATGTCCATCTGCTATAGTCATCTACGATTACTAACCCATACTTCTTGCCACTGACTGAAGCAGTTTTAACTGGTCCAAATAAGTCAATGTGCAGAAGTTCTAATGGCTTAGAGGTAGAAACAACATTTTTAGATTTAAAAGAAGGTTTTGCAAACTTGCCTTTCTGACATGCTTCACACAGAGCATCTGAATTGAACTTCAAATTAGGAAGTCCTCTGACCAGATTGAGTTTGTTAATCTGAGATATTCTTCTCATACTAACATGCCCCAATCTTTTGTGCCAGATCCACTGCTCGTTGTTAACAGACAGAAGGCACTTTACATTCTGACTTTTCAGTTCAGAAAGTTTGATTTTGTAAATGTTGTTTTTCCTCTTTCCATTAAACAGGATAGTCCCATCTTTCTGACTAACAGCTTTACATGATTTTTGATTAAAGATTATATCATAACTGTTATCACTTAATTGACTTATGGATAACAGATTATGCATTAATCCATCTACTAGCAGAACATTATTAATAGAGGGAAGATTTCCATTACCTACAGTTCCAGAGCCAATGATCTTTCCCCTCTGATTGCCTCCAAAGCCAACGTGGCCTCCAGGCTTAAGTTCCAGGCTTTGGAACATATGCCTTCTTCCCGTCATGTGTCGCGAGCAGCCAGAGTCCAGGTACCATGACTGGTGTTTCTGACTTGCTGCTAAAGATATCTGCAACATGTATTATTTTATCCTTAGGTACCCAGATTTTCTTGGGTCCTGATTTGTTAGATTTACCAAAACTCTGGTTGAATTTTGGTTTCACAGAGTACTTACTGCTAGTGTATTTAATATCATGTGTGTGACCATACACAAAATGTGAATTCAAAGGTGTGTGTTTAATGGTTAAATCCATGACATTCTTTGGTGTAGGAACCTTACCTTGGTATCCTATTCCCTTCCTTCCGTTTCTGCTAACTCCATAGATCATTGAAGCCATTTTTCTTCTATCTATGCTTTTAGCAAGGAACTTCTGGAAATTGTGATCATACTCCTTGATGATCTCATCAGCGTTGCTGGGAGTTTCAGAAATTGGTTCCTTCTGAGAGTTTTGTAAAGTATTTTCTAATTTTGAAATTTTAATTCTCAGCTCAATTCTCCAATTTAAGACTCTCAGTCTTATTAGAGTCAGATTCTAGATTCCTTTTCAGGTCTCTGAATTTAACTCTAATCTGCTGATACCTTTCCAGAATCTCATTAAGGCTTTCAGCAAGTTCAGCCTTGGTAAAATTAACAGCAAAGTTAGGAAATACCTCTTCAGTATCTGATTCTGAGTCTGATTCAGAAGCTTCACTATCTTCTGAAATGTTAGCCATGAGAGCTATGTTTGCTCTCTCATCATCTGATTCTGATTCAGCTTCAGACGAGTCAGAGTCATCCCATGTATCCATGAGACTTTTCTTCTTTTCTCTTCCAAACTTCTTTTTGGGCTTTTCCCTCTGAAGCTTTGGGCAGTCACTCTTGTAGTGTCCTTGCTCATTGCACTCATAGCAGATGATGTCCTTGGTGTTTGGCTTTCTGCTACCTGAGGAGCCTTCAGATCTTCTGTATCTAGAGGAAGAATTTGTCCTTCTGTATCTGGAAGAAGACTCGTTCTGATCAGATCTTCTGGGATTCCTGAACTTTCTTTGTCTCTGCTTCCACAGTTGATTCACTCTTCTGGAGAGGAGGGAGAGTTCGTCTTCTTCTGATGAGGATCCATCAGATGTTTCTTCAACTGCCAGCAAAACTTTAGACTCAGATTTTTTGTTAGATTTTAATGCTAAAGGCTTACCTTGCTTCTGGGGTTCATCAGCTTCTAGCTCTATCTCATGACTTCTGAGGGAGCTAATAAGTTCCTCCAGAGAAATTTTGTTGAGATCTTTTGCTAGCTTCAGAGCTGTAACCATTGGCCTCCACTGCTTGGGTAAACTTTTGATGATTTTCTTGACGTGATCAGCAGTAGAGTAACCTTTGTCCAGAACCTTGAGACCAGCTACCAGAATCTGGAATCTTGAGAACATTGTTTCAATGGATTCACTTTCTTCCATTTTGAACACCTCATACTTCTGAATGAGCGCCAGAGCTTTAGTTTCTTTGACCTGAACGTTGCCCTCATGCGTCATTCTGAGTGAGTCAAACATGTTCTTTGTTGTGTCTCTGTTGGAGATCTTTTCATATTCAGCATACGAGATGGCGCTGAGAAGGATGGTTCTGGCCTTGTGGTGATTCTTGAAGTCACGCTTTTGTTGGTCAGACATTGTTTTCCTATCAATCTTCTGACCGCTTGCATTCACAGGGTGCGTGTATCCATCTGTCACCATATCCCACAGATCAGCATCATGTGCCAGAAAGAAGCTTTCAATTCTGTCTTTCCAGTAATCAAAGTTTTCTCCATCAAAGACTGGAGGTTTCCCGCTGAATCTGTCTCTGTCCTCATGGTTGTCATTGCTGGTGTGAGAATAATTTCCTGCCATTGTGTTTTTCTGACGCTGGATCTTGTACTGATACGGTTAAGTGTTTTAGCTCAGAACCAGGCGCTCTGATGCCAATTGAAGAAGTGAAAAACATAAGAAGGGGGGTTGAATTATTAAACTGAAAATCAATTGCAATGAACACGATATTTTTATCCTGGTTCGTTTGATCTCAAACTACTCCAGTCCACCCGTCAAGGTGATTTCGCCTCTCTCCAACGAGGTCTTAATCCACTATATTCAACTGAATATTACAATTTGCTTTAACAACTGCTAAAGCCTTCTTGATGCAAACCACAACTCGGTTTGTCAAGGAAACACTTTCTTACAAAGAAGATAAATCTAGGTGTGTGAATGTTTTCTACAAAACTGTATCACAACTGTGATGTTACACAATTTAAGCTTATGAAACTAGATTGCTAAAATACAGAGTGAGGAATTGTGAAGCGTTTAGCAAACTGAAAGAAGGAAGATGATAATTAGCTTTTAGGCGTGTAATATATTGTAGAGCATTAGCCAATTCAATCTTCATTGTCTTGTTTATATAGCACTGAAATTGTTGAACGTTGGAGCAATAATCTTGATTCAATGCCAATAACAAACTTTCCTTATTAAGCAGATCTTGTCTGGAATGATGCCGTTGGTAATAATTCGCTTTCAATGCACAGTACCGTTGCAACTTAAGGCATGTTCTGGCTTGGCCTCATTCTGACTCTGCTTAAGTGCTGATGAACTGTTGTTGTCTTTATCAGAGTGTTGAGCGCAGTTCTGTTCATCAAGCTTCAGTATACACGTGAATTATTCTTCTGATTCTGGTATTCTGATATAGCATCTTCTGATGCTGACATTGATAACCAATATTCTGATGCTGATTAAGATGTACTTTTGCTGATGCCTATCAGAGTTTCTGCAAAACAGAACATAATATTTTAGGTAGCAAATAGTTCTTATATGATTCACATAATTAATATATCCTTTCATTTTGTTATCATCAAAACTTAAACTTAGGGTAGTAGATTCAAACTTTGTTCTAACAGTCTACGCCTGACTTTTTTCCAAAAGAGTATCAGAATACGCTTGATTTCATATGAATGATGCACTAGAAGCTGTCTACGCCCAACTTCATCTAGAAGAGGTATTGGAAGGAGTCTACGCCTGACTTTTTCCCAAAAGAGTTTCAAAAGGAAATATATGCCTTACTTCATCTTAATGATGCACTAGAATGAGTCTACACTCGACTTTGTCTAGCAGATACATTTGGAATGAGTCTACGACTGACTTTGTCCAAATGAGCATTAGAAGGAATCTACACCCGATTCTATGAAAATGTTTGTTATGTAGACAGTCACCCCTTCCAGTTTTGGGAATTGATCTACATCTTGTCTGTAAATTATTGATAATATTCATCTCTTTGCAGATTTAACCTGAAAAGATAAAGTTAGCTTTATGCAATGTCATGGTGTATGCATTACGTAATGATGCTCTCAAGATAAATGAGAATGTTGCATGTGTTTTATATGTATATGTTATGATATTGTAAATGATGTATGGATGTGACATGTGTTGTACCCCAAATTTTGACCTAAGATACCATCTCCCATCTGCATCATTACATTGCAAGGGTTTTGACCTATTTTTATCAACTTTCAAAGCAGTTTTTAAATTCATAACTTTTTCAAGTCAAGAGTTGTTTTTTTTTAACGCTAAATTTATTAATCGATCAATGCTAAAACAATGTTTATTTAATTATTTATTATTCTGAATTTAAATAATTGGAACTTATTTTCAGTTATTATATAAATTAAAGAATTATAAATAGTAAAGTAAATATTTGAAAAGAAAGTTATTAATTGATCAAACAATATTTATTTAATTATTTATTATTCTAAGTTTAAATAATTGAAATTTTATTTTCAGTTATTATAATTTAGAAGAATTATAAATAATGAAGTAAATAATTGAAGAAAAGTTAATTGGTCAATGATGTTTATTTAATTATTTATTATTCTAAATTTAAATAATTGAAATTTATTTTCAGTTATTATATAATTTAAAGAATTATAAATGATGAAATAAATAATTGCAAAGAAGGAAAGAATTAATTGGTAAAATATTGGAGTTTTATTCATTTTATTCTCATTGTTACAATTGTTGTTTAAATACCGTATTTATTTACAATGTATTTACAATGATAATTTTTACAATGTTTAAAATGAAATAAAAACTATCCTATTTTTTTTTCCTAAGTTTTAAATCTTCATCTTCTATTCAATACTTCTTTAATGCTCATTTGTTTTTACCTGCAAAAGAATTAAAAGAAAAGTCAGAAATGAATATAATTAAAAGCAAAAAAATTAATTTAGCGTTCATCATTAAAAGCAAACGGCTTGAATCAGTTTTTTACCCTTTTTGCAAATCACGGGATTTCTCCCGGTTCACAAAAAGGGATGAATTTTTTTTGATAAATATGAATGCACAAGTTAAAATATGCACAAATTCACTTTTGTCAAAATTGCACATTTTTATTGTAAACTGCATAATCCAAAATCAATTGCACATTTTCAAAATCCACTGCATATTTCAAAAGCAAAACAGCATATGCAAGTCAAGATACATTGCAAGCCAAAGTGCAACGTAAACTGTCAAGTGTGGGAAGAAGTCAAAATACATAAGGCTCCCATACTGTGCAATAGAGATGACAAAGAGAAGTGTGCAGTTTTAAAACCATATATGCAAGCAAAATATTTCTATTTCTCATCATTTTTCAGCTTATGCTTTTTCAGAACCAAGTACATAACATCACTTTTTAATGTCAAATTGTACTAAGGAGAGAGAAGAAAGGAAGAGTGTGGGTTTACAGGTTTTGGTTTAGGCAGAAAAAGAATACAAAACAAAACAGCAGCATCCAGTAGAGAAAAGGAAAGCATGAAAAAGGATACCAAACAAAACTGAATGTAGCAGTAAGAGTGCAGAGTATCAAGAAAAATATAGTAAAAATATTCAAAACCTGAGCCCTCAAGAATAGGAAGCCAGCAAACTGTTATAACAACAACAAACCTTTCAAAAAGGTTAAGAGTTCAATAACCTATTTTCGAGCCTTCCAAACGAAAAACTGTAAAACAAATACAAAAACGAATTTCTCAAGGTCTCAAAGCAAAAACCAGAACCTGCTGTCTCAAGACCAAACCAATAGCCATGGCCTAAAAAAACCATAACCTGCTATCTCAAAACCATAACTATGGCCTAAACCATAAAACCTTTAAACCTTGTCAAAGGCCAAACCTGCTTAAGTTTTGAACCTGCATAAACCAGTAAAATCTCACCAAAACACAACCAATATGGCCTAAACCATAAAACCAGTTCAACCTGTTTCATACAACCTGCATTCAAAACCATGTCAAAACCATGTCAAAACCAAAACCATTCCAAGCCTAACCAGAAAGCCAGAAAAGCCTCGACCAATATGGCCTAAAAACCATAAAACCAGTTCAACCTGTTTCCATCAACCTGCATAAACCAGTAAAACCATTGTAACACAACCAATATGGCCTAAAAACCATGAAATCAGTTCAACCTGTTTCTATAAACCAGCAAAACCATAACCATGTCAAACCTGTCCAGCCCTAAAGCCTAAGCCATAGAAACCATAACCAGTAAACTCAAGCATACTGTCAAACCATTTCAAGTAAGGCCTAAACTCATACCAAGGCATCCAGGCAACCAAATTCAAGCGTACAGAAGCAAAGCAAAAGGAAGAAGAAGGAAAGCTAAATCAAAACAAAAAATGTTTCAACAATAGCTTGTTCAAGGCAACCAGAAAAGCCTCACAAATATTCATCATAGGCCAGTAAAAAGCAACTGAAGCACAGCAAAGAAGAAGAGAGGAAAAGTATTCGAAGGCAACAGTTAAGCAAAGCATCAAGCCCACAGAAAGAAGAAGAAATATATCACATAGGGTTTTGAACATCATCATCAAA
Organism: Vicia faba; assembly: GCA_948472305.1. Taxonomy (NCBI): domain Eukaryota; kingdom Viridiplantae; phylum Streptophyta; class Magnoliopsida; order Fabales; family Fabaceae; genus Vicia; species Vicia faba. Next base: position 213,800,270 of record OX451735.1, on the reverse strand, counting down.
CCATAAATCAAAGGGATAAAGAAACGAAATACCAGGACTCCAAGCCACCGCGCTCACTCCTCCGCCAGCAAGCCTCCGGAACGCCTCTCCCTCCTCTTCCATAAAGGTAGCCTTGCTTTTCTCTTTCCCTTTTCACCATCTCAACAGAAATTATGTAAGAAAAACAAAGTCAGAATCGAAATGGGTACAAATCATAAACATGCAAAAACTTATAAAAACTTAATGCGTTAATGGACGAATCGTCACCTTCACTGTATCACTGAGCGGCACATGGGGAGAAGAGGCGTTGGTGGCTCGGGCAAAGGGAAGGTCGGAGGCGGGCATGAGAGCAGCGAAGAAGGCAAAGGCGAAGAAGAACGCGAGACGAAGAGCAGCGGCGCAGAACCTTAACCCTTTTTCCCTAACTAAACAAATTATGTTTAACCCTAAAAAACAAGTTATGAATGTATGGACCTTAACCCATCTCATCTGCCTAAACGCCCAACGAATCCCATTATGCACCCCTTTTTTTTTTCTGTTTTGATTGGGCCCTTCAAAAACCCTTTAGCCCAAACGTTTTCTACTAACACCATCCCTTTATTTTTGATGCCCCTTTTTCCCTTATTTTCTTTTAGTTTTTTTTAGAACTTTATTAATTTAGTTTTATTAGTAATTTAATCAAATAAGAGGTGTTTTTTAATTAGACAATTTTAAATAATTTGATCATTTTTATTAAGTTTAAGTTTAGGTTTAATTTAGTAATTTTTAGTATTCCTTTTTTAATTAGGTTTAAGTTAGTAGCTTTTAAAGTTCTAATGTAGTTTAGAATTATTTAATAATTCTTAAAGTTTGTACTTTATATTAATATTAAAAAACATATAAAAATAGAAACATATAAAATAAAAAACTTAAAAAAATATATTTTATTTCCCTTAATTAATTCCCTCGCTTTAGTTAATATTAAATAAAAATACAAAAATGCATGTTCACACCATTTAGTCCGTTATTTAATCATTGTTGTAGTTATATATAACTTAATCTTTATCTATCTAATTTCCTGTTTGATTATTCAGTATTTACATGGTTATTCTGTTTACTTCTAAATCCAAGAGAAAAATGATTAACTGGTTGACTTCATGTCCTCAAGTCCAATCACACGAATATCTGCATTTCATTAAAACTTAAGACAATTTTTCCTCAAATATTCAATCTTTTCAAAACTCATACCTTTTAAGTCAAAACTTCGACATTAGGTCGTCGTACCTTCAAAAAACCCGTCTGTACCCCTTTTTCGGCCAAAACAATTTATTTTTAATCAAACGAACATTTTAATAAAACAGATATTTCAAAAGGTTCCTATAGAGTACTATAGATACATTGGGTGCTAATACCTTCCCACTGTATAACCAACCCCCGAACCATAGATCTCTTTTCAAAACGCCTTGTATTTTCATTACTTTTAGAAAGTATTATTTTACATTGCATATTTAGGGTTTTATTTCGCTCTTTTCCCTTTTCCCTTGGAAATAATAAAGCGCGGTGGCGACTCTTGCTTTTTTGAGACGAATTAATCAATAATTCGATCTCCGATTTACCCCGCTACATTTTTTATCGCTACAGAATTGGCGACTCTGCTGGGGAAAGATTGACCTCTTGCTGGTCCATCCCTAAGTGGGTTAAGCCTAATTTGTCTTATCTGTTTTATTATTATTTGATTTGTTTGATTATGTGTTTATATTGGGGTTGTTTGGGTTTTTTGCAAAGGACGAATCCTATACCCGGATTAAGTTACACTTAAGGAATAGGACGGGTGGTACAGTCATGTTAACTTTGAGGGAGTAATCCCGAAGAAGGAGGCATGAGATCCCCCACTCGATGGAAGGCCCTCTTGAACTTAATATTTGTTTACCGAGTAATCGGGAAGACATTATCATTTTTGACCTAGGAGCCAGAGAAATTGAGAACCGTAGAACCCTAACCCATCTTGGCCTTTTAGGTGTAGCGCGGAGACTATAACGGAGTAATTCGGAAATAGTTGTTACGCGATGCTACGCTCGGATGAGTTTCTCTTGAGAATATTGCTAATTATTGAGTAATCAAGACGTTGGTAATATCCGAAGGAGGAATGTAGACTCTGGGAACTTTTAGAACCTTGTCTTACAGATGTGATTGAACCGTTAGTACATACTTTGGGGTGGGCTTTACCCTTGACTCCATGCTCGAAACATTGAACCTTTGAACCCCATGTTTGTGAACTTGTGTGTAACTGTTGCATTATCATTCATTCATGCATTCATCAACATTTTTGTAAAAAAACTTGTTTTCAAGGGACTTAGGAATGATTTTTGCAGACATCTCAGGTACTATTATTATGGAATTTGGAAGGAGAAGCACTCGAAGTTTTAGTTTTAAGGAGCCCGAGATTGAAGAACTGAAGAGTTTGATTCCTAAGATCAAGAACCCGACGGATTTTCAGAAAAAGTATGGGTCCATTATACCTCTCATGAAGCGCAAGATGAAAGAAGGCATCCTTAATACGTTGGTCCAATTCTACGATCCTTTGTACCGATGTTTTACTTTTCCGGATTACCAGTTAATACCCACCTTAGAAGAGTACTCCTACATACTTGGTTTGCCGATCACCGACTGTGTTCCTTTTTCTGGCTTAGAAGAGGAACCCAAATCTCACGAGATAGCGACCATCACCCACTTGAAGAAATCAGAGATAGAGGAGAACATGACTACAAAAGGGGGAATCCGAGGCTTGTCTGCGCAGTTTCTGTTGAGGAAAGCTCGTCATTTCGCTGAGATAAAAGATACTATTGCCTTTGAAGACGTCTTTGCTTTACTTGCTTATGGTCTATTCTTGTTCCCTAACGTTGATAAGTTTGTGGATATCAACGCCATCAGAATTTTCTTGATTGGAAATCCGGTCCCTACGCTGCTAAGAGATATCTACTACTCCATCCATCTTCGAAACTCTTATTAAGGAGGGATGATTATTTGTTGTGCACCGTTGCTGTATCAGTGGTATGTTAGAACAATGTTTGAATCTACTACCCTATATTTAAGTTTTGATGATAACAAAGTGAAAAGATAGAGTATTTATATGTTTCATGTTTGAACTATATGCTGCCTAAAATTACTATGCTCTGACTTGCAGATACGCTGATTAAAATAAGCAAGATCACTTCTTCAGCATCAGAATTTGATTTCATACACCAGCATCAGAAGTTGCTGAATCAGAACGTCAAGATCAGATGATCAACTCACGTACATGCTGAAGCTTGATGAACAGAACTGCGCGTAAACACTCTGATACAAAAATAATAGTTCATCAGCAGCGAAGCAGAATCAGAATGAGCCAAGCCAGAACGTGCATTGAAGAAGCAACGGTACTGTGCATTGAACGCTAATTAATTCCAACGGCTTCATTCCAGACAAGATCTGCTCAAAAAGGAAAGCTTGTTATTAGCATTGAATCAAGAATATTGCATTCAACGTCCATCTTCTCAAGTGCTATATAAACAAGGCTTCGAAGATTATAATGGCTAATGCTCTCCAAATCTCTACACGCACAAAGCTGAACCCATAATCTTCATCTACCAGTTTTGCTAAACCAACAAACTCTGATACTCCATTACAGTTTAGCAATCTAGTTTCTAAGCTTCATTTGTGTATACATCACAGTTGTGATAAAGTTTTGTAGAAAACATTCACACACATTGTTTTATACCTTTGTAAGAAAGTGTTGCCTTGACAAACCGGATTGTGGTTTGAATCAAGAAGGCTTTAGCAGTTGTTAAAGCAGTCTGTAATATTCAGTTGAATATAGTGAATTAAGACCTCGTTGGAGAGAGGCGAAATCACCTTGACGGGTGGACTGGAGTAGTTTGAGATCAAACGAACCAGGATAAAAATATCTTGTCAATTGCTTTAAGATTTCAGTTTTACAATTCAACCCCCCCTTCTTGTGTTTTTCACCCCTTCATGGTATGTTTCTCATCTACCTAGGTCTAATGTTTTCTGGGATCTCGAGAAGGAGCCGCGATGGGCGCCAAAAATTATGGCTCTCACTCATTTCGACATTGATTGGTATAATCGAGTTTACTATGACGTGAAGATCATCAATAGTTGTGGTGCTTTTCCTAACGTGCCTCTTCTTGGTACGAAAGGTGGAATTAACTATAACCCTGTTCTCGCGCGCCGTCAGTTTGGATACCCGATGAGGGACAAGCCGAACAACATCCATGTGAGTGGTTTCTTTCTTCAAGAAGGACAAGATCACCAGGCAGCTAAGAGGGAGATCGAAGGAGCTTGGCGCCACATCCATAGGAAAGGGAGAGATATGTTAGGACATAGGGGTGCCGTTTCTTTGGAGCCTTACCTACAATGGGTCCGTGCTAGGGCTTGTGCTCTCAAGATGCCCTATAAACCTGAGAAACCTTTATTCCCTACCGTTGCATCATCATCTGTTGATATCCCTATCGAGAATATGGGAGAATACCAAGGAAATCTGGCTAGGATGAAGTCCGAGAGAGATGCTTGGAAAGAAAAGTATAATATGTCTGAATATGAGAATCGGGTCCTGGCTCGCCAACTAAAGGAAAAGGAGGATTTGTTATTTATTCAAGACGGCTGGTTCATTGATCATGATGAGAAGCTTCGTCAAAAGGATGCTTTACTGAATAAGTATGCTAGTGAAAGGAAGAGAAAGAAGGAAGGTTCGGTAAGCGTTGCTCTCGTTCCTAATCCACAAAAGGAAATCATTGATCGACTGGTAGCTAAGAAGAAAGAGATGGAAGACTTTTATGAAGAGAAGATCAGGAAGCTCCGGTTACAGTTGGTGTTTGGTCCTTCATCTGATGATTCTGAGTGATCTTTAGCTTTTAGTTTTATTTTGCTGATGTCATTTTGTAAAACTCTGTAAAAGGGCTTCATGTTCCAAAGTTGTAACTTACTGCTTTTATTATGGGCTTCATGTTCCAAAGTTGTAATTTACTGCTTTTATTAAGGGCTTCATGTTCCAAAGTTGTAATTTACTGTTTTTATTATGGGCTTCATGTTCCAAAGTTGTAGTTTACTGCTTTTATTATTGGGTTGTTATCCCAAAGTTGTAATTTATTGTTTTGTTGTTCCAAAGTTGTAAGTTGTAATTTACCGCTTTTGATTAATGGATGAGTTTTCGTTGTTCCAAATTCCTTTACAATTGATGTGTGCAAAATTATTGAAGGTCCTTGAAAAACTATTAAAATGAATTATCATTTGCATCACATATCATGCATCATCCAACATTCCACTTCACATGTTTTCCAGAGTCTTACCCTTGTTTCTTTTTCCACTCCGATAGATTGTCAAGCTGTCTCATCGATACGATACTCGAGCCAATCGTCAGAGGAAGATGGAAGATCTGGAACAGGAAAACCACGAGCTTCGTAAGGAGGTCTCTACCCTTCGTGTCGGTATGGAAAAGTTAACTGCGCTAGTGGAAAGTTTGATGGCTGCTCAGAATCAGCCATCGACTACAGCTGCTGAGATTCAGACTTCAACTACTGTGGTTTCCGAGATTGTCACCGTTCCAACATCCGTGACTCAAATCAACTCCCCTCTTCAACATCAGATGCCGAAAGGTTTTCCGTGGGGAATGCCTTACAACTTTGTGCCAGAGGGGTATCAGCCTGCCGTACAACCTTTGTTTCAACCTGCTTTGTCTCTTCCTCAACCAGAGACAACTGCCATGCCGCCGGTAATCCCGTCTGTAACACCTTTCCCGCAACCGTTGATGACAATTGTTGCTCCTGTGGTTCACTCCGTGCCATACTTGAATGAACCTACTTATCCTGCCGAGCCTGCTGAAAGTTTGGGTCTTTTTGATAGAATGGAAGAATTTCAAGACCAATTCCAAGAAATGCAGAGGGAGCTCAGAGCGTTAAAGGGGAAGGATTTGTTTGGAAAGAACACGCATGACCTTTGTTTAGTTCCGAATGTCAAGATTCCAGCAAAATTCAAAGTGCCAGACTTTGAAAGATATAAGGGTGATTCGTGTCCTCGGAGTCACTTGACTATGTACGTGAGAAAGATGTCTACATATTCCGATGATCATGACTTGTTGATTCACTATTTTCAAGACAGTTTGACGGGTGCCGCTCTAAAGTGGTATATGGGTTTAGACAGCATTCGGATCCGCAACTTCAACGATCTTAGCGAAGCTTTTGTTCACCAGTATAAGTATAACGTTGACATGGCGCCGGACAGGGATCAACTCCGGGCGATGTCCCAGAGAGACAGAGAGTCTTTTAAGGAATACGCCCAGAGGTGGCGTGAAATATCTGCTCAAATCTATCCTCCTCTTGAGGAGAAAGAAATGACGAAGATATTCTTGAAGACGTTAGGTTCCTTTTACTATGAAAGGATGATCGCCAGCGCACCCAGTGACTTCACCGAAATGGTAAGCATGGGCATGCGGTTGGAGGAAGGGATTTGTGAAGGGCGTTTGGTTAAAGAAGGAAGTCCGTCTAGCAGTACTAAGAAGTTTGGAAGTGTTTTCCCAAAAAGAAAAGAACAGGATGTCAGTGCAATCTTCCCAGGGAGACCGAGGAGAGGTTACTCACACGTTGCGGCAGTCACTCCGGCTGTCCGCCTAGCTTTGATGACCCCAGCTCATCAAACCCCACCAACTCAACAACGGCCATTTCAGCAGCAGCCTCGACAATAGGCTTATCCATTCAACAACCAGAACCGTTCACCAAGAAAACCGCAATTCGATGCCATTCCTATGACTTATAATGAATTGTTCCCTGCTCTTATCAGAAAGAACCTCATAACAACAAAGCCTCCTCCTGTCGCACCAAATAGTACTTCTCCGTGGTACAAGGCGGATCAGTTTTGTGAATATCATCAAGGGTCGCCGGGGCACAACCTTGAAAATTGTTTTGCTCTAAAGGCGGACGTGCAGAGGTTGATTAAGAATGGTATCTTGTCTTTCAAGGATGTTAACCCAAATGTTAGAGATAATCCTTTGCCTCGACATAGGGCAGCATCAGTGAATATGGTGGAAGGTTGTCCGGGAAAGTTTCGAGTTTTTCAAGTTGAGCACATAAGAGAGTCGTTAATCAGGTTACATCAGAGCTTAAGAAGACTTGCCTTTGTTAGGCATCAACATGATTATGATGTTTGTGAATTTTGTTCAATAGAGGTTGATTGCCCTATTGTGAAGGAGGATATTCAAAAGTTATTAGACCAGAGGGTTATCACTATTACATATGACAGAGATCCGGAGGATGAAGTGAATGTTATAATACCACAATTCAATTTGCCTGAATCAGTAGAGATCGTTTATGACAGTCAGACTGCACCTGTTGCTCCTTTGATCATTTATCCACCTGGTCATGTGCCTTACAACTCAAACCAAGCTATACCGTATAAGTATAATGCCATAATGATTGAGAATGGGGTAGAAGTCCCTATACCAACAAGGTCGTCTTTTGTTAACATCGCTGATGTGAGTAGAGTTACGAGAAGTGGGCGTGTCTTTGCAGCAGTACCTTTGAAGAGACAAGAAGTTCAAGTCAGGAGACCCATACCGGCAGAAGTTCCAGCGAGGAATGTTGAACCAAGGGTTGAGATAGGCCGATCCAATGAACCTATCCCACATCCTGATGATGATGAGATTCTGAAACTTATCAAGAGAAGTGAATATAAGATTGTGGACCAACTTTTGCAAACTCCTTCCAAGATTTCTTTGCTTGCTTTACTGAGAGATTTTGGTGCCCATAGAGAAGATTTGATGAAGGTCTTGGACCAGGCATTCGTGGATCATGATGTGACGGTTGACCAATTTGATGGAATTGTGGGAAATATTACTTCGTGTAACAATCTTGGTTTCAGTGATGAAGAGCTTCCGAAGGAGGGAAGGAACCATAATATGGCTTTGCATATCTCAATAAGTTGTGGAAATGATACCTTATCAAGTGTGTTGGTAGATACAGGTTCGTCGTTAAATGTAATTCCCAAAACTACATTAGCTCGACTCTCATATCCAGGTGCTCCCATGAGACCTAGTGGAGTAATTGTTAAAGCTTTTGATGGTTCTAGGAAGACTGTCATTGGTGAAGTAGATCTTCCTATAGTAATTGGTCCCCATACTTTTCAGATCACTTTTCAAGTAATGGATATTCGTGCCGCCTACAGTTGCCTATTGGGTCGTCCATGGATCCATGATGCAGGGGCAGTCACTTCCACGCTCCATCAAAGATTGAAGTTTGTAAGGCATGGAAAGCTGGTAATGATTGGTGGAGAGCAGGCTATGGTGGTAAGCCATTTGTCATCTTTCTATTTTATTGATGCTGATGAGGATGTGGGAACCCAATTCCAAGCTCTATCTGTTGCTAATAATGAAGTGAAGAAGCAAGGGACGTCTATTTCTTCTTTTGAGGATGCGCGACGAGTGGTTGAAAGTGGTTCGGCTGAAGGTTGGGGCCAAGTGTTGACTTTGCCCGAGAACAAGTCTGGAGAAGGTCTTGGTTTTCATCCCGTGTCTGCAAGAGTCAAGCAGGAAGTAGTTACTCGTCCGATACAAGAGGTTTTCCGAAGCGCAGGTTTTATCCATCCGACTCCTCCTGAAGTTGATGCTATAATAGGAGACGATTCTGAAGAGGATTTACCCGATTTTGTAACGCATGGAGTGGCTTGCCAGAACTGGATTGCTGTTGATGTTCCTGTTGTGATGCACATTTCTGAGTAATGTTTTGTTTTGTTTTTTTGAAAAATTTCGCTCTGCCCAAGGCGAAAAGTATTTGTGTCGGGCTATGATGAAAATAAATCCTTTTGCTCTGCCCAAGGCAAAAGAGAAATGTATGGGCTCTTTGTTTCAAGTATTTCCCTTCATGAATAAAAATGTTATTTTGTCCACTACTGTTTTATTTTTCACTTTTTCTGGGAAATAGTAATGAAAATTAATTGGTAGTAATAGGAAAATATAATAACTTTTTGTTTTATTTGTACAAATCGATTTCTAAAATAAAGCATAATCATATGTGCAGATTAATCCATGACTTAACCATTGAAAACAATGATCCTATGCCCTCTCCCAACTTTGAATTCCCTGTGTTCAGAGCCAAAGAAGAGGATAGTGAGGAGATTCCTGTTGAAATTTCCCGTTTACTTGAGCACGATGAAAAGATTATTCAACCGTTTGAAGAACCTGTAGAGTTAGTCAATTTGGGTGATGAAGAAGATAAAAAGGAAGTTAAGGTCGGAGCATTGCTTATCCCAGAGGTTAAATAGAAAATGTTGGAGCTTCTCAAAGAGTATGTTGATGTGTTTGCTTGTCCTACCAAGATATGCCAGGTTTGGACAACGATATTGTGGAGCATCGTTTACCGTTGAGACCTGAATGTCCGCCGATTAAGCATAAGTTGAGAAGGACTCGTCCTGATATGGCTGACAAGATCAAAGAAGAAGTTCAAAAACAGATTAATGTCGGTTTCCTTGTTACATTGGTCTACCCTCAATGATTAGCCAATATAGTGCCTGTTGCTAAGAAAGATGGCAAAGTTCGGATGTGTGTAGACTATAGAGATCTAAATAGAGCTAGCCCAAAGGATGACTTCCCATTACCGCACATTTACGTATTGGTCGACAGTACCGCAAAGTTCAAAGTCTTTTCTTTCATGGATGGTTTCTCTGGTTACAATCAAATCAGGATGTCACCAGAAGATATGGAGAAGACAGCTTTCATTACACCGTGGGGAACATTTTGTTATCGGGTTATGCCGTTTGGTTTGAGGAATGCTGGTGCAACATACCAAAGGGCCATGACTGCTTTGTTCCATGATATGATGCATAAAGAGATAGAAGTGTATGTAGATGATATGATTGCCAAATCACAAACTGAAGAAGATCATTTGGAATATTTATTGAAGTTATTCCAGCGTTTGAGAAAGTATAAACTCCGTCTGAATCCCAACAAGTGCACTTTTGGTGTTCGTTCTGGAAGACTTCTGGGTTTCATTGTCAGTCAGAAAGGTATTGAGGTAGATCCTGATAAAGTCAAAGCTATTCGGGAAATGCCCGCACCCAAGACAAAAAAACAAGTAAGAGGATTCCTTGGGAGACTGAATTATATTTCTAGATTCATATCTCATATGACTGCTACCTGTGGGCCGATTTTCAAGCTTCTCCGAAAGAACCAAGGATGTGTGTGGACAGAAGATTGTCAGAGAGATTTTGATAGCATCAAAGAATATTTGCTTGAACCTCCCATTTTGATTCCTCCGGTGGAAGGAAGACCTTTGATTATGTACCTGACTATATTGGAAGATTCCATGGGATGTGTGCTTGGTCAACAAGATGAGACTGGAAGAAAGGAACATGCCGTATATTATCTGAGTAAGAAATTCACAGACTGTGAGTCTCGATACTCATTGCTTGAGAAAACCTGTTGTGCTTTAGCTTGGGCTGCTCGCCGTCTGCGCCAGTATATGATTAACCACACCACTTGGTTGATCTCTAAAATGGATCCGATTAAGTATATCTTTGAGAAGCCTGCCTTATCTGGAAGAATAGCCCGCTGGCAGATGTTGTTATCCGAATATGACATTGAGTATCACACTCAGAAAGCAATCAAAGGGAGTATTTTAGCCGACCATTTGGCTCACCAACCAATTGACGATTATCAATCCATCAAGTTTGATTTCCCAGATGAAGATGTTATGTACTTGAAAGCTAAAGATTGTGAAGAGCCGTTACCTGAAGAAAGACCTGATCCCGAATCGCATTGGGGTTTGATTTTTGACGGAGCTGTGAATTCTTATGGAAATTGAAATGGAGCAATCATTGTCACTCCCCGAGGTACTCACATCCCGTTCACGGCGAGATTGAAGTTTGACTGCACGAACAACATGGCTGAATATGAGGCATGTATTATGGGTCTCGAAGAAGCAGTGGATTTAAGGATTAAGATTCTTGATATTTACGGAGATTCAGCATTGGTAATTAATCAAATCAAAGGAGAATGGGAGACTCGTCATCCCAGTTTGATCCCTTACAGAGACTATGCTAGAAGATTGTTAACTTTCTTCAACAAAGTGGAGTTACATCATATCCCTAGAGATGAGAACCAAATGGCTGATGCTTTAGCTACTTTGTCTTCAATGTTTCAAGTGAATGGTTGGAACGATGTGCCTACAATCCGGGTTATGCGCCTCGATAGACCTGCTCATGTGTTCTCAGTAGAAGAGGTTACCGACGACAAACCGTGGTTCTATGACATTAAACATGTTCTTCAAACTCAAGAGTACCCGCCTGGGGCATCCAATAAAGATAGGAAGACATTGAGAAGATTAGCAAGTAGTTTCTTCCTCAATGAAGAAGTTTTGTATAAGAGAAATTACGACATGGTCTTGCTCAGATGTGTAGACAGACGTGAAGCAGACATGCTGATGCAAGAAGTACATGAAGGGTCTTTTGGCACTCATGCCAACGGACATGCAATGGCTAAAAAGATATTGAGAGCTGGTTACTATTGGATGACAATGGAATCTGGTTGCTGCAAATATGTGAAGAAATGTCATAAATGCCAGATTTATGCGGACAAGATACATGTGCCACCGACCCTCCTTAACGTTATATCTTCACCTTGGCCTTTCTCTATGTGGGGCATTGATATGATTGGAATGATTGAACCCAAAGCTTCAAATGGTCATCGTTTCATCTTAGTAGCGATCGATTATTTTACTAAATGGGTTGAAGCAGCATCTTATGTTAATGTAACCAGACAGGTGGTAGTCAGATTTATCAAGAATCAGATCATTTATCGATACGGCATCCCGAACAAGATCATCACTGATAACGGTTCGAATTTGAATAACAAGATGATGAAAGAGCTTTGTGAAGAGTTCAAGATCGAACATCATAATTCTTCTCCTTACAGACCGAAGATGAATGGGGCTGTTGAAGCTGCTAACAAGAATATCAAGAAGATTGTCCAGAAGATGGTGGTAACTTATAAAGATTGGCATGAAATGCTTCCGTTTGCTCTGCACGGATACCGTACTTCAGTTCGAACTTCAACGGGTGCAACCCAATTTTCCCTAGTTTACGGTATGGAAGCAGTACTCTCCGTGGAGGTTGAGATTCCGTCTCTGAGAGTGTTGATGGAAGCTAAACTTTCTGAGGCCGAATGGTGTCAAAGTAGGTATGATCAGTTGAATTTAATTGAAGAAAAGAGATTGACAACATTGTGTCACGGTCAATTGTATCAGCAGAGGATGAAGAAGGCTTTTGATAAGAAGGTTCGACCACGTGAGTTCAGAGAAGGTGACCTTGTGCTCAAGAAGATATTATCTTTCCAACCTGATTCTAGGGGCAAATGGGCTCCGAATTTTGAAGGACCGTATGTCGTTAAGAAAGTTTTCTCTGGAGGTGCCTTGATTCTCACCAATATGGACGGTGAAGAGCTCCCGCACTCCATGAACGCCGATGCAGTCAAGAAGTATTTCGCTTAGATTTGAGTTGACAGTTTGCTAGGTTGAAAACCCGAAGGGGCGGCTTAGGCAAGCTTTTGGTCAGAGCAGTCTTGGCATTTGAGCACACTTTCGGAATTCAAAGTTGTTAGGGAGAATAGTGATAATTGTTTTTGTGTAACCTTTTTCTTTCATGTACTATTTCCCAAACTTTTGTAAACCGTTGGAGTCGCGTTGTTAGCGAACTACCATCTTATTAATGAAATTTGAGCATTTACCTTTTGTGGGCAAAATTTTAATTTTACGGAAATATTTGAAACAAAGTTATTTAAAATATTCTTATTTTAAAAATGTGTCGTGAATAATGAAAGGAATATTAACAGTTGTTCCGAGGATGGTCAAGCCATGAAATGCAAAACAGTACAGTAATTTATCCTTGCATGATGAACATGTTTTATTTCAAAATCGTCATGAGGTGTTGGTTGTGTAAACTTGTGTTTCTGGTGGTACTAAGCTTGGTGACTCCCTAGCATTTCCAGTTAAGCGTTGTTTTGGCTACCTTTTATCTGGGAAATTTCTGAAGTGTGGTACGCTTTGTCTAATGCCAGTGGTCTATTGGTATTAGAAGATTGGATTTGAATGCTTTTCTCCTCAGAAGACTTGGGACTTGTAGCGTGATACGCTCTGACGTTGCTTTGTGTTTCCAGTTCCAGTTATCTTCCGTCTTTTTTAAGATTGGCCGAGTATCTATCTTGTCGTGACATCTTATCGTCTTCAAGATATTCCATATGTTCGTTTTGTCAGCATAACATTCATTTATTCATTTACACTTATATCACGCATGCATATTCACATTTGTCGTTGATTTTAGGTTGTATACTTTGTCTTTAATACAAGGTACAGTTTCTTTCCAAGTAGAAGGTTAGCTTAGGCAGAAAATGTGCTTCCTTTCTAAATTCCCCAACTGAGCTAATCCTCGTGGATGATTTTTTGATTCAGCCTACCTTGTCCATTTCTGGATAGGATGAATCCCCCAATCGAGTTACTTTCTCATGGGGTGGAGTCTTGTTGACTGTCTTCTCTCTGGTTTATTCCTGGAGGGAGTTTTTTGTCTCTTGCATAGGCTATCTCATGATTTTCCCCAGTGAAGTCGTGACCTAGACGAATGGTGCATTTATTTTGCACATTTAAGTATGTGATCTCCTCGGGAAGGATTGATTCATGATTCTCTTTGACGAAGATTTTATTCTCTACCAGTGTCATCGCAATTTCCTTCTGAATTATTTTTTGGAAAACGACAAGCGGCGGTCTCTTCATGAGCAACTTGTACGTTATTATTTTTGGAAAACGGCAAGCGGCGGTCTCTTCATGAGCAACTTGTACGTTATTATTTTTGGAAAACGACAAGCGGCGGTCTCTTCATGAGCAACTCGTACGTTATTATTTTTGGAAAACGACAAGCGGCGGTCTCTTCATGAGCAACTTGTACGTTATTATTATTTTGGAAAACGGCAAGCGGCAGTCTCTTTATTTGAGCAACTTGTACGTTATTATTTTTCTGGAGGACAGCAAGTGGCAGCTTCTTTATTTGAGCAACTTGTATGTCATGGTATTTTTGGAATACAACAAGTGGCAGCTTCTTTATTTGAGCAGCTTGTATGTTATTGGCATAGTATTTTTGGAAAACAGCAAGTGGCAGCTTCTTTATTTGAGCAGCTTGTATGTTATAGTATTTTGGAAGACAGCAAGTGGCAGCTTCTTTATTTGAGCAGCTTGTATGTTATAGTATTTTTGGAAGACAGAAAGTGGCGGCTTCTTTATTTGAGCAGCTTGTATGTTATTGACATCCCTGGACGACAGCAAGTGGCAGCCTCTTTATTTGAGCAGCTTGTATGTCATAGTATTTTTGGAAGACAGCAAGTTCCAGCTTCTTTATTTGAGCAGCTTGTGTATTTGCAATCTTATTATTATTTCGGCATTAATGAGTATATCTCCGGAAAATCTTGCAGAGAAGTTTGTTATGAATCTTTACCTTCAGAAGTCGGTAATCCGTTATCAGCAAATTTGATACTCTCTGTCTATCTTTGACCTTGAGTTGTGAGCTCACTGTTACTTTGGGTCAATAATCTGTTTTATGGCCTATGCAAGATGCCTTCTTTGTTAGGGTCAGAGGTCGCATTCTCTCAAATTTTTATTCGCCGTCAAGAGTCTGTTATTTGAAGTCGATGACTCGTTTCCCCAGTAGTGTATAATCCATGTCTCTGTGTTCTGTTGGCGTTTGATTTCTCCAGCATTGTCTTGTTTCATACAAAATCTTTCTTTGTGAATTCATTTACTACCTTCATATCAAACATAATGGCGGTATCTTAGGGCAAAAATTTGCGTATTATGTATTTAAGTACCTTCAATCTCGTCGAAACGAAGATTTTAATCTTCATATCTCCGGATAGAAGAAACTTAAATAGGGGCAGCTGTTGTACCCCAAATTTTGACCTAAGATACCATCTCCCATCTGCATCATTACATTGCAAGGGTTTTGACCTATTTTTATCAACTTTCAAAGCAGTTTTTAAATTCATAACTTTTTCAAGTCAAGAGCTGTTTTTTTTTAACGCTAAATTTATTAATCGATCAATGCTAAAACAATGTTTATTTAATTATTTATTATTCTGAATTTAAATAATTGGAACTTATTTTCAGTTATTATATAAATTAAAGAATTATAAATAGTAAAGTAAATATTTGAAAAGAAAGTTATTAATTGATCAAACAATGTTTATTTAATTATTTATTATTCTAAGTTTAAATAATTGAAATTTTATTTTCAGTTATTATAATTTAGAAGAATTATAAATAATGAAGTAAATAATTGAAGAAAAGTTAATTGGTCAATGATGTTTATTTAATTATTTATTATTCTGAATTTAAATAATTGAAATTTATTTTTAGTTATTATATAATTTAAAGAATTATAAATGATGAAATAAATAATTGCAAAGAAGGAAAGAATTAATTGGTAAAATATTGGAGTTTTATTCATTTTATTCTCATTGTTACAATTGTTGTTTAAATACCGTATTTATTTACAATGTATTTACAATGATAATTTTTACGATGTTTAAAATGAAATAAAAACTATCCTAATTTTTTTCCTAAGTTCTAAATCTTCATCTTCTCTTCAATACTTCTTTAATGCTCATTTGTTTTTACCTGCAAAAGAATTAAAAGAAAAGTCAGAAATGAATATAATTAAAAACAAAAAAATTAATTTAGCGTTCATCATTAAAAGCAAACGGCTTGAATCAGTTTTTTACCCTTTTTGCAAATCACGGGATTTCTCCCGGTTCACAAAAAGGGATGAATTTTTTTTGACAAATATGAATGCACAAGTTAAAATATGCACAAATTCACTTTTGTCAAAATTGCACATTTTTATTGTAAACTGCATAATCCAAAATCAATTGCACATTTTCAAAATCCACTGCATATTTCAAAAGCAAAACAGCATATGCAAGTCAAGTTACATTGCAAGCCAAAGTCCAACGTAAAATGTCAAGTGTGGGAAGAAGTCAAAATACATAAGGCTCCCATACTGTGCAATAGAGATGACAAAGAGAAGTGTGCAGTTTTAAAACCATATATGCAAGCAAAATATTTCTATTTCTCATCATTTTCCAGCTTATGCTTTTTCAGAACCAAGTACATAACATCACTTTTTAATGTCAAATTGTACTAAGGAGAGAGAAGAGAGGAAGAGTGTGGGTTTACAGGTTTTGGTTTAGGAAGAAAAGGAATACAAAACAAAACAGCAGCATCCAGTAGAGAAAAGGAAAGCATGAAAAAGGATACCAAACAAAACTGAATGTAGCAGTAAGAGTGCAGAGTATCAAGAAAAATATAGTAAAAATATTCAAAACCTGAGCCCTCAAGAATAGGAAGCCAGCAAACTGTTATAACAACAACAAACCCTTCAAAACGGTTAAGAGTTCAATAACCTATTTTCGAGCCTTCCAAACGAAAAACTGTAAAACAAATACAAAAACGAATTTCTCAAGGTCTCAAAGCAAAAACCAGAACCTGCTGTCTCAAGACCAAACCAATAGCCATGGCCTAAAAAAACCAGAACCTGCTATCTCAAAACCATAAATATGGCCTAAACCATAAAACCTTTAAACCTTGTCAAAGGCCAAACCTGCTTAAGTTTTGAACCTGCATAAACTAGTAAAATCTCACCAAAACACAACCAATATGGCCTAAACCATAAAACTAGTTCAACCTGTTTCATACAACCTGCATTCAAAACCATGTCAAAACCAAAACCATTCCAAGCCTAACCAGAAAGCCAGAAAAGCCTCAACCAATATGGCCTAAAAACCATAAAACCAGTTCAACCTGTTTCCATCAACCTGCATAAACCAGTAAAACCATTGTAACACAACCAATATGGCCTAAAAACCATGAAACCAGTTCAACCTGTTTCCATAAACCAGCAAAACCATAACCATGTCAAACCTGTCCAGCCCTAAAGCCTAAGCCATAGAAACCATAACCAGTAAACTCAAGCATACTGTCAAACCATTTCAAGTAAGGCCTAAACTCATACCAAGGCATCCAGGCAACCAAATTCAAGCGTACAGAAGCAAAGAAAAAGGAAGAAGAAAGAAAGCTAAATCAAAACAAAAAATGTTTCAACAATAGCTTGTTCAAGGCAACCAGAAAAGCCTCACAAATATTCATCATAGGCCAGTAAAAAGCAACTGAAGCACAGCAAAGAAGAAGAGAGGAAAAGTATTCGAAGGCAACAGTTAAGCAAAGCATCAAGCCCACAGAAAGAAGAAGAAAAATATCACATAGGGTTTTCAACATCATCATCAAACCACAAATCAAAGGGACAAAGAAACGAAATACCAGGACTCCAAGCCACCGCGCTCACTCCTCCGCCAGCAAGCCTCCGGAACGCCTCTCCCTCCTCCTCCATAAAGGTAGCCTTGCTTTTCTCTTTCCCTTTTCACCATCTCAACAGAAATCATGTAAGAAAAACAAAGTCAGAATCGAAATGGGTACAAATCATAAACATGCAAAAACTTATAAAAACTTAATGCGTTAATGGACGAATCGTCACCTTCACTGTATCACTGAGCGGCACATGGGGAGAAGAGGCGTTGGTGGCTCGGGAAAAGGGAAGGTCGGAGGCGGGCATGAGAGCAGCGAAGAAGGCAAAGGCGAAGAAGAACCCGAGACGAAGAGCAGCGGCGCAGAACCTTAACCCTTTTTCCCTAACTAAACAAATTATGTTTAACCCTAAAAAACAAGTTATGAATGTATGGACCTTAACCCATCTCATCTGCCTAAAAGCCCAACGAATCCCATTATGCACCCCTTTTTTTTTCTGTTTTGATTGGGCCCTTCAAAAACCCTTTAGCCCAAACGTTTTCTACTAACACCATCCCTTTATTTTTGATGCCCCTCTTTCCCTTATTTTCTTTTAGTTTTTTTTTAGAACTTTATTAATTTAGTTTTATTAGTAATTTAATCAAATAAGAGGTGTTTTTTAATTAGACAATTTTAAATAATTTGATCATTTTTATTAAGTTTAAGTTTAGGTTTAATTTAGTAATTTTTAGTATTCCTTTTTTAATTAGGTTTAAGTTAGTAGCTTTTAAAGTTCTAATGTAGTTTAGAATTATTTAATAATTCTTAAAGTTTGTACTTTATATTAATATTAAAAAACATATAAAATAAAAAACATATAAAATAAAAAACTTTAAAAAAAATATTTTATTTCCCTTAATTAATTCCCTCGCTTTAGTTAATATTAAATAAAAATACAAAAATACATGTTCACACCATTTAGTCTGTTATTTAATCATTGTTGTAGTTATATATAACTTAATCTTTATCTATCTAATTTCCTGTTTGATTATTCAGTATTTACATGGTTATTCTGTTTACTTCTAAAGCCAAGAGAAAAATGATTAACTGGTTGACTTCATGTCCTCAAGTCCAATCACGCGAATATCTGCATTTCATTAAAACTTAAGAAAATTTTTCCTCAAATATTCAATCTTTTCAAAACTCATACCTTTTAAGTCAAAACTTCGACATTAGGTCGTCGTACCTTCAAAAAACCCGTTCGTACCCCTTTTTCGGCCAAAACAATTTATTTTTAATCAAACGAACATTTTAATAAAACAGATATTTCAAAAGGTTCCTATAGAGTACTATAGATACATTGGGTGCTAATACCTTCCCACTGTATAACCAACCCCCGAACCATAGATCTCTTTTCAAAACGCCTTGTATTTTCATTACTTTTAGAAAGTATTATTTTACATTGCATATTTAGGGTTTTATTTCGCTCTTTTCCCTTTTCCCTTGGAAATAATAAAGCGCGGTGGCGACTCTTGCTTTTGTGAGACGAATTAATCAATAATTCGATCTCCGATTTACCCCGCTACATTTTTTATCGCTACAACATGTCGTTGGAGAGCATTGGTAGCTTCTTATAATGACGTCTTGCTGGGGATAATAAATCCTTGACTGTCGCTGGATATGAAGGAAGTGATTCTTCAATTTATTTTGGGAATAATTTTGTTGGAGTTTTGTCTTCTGTTTAAGGATACTTCGTTGGGGATCTTTGACTTCTTCTTGAGGATAATCAAAGAGAGTAGGTTTCTCGTTGAAGGAATTGATTTTTTCATATCTTGACCGGGGAAAAGAGAGATGGATGTTATCGGACCAAATTTTAGGCATTGTAGCACTTTCTCTGGGGATATCAACTTTGGTCAGACCCTGTTGGAGGGAAGGAGAGGATTTCATGGTATTGAAAAAATAAACTTTGTTGGGGAATGAAATTCCTATAAACCGTGTTAAGGAAATAATTTATATCGGGGATTAGTATTTCATATGATGTGTTGACGAAGTTTTCACCGTATACTAGGGGGAATGATCAGATCTTCCTATATGTTAGGGATGGTCCTATCAAGTTGTTGATTAGAGATATGGAAATGAACTGCTGGAAGATGCCCCAGTTTCAGTCTGACTTACATATTTAGGCTTGTTGAGGAATGTATCTCTGTTGAAGATGAGCTTATGCAGATAGCTCTGTAAAGTTAATTCCGTGAAAACTGCTCTGTGGGGATTTATGGATGACTTGAACATCATCTCAACTTCTATATCCGTTGGTAAATGATGATCATGGTGATAAGTCTTCTAATGATAGACAAGTGATGAGATAACGGGACATAGTCGTACGCTTTAATCCCTAACTTTTGCCTAGACCGCCTTTTTCAAGTTTTCAGTCCACCGGGATACCCATTTTTTTCCCAAGCCGCCTTTTCAGGTTTTCGACTTGCCGGGTGTACAATTTTTTATATATCCCTAATTTTTTCCCGAACCCTTTTGGTTTGCTGATGCCCATATTTTTTCCTAGGTCTGTCGACCTAGCGAGTCTCTTTTATGCGTAGTATTTTTTTGACTATGTCCGCATTTACAGGGTGCAGAGAATTTTCACTGTAAGTGTTGTAGCATGCCAAAGAATGTTTTCTTGGTCGTACGTGGCCCTTTGTTGTAACTCATGTTCAATTCCCCAAGTGATTCAAATGGAGGTCTGCCCTTGGCTATTCGGCAATTTTGAGAGATTCCTTGAATCTTGACTTGACTGCCCCCAGAACAGTTAGACACCATGTTATTCCCCTTGATTATGAAAGGCCTGTAACTGGAAATGTCTTTCCATCTAAGGTGATTCTATTCATTGAGAGGATTTCCGTTCATTGAATATTCATCGTGTAAATTTCACTATTGTCGAATAATTAGTCATATGCAAACAACAGTATTAAAAATGCAAAGCTTATGTCTATCTTGAAGTTTTGAAAATGCATTTTTAGTAAAAACAAAATTTTGTAAGAATATGAATTCGAGTCAGGTTTTATAGTAAGCCTTATAGGAGTTAGGATACCTTTTGTAACAGTATGCTTTCAAACTAACATATGCTTCACTTAGGACTTTTAAGGGTTGTAACATGGCCTAGTTCACGGTTTAAGAAGCAAAGGAAAAAAGGCTCAAAATTTATTTGTTCCCAACCCATTCTCCGTGATGTTCTTCAGCCCTATACTCAGTTAATTATGCGTTTATATTCCAATTGAGTCTGGAATGATATTTTGGTGATGGTTCGGATACTGGAAGTTTATTTGAGAAGGCAGACATTTTTTGAAACATTTTTTCTTTTTTTGAGGATTTGTAGCAACCTCTTTTAACTTGATTATCCCTAAGTTTTGTCTGAATTGTTACTTCTATGATTACAGTTAGTAGGTTGCCCCGGTTTTTTTCCTAAGTCTCCTTCATAAGTTTAGACTTAGCGGGCTTTTCTTTTGAGAGATAATGACCGCTTGTTTTACGGGAAACCATCACCGTCTTTTGATTTGGAAGGACGTCTTCGATACTATTTGTTGTGCACAAAGTGAAAGCTTACGACTGAATGCGCATTTGAATTGACTGAGAAACTACCCAACCCCAGGTTATGATTAAAGGTTTCAATTTGTGTAAAAAGGAAAAATCCTACTTCTTAGGCTCAAAGGGGTTGACTAGGGATTATCTTCCTTATAACTCCAATGTTTAGGATTTGTAACAACGCCTGTACATCATCAACAAGGTCTGTTCAAAATCATATTGTAGAGATTACGGTATCGTTTTTGCCATCCTCCCTCTAAAGGCTTATAGCTTTTAATCGAGAGTTGAATATCACAACAAAATAAGAATGCAGTTTAAATATAGTGAAAACAAATTAATTCAAGACAAACATGTGCAATGCATTAATTGGAAAACTAAAGTTTGACATGATAGTAATTGTGTAAACAAACAAGGAAATTACAAATAAAAATTCGAATGAAGAAGCTTTTGTCGTTGGCAGTAGGCGAAATCCAGTTATTCAGGTCGTTGCTGCTATCGACATCTTCCACAACATTAATCTGATCATAATTATGATTTGGCATGGGAGCGGTGATCACGTTAAGTGTCTCAGGAGGATCGAATTCAATCTCCTTGGTTTTGATCATATTTTGAACCTTGTATTTCAGCGCCCAACAATCATTAGTATCATGCCCATGACTGCCGAAATGATAGGCACACCTTGCATCGGGATTGTAGTTAGGGGAAGAATTTTTGGGGTTTGGATGAGATTCTATCAACATAATCAAATTCATCCTCAACATGTGGTGCAATGCTTGAGACAGCGGCATGTTGATTTTGGTAAACTGTCTCTTAGGCTCGTCTTTCCTTCGCTGACTACCCTGTTGTTGTTGTCGCATTGGTGCATGATTAGAGATCAGAGCTGCCCCCACAGATTGGTTGTGGTTACTCTTATTACGACCCTTTTAGATGTACACAACATTGGACTATTTCTTCCCATTGTATGGCTTCTTCTAAGTATCGGAAGATGTAACCACTTAGATTTTACCACTTCTGATTCCATTCTTAACACGTTCCTCCGTCAATATCAATTTAGTGAAAACGGATGAAGAACTTCCAAGTAGGTGGTTATAGAAAGGACCTATCAGCATGCTCATGAACATGTCAACCAATTCCTTTTCAGCTAAAGGAGGTTGAACCCTGTCTACAAGGTCTCTCCATTTCTGGGCGTACTCTTTGAAGTTTTCATCAGAACCCATGGACATACTCTATAGTTGCATGCGGGTTGGTGCGAGATCAGCATTATACTGGTACTTCTTGTAGAAAGCAGCATCCAAATCTTCCCAGGTATGAATATTGGTCCCTTCCAGTTGATAGAACCATTCCAATTGTGTTCCCGACAAGCTTTCTCAAATGAAGTGTATCCATAACTTTCTGTCAGTAGTATGGGGTTGGATCTTCCGAACATAAGACCTCAAATGAAGTTTAGGACAAGACACACCATCATATTTGGCAAATACGGGGACCTTGAACTTGTGGGGAATGACAACCCCCGAGATAAGACCCAAATCTTCAAAATCCAACCCAAGAACTCTCTGGATCTCCATGGCATTGAGACGATCTTCCAGCTATTTGTATTTGTTGTCAGCCGGAGGATATTTTTCATCTGAATAGTCCGCTTCTTCTTCATCAGAACCCTGGTTGTTATTCTTCTCAGCCTTCATACTTTTATCATCTTCCTCTTGGTTATCATTTTCTTCTTCAAACTCCAGAGCTCGCTTGACTGGACCTTTATGCCTCCTACCCATGTTGAGGATGCTAGTTGGTTTCTTGATTTTCTCCTCCTTCTCCTTAGTGATGAGGTCCTTCAGCTCTTCCTTCCCCTTGGCTAGATTCAGGAACATTTGTTAAAATTGAGCATTCTGAGCTTGAAGTTCTTTCATAGTTTGTTCGAGATCTATCTTTTACTGAAATAAACAGTAAGGAGATAAGAAAACCTGACTATGAGGAAAACCTGTTATGTATGATATGTAAATGTAATGTTTTCAAGGACCTTATGAGATTTAAATTTGTTAACCAAAAGGAAACAGAAACCAAATCTTTATTAGTAAGTTCATGTGAATACAAAAGATTTCACATGAATAAATTAAAAACCCCTAAAGCTTTAAGTTTCTCATGGACGTCTCCTTTTTGTGTTGACATATGCGTTAAGACTCTGCTCCACGTGAAGTTGCTTCGTCAGCTCCAACACTTTCTTCTTACTTACATAGAATTGAGTCTCAAAGGTGTCTCGTTCTTCCTTGAGTTGAATCTAGGACTTCTACAATTCTTCAAGGTCAGTAGGCATGTCTAGATGAAGGATGGTGTGAGAAATGTCTCCTTCAACAACAGGCCCCATGATTACTGGTAGGATAGCAAGATATGGCATTATAAGGTTTTTAGCACGAGCTCGTACCCATTTGAGATAGGGCTCCAGAAGGATGGAGTTCTTATGCCCCAAAATCCGGATATCAATCTTATTGACCATACCCTAAGCACAGATAAATCTTTGTCAGTAACCTTGAAGATTGTTGTCATAGTCGAATACAACACCCCGGATAAGCGTATCATGAGGAACGTCTCTTCGAGCATAACCAAACTGGCGTAAAGCTAGATAAGAGTTGTAAGTAATGCCCTCCTTATGCCCAGGAGTGGCACATTATGGAACTCTCCACACCGGTCAATAATAATGATGTCTTCCTGGGTTCGAGAACACCAATAAATGTCTGAATGAGAGAGTGACATTATCCTTTAAGATCACCTCAAAAATTGTTCATTCTTCATTATCGAGCGGGGAAGGTGCAAAATAAACCATCTAGATAACAAAGGTATACAACATATGAGAGTTCCTCTCTTCCTCATGGTACGAGTGTGAAGAGAACGCAGAATATCTCCAAGCAAAGTAGGAACAGGATTATGAGTAAGGAATATCTTGATGGCATTTACATCTATAAGTTGGTCCAGATTGGGGAATATAACCAGACCATAGATTAGTAAATCCAAAACATCTTCGAAAGCATGAAAACTCATGGCATCTAGAAACAATTGAGCTTTCTCCATCAGAAATTTTGCAAGGAGACCTTTAACCTCACTCCTAGTTTCCCAATTAGATGCAATGTCGGACGATTTCAGGTGCAAGGTTGTGGAAATATCTTCAGGTCTTGGATCTTTCTCTAAACCAGTGAAGGGTATTTGATCCAGTATAGGCACCCCAAGCAACTTAGAGAACTCTTCCATCATGGGCACCAACTGATAATTAGGGAAAGTAAAGCAATGGTGTTTAGGATCAAATAACTATAATAAAACGCTCATCATGCCTTCTTCAGAACCGGAGATAACCAAGCTGAGCAAATGACCATGTCTTTTGTTGAACTGGGAGCTTTCAGGAACCTTTGAGACCAATTCTTTGAGTTTGGAAGGTATTCCCATGAAGTTGATCGAGATAGTATTTCTACGAGTGGAGGCTATAGCCTGCAAAACAGAACAAAGATAAATCTCTTGGTCCTTGAAATGGTCTGTGAAAATGCTATGTTATGATGTTATAATGTTATGATGTTATGTTTAAACAAGATAGTAACAAAGTAGAAAGCATAAGTAAATCACACAAAAGGCCTTAGGTTTAAAGGCTTGCATGAGCTTCAGAGATAAGTACCCTCTTGAAGTTTAGTTGGCTCAACCTATCCTAAGAATAGTAACTGGGTTCTAGGAGTCTCATATCATCGATCTTTCTCTCAGGCTTGTTTTAACAGCTGACTTGCCATCGAAATATCCCGAGAGTCGAATCTCAATGAGCGTAGCATCGAGTATCAACCAACTTTGGATTGCACAAAAGTCGGACATCTCACTACTTTCTAATGGCTAAGTTGGGTCAATTAAGGTTCTAAAGGTCAGTTAGTGCTTATGACACCACGTGACAGCCTAGTGTTATCCTCGGCTGACTCAAGGAACACCAGTACAAACCAATGTGTCGCACTAATGTAACCATCTCTTCAACCATATCGGTCTACGCCGTACAATTTCCATGATTTATTACTACTTACCTAAAATGTCCCCAAATCCGGGTATAGGATATTTGCAAGAAATAAACCCAAGCAACCCCAAATGTAAAGTATACAAAGCAAACAAGGAAATCATTTAAAGTGATCCTAAGCTCTAAGGTAACCCCTCTCTTTTTTTAGTTATCTCCAGCAGAGTCGCCAGTTCTGTAATACGGTGGGAGAACTGACTTTTGGTTTTGCGTTTTATCGCAAATGTTGCGGATAGCAAGAGTCGCCACCGACTTTTATTTTATCCATTAAGGAAATGGTGAAAATAATAGGAAATACCTTTTAAGATTTTGAGTTTGGGGGTAAGTTATGAAAAGGGAAGGTGTTAGCACCATTTTCATTCGTAGTTATCTACGGGCTCTTAATTTCTTAGCTCACTTTAATTTACTTTGTGTGTACTTTAAAAAAAGTTTTGAAAATGCCAATGTAAGGCAGTTTGCTTTATAATAACCCTTGTATCAATCCTCAATAGTGTTTATAAAGCATTTTAAAGTAGTTGTTTTGAAAGTGTGAAGTGTGAAAATTATTTCAATTTGTGAGCAAGCAATTAAGGGTTTCCTTACCCACTAAAAGGTCTTTCGTTATCCTTTTCCTTCTCCATTAAGGATAGTGATATCCATACCATTAGTTGGTAGGTAGCCCCATCCATTGGATGTGAAGGTACAGACATATGGCCGTCGTTATGGTCATTGAAGACAACATATAGGGATATCTTAACAATTCAAAGGGATTGTCATCATATATTTGTAGGCAACTCCGAGGGACAAGATCATTTCTCTTAGGAAACTTCGAGGGACATCGCGGGACTATAATCTTTATGACGACTTTAACCGAGGGTCTTTGCTAATGGTATCCCTACATTCGAGGGACATGACCATTGTTTTTTTCGAAGGCAACAAAGAGGCAGGCTACCTTAAGGTGCACGTGTGCATAGTGATTCAATTCAGATATATTATCTTGATTAGGGTTTTCTACGTTTTAGTTTTAGGTCTTATCATACATGCCTAATTACTATATAGTTATATATACATACACGCATACATAGTATAGGTGTGGAAAATAAAGTGTGAAAAATAAATCTTAAGCTATTACATCTCATGAGCAATTACATAATAGAAAAAATGCGAGGAAATAAACTAAGCTACTACAAAAATACCCGTGCGACCTGTACAATTTCTCTAAGAAAGTAAAGCAGAAAATAAATAAGAAAATGTTAGAAAAGATGTTTTAAAGTCCTAAAATCTAAAACGTTAGAAATTTTTTTTTTTTTGTGTATTTTTGTAGAAAATAATTTAAGTTAATAATTAATAAAAAACCTAATTATTCTAATTAATTTTACAAATTAAAAAATAAGACCTAAAATCTAATTAAATGAAAAAATTTAATTAAGAAAACCTAAAAGACTATTTTTTTGATTTTATATAATATTCTGATTTTTATATGTTTTGATTTTAATTGTAAAAAAGAAATAAATTAGTGGAAATGGTGTTTCAAAGAGAGAATTCGATCATGCCCTAGCCATGGTAGCTCATCATCACTGCGTTAAAGCTTTCATTTTCTTATTCAAACTTATTCTAAACACCGGGATGAACTCATATATGCCCACAAAATTAGTTAAATATGCATACATTAAAATATTCGAATTCAAGAAAATTACAGAAATCGGTGGGCTTGTGTAAGCTATTCCAAACGTGAATAGATTTATTTCTCGACTTGGTGAGATTCCTGGGAGCTTCAGGAACACAATTTAAGGCTTGGTTTTGATTGAGAGTGGATGGAAATTTTGATACGAGTTTGCACCTTTCTTTGAAAATTTATGATTTTGAAACATTGCATCTATGGCAGCCACTTTGTGTCTTTTGTACTTGACTGTTGCATGTATTTATAGAGGAATGAAAATGGATTAAAACAGGGCAAGGATCTTGTATCATTATGTCACAATTCATTGCAAAGAAAACACATTGAAATCATTCCAAAATTGTTCTAAAAACATTCCAAACTTGAAGATTCTTGTTCCCAACATGTTTTCACGGTTTTTGCAAGCTCTTATGAGGTCTTGGGTCTTCTAGAAGATATCCAAATGAAGCCCACGCGCCCTTTGGTCCATCAACTCATTTTATTTGATTTATTTTGACTTAATTTGAATAAAATCAAAATAAATAAAATAAAAAATCAAAGTAATGTATAAATGGACTTAGAGGTCCTATAACGTGTTATAAACATGTTTAAACCTTAAAAGTTAGGCCCATTAGTCCAAAAGTTCAAGATTGTTCAAATGAAGTTTCATGCATTTTCTCAAACATTGTTCAACTTGCACCAATCATAACTCTCTCATATTTTATCATTTAAAGGTGATCTATGACTTTTTGGAAATATCAAGATGTCCTCTACAATATCTTTGTTCATCATTTTTGCATTTGAAGACTTTATCTTGATGTAAGTTGCCTTGACAAAAAGTGTCTTTTTGTTGACTTTTGAAATGACCTATAATGTCTTGGCCCATATCTCTTAAATGAAGCACTTTTACACTTGAGCTTAGAAAGACAAAGTTGTAGAAAATTGAATTTCCTTCAAAATGAGCTTTGGGTTGGGGAAAAACAGATGAAGCATGTGAAAGTTATGCTTGGTCAAAGTTCAGTTGACTTTTCCCAAGGAAACCCTAATTTGGCAACTTTTGACTTTTGATAATTTGAGGGTTTTTCTTGAGGAATCATGATCAATCCCATGTAAAATTATTAATGTGACTTTGAAATATTGATGTTGACCAAAAATATTGAAGTTTGACTGTGTGTTGGCCACAATTGACTTTTTATCCTATATAGTTGATTTTCCATCGTCTGAGCAATTGATTGAGCAAACTTGTGATGCAAGGCTTGAAATCTGACATGAGGATTCTTTGAAGCATATGAGGAGTCATGAAAACCATTTTAGGCATTTAAAGTCCAATTTACTTTGAGAAAAGCAAAACCTTAGTTGTAGGATAATTGCTTAGGAGAAGACTTGTCTGATCAATTCCTTGAGTAATCTTGAGCATTTGAGAACCCTAGGAAGATGAGGAGACCTCTTGAAATAATTTGATTTGAAAATGAGAGGGAAAATTTTATGGTACAACACATATTTTATTCTATGAAATGTTTATTTATTATGTAATAGCTGAGGCCTTATTTTTCTGGATTTGAGACCTATCTTAAAGGTCCAAAAATTTGAGGCCTAAGGCGATAGCCTCACTCGCCTATAGTTTGGATCGACCCTGTATTGCCATCAATAATTAAATGACAGTAATAAGCCCTACTGACTCTGAAATGTAAGTTGATGGCTAGAACCTTCAAATATGTAGCTCTAAGATGGTATATGAGCCTACCTCGACTATTCATGGAGAGCTACTCAGATTTGACAAAGAAGCTAGTTCAGCATTTCTCGGCCAATAGACACTGCAAGGTCTCGATAACCACCTTGTTCAATCTTCGACAAGGCCAGGAGAATCCTTTGCGAGAATACCTAGACCAATTCAACTAAGATACCATAAAGGTCTCTCATCCCAATCAAGAGTTATTCATTGGGGCTTTTCAGCATGGTCTCTGACTCAGGCAGTTCAGCAAGTCCCTGGCACAGAAACCGGCATCCAACATGGATGAAATCATCACCTGAGCCGAGTGCTATATAAAGGGTGATGAAAGTAATTGGGAGAAATGATCCAGGGACACTTCTGAGAAAACTAAGACCAGAGAAGAAAGGTTGGGAAGAGGATATAGTCTTCTTGGGCTTCCCCAAGAGACAGACCCCGGAAGCATGCGACTCAAAGGCCAAGCCGACGACCCTTTAATCCAAATGAAGATTTGACGCTACTGAACACCAGGAGAGGTGATATATTTCAAGAAGTTGGGCATCTGAACCTAATCCCAGAAGAGCCCCGTCCGAAGAGGGTCAATTCCATGACGGGAAAAGATGTTGGGGCTTGGTGTAGATATCACAGGCTTTCGAGGACACCACACTAATGATTATCATCAGTTGACAAAAGAAATTGAGCCATTAATATAGATGGGATATCTTTTGACTTATGTGAATTATGGTAAAGCCCCAACTGGGAAAAGAGATACCCAGAGAGAGGAAACAGACTCGGCAGGACCCTTCCAGAAAAAGGGGAAGGGTACAAAGGAAGTACATGAAACCAAAACAGCTCGCCACACACTCAACACTATTGCTAGCGGATTCGTTGGAGGCGAGAAGACCAACTCGGCCATGAAGAAGTATGCTCGGGCCATGATGCATGTGTCTGAATACGTAACCAAAGTCCGAGAACGGGATTTAAATCCTGTTAGATTCTCTAAAAAGGACGCGGTTGGAATTATGGCTCATGAAAACGACCCAATGGTCATTAAGGTACAAATCAGAGACTGGAGCATGAAGAGAGTATTGGTGGATCCTGGGATTTCAGTTGACGTGTTATATTGGGACACCTTCAAGGGAATGGAATTTGATACGGCCGAGCTATTACCCTTCAATGGTACCTTAGTCGTATTCTTTAGAGAAGAGGTGCAAGTATTAGGACACCTCCCAATACTGACTACTTTCGAAAGCGACGTGAATGCCAAAATGGTCAGAGTGAGATACCTGATTGTCAATGCTGCTTCACCCTATAACGTCGTTGTAGGAAGACCATCTTTTAATTCCTTGTAAGTCACTATCTCCACCCTATACCTTACAATGAAATATCCCTTGGGGGATGGTCGGGTTGGGGTGGTCATGGGCGATTACGGTTTAGCGAGGAAATGTTACAAGGACAACCTGAAGCTAAAGAAGAAGGTATAATCCAGAGAAACTGAGTATTCCAATTATCTTAAAGTCAACATGGTTGATATAGACCCGTGCAATGATTCATCAGGGGAAAGTCTATCTCTCCATGATGAAATTAAAAAATTCCAGATTGGTGGCACAACCTCTGAGATAACCTACTTCGGTGCCAACCTCTCTCAGGAAGAAGAAGAAGAAGAGATTGTGACACTGCTAAAAGAGAATGTCAACTTGTTTTCCTGGAAGCCCTCGGATATGCATGTGATAGATCTAAATTTCATGTGTCATCATTTAGCGCTGAATCCTGACACAAAGCCAGTACCCCGGAAAAATAGGAAAGATGGACAAGAAAAGAAAAAAGTCCATAAAGGAAGAGGCCGGGAACTTGCTCGATGCCAGCTTTATCAAAAAGATCAAATATCCCACTTGGCTAGCCAATATGGTCATGGTCAAGAAAAAGACGTGGAAGTGGCGTATGTGTGTCGACTTCACGGACCTCAATAAAGTGTGTCCCAAAGATCTATATGCACTGCCACAGATAGATCATCTTATAAATGAGACCTCGGGTTACAGGTTGCTTAGCTTCATGGACGCCTACTCCGGGTACAACCAAATCCGCATGATCTTGACCGACGCATAAAAAACGGCTTTCATGACTGATTAAAGTAATTACTATTATGAGGTGAAGACATTCGGCCTCAAAAATTCTGAAGCCACTTACCAACGACTAATAGATAAGGTGTTCACCACTCAAATCGGGAGGAACCTAGAAGTATACATGGACAAAATGGTTTTCAAAACCACCATGGAGCAACAACATGTAATAGATCTAAAGGAAACATTTGCGTCAATAAGAAGATATGATATGAGGCTAAACCCAGACAAATGCATTTTCGGGGTACAAGCCGATAATTTCCTAGTATTTATGCTCACAAACCGAGGAACATAAGCCAATCCGGATAAATGTAACGCAATCATAGATATGTGGAGTCCATCTTTAAAAAAATAAGTACAACATTTGACAGGGAGGCTAGCTGCCCTATCCCATTTCTTATCATACACTAGAGATAGAGCAGTCCATTTCTTTGCAGCCCTCGGGAAGGCCGAAGAATTCGAGTGAACAACAGTGTGTGAGCAGGCCTTTCAGGGGGTAAAGCATTTTCTATCCTCTCCTCCTATCTCAATGAGACCAAAAGAGGATGCACCCTTGACCTTATATTTGGTGGTGTCCGACAAAGCCATGAGCTCAATTCTTGTGCAAGATGGAGAAGACGGGGAAAAGCCAGTTGACTTTGTTAGCAAAGTTCTGAAAGGGGTTGAGCAGCGATACCAGAAGATTGAAAAGTTAGCATTAGAATTGGTGGCAAAAGCTCAGAAGCTAAGACATTACTTTCAAGGTCACTCGATAACCGTGAGGATCAATTATTCTATCAAGCAGATATTGAAGAAGCCGAATCTAACTGGGAGAGTGGTCACATGGGCTGTGGAGTTGTCCGAGTATAACATTAAATTCACTCCGAGAACAAGCATCAAGTTACAAGTGTTAGCTGACTTTATAGTGGAGTTAAGTAACTATATAGCGAAATAAAGTGTAATTAGAAGGACCCTTCATGTGGACGGTTCGTCTAATATTTAGGGGAGCAGAGTTGAGATCGTCCTGGAGAGGTCGGGGGACTTTATACTAGAATACTCCCTGGGATTCAACTTCCAGAACATTAATAACTAAGCATAGTATGAAGCTCTAATAGCAGGAATGAAATTAGCTAAAGAAGTTGGAGTCACCCATTTGATCATTAAAACTGATTCATAGTTGGTTTCAAGATAGATGAAGAGAGAAAACTAGACCAGGGATTCAGAATTATTGAAATACCTCCGGATAGCACATGGGATGTCAAAATCCTTCACAGAGTTTGAAATCAATCATATCCCGAGGGCAGAAAATTTACGAGCTGGTGTGTTAGCCCGGTTTGCCAGCACCAAAGGGTCGGGGCTAAATAAAACTGTGATACAAGAAATCTTGGAAAGACCGGGTACTGAGGATGAAGAAACCATGTCAATCAAGCATATGACTAGGTGGATGTCCCCTATAATACAATACTAGATACAGGGGGTTCTACCTGAAGACATCAACGAAGTTGGGCATATAAAAAAGGTACCCACTCGCTACCTTATAGTGTCTGATAAGCTATATAAGATCGGAAGGTCCACACCCATGCTAAGATGTGTGACAGAAACAGAAACCACATTGATAATGAGATAAGTCTACAAAGAGGCATGCAGTAGCCATATCGGAGGAAGAGCTCTATCAGGAAAGATCCTCAGAGCCTGGTACTATTGGCCTCATATGTTACAAGGTTATGTTGAGTTTGTAAGTAAGTGTGATAAATGCCAGGCGTACTCTCTGTTCATACATTCACCAGCCGAATTTCTACACTTCATCTATTCTCTGTGGTCGTTCTACCAATGGGGAGTAGACATACTGGGACCATTTCCCACCATGCTCGGGCAGCTCAAATTTCTAACAATAGTCATAGACTGCTTTAAAAAATGGTTAAAAGTTGAGGTTGTGGCATGAATCACCGCTGAGAAGGTTCAACATTTTTATTGGAAAAATATCATATACGGGTTTGGCTTACCCAGGGTTATAATGTCTGACAATGGAACCCAGTTTGCAAGCGCGACTGTGGTGGAATTCTGCAAAAACGGACATTCAAACAGATTCATGTCAATAGAGCACCCTCAGGCCAACGGACAAGCTGAAGCAGCAAACAAGATCATCCTAGCCAGGATGAAGAAGAAGCTGGATGATGCAAAATACCGATGGCCCAAGTACTTATCGGAGATCCTTTGGTCGTACCATACAACACCTTTGTGATACGGTGGGAAGAACTGACTGTTTTTTAGAATGCTGGTTTGCGTTTTGCGTTTGTTTTTGCAAAATGTCGCGGTAAGCAAGAGTCGCCACCGACTTTTATTTTATCCAACAAGGAAAGGAAAAAAGCACAGAAAAATTCATTTTTTGAGATACTTCTCGGGTTCGTGGGGTAGATTATAGAAAGGGAAGGTATTAGCATCCTTTCTATCTGTGGTTATCCACGGGCTCTTAGGTACTTGCTCATTGTTTTCAAAAATTGTTTTCTTTGTGCTTGTGGGTTTGAAAAGTTTTTGTTTTAACTTCGATTTAACTCTTGCTTCTGTCCTCAAGAGTGTAATGAAGTGTTTTGAAAACTTGTTTGTAAAAGTGTAAGTGTGAAAGAGTTTTGTTTTGAAAGAGCAAGTATCTAAGAGCTAATCTACCTACTCGAAAAAGGAATCGTTCTATGCTAATTTCCTGTAGACAATGTTATCTCACTATTAGTGAGTAGGTAGTACCGTCATTGGAATTTAAGGGTCAATTCGAAGGCGGGACATACGGTCACTAAAGCAATGTTAGGACGCCTTAGTGGTAACCCTAATGTCTTAGATCATTTATTCTAGGCAACAATATTCGAGGCAACCATTTTGAGGCAACTATGATCTTTTGGACAAGAGGACGACCTCTAAAACAACCTATACTCAATGACCGCTTACGAAGGCAACCAAGTGGGAGTGTACACTAGGAGTACGCATGTGCGAGTAATTTAATTTCATATTAGTTATCTTTGCACATTTTTAGGGTTATCTAACCGTTTTAAAATTAAACATACATTCTTGTCATGCATCCTAAATCATACATCTAACAGTTAATATTTTGCGGAATTTAAAATACGGAAATTAAAATAAGCTATTACAAGGCTTCGGGTATTTACATAGCCAAAAATAAACCCTTCAAAATTAAAGCGATAAATGTAGAATAAACGTCCTAATTAAACTATTACATCCCATGAGCAGTTACATTAAATATCATAAAAAAATAAATAAAAGTGGTAAAGGTAAATAAACGTCCTAATTAAATTATTATAAACTGTGAGCAGATACAATAATTGGGCAAAATAATAATAAAGCGCGTGATTAAAAATTAGATCGACGAGAAATTAGGGTTTTGACCCTTCTATCCTAATTAAAAAAAGAAATTTTTTTTGTTATTTTTATTATTTGTAAAGAAAAGAAATTAAATCCTAAAATTAAACACTAAATTAATTAGTTATTGAAGTTAATAAATGAAAAATAATTTAAGTGACATATTTTTGGGTTTTGGTTATTTTAGGAAAGAAATAAAATAATTAAGTTAGTAATAAAACCTATTTATTCTAATTAATTTTAATTATGTAAAAAGAAATTAAAGTTGTCTAATAATTAATAACCTAATTAAATTAATTACTTGTTTTTAATAAAAATAAATATCTTGAATTTAATTGGATAGAAAAATGTTTTGTGATTTTTTGATAAAAAAGAAAATAATTTGATGGGTTAGTAAAATAAACAAATGAAATAATATAAATATAAAAGAATTAGAGAAAAGCAAAATGGGCATGCAATGTGGAGGTGCAATCATCAGAAATCTCTAGGCCTGAATCTTCGTAAGCTTCATGTCTAACTATGGTGTTTTTTTTATTCTTGTGTGGAACCTATGATTCAAACATCCATAATTGTTCTATATAAACTCAAGCAAACGTTAGCATACCATAAAATGTGATTAAAATTAGAGATTCGGAATTTAAAATTTTACCAAACCGGTGTTGTCAAATGGGGGCATGCTAGGCGTGTGATGGATTGCTATTGGGACTTGTAAGACTCTTGAGGACTTCAAGAGGATGGTTTGAGGCTTGATGTCAATTGAGAGAGACCGGAACCTCGAGATATGACTTGCACCAATTCTTTGATTTCTAGAGAGCTTTTTGAAGATATTTTAGAGAGCTTTTTGAAGAGCTTTTTGAGAGCTTTTTAGAGAGGATTTTCGTCTCTTTCAAGCTTGTATGGCTCTATATTTATATAGGAGAATGAGGATACAAGAAAGCATAGAAAGAATCTCCCTCATAATGTTGTGTTTTAAGACCATGATCAAGATTTGAAAAAAATGCCATATTTGATTATTTTATGCCATTTTCACATGTGGATGAACCTGGAAATATTTGAAAAGTTATTGCACAAAATCAATTGACATAAACCAGCATAAAACTTTCCCAAAATGGATTCACATCAAATTTTACATTATTTCCATTATTTATTTATTTAATTCTGAATTTTAATGAATAAAATATCAAAATAAATAGCATAAATAGTAGAAAAATGTATGGGTGGGCTTAGAGGTCGTGGAACATGTTAGTAATGAGTTTCAAATTTGAAAAGATAGGCCCATTTGGAAAAAATCCAAGTGTGGTAAAAATTTGCTTCATGCATTTTTTCAAAAATTGTCCAACTTTGACAATGCATATCTCTCTCAATTTTAACCTTATGAGGGTGTTCTTAGACTTTTTAGAAATCTTAGGCTGTCCCCTAAGAGACCTCTTTGGTTTCATCTCAATTGGATCTTCAAGTTCATGTAAGAAGCTTTGACCCAAAAGGTGTTTTTGTTGACTTTCCAAAATGACCTATAATGTCCAAATTCATAACTTCTTGTGAGTGCATATTTTGATCTAGGGGGCTGATGATTAATTGTAGGGAATTGAATCCTCTTAAAATGAGCTTTGGATGGGTCATTTCTCATAAAGTATGAGAAATTTATGCTTGGTCAAACTTGAGTTGACTTTTCCTACAAAACCCTAATTTAGCAAATTTTGAGTCTTGATGAATTATGAGCAATCCTGGATGAATCATGATCAACCTTTGATCAAATGATGAAATATCCTTCAAAATGAGAATGTTGACCAAAAATCTTGAAGTTTGACTGTATGTGGGCCACATTTGACTTTTGCCCTAGCATAGTCGATTTTCAGGCCTTTGAGCAATTGATTGAGCAAACTTCCTCTGCAAGGCTTCAAACTTGTTATGGATGATCTTGAGAACATATTAGGACATTGGTGAGCACTTTGGATCAATTGGACTCAAGTATCTTGATACAACATGAAACCCTAGTTTGAGGTAGACTGCCTTAGGAGAGAGCTTGTTTAGCCAACCTTTGGACTACTTTGAGCAACTTGAGGATCTTTCTTACAATGTTTTGAGAAATATGGGAGGGAAAATTTTGGGGTACAACAACTGCCCCTGTTCAATCTTCTTAAACCTGAGGATGTAGATTGGCTTTCGTGCCTTTCGTGATCCGAAGGTGGAAGATGATTGAACACTAGAGTGCCCAGAAATTTGCACTCGCATGAAGTGGTAATTGTCTTGTGATGTCGGGAATGGGCTTATAGATGCCATTTGGAAATTGCTGACGAGGGGATGGGCTTAAACATGCCATCCGAAGGAGTGTCGATCGCATAAGAGATTCCTTAGCGAGAGCTTGTGTACCTGTCGTTGGGGAAGATTCTGCTGGGGAATGTTGATCTCTGTTGAGAGAAATAGAATTTTAGGAGCTTCGTCGTCCGTTATTCTGTTGGTGAGTCGTCTTTGTCGATATTTAGGAACTTCGATCGTTCGTACTCAACTGAGGAAACATTTTTGCTGATATTTAGGAACTCGTCCGTAATTCAACTGAGGTGTCGAGATTTAGGAACTTGCCCGTAATTCAACTACTTTGCTGAGATTTAGGAACTTGTCCATAATTCAATTGGGGAAACATCTTCGTTGAGATTTAGGAACTCGCCCGTACTTCAACTGAGAAAACTTCTCTGCTGAGATTTAGGAACTTGTCTGTAATTCAACGGAGGAACACTTTTGCTGAGATTTAGGAACTTGCCCGTAATTCAATTGAGAAAACATCTCTGCTGAGATTTAGGAACTCGTCTGTAATTCAACTGGGGGAAACATCTTCGTCGAGATTTAAGAACTTGCCTGTAATTCAACTGAGAAAACTTCTCTGCTGAGATTTAGGAACTTGTCTGTAATTCAACGGAGGAACTTTGTCGAGATTTAGGACCTTGCTTGTAATTCAACTGAGAAAAACTCTGTTGAGATTTAAGAACTTGTCAGTAATTCGACTTGGGGAATCATCTTCGTCGAGATTTAAGAACTCGCCCGTAATTCAACTGAGAAAACTTTTTTGCTGAGATTTAGGAACCTGTCTATAATTCAACGAAGGAACTTTGTCGAGATTTAGGACCTTGTCTGTAATTCAACTGAGAAAACATCTCTGCTGAGATTTAAGAACTTGTCAGTAATTCGACTTGGGGAAACATCTTCGTCGAGATTTAAGAACTCGCCTGTAGTTCAACTGAGAAAACTTTTCTGCTGAGATTTAGGAACCTGTCTTTAATTCAACGGAGGAACTTTGTCGAGATTTAGGACCTTGTCTGTAATTTAACTGAGAAAACATCTCTGCTGAGATTTAAGAACTTGTCAGTAATTCAACTTGGGGAAACATCTTCGTCGAGATTTAAGAACTCGTCCGTAATTCAACTGAGAAAACTTCTCTACTGAGATTTAGGAACCTGTCTGTAATTCAATGGAGGAACTTTGTCGAGATTTAGGACTTTGTCTGTAATTCAACTGAGAAAATATCCTTGCTGATATTTTAGAACTTGTCAGTAATTCGACTTGGGGAAACATCTTCATCGAGATTTAAGAACTCGCCCGTAATTCAACTTAGAAAACTTCTCTGCTGAGATTTAGGAACTTGTCTGTAATTCAACGGAGGAACTTTGTCGAGATTTAGGACCTTGTTTGTAATTCAACTGAGGATAATTCTGTTGAGATTTAAGAACCGGTCATTAATTTGACTGAGGGAAACATCTTCATCGAGATTTAAGAACTCGCCCGTAATTCAACTGAGAAAACTCTACTGAGATTTAGGAACTGTCTGTAATTCGACGGAGGAACTTGTCGAGATTTAGGACCTTGTCTGTAATTCAACTAAGGATAACTTTGTTGAGATTTAAGAACTTGTCAGTAATTTGACTGGAGGGAAATATCTTCATCGAGATTTAAGAACTCGCCCATAATTCAACTGAGAAAACTCTGTTGAGATTTAGGAACTCGTCTGTAATTCAATGGAGGAACATTGTCGAGATTTAGGACCTTATCTGTAATTCAACTGAGGATAATTTTTTTGAGATTTAAGAACTTGTCAGTAATTCGACTGGAGGGAAACATCTTCATCGAGATTTAAGAACTCGCCTGTAATTCAACTGAGAAAACTCTGTTGAGATTTAGGAACTCGTCTGTAATTCAACGGAGGAACATTGTCGAGATTTAGGACCTTGTCTGTAATTCAACTGAGGATAATTCTGTTGAGATTTAAGAACTGGTCAGTAATTCGACTGAGGGAAACATCTTCATTGAGATTTAAGAACTTGCCTGTAATTCAACTGAGAAAACTCTACTGAGATTTAGGAACTGTCTGTAATTCGACGGAGGAATTTTGTCGAGATTTAGGACCTTGTCTGTAATTCAGCTTAGAAAAACTCTGTTGAGATTTAAGAACTTGTCAGTAATTTCGACTGAGGTAAAAGCTTCATAGCTGAGAATTTAACTGCATCCTTCCTGAAAGGTACAGGTTAGCTGTATGTAATGCATGATATGTATCAAACAATGATGTCCTCAAAATAAATGAGATTGGTGTTGTATGATGCGTATATGCATGTGTCATGATGTATGGAAACATAATGTTTTTAGCTGGGGAAAATAAATCCCGGATAGCTGCTGGAGAAAAGAGTTGAATTCTTCATTTCCATTAGGGATAACAAACGAAGATGACTGTGAGGATAAACGTGTAGGAGAGGATAACTCCATTGGGGAATAAACTGATGAGGAGATTACTCTGTGGGGAAGAGACGTTCTGTAGAGGATTCCGCTGATAAATTCTGCTGGGGATGAATTACCATTGTTGGCGATACTGAATCCTGTTGGGGATTGAATTTCTATTTGTGAAAGGAAAGAACTCCGCTGGGGATGATCTTTCAGTTGCGACTTCACTGGGGATAACCTTTTAGACTCTAATGGGGATAATCCTTTGAGCTCTTCTGGGGACAATCTTCCAAAGTCTACTGGGGATGATTCTCCAAACTCCACTAGGGAAGCTTTTTCATACTGCGTTGGGAAAATTTTCGAACTCCACTGGGGATATTTTGTATTCTGCCGGGGAATATTCTTATACTCTGTTGGGGAATATTAAGACCTTTCAGTGTTGATGGTAGATAAACTCTGCTTGGGGAGAATATTACTGATTCATTCATAGTTGCAAGTCTGAGCTGGGGAGAGTTAACAGTACTGTCTTTTCTTACTCTGCGGGGAGTGAACACACCTTGGCCATATTCTTCAGCTGAATCTACCTTTGTACCTGGTGGATAGAGCAACTGTATAGCTTGGACATTTTTCGTTGCCCATGTTTCTGTTATTACGAGTAATCGTCTTTTGTTTCGCATGTAAATATTCATGAGCAGCAATTAATGTCAAATGCATATATCAAAAATGAACATTGGACGTTCTTTGCAAAACAAAACAGAAAAAGGAAAAACAGTTTGAAATTTTTTCTGAAAATGATTTGTATTGATTTTGAAGTTTGGCCTGTAAATAGGCGTTTTTTGTACAAGAGGATGATGTCCTAGTAAGAGAACACCACCGAATAATAGAATTTACACAATTTGTGAAAAACTAAACAAAACAGCTATATGAATAATCCCACTGGATTCCAACTCTGCTATTGCCTTTATTTCCTCGAGCATCTCATCACTTTGCTACTTGATTGAAGGTAGATCAAATCGATTAGTGTCGTCCGAGCTTGATAGTTGATACAGAAGTCTGGTTTCCAGGTGATCCAACGAGACATAGTGTTACGCTTTGATCCCTAATTTTTGCCTGGACCTCCCTTTCCGGTTTTCAGTCCACCAGGATACCCTTTTTTGCCCAAGCCGCCTTTTCAGGTTTTCGACCTGCCGGGTGTACAGATTTTTCATTTCATCCCTTATTTTTGTCTGAACCCTTTTGGCTCCCCGAGAAGCCCTTATTTTTACCTA
Organism: Vicia faba; assembly: GCA_948472305.1. Lineage (NCBI taxonomy): Eukaryota > Viridiplantae > Streptophyta > Magnoliopsida > Fabales > Fabaceae > Vicia > Vicia faba. The sequence continues at coordinate 213,760,574 of OX451735.1, read as the reverse complement.
GGCCAGTCGACCTAGCGAGTCTTTGATTATGCGTAGTATTTTTTCACTATGTCTGCATTGACGGGGTGAGGAAGGTCGTCACCATCCATGGTGGTTAGAATCATAGCTCCTCTTGAGAAGATGTTTTTAACCACAAATGGCCCTTCGTAGGTAGGGGTCCATTTTCCCCTGGGATCACCTTGAGGTAAGATGATGCACTTGATTACCAGATCCCCAACTTGATACTCTTGTCGTCTAACTTTCTTGTTAAATGCCTTGATCATCCGCTTTTGATACGTTTGACCATGACAAATGGCAGTAAGTCTCTTTTCGTCGATTAAATTCAGCTGATCAAGTCGGGTCTGAATCCAGTCATCTTCGCTCAAACTTGCATACCATATACCAAGGAATAGGGGGTTTCCCCTGTTGACATCTGCGCTGAGGTACGGTACCCATGAAGAGCAAACGGTAACATCTCGTGCCAATCTTTGTATGTCACCATCATCTTCTGCACAATCTTCTTAATGTTCTTATTAGCCGCTTCGACAGCCCCATTCATCTTCAGCCGGTAGGGAGAAGAGTTGTGATGTTGTATCTTGAACTGCTTGCATAGTTCGGTGATCATCTTATTGTTGAGATTGGTACCATTGTCCGTAATGATCCTCTCTGGTACACCATATCGACAGATCAGATTATATTGAATAAATTGTGCTACGACGTTCTTGGTTACAGTAGCAAAGGAAGTTGCTTCAACCCACTTTGTAAAGTAATCAATAACTACCACGATGAAATGATGCCCGTTGGACGCAGTAGGTCTGATCTCGCCGATCATATCAATTCCCCACATTGCAAAAGGCCACAGAGCTGTCAAGACTTTCATAGGTATTGGAGGTATGTGCACCTTATCAGCATAGACCTGGAACTTGTGACATGTCCGAGAATGCTGATAACAGTCGGCTTCCATTGTGGACCAATAGTATCTTGCCCAAAGGATTTTCTTTGCCATGGTGTGTCCACTGAAATGAGTCCCGAAAGTACTTTCATGTAAATCTACCATGATCCTTTCTGCCTCGTTCTTACCCACACATCGCAGTAAGGTTGAATCGTGGTTGCGCTTGTAAAGAATACCATTGCTGATGAAGAACTTAATCGCGAACCTCCTCAGAAACTTCTTATCATTAATAGATGCACCCTCGGGGTATTCCTGAGCCTCAAGATACCTCTTCACCTCATGAAACCAGGGTTTATCTGCTACCTCTTCAATCTCAATGTCACAGTAATGTACAGGTTCGTCAAACCTTTCAATGATAATCCGGGGAGCTTCGTTGTCCCAATTGACTTTGAACATAGAATACATCGTAGCTAGCGCGTCCGCCAACTGATTCTCCTCTCTAGGGAAGTGTTCAAAGGTTATCTCTTCGAAGTGTGGAAGCAACGTCAATACATACTCCTTCTAAGGAATAAGATTCGAGTGTTTCGTATCCCACTCGCCTTTGATCTGACTGATCACAAGAGCGGAATCTCCGAAAACACTTAGAAATTTAATCCTTAGGTCAATTGTTGCTCGAAGACCCATGATGCATGCTTCATACTCCGCCATATTGTTGGTGCAGTTGAAACATAGTCGGGAGGTAAACGGAGTATGAGAGCCTTTAGGAGATATGATCACGGCGCCAATGCCATTACCCAAAGCGTTTAAAGCTCCATCAAAGTACATAGACCATCGGGATCCTTTCTCAAGTCCTTCATCCGGTCCAGGTTCTTCACAGTCGGTTACCAACATGATATTCTCATCCAGAAATTCAAAGTTCATAGACTGGTAATCGTCCACAGCCTGATGTGCCAAATGGTCCGCCAACACACTTCCCTTGATTGCTTTTTGGGTAGTATATTGGATGTCATACTCAGTCAAGATTATATACCATCTTGCTATTCTTCCGGATAAGGCAGGCTTCTCGAAGATATACTTGATTGGATCCATCTTTGATATCAATAGAGTAGTGTGAGTCAGCATATACTGTCTCAGCCGATGAGCAGCCCATGCCAAAGCGCAGCAAGTTTTCTCGAGCAACGAGTATCGGGTCTCGCAGTCGGTAAACTTTTTGCTAAGGTAATAAATAGCATTCTCTTTTCGGCCAGACTCGTCATGCTGCCCCAGCACGCACCCTATTGAGTTGTCGAGTACTATCAAGTATAAGATCAAAGGTCTCCCTTCAACTGGAGGCATCAGAATGGGTGGCTCTTGGAGATATTCTTTGATCCTTTCGAAAGCAGCCTGACATTCATCATTCCATCTTACCACTTGATCTTTCTTCAGTAGCTTGAAGATTGGTTCACAAGTGGCAGTCAGGTGCGAGATGAATCGGGCAATGTAGTTCAGTCGTCCCAGAAAGCCTTTGACTTCTTTTTCTGTTCGGGGAGCTGGCATTTCCTGTATAGCCTTCACCTTTGCAGGATCCACTTGAATACCTTTATCACTTACGACGAAACCCAACAGCTTACCAGATCTCACCCCGAAGGTGCACTTGTTCGGATTTAACCTCAGCTTGTACAACCTCAATCTGTCAAATAACTTCTGAAGGTGGTCAAGATGTTCTTCTTCAGTGTGGGATCGTGCAATCATGTCGTCAACGTATACCTCAATCTCATGATGGATCATGTCATGAAACAAAGCAACCATGGTGCGTTGATACGTGGCCCCAGCATTCTTTAATCCAAAAGGCATGACCTTGTAGCAAAAGGTACCCCATTGAGTAACAAAGGTTGTCTTTTCCATGTCTTCGGGAGCCATCTTAATCTAATTATAACCGGAGAAACCATCCATAAAGGAGAAGACCTTATGTTGTGCGGTGTTGTCAACCAGAACATCGATATGAGGTAGAGGGAAATCATCTTTGGGGCTTCCCCTGTTCAGATCCCTATAGTCAACACACATTTGAACCTTACCGTCCTTCTTCGGCACTGGAACCACGTTGGCCACCCATTATGGGTAAGAAGTAACTGCTAGAAAACCGGCGTCAAAATGTTTCATTACTTCAACCTTGATTTTCTCAGGCATCTCCGGGCGCATTCGGCGGACCTTCTGTTTCACTGGAGGACAGTCTTCCTTGGTAGGTAGGCGGTGAACCACAATATCGGTATCCAACCCAGGCATATCTTCATAAGACTAGGCAAAGATCTCAACATAGTCACGCAACATCTGAATCAGCCGTTGTTTAACACTAGGCTCCAGATTTGCACCGATCTTGACCTCTTTATTGTCTACCTCTGTACCCAGATTCACTGATTCCACCGGCTCTTCATGCGGCTATATGGCCCTCTCTTCTTGAAGTAACAGTCTAGCAAGTTCACCAGGCACTTTGCAATCATATTCACCTTCGTTTTCAGCTAAGTTGATCGCACTTTCAAAGTCATAACTGGCAGTAGCAGAGTCGTTACCAGTGAGATCCAGAGTGGATGTAGACCTGTATATGTGAGTGTGTGTAAAATAGCTATTTTGAAATATATAATAAAAGAAAAACAAGGAGCGCAAAATTTGAAATGCAAGAAACGTCCAATGCTTTTATTAATGATATATGTAGATGACACACATAAAGCCCTCATAAACAAAGCCACGGTGCCTCGGGTAAGACACCGGGCCGTAAAGTTTAAAAATTGTCTGTTACAAATTCAAAACAAAAGTCTCATTACTGGGTAATAATAGAAACGGGCATAGAATCCTTTGCCGTCCAATTGCTTAGTCCACCATCAGCAGTCGGGTATATCCAGTTGTCAATATCAAACTCTTCATCATGGTCTCCAATAGCATTCACTCCTGTGTCATGTTTGGGCATAGGTGTCGTTATGATATTAGGCTTTTCCGGCGCTTCAAACTGAATTTCCTTAGCATCAATCAGGTCTTGTACCTTATTCTTCAAAACCCAGCAATCATTCGTATCATGCCCCAGGCTGTTGGAGTTAAAAGCACAGCGGGGGTTCGAATTATACATCGGTGATGTAGTGTTGGGATTCTTCGGGGCCTCCCTCAGAATCACCAGATTGGTCTTTAATAACTGCGGTAGGATCTGAGACAGGGTCATATTGAGCTGAGTGAATTGTCTTCGCGGCCTCTCAGCCCTTGGTTGATTGTTACGCTGAGGAGCAACAGCATGTCTTGATATAACCACCGCATTAACTGCTTGGCAGCGTTCAGGTTTGTTATGGCTCTTGGAGCTGTAAACAGCATTGGATTCCTTCTTAAAAGGCTTCTTTTCGGTACTTGATGAAGCACCCTTATGTATTTTACCGCTCTTGATACCGGCCTGGACTCTTTCCCCGGTGATAATCAGCTCAGTAAACCCGGACGATGAGCTTCCAATCAGATGGTTGAAATACGGACCAGACAAGGTCCCCAGAAACATATCTACTAACTCCCCGTCAGCCAGTGGGGGTTGTACTCTTCCAATAAGGTCCCTCCATTTCTGAGCATAGTCTTTGAAACCTTCGCCCGCACCCATAGACATACCCTGAAGTTGGGTACGCGTGAGAGCGAGGTCGGCATTGTATTGGTACTGTTTGTAGAAAGCTGCAGCCAAGTCCTCCCAATTACGGACACTAGCTCCTTCCAGCTGGTAAAACCATTCAAGATGAGTCCCTAAAAGACTGTCTTGAAATAAGTGGATCCAGAGGTTCTTATCAGCGGTGTATGGCTGAATCTTTCTAACATACGAGCGGAGGTGCAGTTTCGGGCAAGAAATCCCGTCGTATTTAGCAAGGATTGGTGCTTTAAACTTGTGGGGAATTACCACCCCAGATGACAAACCTAAATCTCCAAAGTCCAGACCAGGCACTTTCTGAACTTCCATCGCGCTCAATCGGTCTTCGAGCTGCTTATATCTATCCTCATCCAGAGGATACTGGTCTTCATCAAAGTCAGTCTCATTGTCAGAAACCACAGGGCTAGGAGCCCTCCTTTCTTCCTGATTATCTCCCCCTCTAGATGAGTGAGTCAAATCAACCTCTTCTCGCAAATTGTTTCCGAATTTGCGACCCATATTCAGTAGGACCGTCTTCTTCTTCTTATTCTTCTTATCCTTATAGATAAGAGTCTTCATATCTTGCTGACCCTTGGCCAGGTTCATGAACATTTCCTAGAACTGAGCGTTTTGAGCTTGCAGAGCCTTAATGGCTTGATCAGTTGATGTTTCAGAAGACATGATGTGCTGAAATAAACAGCGAAGAAGATGAGAAACCTGTAAGGGTACCTGTAATTAGGTGTATGGGAATAAAATGCGTATGATATGATTTCAAAGACTTTGGAGATTCAAATTCGTAAACCAAAACGAAACACACTTTTATTAGATAAAAACTTGAATTCAATGTTCAACAAAGGCCTTTAAGGCGTTACAAAAAGAAAAACTGAAAAGTAAATCAAAACTAGAAATAACAAAAAGATATCAGCGCTCCCATGGTCGTTTTCCGTTGGTGCTGACATAGTCGTTGAGGATTTGCTCGTTCTCCAGTTGCCTTGTCAACTTCAGGATCTTCCGCTCTTGTTCATGATACTTTTCTCTGTAAGTATCCCGCTCTTCCCTTAGTTGAATCCAGGACCTCTTTAATGCCCCAATGTCAGTAGGCATGTATGGGTGGAGGATGGTAGGAGGAACCCCTTCTTCATCAGCAAGTTCAACTATCACAGGTAAGACGGCTTCGTAGGGCATCCCTAGCTTCTGAGCACGTGTACAAACCCACCGGAGATATGGTTCCATCGGAAGTTAAGTCTTCACACCTAACTCGTGCGGATCAGACCTGTGCACCCTATCCCAGGCTTGTATGAACCTGCAGCGATGTTCATCACTATCCCCTTGGAAGTCCAAGACAATGCTTGGCATCAGCAACTCATGAGGTCCTTCCCTCCTAGCTCTCCTAAACTATCGTAAGGCCAGACAAGGGTTATAGGTTATCCCTCCATTGATTCCTAGCAGTGGAACATTGGGGTATTCCCCACAACGATCAATAATAGCCACGTCTTTCATGCCTTTAATAGTCCAGATGATATCAGTGTGAGCTAGGGACATAATCCTGTAGGCCTAACCCATGCCTTCCTTGTTCTTCAGAACTGATTTGGGGAGGTGAGAAATAAACCACCTCGCCAGCAATGGTGCACAGCACAAAAGGGTTCCCCGTTTCCGAGCAGTACGGGCATATAGGGTATGCAGAATATCACCCAAGAGAGTGGGTACTGGATTACCGGACATGAAAATCCTCACTGCATTCACGTCAACAAAGGAATCTGAGTTTGGAAACAGAACCAGACCATAAATAAGAAGAGCCAGGATATCCTCGAACGCCTGAAAGTCTAAACTGTCCCAAAACTGATTAGCCTTACCAACCAAGAACTTAGTCAAGAAGCCTTTTGTCCCGCTCCTAGTCTCCCAATTAGACATTACCTCAGCCTTTGTCAGATGGAGGGCTGAAGCAATCTCTTCCAGCCTAAGGATTTTCTCCCAACCTATGGACGGGGTATGCTCTAGAATGGAGACACCAAGTAGATCAGAGAACTCTTCCAAGGTAGGGACCAACTGGTAGTCCGGAAAAGTAAAGCAATGGTACAGTGGATCAAAGAACTGGACTAAGACACTCATCATCTATTCATCCAGCTTGGAGGTGACTAGACTGAGGAGGTGCCCATGTCTTCTGATAAAGGAGGAAGTATCTGGAACCTTTGCAACCAATTCCTTAAGTTGAGTAGGAACCTGTACAAAGTTGATCCGAATAGTGTTTCTACGCATAGATGCCATGACCTATAAAACAGAACAAAGATAAATCCCATTGGTCTTTGAAATGGTTAGTCCAATGCAATATGCATGCAATGTCATGATGCATGATGTCATGATAGAAACACACCACAGATATTCACAAATAGCAAACATGGTAAGGGCACACAAGTCACACAGATAGCCCTTAGATTTCTGGCTGGCAAGGAGCTTAGGTACTACCCTCTTTCAGTTCAGTTGGTTTAAACCTGTCCTAGAAATAGTAACCGGGTTCTAGAGGATCTCAATATCACTGACCACCCTCGATCGGTCATAATTACAGTTTAGCAACCTTTTCTTGCAGTCGGAATCATCGTGAGAGTTTGGTCTCAATGAGTGTAGCATATTGCTACTGTTCTATGGCCAAGTTGGTCAATTATAGGTTCTAAGGTCAGTTGGTTCTTAGTGACCCCTTAGCAGACCCATATTCTCCTTGTTGTGCCACAAGGGATATCGGTACATACTAAAGTGCCACACCAATGTAGCTACTGCTTCAACTGTATCAGTCTACACCGTACAGTTCCCTCACAGTTTATTGCTACTTACCTAAAGGGTGTCCCCCAGATCCGAGTTAGGATCTATAGTAACTCTGATTCAAACCCACAAAGATAAAGCATACAAGTCAAGCAATTGAAAACATTATGAACTATTCCTAAGGTACACCCCACTTATAAGCGTCCCCAGCAGAGTCGCCAGTTCTGTGATACGGTGGGAAGAACTGACTGTTTTTTGGAATGCTGGTTTGCGTTTTGCGTTTGTTTTTGCAAAATGTCGCGGTAAGGAAGAGTCGCCAACGACTTTTATTTTATCCAATAAGGAAAGGAAAAAAGCACAGAAAAATTCCTTTTTTGAGATATTTCTCGGGTTCGGGGGGTAGATTATAGAAAGGGAAGGTATTAGCACCCTTTCTATCCGTGGTTATCCACGGGCTCTTAGGTACTTGCTCATTGTTTTCAAAAATTGTTTTCTTTGTGCTTGTGGGTTTGAAAAGTTTTTGTTTTAACTTCGATTTAACTCTTGCTTCTGTCCTCAAGAGTGTAATGAAGTGTTTTGAAAACTTGTTTGTAAAAGTGTAAGTGTGAAAGAGTTTTGTTTTGAAAGAGCAAGTATCTAAGAGCTAATCTACCTACTCGAAAAGGAATCGTTCTATGCTAATTTCCTTTAGACAATGTTATCCCACTATTAGTGAGTAGGTAGCACCGTCGTTGGAATTTAAGGGTCAATTCGAATGCGGGACATACGGTCACTAAAGCAATGTTAGGACGCCTGGTAACCCTAATGTCTTAGATCATTTATTCTAGGCAACAATATCCGAGGCAACCATTTTGAGGCAACTATGATCTTTTAGACAAGAGGACGACCTCTAAAACAACCTATACTCAATAACCGCTTACGAAGGCAACCAAGTGGGAGTGTACCCTAGGAGTGCGCATGTGCGAGTGATTCAATTTCAGATTAGTTATCTTTGCACATTTTTAGGGTTATCTAACCGTTTTAAAATTAAACATACATTCTTGTCATGCATCCTAAATCATACATCTAACAGTTAATATTTTGCGGAATTTAAAATGCGGAAATTAAACTAAGCTATTACAAAGCTTCGGGTATTTACATAGCCAAAAACAAACCCTTCGAAATTAAAGCGATAAATGTAGAATAAATGTCCTAATTAAACTATTACATCCCATGAGCAGTTACATTAAATATCGTAAAAAAATAAATAAAACCGGTAAAGGTAAATAAACGTCCTAATTAAATTATTACAAACTGTGAGCAGATACAATAATTGGGCAAAATAAAAATAAAGCGCGCGATTAAAAATTAGATCGACGAGAAATTAGGGTTTTGACCCTTCTATCCTAATTGAAAAAAGAAAATGTTTTTTTATTGTTTTTATTATTTTTAAAGAAAAGATATTAAATCCTAAAATTAAACACTAAATTAATTAGTTATTGAAGTTAATAAATGAAAAATAATTTAAGTGACATATTTTTGGGTTTTTGTTATTTTAGGAAAGAAATAAAATAATTAAGTTACTAATAAAACCTATTTATTCTAATTAATTTTAATTATGTAAAAAGAAATTAAAGTTGTCTAATAATTAATAACCTAATTAAATAAATTACTTTTTTTTAATAAAAATAAATATCTTGAATTAATTGGATAGAAAAATGTTTTGTGATTTTTTGATAAAAAAGAAAATAATTTGATGTGTTAGTAAAATAAATAAATGAAATAATATAAATATAAAAGAATTAGAGAAAAGCAAATTGTGCCTGAAATGTGGGGGTGCAATCATCAAAAATCTCTAGGCCCGAATCTTCGAAAGCTTCATGCTCTAACTATAGTGTTTTTTTTATTCTTGCGTGGAACCTATGATTCAAACATCCATAATTGTTCTATATAAACTCAAGCAAACGTTAGCATACCATAAAATGTGATTAAAATTAGAGATTCGAAATTTAAAATTTTACCAAACCGGTGTTGTCAAATGGGGGCGTGCTAGGAGTGTGATGGATTGCTCTTGGGCCTTGTAAGACTCTTGAGGACTTCAAGAGGATGGTTTGAGGCTTGATGTCAATTGAGAGAGACCGGAACCTCAAGATATGACTTGCACCAATTCTTTGATTTCTGGAGAGATTTTTGAAGAGCTTTTAGAGAGCTTTTTGAAGAGCTTTTTAGAGAGTATTTTCTTACCTTTCAAGCTTGTATGGCTCTATATTTATAGAGGAGAATGAGGAGACAAGAAAGCATGGAAAGAATCTCCCTCATAATGTTGTGTTTTAAGACCATGATCAAGATTTGAAAAAAATGCCATATTTGATTATTTTATGCCATTTTCACATGTGGATGAACCTGGAAATATTTGAAAAGTTATTGCACGAAATCAATTGACATAAACCAGCATAAAACTTTCCCAAAATGGATTCACATCAAAATTTACATTATTTCCATTATTTATTTATTTAATTCTGAATTTTAATGAATAAAATATCAAAATAAATAGCATAAATAGTAGAAAATGTATGGGTGGGCTTATAGGTCGTGGAACATGTTAGGAATGAGTTTCAAATTTGAAAAGATAGGCCCATTTGGAAAAAATCCAAGTGTGGTCAAAATTTGCTTCATGCATTTTTTCAAAAATTGTCCAACTTTGACAATGCATATCTCTCTCAATTTTAACCTTATGAGGGTGTTCTTGGACTTTTTAGAAATCTTAGGATGTCCCCTAAGAGACCTCTTTGGTTTCATCTCAATTGGATCTTCAATGTTCATGTAAGAAGCTTTGACCCAAAAGGTGTTTTTGTTGACTTTCCAAAATGACCTATAATGTCCAAATTCATAACTTCTTGTGAGTGCATATTTTGATCTAGGGGGCTCAAGATTAATTGTAGGGAATTGAATCCTCTTAAAAATTAGCTTTGGATGGGTCATTTCTCATAAAGTATGAGAAATTTATACTTGGTAAAAGTTGAGTTGACTTTTCCTGCAAAACCCTAATTTAGCAACTTTTGAGTCTTGATGAATTATGAGCAATCCTTGATGAATCATGATCAAACTTTGATCAAATGATGAAATATCCTTCAAAATGTGAATGTTGACCAAAAATCTTGAAGTTTGACTGTATGTGGGCCACATTTGACTTTTGCCCTAGCATAGTCGATTTTCAGGCCTTTGAGCAATTGATTGAGCAAACTTCCTCTGCAAGGCTTCAAACTTGTTATGGATGATCTTGAGAACATATTAGGACATTGGTGAGCACTTTGGATCACTTGGACTCAAGTATATTGATGCAACATGAAACCCTAGTTTGAGGTAGACTGCCTTAGGAGAGAGCTTGTCTAGCCAACCCTTGGACTACTTTGAGCAACTTGAGGATTTTTCTTACAATGTTTTGAGAAATATGGGAGGGAAAATTTTGGGGTACAACAACTGCCCCTATTCAATCTTCTTAAACCTGAGGATGTAGATTGGCTTTCGTGCCTTTCGTGATCCGAAGGTGGAAGATGATTGAACACTAGAGTGTCCAAAAATTTGCACTCGCATGAAGTGGTAATTGTCTTGTGATGTCGGGAATGGGCTTATAGATGCCATTTGGAAATTGCTCACGAGGGGATGGGCTTAAAGATGCCATCCGAAGGAGTGTCGATCGCATAAGAGATTCCTTAGCGAGAGCTTGTGTACCTGTCGTTGGGGAAGATTCCGCTGGGGAATGTTGATCTCTGTTGAGAGAAATAGAATTTTAGGAGCTTCGTCGTCCGTTATTCTGCTGGTGAGTCGTCTTTGTCGATATTTAGGAACTTCGATCGTTCGTACTCAACTGGGGAAACATTTTTGCTGAGATTTAGGAACTCGTCCGTAATTCAACTGAGGTGTCGAGATTTAGGAACTTGCCCGTAATTCAACTACTTTGCTGAGATTTAGGAACTTGTTCGTAATTCAACTGGGGAAACATCTTCGTCGAGATTTAGGAACTCGCCCGTACTTCAATTGAGAAAACTTCTCTACTTAGATTTAGGAACTTGTCTGTAATTCAACGGAGGAACACTTTTGCTGAGATTTAGGTACTTGCCCGTAATTCAACTGAGAAAACATCTCTGCTGAGATTTAGGAACTCGTCTGTAATTTAACTGGGGGAAACATCTTCGTCGAGATTTAAGAACTTGCCCGTAATTCAACTGAGAAAACTTCTATGCTGAGATTTAGGAACTTGTCTGTAATTCAACGGAGGAACTTTGTCGAGATTTAGGACCTTGCCTGTAATTCAACTGAGAAAAACTCTGTTGAGATTTAAGAACTTGTCAGTAATTCGACTTGGGGAAACACCTTCGTCGAGATTTAAGAACTCGCCCATAATTCAACTGAGAAAAATTTTCTGCTGAGATTTAGGAACCTGTCTGTAATTCAATGGAGGAACTTTGTCGAGATTTAGGACCTTGTCTGTAATTTAACTGAGAAAACATCTCTGCTGAGATTTAAGAACTTGTCAGTAATTCGACTTGGGGAAACATCGTCGTCGAGATTTAAGAACTCGCTCGTAATTCAACTGAGAAAACTTCTCTGTTGAGATTTAGGAACCTGTCTGTAATTCAACGGAGGAACTTTGTCGAGATTTAGGATTTTGTCTGTAATTCAACTGAGAAAACATCTCTGCTGAGATTTAAGAACTTGTCAGTAATTCGACTTGGGGAAACATCTTCATCGAGATTTAAGAATTGGCCCGTAATTCAACTGAGAAAACTTCTCTGCTGAGATTTAGGAACCTGTCTGTAATTCAATGGAGGAACTTTGTCGAGATTTAGGACCTTGCCTGTAATTCAACTGAGAAAAACTTTGTTGCGATTTAAGAACTTATCAGTAATTCGACTTGGGGAGACATCTTCGTCGAGATTTAAGAACTCGCCCGTAATTCAACTAAGAAAACTTTTCTGTTGAGATTTAGGAACCTGTCTTTAATTCAATGGAGGAACTTTGTCGAGATTTAGGGTCTCTATCTTCCAACTAAGTCAGTTACACCTTAGTTCTTATGTCTGCCAACTAAGTGGGTTATGCCTTAGTGTCTCTGTCTGCCAACATAGTCGGTTAAACCTTAGGCCCTCTGTCTTCCATTAATCCAGTTACGCCTTAGGGCCTCTGTCCTCCAGCTAAGTCGTTTATGTATTAAGGCCTCTGTCTACCAACTAAGTCGGGTACACCTTAGGGCCTCTGCCTACCAACTAAGTCGGTTATGCCTTAGGCCTTTGTCTTCCACTAAGCCGATTAAGCCTTAGGGCCTCTATCCGCCACAAATCGGTTACGCCTTAGGGTCTATGTCCTCCAACTAAGTCGGTTGCGCCTTAGGGCATATTGTGATACGGTGGGAGAACTGACTGTGATTTTGCGTTCGTATTCGCACTTGTGCGGTTGAGCAAGAGTCGCCACCGACTTTTTATTTTATCCTAAAGGAAAGGTTAAAAAAGCACAGCAAAAACCTTTTGAGATATTTCGTGGGTTCGGGGGGTAGATTATGAAAAGGGAAGGTATTAGCACCCTTTTCATCCATGGTTATCCATGGGCTCTTAGTTACTTGGTTTTTTAGATCACTTGCCTTGATTTTCGATTGCTTGAAAAAAAATGGTGTGTGTGTGAGTGTTTTTGAAAATGTTTTTGAAGAGATGCCTTGTCTCAGGCAACCAATGTATTTGACTCATGTTTGAGTGTTTTACAAAAGTGTGTATCTTTTCGAAAAGATGTTTCAAATGTTTTTGAGAGTTTGTTTGAAAGTGTTGTGGATTGTGGTTTTTGAAAAGAAGGCAAGTGTTTTTGCAAATTGATCTCAAGTAACTAAGAGTTTTGTCTACCCTATTGTACTCAAAGGTTTTTGTTATGTTTTAACCCCTTTTTAACAATTTTGTTCCACCATTGAATTTGGTGGGCAATTTTGCGTTTAGGAAGTTTGTTCGGGACGGGCGCGGGTCATCGTATGGACCATGAATGCAATGGTGCCAAGTGTCTTTGGCAATTTTCTTGAAGGGACTATGATCATTCCTTTTTTAGGCAATATTTTGAAAATGTTATCGAGGGATTGTGATCATTTGAATTTGTTTTGCCAAAGATACTCGACGTGCAAGCATGGCCCATTTTGGAAGGCAACATGTGGGATTACCTTAGAGGGTGCAAGTGTGATTGTGTATTGATTTCATGTATTTGTCTTGTATTAGGTTATCTAGCGTTTGATTTTATGTACATGCGAACCCTAGGTCTAACCATGGTATAATTGAAAGCGGTAAATTGCGAAAATGTAAAGTCTACGCTATTACAAAATAAGTATCCGGGAGTGGGGGTACAATATTCACAAATGGGGATGAGACTTATAGTATCCAGTAAGTTACAACCAAATCGAATTTGCGATCAAATGTAAATGAGGTATATCAATGTATGGAAATAGCAATTGTATATGTGTCAAGTGTATAATGTGGAATGTATTGTAAGTGTAAGATGTATTGTGTAAGTATGTGATTATTTACAAGTGCGACAAGGTGAAATTAATGTGTATTAGGGTATTGTTGACCTAAATATGTGTTTAATGAATCTTTGATTTGTATATTTTTAATATGTACAAAAGAAATGTTTTAATTGAATGTTTTAAGTCCTAATTAAATTATGTATAAAAATGATGTTTTAAGAAAAGAAAATATTTCTAAGTTTTAATTATGTATACAAAAAGTATTTTTTCATTTGTTATGTACAAAAATATTTTAAGAAATTAAATTATGCAAAATGTATGTTTACTTATTATGTACAAAAAGTAAGTGAAAAGAAAATGTTTTCAATTTAATCATATTATGTATAAAAATGTATTTGTATTTATTATAAAAAAGTATGTTTAAATAAATACCAAGAAATAAAGTGGAAAAAGTGTATTTTTAATTGATGTACAAATATATTTTAATTAAAATAATAAATGGTATTTTCAATTTTAATTATATGATGTAAGAAAATGTATCTTAATTAAATGTTTAAGAAAAAATGTATTTTCAATTAAAGTATTAAACAAGGGTATTTTATTTGTAATAAAAATTATTGTAAAAAAGTGTTTGTTTAAGTTCTCATTAAGAAGAAAATAAAGGAATTAACATAGCAGATGCATTGGGCTTTGGCATTCAGAATGGGCAAGGCCCACGTTTGGGCTCAGAAAGTTTTAGGGTTTGGAGTTTTTGTTTCAATGGGGAATATGTTTTAGGGTTCGTATACAGCGGCGCTCATCTTGGGGTTTCGTTCATCTTCGTCTTCCTCGTTTGCTTCTGAGTGCTCAGCGTGAATCTTTTGCCTCAGCCACCAGCACTACCTCGTCCTCCTCCTCACGTTCGCTTAGGCAACGGTGAACCAAGGTAACGGCATGTCTCAAATTCGTTAAACATTTAGATTTGCATGTTAAGGTTCTCTGATTTGTTGAATCCGATTCTATGTTTTAATGCGTTTTTGCTTGTCTTATGTGAGGTATGAAAGGAAAGGAGAAAACTAAAACTACCTTGACAGAGGGGAGGAGGAAAATGGGAGTGCTCAGGAGGCTGGACGAGCGGAGGGTGCTGATGTATCTTCCTGGTACCCTTTATTTTGTTACCATTTTTTAAGGTTTCGTGATGATGATTTGACTGAAAACCTTATTTTTGAATTCGCCTCTTTCTTCTTCTTCTTTGCCACTGTATGCTTGTTGTCTTTGATGCTTCTCTAAGTTGCCTTGGTTGCCTTTGAAATTGTTGAGCTTGATAGTTGCCTTTGCCCAATGATGTGTTCACTGAGGGTTTTTGTTGTTTTTGCGTTGCCTCTGTTGCTTCTTCTATCTCAGTTGCTTTGGTTGTCTTTGAAACTGCTTAGTAGCTACCTTTGAACGTTTTGCCTTTTGATTGTTGAGCTTGCCCAATGATGTTTTTTACTGAGGGCTTTATGTTGCCTTTGTTGAATGCCTGGGTTGCTTTTGAATATTGGTTTTGAATTGAATGCTTTTGGTGTTTTATGAATGTCCCTGTGATGAACTCTTCGAGTTCTGAGGGCTTGAGGCTTGAATCCTATGTTTGCACCATTTCTGATTCTTGGCAAGGTTGGCTTGAGGCTTTGTGAGGTTTCTACTTCTCAGTTTTTGCTTCTAGGCTTCAAGCAGGTATGATGCTGGTTTTTGATGATTAGGCTTTGAATTGATTCTCTTTGTGTTTGAGTTAGTGACAGGTTCTCTCCTTGACAGTAGGGTGAGGCTTTACAGGTTTTTACTACTGGTTTAGGCCTCTTCAGGTTTTTTGTGCTTGTTGGATTGAGCTAATGCAGGTTTTATGTTTTTCAGTAGGTAATGGTTTTTGATGTTTAGGCATTTGAGGTAGCAGGGATAGGCTTGAACTGGTTTATTATGCTTCAGGTTTTTAGGCCTAGCAGGTTAGCTCTGGTTTTTGCCTTAACAGGTTAAAGGGCTTAGCAGGTTTGGTTGTTATGGTTTAGGCCAGGTTTTTGTTTGACAGTAGGGTGAGTTTGCTTCAGGCAGGGTTGTCCTTAAGGCTTGGACTTGGTTTTGCTGGTTTAGGCAGGTGCAGACTTGGCCTTGACAGGTTATGAGGTTTTGATGGTTTTAGCGGGTTTGAGCCAATGCAGGTTGTGGTTAAGCTTCAAGCTTAGCAGTTTGTATCTTTTCTTTTTGTGTTGGTTTTTTAGTTCTGCCTCCTGAACTGTGTTCAGTTCTTGTGTGTTATATGTTTCTTCCTGCCTAAAAGCCTAAAAACCTGCTCCTTATCTCTTCTTTTTCTCTCTTTATAGTACACTTTAAAGAATATTAAATGTTTTTCTTGTGTACTTTCTGAAAGGGCCATTGGGAAATGATGAAAAATATAGCTTGCTTGCATAATAGATTTCCTCTGCATTCTTTTCTTTTCTTGACAGCTTTGAGTAGACTTTGTATTTTTTGAACTTTCCATATCTTTTCCAAATCTTCTTTTGACAGCTTGGGTACCTTTGGCATATTTGACAGTAAGTTTGACACTTTTTGGATTTTCAGTTTGGTTTGAACTTGCTTCTGAACTATGCAGTTTGACATTTTGAACTTATGCATTTTGACACTTTGCATTCATGATTAAATAAAATTCTTCCCTCTTTGTGAACCGGGAGAAATCCCGTGATTTGCAGAGAGGGTTAACTGATCCCAATCAGTGGCCCTTAGTGATGAATTTCTTTTATCTGTCTTTATTTATTTATCAGTCACTGACTTTTCTCCTTTTCTTTTTGCAGATGAATATTTGGATGGAGAGGAGCAAAGTGAAGAATGAAGAATTTTAGAAGAAATAGGATAGTTTTCTTTTTTTATTTAAATTTAAATTGATGTAAAACCATTGTTTGTAATTAAATTATAAACAATAATTGTACAGTTAATTTAAGAATAAATAAAAGTTTCCATTATCCGCTTAATTCTGTTTTTCTCTTTATTGTTTATTTATTATTTAAAACTCTTTGAATTAAAATAATTGAAAAATAAATTTCAATCACTTAATTTAGAATAATAAATAATTTAAATAAAACAATGCCTTAGTAATTGATCAGTTAATCCTGGCCTTTCCAATATCCAAAGCAAAGTAACAGTTAACCGAAACAAACCAAACAGGCGCATTCCCTCTTCACTGATTTTCAACAAGCACTGTAAATCCAAACTGCGTATTTCTTTTGACTGGCTCAAGCAAACCAATGTGAATTTAACCCAAATGCGGTCTTTTTACTGATTAAATCAAAACAATGCGAATTCAACCTGAATCTCGGAATAACTTGCAAAGTGCTGTGGAATTTTAATCTTTCTGAGAATATGCCCACAAAAACCTTAATTCCTGATTAAATGCCAAATAACGTTTGCCTGATTAAAATTGAGTTAAAGTCAACCAAAACCCTAAGCCAACTGTGCGAACTGTTCTAGAGCCATGAATAATCAGTAAAACCCTAATTGTGTCCTGACTGGCGAGAAAAGTCTGTTTGTCCGATTCTTGAGCCAATCCGAAAAATCAGGAAACGCCTGAAGCTGTGATTTCTTGTGGAAAAATGCGAGGGCAAATTTTGGGGTACAACACATATGTCTGCCAACTAAGCCGGTTACACCTTAGGGCCTCTGTCTGCCAACTAAGCCGGTTACGCCTTAGGGCATACGCCCACCATAAAGCTGGTTACACCTTAAGGCTTATGTCCGCCACTAAGCCGATTATGCCTTAGGGCCTCTGTCTGCCAACTAAACTGGTTAAACCTTAGGGCCTATGTCCTCCACTAAGCCGGTTACACCTTAGGTACTATTTCCACCAACTAAGCCGGTTATGCCTTAGGGCCTCTGTCCGCCAACTAAGCCGGTTACGCCTTAAGGCCATTGTCCGCCAGCTAAGTTTGTTAAGCCTTGGGGCCTCTATCCGCCACTAAGCTGGTTACGCCTTATGGCCTCTGTCCATCACTAAGACGGTTATACCTTAGGGTCTTTGTCTGCCACTAAACCGATTACGCCTTAGAGCCTATTGTGATACGGTGGGAGAACTGACTTGGGATTTTGCGTTTGTGTTCGCAAATGTTTCGGTTTAGCAAGAGTCGCCACCGACTTTTTATTTTATCCTAAGGAAAGGTCAAAAAGCACAAGAAAGACCTTTGAGATGTTTTCTTGGGTTCGGGGAGTAGATTATAGAAAGGGAAGATATTAGCACCCTTTCTATCCATGGTTATCCATGGGCTCTTAGTTACTTGCTTAGATCACTTGCTTTTGCTTTTCAATTGTTTGAAATGGTGCTTTGTGTGTGATTTTGAAAGATGTTTTGAAAAGAGGCCATCGTTGTGGCAACCTTTGTAATGATTCTTGTTTGAATGTATACAAAGGTGTTTGTCTTTTTGAAAGGTTTTCAATGTTTTGAAAGTTGTTTTAAATTGTGTTGTGGAGTGTGTTTTAAAAAACAGCAAGGATGTTTTGCAAGATTTTTGATCAAGTAACTAAGAGTTGTCTACCCTATTTTACTCAAAGATATTTCTTATGTTTTTAACCCTTTTAACAGTGTTGTTTCACCATTGTATTTGGTGAACAACCTTGTGTTAGGATGTTAACGGGACAAGCGCGGGTCATCGTATGACCATGATAGCAATGTTGTGAAATGACTTAGCACTTTTCTGTAGGGACTAAGATCATTTTTGAAAGGCAACTTTGATAGCGTCATCGAGGGACTATGATCTTTTTTCAATTCGTTTGTGCTAAGACATCCCACATGCATAACATGGCCATTTTTATAAGGCAACAAGTGGAGTTACCCTAAGGGTGCATGTGTGCAAGTGTGTTTGATTACATGCATTTTGTCTTTGATTTTTGGGTTGTCTACTTGTTGATTTTATCTTGCCATACATATCTAATTACTAGCATTTGTACAAAGCAATAAAAATGCAAGAAATAAATATCCTATACTATTACAACCATATTGAATTGCATGAGAATATAAAGGCAAAAATAAGGTAAAAGCAAGAAAAATGAGTGTCTTTCGACCCAGGCAGGAGCACCCTTCGATTTGCATTCTGTTGGCCTCCTTCGATTGGAGGCTGGCATCAGTAAGGTCCTGTCCTTAGATTGGGAATTCACGCCAGTGAGGTTATGGCCTTCGATTGGGTTTTGGCACCAGTCAGGTCATGTACTTCGATTGGAGGCTGGCACCAACATGGAAGTGCCTTTCGTTTGAGCCTGGACTTAGTGCAAGATGCAATCTGACTTTCTGTCTCCTTCGATTGGGTCTAGAGTCAGTGAGGAAGCCTAGGGCTTCGTTTCATACTCCTGTCTTTTGTTTATTTTGTTTGAGATATTAAATAGCAACATGGCCCAAGGCCATGCTGTCATTACCTCAGGGCCAGGTTAGTTCTTAGAGCATTTGTAACAAGCCAAAGAACAAAACCAAAAGGAGAGACAATAAAAACAAACTAAAAGAGTGGAAACGAAAAGGTAACAAACACTATGCACATGTTTGAAACGAAAAGGAAGCTTATTTACATGTTACACTAGAAATGAAGGGTTCAAGGTTAAGAATGACTTACCTTGCTTGAGGTTGGAACGTGTGCTAGGCCTTTAAGTGGTTTCCTTGAATGCTTCTGGATTCGAAGGGAGGAACCAGGAGTTATGTCTTTGATACTGGATAAGTGTGAGGTTCTTCCTACTGGATTCAAAGGGTAACAAGGTATAGGGATGTTTCAGATTCTAAGGGGATAAGTGTTTGCTCTTTGGTTTGATACAGGCAGGTCTGAGTTTTTGTTAGTTTTGATACAGGCTTGCTTGCAGTTGCAGTTGGACTGGCTTTAGGCAGGTTTGTTTGCAGTTGCAGTTGAACTGGCTTGAGTTTTCTAGCTTTGGTAAGGAAGGCAGGTTTTGAGGTTATGCAGGCCTCAAGGCTTGTTGTGCCTTAGGCTTGTATTTGTAACACAGGTTTGATGTTCTGGTGTTAGGCAGGATGATGCAGTTCTAGATTTGTTGTTTGGATTCTGGGTATGTGTTTGAGTGTTTAAGTGTTTAAGTGTTTAAGTGTTTAAGTGTTTAAGTGTTTAAGTGTTTAAGTGTTTGAGAATTTTGTGGTGTGTGAGAATTTTGAAGATACGTTCTCCTCTTCTTCTCTTCCCCCTTCTTTGTGCAAATGAACTCTCTATTTATAGAGAAAGGATTTTGGGAAGCTTGGGGAGAGAAAATAATAAAATAAGGCCCAGCTGGAAAGTGAATGTCCACTTGTGCCACAAAAGCAAGATGAATGGTTCAGATGGCGTTGCTTCATGCTGAAGGAAAATAGGCGCAAGGCTCAAGACAGACTTTCCTAAAAGGTAGTACTGTGTTATTAAGTGCAAGTGGTCTTAGACAATAAATGTGTACAGGCCTAAAAAGGGAAGACATGTGGCCTAGCCTATGGGTCTGAATGTTCAACTTGATCTTTTGAGTCGAATCCTCCATCTTTCTACACCTTTCAACCAGACTGGAACAAAACAGCATTCGTTTTCACCAGCTGTGTGTCCTTCGAATGGGCCAACTGTGTGTTCTTCGAATGGCCCTTTTCAAAAGGTTATTAACTTTTGAATTGAAGGAAGCTTTCAGAACATTATTGACTCTTTGAATTGAAGAAAACCAGAAGGAGGCCTTTACTTCCTGATTCGAAGGGCATTCCTGGGTCGAAGGACATTCCTGAGTCGAAGGACACTGTTTCAAAGGGAACCAAAAACTCAATCGAAACTTGTATGGATATCAATTCCTTCTGAATCGAAGGGGACCTATTTGAATTCACATTGCCCAGACGAAACTTGTATCGAAGAAAACATATTGCCAAATCGAAAGCTCATGCTCGAAGGAAGCATATTGCCCAATCGAAGCAGGCTTGCAAGCAGCATATGCCCAATCGAAGCAGGCTTATAGGCAGTGAACTTGTCCAAATCGAAACAGGCTCACGGGCAGCTAAAATAGGTTTTCAAAGCAAGCATGCAGGCAACATGCTTGGTGAATCAAAGGGTTTGCCTTGTAGGGGGCACTTGTGGCCAGCAAACATGGTTTTCAAGGCAAGCAATGTAGGCAGTAAAAGCCACAAACGAAACCTGCAACAAGAAGTCACATGCCCATGCGAAAGAGGCACGCTAGCATCCATTTTGAGCAATCGAAGGAGGCCAAGAGTCAATCGAAGGATGCTGATCGAAAGATGCCTAAAGGCCAATCGAAAGAGCTGAACAAAGAACACTTGTATTTTTCTCCAATTTTTGTCAAAATAATATTTTTATCTGTTTTTTTTCTTCATTTTTGATAGTTTCCTTTTAATTTTGGTATTTGGAACATCCAAATGCACTTGTTCAAGCTTAAACCTTGAAAATCCTTGTAAGAAAGGCCTTGAGAATTGAGAGAGCAAATTTTGGAGTACAACAGCTGCCCCTGTTCAATCTTCTTGAACCTGGAGAGTTAGATTGGCAGTTTTGCCGTTTGTGACTCGAAGGTAAAAGATGATTGGACACTAGAGTGCCCAAAATATTTGCACTCGTTAAAGCGTAGTTTGAGGGAATGGGCTTAAAGATGCCATTTGGAGATGGTGGAATCTTGCTGGAGATGGGCTTAAAGATGCCATCCAAGAATGTTTGTTGAATTGCAATGTTGTAGGTCATAAGAATGAGCATTAAAATGGTATTCGTGTCTGGAATGCCATTGAACTGTATCTGGGGACTGAGTTTGTATGAGCAAAAGAATGGCGCCCGTGTCTGGCACGTATCTGAGCTATAACTATATTTGGATTTTGAATGAATATCAGAATGACTGCCGTGTCTGGAGTGTATCTGTATTCTGAATGGGTAACAGAGAAAAATTTGTGTATGGAGCAACTGTGTGCTGAGGATAAATTATGAATGAGTGACAGAATGGCAACCGTGTTTAGAGCGTATCTGGACTGTATCTGAAGTTTGAGATCTGTATGAGTAGCATAATGACTTCCGTGTCTGGAGTGTATCTGAAATTGTAACTGGGATCTGAATAAGTGACAGAATGGCAACCGTGTCTGGAGCGTATCCGAACTTGAAGTTGATAAATAAATCTGAATGAGAGATAGAATGGTCGCCGTGTCTGGAGCGTATCTAATCTGTATCGAATTGCTGAAGTCTGAATGGGTAGTAGAATGACTACCGTATCTGGGGTGTATCTGTGTTGTATCTGACTTGAAGTTCTGAATGAGTAATAGAATGACCACCGTGTTTTGGGGTGTATCCTTACTGTATCTGAATTGGAGTTCTGAATGAGTAATAGAATGACCGCCGTGTTTGGGGTGTATCCATATTGTATCTGAATGATTGCTAATGATAGCCTTTTAATCTTATCCTGAAAAGGGTAAAAATGTTAGTTGAACACAAAATTATGTTGCATGATATGTATGATGCAATGAATTGTATTTCATAAATGTTTATGATATATGAATGTAATGATTATGCATGTAAGCTAAGTAGTTGTCTTGCTGAGGAAAATAAATCCTTGATAGTTGGAGATAATGAAAATCTTTGACTGCTGCCCGGGAAAATAAATCTTTGACCGAAGCTGGGGATTCCGAAAAATCTTCGATTGTTGAAGATGAGAAATCCTTGCTAAGTGCTCGGGGATTGAAGATCTTCGATTGTTGAGGGATCTCGGGACTACTGCTGGGGATTGAAAATCCTTGGTGACCTGTGGGGGTTTAACAAAACTTCACTAACTTCTGCGGGGAATGAGAATTCTGACGATCTCTACCGGGGAATTAAAACCTGGGAGACTTCCGCTGGAGAAGTGAGACTGAGAATCTTCAATCTACTGGGAAATATCTCTGTGGGGAGAATGTTCATCGTTCTGGTTCCGCTGGGGAATAGGATTTTCAGGGTTTTCGGGCTCCACTGGGGATCTTGAAACTTGACTCTGAGGGGAATTTTGAAATTCATCTCAACTGGGGAATTAAGTTCTAGAAAGCATTTGCTCTGTTGAGGATCCTGAAGTTTAACTCTGTTAGGGAAATATATTCCGAATTTTAACTCTTTTGAGGAACTTGAAGTTTAATTCCGCTGGGGATTCCTTCTGAAATGGCATAAAGATATCTTCCTAAACTTCAACCTTTCAGTAATCATCTTTTCTCAATTTTGTTTTATTTGTAAGCAATGATTATGTTCAAATGCATATGCCTATTTAACAAAACATTGGACGTTTTTCAAATAAAACATAAGTGTAAAAAAGAAAAGGAAGGCAAGCAAATTTCTGCACTGGGAAGTGTATTTGTATTAACTTTTATGAGTATCTTTGTACAAAGGAGACAGACATCCTAGTAAGAGAATGTTGTCGTAAAAATTGAAAAATTTTATACAGAAGAAAGATGGTTATGTGTAACAATTCCATGGGATTCCCATTCTGTTATAGCCTTCACAACTCTGAATATCTTGTCCATTCATTGCTTCGTCCGTCGATGACTAGGTTGATCATAAGCTCGGAGCTTGTTGATGAAGAGATTGTTCTTAAAGTGATCCGACGATACACAGTCATACGCTTTAATTCCCTAAATTTTGCCTGAATCGCCCTTTCAGGTTTTTGATCCACCGGGAAACCCTTTTTTGCCCAAGTCGCCCTTTCGGGTTTTCAACTTGCCGGGTGTACAGATTTTTTTGTTTTATCCCTAATTTTTTCCTGAACCGCCCTTTCGGGTTTTCGGTTCACCGGGATGCCCATTTTTGCCTAAGTCGCCCTTTCAGGTTTTCGACTTATCAGTTTATTTTATGCATAGTATCTTTTGACTATGTCTGTGTTTGTAGGGTGTGGCAAATCGTCGCCGTCCATGGTGGTCAAAATCATTGCCTCACCAGAAAAGATACTCTTGATCACAAATGGTCCTTCGTAAGTAGGAGTCCACTTTCCCCTGGGATCACTTTGCGGTAAGATGATCTGCTTGATTACAAGATCTCCGACTCGATATATCTGACACCTGACTTTCTTGTTGAAAGCCTTGATCATGCGTTTTTGATACGCCTGACCATGACAAACAACAGTAAGTCGCTTCTCGTTGATCAAATTGAGTTGATCAAGCCGAGTCTGAATCCAATCGTCTTCACTCAAAACGGCATCTTTCATGATCCTTAAGGAAGGAATCTGAACTTCCATGGGTAGGACAGCCTCCATGCCATACACCAAAGAAAATGGGGTTTCCCCTGTTGAAGTACGGGTCGTGGTACGATATCCATGCAGAACAAACGGTAACATCTCGTGCCAGTCCTTGTAGGTGACTGTCATCTTTTGAATGATCTTCTTGATATTTTTGTTTGCAACTTCAACAGCACCGTTCATCTTCGGCCGATAAGGAGATGAATTGTGATGATAAATCTTGAAATGTTCGCATAGAGCGGTGATCATAGTATTGTTCAAATTTGTACCGTTGTCTGTGATGATCTTGTCGGGGACACCATACCGGCATATGAGGTTCTGCTTGATGAAACGGGCAACCACATTCTTTGTAACAGAGGCAAAGGAAGCTGCTTCGACCCACTTGGTAAAATAATCAATGGCGACCAAGATGAAGCGATGTCCATTGGATGTCGTGGGCTTGATCTCTCCAATCATGTCGATGCCCCACATTGCGAATGGCCAAGGAGCTGTCAGAACATTGAGTGGAACGGGGGAATATGTACTTTGTCGGTGTAGACTTGGCATTTGTGGCACGTACGGGAATGTTGGTGGCAATCAGCTTCCATGGTAGACCAATAGTAGCCTGCCCTTAGAATTTTCTTAGCCATCGTATGTCCGCTCAAGTGGGTGCCAAATGTGCCACTGTGTATTTCAGTCATGATCAACTATGCTTCATCTTTGTCTACATATTGAAGTAAAACACAATCATGGCTGCGTTTGTAAAGTATGCCATTGCTTAGGAAGAACTTGGCAGCAAATCTCCTTAAGAACTTTTTGTCATTAACTGAAGCTCCTTCGGGATATTCTCGAGTCTGGAGATACCTTTTGATTTCATGAAACCAGGGTTGTTCCACTACTTCTTCGGTATTAATCTCATTACAGTGTGCAGGTTCATCCATTCGCTCGATGGTAATTTGGGGAGTCTCGTTATCCCAGTTGAGTTTAAACATGGAAGACATTGTAGCCAGAGCATCTGCTAGCTGATTCTCTTCTCGCGGGAAATGCTCGAAAGTAATATGCTCGAAATGAGGCAACAAAGTCAGGACATGTTCCTTGTATGGGATAAGATTAGGATGTTTGGTGTCCCACTCTCCTTTGACTTGACTGATAACCAAAGCCGAGTCCCCAAATACGATCAAAGATTTGATCCCCAGGTCTATAGCAGCCTTGAGACCAAAGATGCAAGCTTCATACTCAGCCATGTTGTTGGTACAGCTGAAACAAAGTCGTGCAGTGAAAGGTGTATGGCAACCTTCTTGGGAAATGAGTACCGCACCGATACCGTTGCCAAGTGCATTCGAAGCACCATCAAAGTACAGGGTCCATCGGGATCCTTGTTCAGGTCCGTCATACGGTCCGTTACTTTCGATATTGTCCAATGTCATGATGTCCTCGTCCGGGAAGTCAAATCTCATAGATTGATAATCTTCGACGGCTTGATGAGCTAGATGGTCAGCTAGTACACTCCCCTTTATAGCTTTTTGGGTAGTATACTGGATGTCATACTCAGTCAGGATCATCTGCCATCTAGCGATTCTTCCTGATAAAGCAGGCTTCTCGAAAATATATTTGATCGGGTCCATCTTGGAAATCAGCAAAGTGGTATGAGTCAACATATACTGCTTTAGTCGGCGAGCAGCCCATACCAAAGCGCAACAAGTTTTCTCGAGCAATGAGTAGCGAGTCTCACAGTCGGTAAACTTTTTGCTAAGGTAATAAATGGCATGCTCTTTTCGAACAGACTCGTCATGTTGGCCCAGCACGCACCCTATTGAGTTATCCAAAACAGTCAGATACATGATCAACGGCCTTCCTTCGACGGATGGCATCAGAATAGGAGGTTCCAGCAAATACTCCTTGATCTTATCAAAAGCAACTTAGAAATCGTTGTTCCAGTCAACTACCTGATCCTTCTTCAACAGCTTGAAAATCGGCTCACAGGTGGATGGCAGGTGAGAGATGAACCTTGCAATATAGTTCAAGCGTCCCAAGAATCCTCTAACCTCCTTTTCAGTAGGGGGGCTGGCATTTCTTGTATAGCCTTCACTTTAATAGGATCGACCTCAATACCTTTGTTGCTGACAATAAATCCCAAGAGCTTACCAGACCTAACTCCAAAAGTGAACTTGCTTGGATTCAGTCTGAGTTTGTACTCCTCCAACCTGGCAAACAGCTTCTGCAAATGTTCAAGGTGTTCTTCTTCTGTTTGTGATCGATCTATCATATCGTCTACGTAAACTTCGATCTCATGATGTATCATATCATGAAACAAAGCTACCATGGCGCATTGATAAGTTGCCCCTGTGTTCCTTAGTCCGAACGGCATCACCTTGTAGCAGAAGGTACCCCATTGTGTAACAAAGGTTGTTTTCTCCATGTCCTCGGGGGCCATTTTAATCTGGTTGTAACCCGAGAATCCATCCATGAAGGAAAAAACCTTGTGTTGAGCGGTGTTATCAACCAAGACGTCAATATGAGGTAGAGGGAAATCATGTTTAGGGCTAGCCCTGTTCAAATCCTGATAGTCCACACACATTCTGACTTTGCCATCCTTTTTGGATACGGGCACAATGTTGGCAACCCATTGTGGATAGGTTGTAACATCCAGAAAGCCAGCGTTGAATTGCTTCATTACCTCAGCTTTGATCTTCTCAGACATGTCGGGCCTCATTCGACGGGCCTTTTGCTTGATCGGTGGACAGTCTTCTCTTGTAGGGAGACGGTGAACCACGATATCTGTGTCTAACCCTGGCATGTCTTCATAAGACCAAACGAAGATCTCAATGTATTCATTCAACAACTGTATTAAGCGTTCCTTGACACTTGGTTCCAGGTTGGCACCCACTTTTACTTCTTTCCTGTCTTCCTCTGTCCCTAGGTTGATGGTTTCTAACAACTCTTCATGAGGCAAGATGGCCCTCTCCTCTTATTGTAGAAGTCTGGCTAACTCTCCCAGCACTTCACAATCTTCGTCAACTTCGTACTCAGCTTGATTGACCAGATCTTCAGAGTTATCGAAGGCTAAAACAGAATAGTCACCCATGGAATCCGGAGTGGATGGGTACCTGCATTTGTGAATGTGAGTGTGTGTAAGGGATAGCCATCTTTAAACAAACAAAAATGCAAAAGGAAAGAAAATGAACACAACAGTTTATAGATGAAAAACGTCTAATGATTCATCAAAACATGGCATATGATTATGAAGAGAATCAAGCCCTTACAAATGGACCTACATGCCCCGGGCAAGGCATGAGGTGAAAATAGTGTGCGAATTGTTTTAGTTATTACAGACCAAAGAAAATGGGAAATTGTTCAAAGATAAAATTACTGGTTGATAAAGGTGATAGGAACAAAATCCTTTGCTTCCCAATTATTCAAACCCCCTTCGACGGTCGGAAAGATCCAATCTTCAAAGTGGCTCTCCTCATCTTCATCTTCTACAACATTGATTCCATGGAGAGAAATCTTGACGGGTGGTCTTTTGATCTTAGAGCGACGCACAGCCTTTTGTCCCGCAGCAGTAAACCCCAACCCAAACTTGTCTGTCTTATAAGGAATGTCGGGCAACTGTCCCCATACTGTACTCTTCCCCTCCTTAATCACAGCCTCTGCATCTTTGAGGGAAGCCATCCTAGCCACCTGCTTGGGAATGATAGGTACCTCAACCACTGCCTTCGCGACTGCTACCTCGGGAGAAACTTCCTCAAAATGTTGAAAAGGTGTTTCGATGAATTCGCCATCCACTTCCACATACCGAAAGTAATTGAGATGACTGATCATGTAGTCCTCCTCACCGTGTACAGTTATGATTTTACCCTTAACAGGATACTTCAGCATCTGGTGCAAAGAGGATGTAACTGCCCCGGCATGATGAATCCACGGTCTTCCCAGCAAACATGAGTATGACGGACGGATGTCCATCACGTAGAAGGTGGAGTTGAACACTTTAGTGCCTACCTTGATGGGAATATCAACCTCTCCATGAACCATTCTTTTGGAACCATCGAAAGCTCTGACGATAATGTTGCTAGGCTTGAGGGTCAAACCTTCACAATCCAAACGGTCTAAAGCCTTCTTTGGCAGCACATTCAGGGAAGAACCAGTATCGACCAAGACATGGGCGAGTGTGGTCCCTCGGCACTCAACTGAAACATGTAATGCATCATTGTGCTTCCTTCCTTTGGGAGTTAGGTCAGCGTCAGAAAAGCCCAGGCCATTGTCAGCAGTAAGACTAGCCACACAGTTTTGGAATTGGTCAGCCGAGGTCTCTTGGGGGACATGCGCCGTCTTCAAGAATTTAATCAGAGCCTTAGCGTGGGCCTCTGAACAGAGCAGGAGAGCTAACATTGAGATTTTAGAAGGGGTTTGCCCCAATTGTTCCACAACGTCATAGTCACTTTTTCTGATTATTTTTAGGATTTCATCCATTTCCTTCTGAGTGGTTTCGGGGATAGCCACAACATTAGCCTTCGTCCTGACAGGGTTTTCCAGTATCCCCTTACCCTTGTCGGTATTATCAGCGGATGGTCTTTCTTCAGGAGTGTTTAATTCTTCCATCACTGGGCCTTGCACAGAGGGTCCAATAGGTGCAGAAATTTTTAAGGGTCTGAGGACTGCTCGGGGAGGAGCAATCTCCGGAGAAAAGATCCGGCCACTGCGGGTGATCTTGCTAGTACCCGCGATGTTTCTAATGTTAGGGTCTTCTTCAGAGATTTCTCAGACTATTTTGATTTGTTTGATTCCGTGGTAGAAGATTTCACCCCCCATAGTTCCACGGTATCATTTTGCTTGATTGGTACGGGACGGGTCCCGACATTGTGATCTTTAGAGGTGCACATTCAGAGTTGGGTGTAATCCTGACAGGCCTTTTGCAAGCCTTGGGAGGATTGTTGGAAATGGTTATGATGGCAATGTCATTGGTTGAGGCATCACAAGTATCAGGAGCAATCGGATTTAAAGTGTTAACAGGGGTTTTCTGAAAAAGTATTTCTTGAGTATCCATCAGGCGTTGGACACCCGACTTCAACATTGGACAATCATCTTGAATATTCAAACAAAAATAGCAATGTTCATCACAACCAGGAAAGATCCCGGCTCTCAACAAATTTTCTTTTATCACTAACAATGGAGTTAACAGATCGATAACATCAGTAACATGGAGATTTTCCAAAACAGCATGCACATTGTGGTCGTGCTTGGGCATCGGCGCAGATATAACATTCGGCTTTTCAGGAGCGTCAAATTCGACCTCTTTGGCGTCAATTAAATCCTTAATTTTGTTCTTGAGTGCCCAGCAATTATTGGTATCGTGCCCAATACTGTCGAAATGGTAAGCACACTTGGCTTTTGGATTGTAAGATGGAGAGATGGTATTTACATTCTTTGGCGCCTCTTTTAAATTAGCAAGATTCAACTTCAGGAGATGTGGAAGGATTTGAGCAGGTGTCATATTTACTGGAGTAAACTGTCGTGGTGGCCTTTGCTGATAAGTTCTGGGCTGATCATTCCTCGGTTGGCTGTTTCTAAACTGGTTTGATGCGGACTTCTGTATTAATACGGCCCCCACTATTGGCCGACGTTCCTCTCTCTCGATTTTTCTGGGTGTACACAACAGATACCTCTTTCTTGGCTGGGAAAGATTTTCTAGCAGCTGTGGATGTGGAAGCATCCTTTTGAATCTTTCCACTTTTGATACCGGCTTCCACCCTCTCGCCAGTCAAAATCAACTCAGTAAATCCCGCAGAGGAGCTTCCGATTAGATGGTTGAAGAAAGGGCCAGATAGGGTCCCCAAAAACATGTCAACTAATTCCCTATCTGATAGCGGTGGCTGCACCCTTCCAGCCAGGTCGCGCCACTTCTGGGCGTACTCCTTGAACCCTTCATTTGAAGCCATTCCCATACTTTGTAGCTTTGTACGGGTCGGCGCCAAATCAGCATTATACTGATACTGACGATAGAAAGAGGCTGCCAAGTCTTCCCAATTGTGGACCTCTGACCTCTCGAGCTGATAAAACCAATCTAACTGAGTTCCAAACAAGTTGTCTTGGAAAAAGTGCACCCAGAGGTCTTTGTCGGATGAATGTGGCTGGATCTTTCTAACATACGACCTCAAGTGCATCTTAGGGCAAGACAGACTGTCGTACTTGGCGAATGTTAGGACCTTGAACTTAGGAGGGATAACAATCCCAGACACAAGCCCCAGCTCCTCAAAATCCAATCAGGGCACCCTCTGCAACTCCATAGCTGCCAATCTGTCTTCAAGGTTCTTATACTTGTCATCCGCTGGTGGATACTGTTGTTCTGAATAGTCTTCGTCTACTTCCTCTTCCTCTTCTTCTACCTCAGATTCGGAAGGTACAGTAACTCCTTTCCCCTTGCCAATCCCTTTGTCGGATGTTAATGGAAACTCAAGAGTCCTTCTGGCATCCCCTTCAAATCTTCTTCCGAAAGTAGCTACCCCCGGTCTCTTTTTCTTTTTCTTCTCTTTACTCTTCTCTAGCAGAGCTTTGAGATCCTCTTGACCCTTTTCCAAGGTCATGAGGAGTTGCTGAAATTGTGAATTTTGTGCCTGTAAGTCCTTCATTGTTTGCTCCAAATCCATCTTGCTGAAATAAACAGCAGAAAGATAAGGAAACCTGGCTTGAAGACCTTTTTGTGCATATGATGAATGATATGTTATTCATGTAATGCATTCAAGGGTTCAAAAATTCAAATTTGTTGTAAACAAAAAGAACGCACGTCCTATTAAGAAGAAATTTGTTAGTACATAAATGCCCCATGGGCGAAATATTACAAAATTCTTAATGTAAAAAGACGTTGCGCGTCCTCTTTAGTGTGATGTAGGTGTTAAGAGTTTCCTCCTCGTGAATTCGGCGGGTGAGCTCTAAAACCTTCTTCTCACTGGCATAGAAGCTAGCTTCAAAAGTGTCCTGTTCTTCCTTGAGTTGAATCCAACTCTTTTGCATTTCCTCCCATGATGTTGGCATGTTAGGATGTAGGATGGTGTATGGAACCTCTCCTTCCTTAACAGGCTCTTTCATCAAGGGGAGAATGTGAGGATATGGCATCATGAGATTCTGGGAGCGGGTTCGTACCCACTTGAGGTAAGGCTCAAGGGGGATGGAATTCTTGTGCCCCAGTGTCTTACTATCCACCTTGTTAGGCATCCTCCAAGCTCTGATGAACCTTTGTCGAAGTCCTTGTGCATCGTTGTCGAAGTCAAAAACTAGATCAGGAATTAGCATGTCATGAGGGCTATCCCTCCGAGCATATCCAAATTGTCTTAAGGCTAGACAAGGGTTGTAGGTGATGCCTCCCCTAATACCAAGTAGTGGGACATTAGGGAATTCACCACAACGATCAATGAGGATGACATTTTCTATGGACCGAGAACACCAATGTACATCAGAATGTGTGAGGATCATCAACCGTTGTGACCACCTTAAACCCTGCTCATTCTTCAGAACTGATTGTGGAAGGTGAGAAATAAACCACCTTTCTAGGAGAGGAGTACAGCACATGAGAACACCTATTTTCCTCATTGTTCGTGTGTAAAGTGAGTGTAGGATGTCCCCAAGTAATGTAGGTATGGGATTCTTGGATATGAAAATCTTGATAGCATTCACATCTATGAGTTGGTCAGGATTTGGGAACAAGACCAACCCATAAATAAGGAGTGCCACAATTTCTTCAAAGGCTTGTAGATCAAGAGAGTTCCAGCAGTCTTGTTCCTTCTCAAACAGAAACCTTGCCAAGAAACCCTTGACACCACTTCTGGTTTCCCAATTCCCCTTGATATCAGATGGTTGCAAGTGTAATGCTTGAGCAACATCTTCAGGCTTTGGCTCTTTTTCCATACCGTTGTAGGGTAGTTGATTAAGAATAGGAATTCTCAGGAGTTGAGAAAATTCCTCCAAAGTAGGCACCAATTGGTAGTCAGGGAATGTGAAACAGTGGTGTAGGGGGTCAAAGAACTGGAAGAGAACTTTAACCATGTCTTCTTCAATGTTGGTGTTGACTAAGCTGAGAATTCTACCATGTCTTTCACTGAAGAGAGAATTTTCTGGAATTCTGGATGTAAGCTCCTTGATTTGAGGAGGGATTCTCACAAGGTTGACTTGAATAGTTTTCCTGCGAAGAGTTTCCATGACCTACAAAACAAGAACAAAGATGAAGATCCAAACCCTTGAAATGGTTAGTGGATGCATATGATGCTTTATGATGTTCATGATGTATGCACAAACACATGTACAGGAAAGTCACATAAAAACCCTAGTTTCAGGCTTGCATGAGGTTTTCATAGGTAAGTACCCTCTTGAGTTTAGTTGGCTCAAAACCTGTCCTATAAATAGTAACCGGGTTCTAAGGAGCTCAATATCATCGGATTGTTTTCTATGTTCATTGTTTTGGTTTAGCCACATAACTAGCGACCAAAATATTCCAAGAAAACAACCCTCAATGGGTGTAGTATCGAGTATCTACCAACTTCGGACTGCACCAAAGCCGGTCATCTCACTACCCCTAATAAAAGGCTAAGATGGTCAAGTAAGGTTCTAGTTCATTAGTGCTTAATGACATCACTCAGCGGCCCCGTATTCTTTTTGATTGACTCAAAGGCTACCGGTACTCAAAAATATGTTGCACTAATATAGCTATTGCTTTAACCGTGTCGGTATACCCCACACAGTTTCCACAATGTATTGCTATCTATGAATGTTTCCCCAAATCCGGGTGGAGGATTTCAAGCCCAAACAAGAGAACCAAAATGTAAAGCAATCAAAGCAAACAATAATCATGAAAAAGGGTGATCTAAGCCCTAAGGTTACTCCACTTAAAAATAATATACTCACCAGCAGAGTCGCCAGTTCTGTGATACGGTGGGAGAACTGACTTGGGATTTTGTGTTTGTGTTTGCAAACGTTTTGGTTTAGCAAGAGTCGCCACCGACTTTTTATTTTATCCTAAGGAAAGGTCAAAAATCACAGGAAAGACCTTTGAGATGTTTTCTTGGGTTCGGGGAGTAGATTATAGAAAGGGAAGGTATTAGCACCCTTTCTATTCATGGTTATCCATGGGCTCTTAGTTACTTGCTTAGATCACTTGCTTTTGCTTTTCAATTGTTTGAAATGGTGCTTTGTGTGTGATTTTGAAAGATGTTTTGAAAATAGGCCATCATTGTGGCAACCTTTGTAATAATTCTTGTTTGAATGTATACAAAGGTGTTTGTCTTTTTGAAAGGTTTTCAATGTTTTGAAAGTTGTTTTGAAATTGTGTTGTGGAGTGTGTTTTAAAAAATAGCAAGGATCTTTAGCAAGATTTTTGATCAAGTAACTAAGAGTTGTCTACCCTATTTTACTCAAAGATCTTTCTTATGTTTTTAACCCTTTTAACATT
The DNA here is from genome assembly GCA_948472305.1 of Vicia faba. Classification (NCBI taxonomy): domain Eukaryota; kingdom Viridiplantae; phylum Streptophyta; class Magnoliopsida; order Fabales; family Fabaceae; genus Vicia; species Vicia faba. The sequence goes on along the minus strand of OX451735.1, from coordinate 213,727,261 downwards.
GTTGTTTCACCATTGTTGTGAAATGACTTAGCACTTTTCTGTAGGGACTAAGATCATTTTTGAAAGGCAACTTTGATAGCGTCATCGAGGGACTATGATCTTTTTTTTCAATTCGTTTGTGCTAAGACATCCCACATGCATAACATGGCCATTTTTATAAGGCAACAAGTGGAGTTACCCTAAGGGTACATGTGTGCAAGTGTGTTTGATTACATGCATTTTGTCTTTGATTTTTGGGTTGTCTACTTGTTGATTTTATCTTGCCATACACATCTAATTACTAGCATTTGTACAAAGCAATAAAAATGCAGGAAATAAATATCTTATACTATTACAACCATATTGAATTGCATGAGAATATAAAGGCAAAAATAAGGTAAAAGCAAGAAAAATGAGTGTCTTTCGACCCAGTCAGGAGCACCCTTCGATTTGCATTCTGTTGGCCTCCTTCGATTGGGGGCTGGCATCAGTAAGGTCCTGTCCTTCGATTGGGAATTCGCGCCAGTGAGGTTATGGCCTTCGATTGGGTTTTGGCACCAGTCAGGTCATGTACTTCGATTGGAGGCTGGCACCAGCATGGAAGTGCCTTTCGTCTGAGCCTGGACTTAGTGCAAGATGCAATCTGCCTTTCTGTCTCCTTCGATTGGGTCTGGAGTCAGTAAGGAAGCCTGGGGCTTCGTTTCATACTCCTGTCTTTTCTTTATTTTGTTTGAGATATTAAATAGCAACATGGCCCAAGGCCATGCTGTCATTGCCTCAGGGCCAGGTTAGTTCTTAGAGCATTTGTAACAAACCAAAGAACAAAACCAAAAGGAGAGACAATAAAAACAAACTAAAAGAGTGGAAACGAAAAGGTAACAAACACTATGCATATGTTTGAAACGAAAAGGAAGCTTATTTACATGTTACACTAGAAATGAAGGGTTCAAGGTTAAGAATGACTTACCTTGCTTGAGGCTGGAACGTGTGTTGGGCCTTTAAGTGGTTTCCTTGAATGCTTCTAGATTCGAAGGGAGGAACCAGGAGTTATGTCTTTGATACTGGATAAGTGTGAGGTTCTTCCTACTGGATTCAAAGGGTAACAAGGTATAGGGATGTTTCAGATTCTAAGGGGATAAGTGTTTGCTCTTTGGTTTGATACAGGCAGGTCTGAGTTTTTGTTAGTTTTGATACAGGCTTGCTTGCAGTTGCAGTTGGACTGGCTTTAGGCAGGTTTGTTTGCAGTTGCAGTTGAACTGGATTGAGTTTTCTGGCTTTGGTAAGGAAGGCAGGTTTTGAGGTTATGCAGGCCTCAAGGCTTGTTGTGCCTTAGGCTTGTATTTGTAACACAGGTTTGATGTTCTGGTGTTAGGCAGGAGGATGCAGTTCTGGATTTGTTGTTTGGATTTTGGGTATATGTTTGAGTGTTTAAGTGTGTAAGTGTTTAAGTGTTTAAGTGTTTGAGAATTTTGTGGTGTGTGAGAATTTTGAAGATACGTTCTCCTCTTCTTCTCTGCCCCCTTCTTTGTGCAAATGAACTCTCTATTTATAGAGAATGGCTTTTGGGAAGCTTGGGGAGAGAAAATAATAAAATAAGGCCCAGCTGGAAAGTGAATGTCCACTTGTGCCACAAAAGCAAGATGAATGGTTCATATGGGGTTGCTTCATGCTGAAGGAAAATAGGCGCAAGGCTCAAGACAGACTTTCCTAAAAGGTAGTACTGTGCTATTAAGTGCAAGTGGTCTTAGACAATAAATGTGTACAGGCCTAAAAAGGGAAGACATGTGGCCTAGCCTATGGGTCTGAATGTTCAACTTGATCTTTTGAGTCGAATCCTCCATCTTTCTACACCTTTCAACCAGACTGGAACAAAACAGCATTCGTTTTCACCAGCTGTGTGTCCTTCGAATGGGCCAACTGTGTGTTCTTCGAATGGCCCTTTTCAAAAGGTTATTAACTTTTGAATTGAAGGAAGCTTTCAGAACATTATTGACTCTTTGAATTGAAGAAAACCAGAAGGAGGCCTTTACTTCCTGATTCGAAGGGCATTCCTGGGTCGAAGGACATTCCTGAGTCGAAGGACACTGTTTCAAAGGGAACCAAAAACTCAATCGAAACTTGTATGGATATCAATTCCTTCTGAATCGAAGGGGACCTATTTGAATTCACATTGCCCAGACGAAACTTGTATCAAAGAAAACATATTGCCAAATCGAAAGCTCATGCTCGAAGGAAGCATATTGCCCAATCGAAGCAGGCTTGCAAGCAGCATATGCCCAATCGAAGCAGGCTTATAGGCAGTGAACTTGTCCAAATCGAAACAGGCTTACAGGCAGCTAAAATAGGTTTTCAAAGAAAGCATGCAAGCAACATGCTTGGTGAATCAAAGGGTTTGCCTTGCAGGGGGCACTTGTGGCCAGCAAACATGGTTTTCAAGGCAAGCAATGTAGGCAGTAAAAGCCACAAACGAAACCTGCAACGAGAAGTCACATGCCCATGCGAAAGAGGCACGCTAGCATCCATTTTGAGCAATCGAAGGAGGCCAAGAGTCAATTGAAGGATGCTGATCGAAAGATGCCTAAAGGCCAATCGAAAGAGCTGAAACGAAGAACACTTGTATTTCTCCAATTTTTGTCAAAATAATATTTTTATCTGTTTTTTTTTTCATTTTTGACAGTTTCCTTTTAATTTTGGTATTTGGAACATCCAGATGCACTTGTTCAAGCTTGAACCTTGAAAATCCTTGTAAGAAAGGCCTTGAGAATTGAGAGAGCAAATTTTGGGGTACAACACCTATGTCTGCCACTAAAAAGCCAAGGGCTTCTAAATGATTCTGGAAGGAATTACCTCTTAGGGCTAAAAGTAATGGAAACTTGTTAGGGCTTTTGAAATTAAAATAATGTTTGGAACTATATGATCATACACATACAACCCGGTGGACTTTATGTCTGAGGGGCTTAGATATATGCACCATATTATTTTAAAGCTAAATATGCGAGTAAGATTAAAAATGCGAGCAAGTAAAAGCAAAAACAAAATGATTACATAAGCCCCAAAGGGAAGTTAAAAACACATAGCCTGGAGGAAGAAGTCATGATTGTAAACAAAAGGAGGGGTTAACCACTCCCTACACAAAATTAAATCAATGCATCCTTATTGGATTACTAACATAAAAATAGATCAAAAAACAACATCATACGGTCGGGGTATCCTTCCTGTCACTATCATTGTTGTTCTTCCCACTAGAAGGATATTCAAGATTCGACGGATGATAGAGAGTCTTGTCTACCTATTCAAGATCCAAAATGCGGCCATCATGCACCACCTTGAAGTAATCCATCTCTGCCAAGTCTAAGCCAGGATGAATGCACAATATCTGGTCCTTAACCCGTTTGAAGGCTTCGTCACCAACATAGAGGATATTCACTTGAGATTTCTTGAGAGCCTATTTCTGCTCGTTGGTAGTGACCTTCAACTCATCATTAGTAGCCTTCTCCATATTCAGTCTCTCATTAAGCTGGGTAAGAGAAGCCTTGATCTCTGTCTCCAAAGTATCCCTCTGTTCTTTCTCTTTGGCCAGACTCTTCTCCAAGCTCGTTAACTTCTCAGATTGAGTTTTCAGAAATTCCTTCATTCGGGTTATCTCCTCCTTAAGCTTCAACTCCGTCTTCTCAGAATCATCACTGGACTCAAAAAGGCAATGAGTCAGAACAGCACACCTCATAAGGTAAGAACTAAGGTTTTTTGTCATCTTCTGATGGCCTATGGTCTTAACCTTGTTTACATCTTCAATAGCATTGAGATGGTCGTAAAGGAAGGGAGTCCATCAAAACTATTGGACTAGAAGTTAAACTCCCCGGACGTCTGATTGTCTCTAGCCTCTCTCATTAAAGAGGTTATCTCCAGGTCGGCTCAACAGGCGTCGTCACTCATAAGAGTCTTCACCTTCTTCAGAGCACCCTATTGCACCTCCTCCTGAATGGAGGGAGAGGAAGTTTGTGGTTCAGCCATGCTCGAAGTGACCTTGGTGCCCACCACCTTCCGCCTCTTTAGGGTCCAGGTTTCCAACCCGACAAGATCAGACTTAACCACCAAACACCCACCTACCCCTTTCCGGGAAGCCATGGCCTCCAGCAACAATTCCTTCTACTCGGCTATAGAAAGGTCTGTTATCTTATCTGCAAAGAAAGAAAAAATCTGGTATAAGCACCATTAATAAATGCACACATTTAACTGATCCTTAATATTCATCATCTGAAAAGAGTCAAGCACATTCAGGGCTTGAACCTCCAGGTCACTCAGTTTATCATAATTGAAGTTGGAGATATGAGAAGGATCTCGGGACCAGCAGAAAGGGAAGCGTGTGTGCCTGTCCAAACTGTGCAGCACATAAGGGCATCTCAGCCCACACTTTCACCTTCAAAAAGCGGTCTTTGAAACCTTTATAGCTGGAGGTGTAAACATGGAGAAAGCTCTTGTGAGAGAGACCACTAATTTGAACCCAAGACAACTTCTCGACCCCTTTGACCTCAAAGAAGTGAATGAATAACTATAAACTTCCTTTGTGATTCGATTAAACTCCTTCTGACCTAGGGTACCCTTAACTTGCTGCATGCATTGGTCCTATAACTCCATTCTCTCTTCAGAATTCAAGGGTTTCACAATATTTCCCTCATCATCGCATTCTCTTATCATAACCATTTTTTAAATATAAAAACCAAGAAAAAGAAGGGGAAAAATAGGATGAGGAGAAAAGAGGAATATCTGGAGATGATGAGTGTTTGAGAATGTATATGATTTTCTCTAGAGGTTGAAACATTTTCTGAATGTTGAGATGAAAAAGGAAAGTTGGAAAGAGGGCTTTAAATAAGGTCCAATGAATAATGCGTTGGTAAGGGAAACGTCACCCACTAAGCAGAGACCTAAGTAAAAATCATCATTACTCTATGAGAGAGAAGATGTGTAACTCTTTAGTATGTGACACGTACGCAAGGTTAGAGTCAGGTTATAACTCAACATCGGCCTCAATACTTCCAGTGACTTTCATGACCGAACATTGCATCCCTACAAGAGCATATTTGAATTCGGGGGTCTTATGTATATCCCGAAAATATTAACCCCAGACAGTTTATGAAGTCGTCTGAAAAGAGGACAAGACTAGTAAACTGGCCCAAAATAGGGAAGAGGTACCTGGGGGGTGCAACTCGACTTTAGAGTCTAGGCGTTCATCATCTCCAGATAGCATCCTGTATGTGCTACCAGCTTGGATGATATAGTAACCAGAGCTTACTTACCCATAAACCAGACACTAACCCGGCTTATTAATGATTGTAACCATCGTTGTTGTATTAAAGCCAACATTACATAGCTTTGAACACCTTCATTCATGATTACGGCGATTGTTATGAAGTTTCACATCCCAAGGATCATACCTTAATTGAGGCTCTTAAATGATGCTAAATGAATACTATATAAGGGGCTCCCGCTAGAGGGATAAGCAAGACACTTTTCTTGGGAAATACGCACTACTAGCATATCTCTCAAATATCCATATATACGACAAACATATACCTTTGAAGCTCTCCTTATTCTTATAAGGAAGTCAAACCATATATTGTTCCTACGCAAGAATAAAAGGTGTCAAAATTTTGAAAGCAGGAAAAATTCTTACTTACATTAAATGTTCTTTTGGTGAAGAGAATTACTAGATTTTAATGCATTCGAATTTCAATCTTCACATAATACAAAAATATATTTTTTGAATTTTTATATGATTTAAAAGAATTAGTAAGAATCCATTTACAATGTCTTAAAAATTAGATCGATCAGTTCGGTTGAACCAATTCAACATTGAACCGTAGTTTAATTCGATTCGGTTTGGACCAACAAATCATTAGGTCTATAAAACTTGAATTGAATTGTTTCAACCGCAATAAAATGAAATAACCGTAGAATCAAGATCAGTTTCGCTGAACCAAATGGTTTAGAAAATTAAAGTTAATTTTTATGTCTTACTTCTCTTGTTTTCTTTGATTTGATTTAAAAAATTGATTATAACTAACATTTAAAATTATATAGATGGAAGACTATTCTTGCATAGGAACAATAAATGGTTGACTTCCCTATAGAAATATGGAGAGCCTTAAAGGTATATTATTGTCGTATATGTGTGGATTTGGAGCTACGTCAATAGTGTGTATTTCCCAAGAAAAGTGTTTAGCTTATCCCTCTTGCGGGAGCCCCTATATAGAGTAGTTGTTTATTATTATTTAAGAGCTTCAATCAAGGTGTGACCCTTGGGATTTGTAACTGTGTAACAGCCGCCCTCACCTTTAATGAAGGTGTTCAAAGTCATGTAACATAGGAGTAGATATGTCGGCATAGGTTACAGTTATTAATGAACCGAGTTGGTGACTGTCTATGGTAGGTAAATCCTGATCACTAGCATTATTCGGGCTGATGGCACATATGGGTTGTACTCGGAGGTGTGATGGTCATCTGTCATCTTTAGCTGAGTTGTATCCTCTTCTGAGTTCCCTTCATTACTAAGGGCTGATCACTAACTTTTGCTTATCCTTCTAGCCAACTTCATGACCCGGTCGGGATTAAAATTTCTAGGATGTACATAAGCCCCCCAAATTCAAATCCTTTATGTAAGGTTGCAGTGTTTGTTCATGAAAAGACATGGAAAGTATTGAGGTCAGCACTGGGTTACAAACCGATTTTAACATTATGTACGGTCATAAAATGAAGGGTCGTGTGTCTTCTCTCTCATATAGTGATGATGACTTTTCATTCATTGGGCGACGTTCCCTTTCCCAGCGCACTATTCATTGGGTCCTATTTAAGAACCTCTTTCCAACTTTCCTTTTTCATCTTAACATTTCAGAAAATGTTTCAATATCCAGAGAACACATATACATCCCCAAGCATTCATCAACTTCAGGTATCCTTCTTTTTCCCTCATCTTATTTTCCGCCTTTATTTCCTTGTTTTTATCTTTAGATAATGGTTAAATAAGAGAATGCGATGATGAGGGAAATATCTTGAAACCCTCGAATGATGGTATGTGATCAAAGCATGTGGGAGGTTAAGGGTTCATTAAGTCAGGAGGAGTTTAATCAAATCACAAAAGAGGTTTATGGTTGTACCTTCACTTCTTTAAGCGATTCTGACTCTGATTCTTCCTCCCTGTGTTTTTTAGAATTTTTGATGAAAACGTCTGCCCCCTTTGACCTTGAAGTTACGGGCTACAAGAATATCGTACTTAACAACATAAAGATCGCCAATCTTCGATCCCTGATGAATATATCCTCAACTGAGGAAGAAGGTGATGTTATCCTATAGTACTTTATCTCAAGAGAACGTGTATGTTTTCTCCGCCAGAAGGTCACTAATGAAAATTTCTTCTATTTTTATGTCGGGGTTTTGGAGGACTTCAGAATCCGTATACCCTTTTCTGAATTCGAGGCCGACATACTGAAGACCGTGAATGTCGCAAGTTCGTAACTTTTCCCCAACAGTTGGGGCTTTATAAAGGCCTTTGAAATAGTTTGTGAGGCGATGAACATCATCCTTATAGTGGGTTTGTTCTTTTATTTCTTTGAGGTAAAAGGGGCCGAGAAGCTTTCTTGGATCCAGATAAACGGTCTCCCTCATAGGAGCTTTCTCCAAGTGTATACCTCCAATTATAAGGGTTTAAAGGAACGGTTCCTGAAGGTAAAGTGTGGATCGAGATGCCCCGGGGTTTTGCACTCTTTAGATGGGCACCCACGATTTTCTTTGTATTGGACTCTGGATCCTTCCCCTATATTTGGTTTCACTTTTGAAAACCTGAGCGAGTTGGAGGTCCAGGCTCTAACTGTGCTCGACTCATTTCAAATGATGAAGGTTAAAGATTTGTTGCCCTTAACAGATAAACAAATCCTAGATTTTCTTGGTAATAGGTTTTACTTTTTGTTTAGCAATCGCGCAAAGATTTTTGATTATGTTCATTCTTCCTTTTCTATTTCTTTGCAGATAAGATGACAAATATTTCTGTAGCTGAGCAGAAGAAACTGATGCTGGAAGCTAGAGCTGTCCGGAAAGGGGTAGGTGGATCGTCGACGGTCAAGTCATACCTTTCCAGGTTAGAAACCTGGTATTTGAAGAGGCAGAAGGAAGAGGGTATTAAATCTACCTCAAGCATGGTCGAGCCTCATACTTCTGATCCAACTATTCAGGAGGAGGTTCAGTAAAGCACTCTGAAGAAATTGAAGACTCTTATGAGTGACGATGTTTATCTAGCTGACTTAGAGATAACTTCTCTGATGAAAGAGCTCGAAGACAATCAGGCGTCTGAGGAGTTTAACTTTTAGTCCAACAATTTTGATGGATTATGCTTCCTCTACGACCATCTGAATGCTACTCAAGATGTCAACAAGTTTAAGACCATATATCGTTAGAAGATGACACAGAACCTTAGTTCTTACCTTATGAGGTATGTTGTTTTGACTTGTGGTCTTTTTGAGTTTAGTGATGATTCTGAGAAGAAGGAGTTGAAGCTTAAGAAGGAGATAACATGGATGAAGGAACTCCACAAAACTCAATCTGAGAAGCTAACCGACTTGGAGAAGAGTCTGGCCCAAGAGAAAGAGCAGAGGGAGACTTTGGAGACCGAGAGCAAGGCTTATCTCACCCAACTTAATGAGAGGTTAAAGGTAAAGAAGGCCACTAATGATGAGCTGAAAGTTACTACCGACAAGTTGAAAGAGGCTCTTAAGAAATCTCAAGTGAATATCCTCTCTGCTAGTGACGAAGCCTTCAAACAGGCTAAGGACTAGATATTGTGCCTTCATCCCCTCTTGGATTTGGCAGAGATGGATTACTTCAAGGTAGTGTAAGATGGCCTCCTTGTGGATCTTGAGGAGGTAGAAAAGACTCCCTCTCCTCTATCGAATCTTGGAGATCCTTCTGGTGAGAAGAACAACAATGATTGTGACAAAAAGGAGACCTCGACCGTATGATGGTATTTTTTTATCTGTATTCATGTTAGTCATCCAGTAAGGATGCATTTATGTAATTTTGTGTAGGGAGTGGTTAATCCCCATTTTTTGTTTACAATCATGAATTCTGCCTCCAGGTTATGTGTTTTTAACTGCCCTTTGTGGCTTATGTAATCATTTTGTTTTTGCTTTTACTTGCTTGCATTTTTAATCCTGCTCGCATATTTAGTTTTAAACTAATCTGATGTATATATCTAAGCCTCTCAGACATAAAGTCCACTGGGTTGTATGTGTCTGATCATGTAGTACCGGACATTATTTTAATTTCATAAGCCCCAACAATTTTCCATCAGTTTCAGTCCAAGAGATAATTCCTAAGAGTAGGACATTCCAAAACTGTTTAAAAGCCTCTGGGATTTTGTGGGTCTGGCTACTTATTAATGGCGAGAAGAGACCCTGAGGCGTGTCCGACTTAGTGGTGGACAGAGGCCCTAAGGCGTAACCGGCTTTGTTGGCGGATATAGGCCCTAAGGCGTAACTGTCTTAGTGGCTGACATAGGCCCTAAAGCGTAATCGACTTAGTTGGAAGACAAAGGCCCTAAGGCGTAACCAGCTTAGTGGTGGACATAGGACCTAAGGCATAACCATCTTAGTTGGCGTACAGAGGCCCTAAGGCGTAATCGGCTTAGTGGCAGACATAGGCCCTAAGGCGTAACCAACTTAGTTGGCAGACAGAGGCCCTAAGGCATAATCATATTAGTGGCGTATAGAGGCCCTAAGGCATAACTGGCTTAGTTGGCGGACAGAGGCCTTAAGGCGTAACCAGCTTAGTGGCGTACAGAGGCCATAAGGCATAACCGACTTAGTGGCGGATAGAGGCCCTAAGGTGTACCCGACTTAGTTGGAGGACAGAGGCCCTAAGATGTAATCGGCTTAGTGATTCAGAGCCCCTTTTGCCTGAAGACAAGGTTAATAGAGTTTCCAAAGGCTTCAAGTGCGCTTGGGCTTTAGTTTTGGTTCAGAGCCCTGAAGAAGTGAAAAACACAAGAAGGGGGGTTGAATTGTAAAACTGAAAAACAATGCAATGAACACGATATTTTTATCCTGGTTCGTTTGATCTCAAACTACTCCAGTCCACCCGTCAAGGTGATTTCGCCTCTCTCCAACGAGGTCTTAATCCACTATATTCAACTGAATATTACAATCTGCTTTAACAACTGCTAAAGCCTTCTTGATGCAAACCACAACCCGGTTTGTCAAGGAAACACTTTCTTACAAAGAAGAGAAATCTAGGTGTGTGAATGTTTTCTACAAAACTGTTTATCACAACTGTGATATTACACAACTTAAGCTTATTGAAACTGGATTGCTAAAAGTAATTGAGTAAGGAAATATGGAGCTTTTTAGCAAACTGAGAATGAGAGGATGATGATTAGCTTTTAGGCGTGTAAATTGATGTAGAGCATTAGCCAATTCAATCTTCATTGACTTGTTTATATAGCACTGAATTTGTTGAACGTTGGAGCAATAATCTTGATTCAATGCCAATAACAAACTTTCCTTATTAAGCAGATATTGTCTGGAATGATGTCGTTGGTAATAATTCGCCTTGAATGCACAGTACCGTTGCTACTTAAAGCGTGTTCTGGCTTTGGCTCATTCTGACTCTGCTTAAGTGCTGATGAACTGTTGTTGTCTTTATCAGAGTGTTGAGCGCAGTTCTGTTCATCAAGCTTCAGCGTTCGCGTGAGTTGTTCTTCTGATTCTGGTATTCTGATATAGCAACTTCTGATGCTGATGTTGATAACCAATATTCTGATGCTGATTAAGTGTACTCTTGTTGATACCTATCAGAGTTTCTGCAAAACAGAAGGTAATATTTTAGGTAGCAAATAGTTCTTACATGAATCACATAATTAATATATCTTTTCATTTTGTTATCATCAAAACTTAAACTTAGGGTAGTAGATTCAAACTTTGTTCTAACAATCTCCCCCTTTTTGATGATGACAAAAACTAGATATTTTTAATTGAAAATAACGTGAAAAAGTATCAGAGATAACTAAATGATAAGATGTATCAGAGTAAGAAGTTATCAAGGATAAGGGATAAAGAGATATCAGAGTTGAGATCGGAGATACTCCCCCTGAATTTACAACTTCCCTTTTCAATTCCAACTTCAGGATCAGATCTTTATTGACTTTCTTTGAACATCAGAATATCAGAGGCTTTAGATCAGAATATTAGAGCAGAGCTTCAGATCAGAGTATCAGAGTTTTATCAGAGCTTTGCTTTGGATCAGAGTATCAGAGCTTTGGTCTTCAGTGAGTTAGAGAGCATTCTTGTAGTTGTAGACTTAAGCAAAAACAGAAGAAAACATTCAAATATATCAGATTTAGAATGTATGAGACTTTTTGTCTCAGTAATCCGTTATTGAAAAATATCATTCTTGTTCTCCCCCTTTTTGTCAGCAATCAAAAAGTGTAAGTGATGTGCTAAAACAATTATAGCAGAAAAACTTGTCATATTAAAATAGTCAGAGCCAGACAGAATAGTACAGAAGATATGCAAAGAAAACATGAAAATAGCATGAATGAAAATCTAAGGTTGGGGAGGAAGGCGTGTGAACAGAGTCTCCAGCATTGCTTTAATCTGATCAGCAGTTTCAGTCTGCTTGTGCACCATGCTGACTACTGTATCTATCTTGCTATCCTGCACATCCATCCTTTCCTTCATCTTTTGATCATTTTCATCCATCCTTTGCTGCAGACGGATATCATTCATCTTCAGCTCTTCCAGAGTCTGCCTGTCCAAGGCAGCTTGAGAAACATCAGAAGCAGGGAGCTTCTGAGAGCTTTCTGCAACATCTTCAGCTTGACTGGCTTCAGCTTGAATTGTCTGATCTTCTTCTAGCTGCACTTTTGAAGTTGGACGTTTCTCAGACCATGGCTCACTATCCAGAAGGAGCACGTCTTCTTTCAGCAGCTGACTTCTAACTTCGTTCAGAAGCTTGCTGAAATTCTGCTGTGCTTGCTCATAGTTGATGTCTTGCAATTTTAGAGCTTCAGCACGTACCCAAATTCTAAATTGTGACCAGAGCTGGTCTGAGGCAGCAGGGTCAATCATTCCAGGACAGACTTGCTTCAGAGAAGCAATCCACTGCTGCAAACCTGTTTCAAAATTCATAATGCCAGAGCCAACATCTGGCTGTTTTGGTTTTGGAATGGCTATTTTATTTTTCAGATCAGCAAGACGGTCAAGGATTGTTAAATCTATGAAGGTCCTGCTGGGGTTTTCTGTGGTTTGTTTGGTAGGTGTTTGTTTGGGAGATGGAGTGGGAGAGTCAGAAATAATGATTGGACTGGGGGGAGTTTTGGGAGTATTTGGTGGGGTAGATTCTGGCGAGGATGGCAGCTGGGCCATGGTTACTATTGTTCCACATGGTAGCTGGATTGCCAGAGGTTGTGGCTCAGAGGATTGAGGAGAATGAGGTTCAGGGGATGGAGGAGAAGGAGTTTCAGAATGATGAAACTCAGGTTGAGGTGATGGTTGAGGTGATGGTGGATGAATTTCTGGTTGAGGAGAGGGAGAAGGAATTTCTGGTTGTGGAGAAGGAGGAGGAATTTCTGGTTTTTTAGGAATATGTGGTTCTTCTGGAATGGGTGAGAGAGGTTGTTCTGGTTGAGGAGAGTGGACAATATCTGGTTCAGTGTTTGGATTGTTGGAGAGGTGATCAGAAGCACGTTGATCAATGTCAGACAGAACTTTGTCAAGTGCTGATGTTGTTGAAGTTGTTGGTTTGGGATGTTTGGTGCGGGGTCTTCTGAGTTGTAGTGCCTCAGAAGGGTCATCTTCTGGTTCGGTTTCATCTATTGTTGGGATGGGGATTGGGATTTCATGAGAAGCTGGAGTGGGGATTGATGGTTGAATAGCAGAAGAATTTAAAACAGAAGCAGCAGATAAATTACCTCTTTTCTTGGGTGTTTGCTGGGATGTTCCTTCTGAAGGGGCCTTCCTTTTCTTCGTCTTCTTCAGTGTAACTTCTGGTTGAGCTTGGTGCAGATCTTTGATATTCAGCTTGGGATCTGTACCATCAACCTTGCACGCGTCCAAGTATCTGAGAACCACCACTGGTTTAGATTCTATCTCAGAAAATAATGGAAAGTCACTCAGTGGGACTCTTCTGCTGGTGATGTCAGCAGTAGGAGTAATGTTGGGTTCCTTTCTGATATTCTCTATTAATTTCATTTTCTTCAGATTCTTTGCGTTCAGAGGCTTGCCAATAGTTGGTTCAATGGTGCTTAACTCTTGAGATTCTATCAGGTGCTCTATCAGCCTATTCTCAGCCAGAATATCTGATATTAACCTTCCAAAGGGTATCCAATCCCTCTTTGTTCTTTCTTCTTCCCTGGTTTCCTTCACGCTTGTTCTGAGGTGATTAAACAGAAGATGAGCCAAGTTGATTTTTACCTTCTGATTGATAAAATAGATCAGAAACTGTTGATCTATATTTATGTAATTAGGGGAACTTGTTGGCTTCCTATGATTAAAACACCCCAGAATTATCTTCGCCCAAACTCTGTGGTGATCCTTGAGGTCTCTGATTTTGCTGTTGGGCACCCCAAGGGTGAAAATCTGTTCTGCTATGACACCAATGTCAGAGCATCTTTCAGCCATATCAATACAGCGGACGCCACCGCCACTGTAACCAATCAACTTTGCTATGTGATCCTCAGTGATCACAATCTTCTTTCCCATTATGTAGGAGGTTACTTGATGCGTTGAAGAGGTCGCATGAATCCAGAACTCCTTGACTAACATTGGGAACGTTGGTCCAACCAACCTGTCGAAAAATCTCTCCCATTTATGTGCCCTAACTTCTTCTGTCAAGTCAAAACCATTCTCTTTCAGACTGCCAAAATCAATAATCAGTTCAGACAACACTTCAAGATTCTTCACTGGTGTAAGGAGTGTTCTGAATGGAACTTGGTACTGTTCAGAGGAAGCTTTCTTCTGAGAACCTGCAGAAGCATTGCTGGAGGTTGCCATGTTCACACTTAGGGTTTTTCTGAGAAAACTGAGAAAAAGGGTTTAAGTTTGAAAGAGATGAACACAGAGAAAATGCAGAAAATATTTGAGAGATTATGAGAAACCGTAAAAGATTAATGTGAGAGGTTAACGTGCTTAAATAGATTTCAGAATATTTTGAAAGAGTAAACGGTTTCAAGAAAGAGAAATAAAATCATGATTACGTTTTAAAAACATGATTACTTTCATTTAATGCTTGCTGATTTTGGGGGATTTGAGAAAGATACTTGAAACGGTTACCAGACATGTGTCTCAATGCACCCAATCAGCGTTTTGCCTTCTCAGAAGCGTGCACGCGTTCTGCTTCAGAGATTTGCTGATGATTGGATGACACTTGTTTGATTTAGTGATCAGCACGTCTATCCTTGAGCTGAAACGCTCAGATCTTTAAGACTAGCATCTGATACAATTTGCATGTTCTATCTTTATGAAAAGAGATTGATCAGAAGTTCACAGTAAAACAAATACATTCTGAAGATAAATATATGGAATTAAAACATTTTCACTCTGGGCAGATTTTCAAGCTGAGATGTTTCAGAATGAAATTGAACTTATCTTCAGAAAGGGGTTTAGTGAAGATATCAGCCCATTGATGGTCTGTATCTATAAATCTTAAGTTCAACATTCCTTTCTGAATATAGTCCCTAATGAAATGATGTTTTATTTCTATATGCTTAGCTCTAGAATGTAAAATGGGATTCTTACTTAAGCAGATAGCAGAAGTATTGTCACAGAGTATAGGGATGTTGTGATCGGTGGATCTGGAACTGACTGTTTAACGCTGGTTCGCGAAATGTCGCAGAAGCAAGAGTCGCCATCGTCTTTTATTTTCTCCAAATGGAAAGGACAAAAGCACAGAAAAATTCCTTAAAGAGATTACTCTCGGTTCGGGAGGTAGATTATAGAAAGGGAAGGTGTTAACACCCTTTCTATCCATGGTTATCCATGGGCTCTTAGATACTTGCTCATTGTGTTTTCAAAAAATGGTTTGTTTGCTTTTCAACTGTGGGTTTTAAAAAAGTTTCTTTGAAAATTCCAGTTCGACTCTTGTATCGGTCCTCAAGAGTGTTTGAAAAGTTGCTTTTGAAAGCTTTTTGAAAAGTGTCTGTGTGAAAAGTATTTTTTTTATTTGTTTTAAAATTAAAGCAAGTATCTAGAGTCGTCTACCTACCCTAAGGAATTCGTCTGTGTAAATGTCCTTTAAAGTAGTGCCATCCCACCATTGAGAAGTAGGTAGCACCACCGTTGGAGGTGTTCGGGTCAATTCGAGGTTCGGGACATGGTGATCACCAGAGCAATAGGAAGATACCTTAGAAGCTACCCTCATGCCAGGTTCCCGGATCATGAGGACTTACTAAGACATCCTCTACTCGACGATCACCTTTCGAGGCAAGGCAACAGTGAAGCGTACCCTAGGGGTGGTGTGTGATTTGTGTGTCGTTTTCAGATATTTTGTCTTGTTCATGTCATGGGTGATCTACGCTTTTGTTTTATTTTAACATTCATTCTTGCATGCAATTATTAATAGTTAAAAAATTGCGAGAAATGTAAAGTTCCTAAACTATTACAAAGGCGCGGGTCCACATCGCCAAATTAAATCCAGGACCCGATTTGACATAAAATAAAGTGCGAAAGATAAATATCAAGTTTACACGGCTTTGGGAGAATTACATAAATATTATGAGAACGGAAATAAAAATGCGAAAAGAATTAAAATCGAAAGCGAGGGCGTTGGACCCTTTTTAATGAAATTAAATTATTATGAACAAATTAATTAAAATAAAAGGAAATTATTTTTTGAGTTTTTGTATTTATGAATTTTTTAATGAGAACTAAATGAAATTAATTAATTAACCCTAATTCTAGTTATTTTTAATTTATTAAGAAAAAACATTAAAATTTAACCTAAAATTAAACCTAATTAATTAATTCAATTTTTATTTACAAAATATAGTAATTAATAATTAATGATGATAAAAGAAAAGAAAAAGATAAAAATTGATTAAAACCCTAATTCTACAAATTTTAAGTTTATTAAGAAAAATGTCAAAATTAATCCTAGATTTGAAAACTAAATTAATTAATGATTTTTTTTTAGTTACAAAAAATACTAAAATAAAATATATTTTTGTTTTTTGTGACTTTCTGTTTTTTTTTTTTTATATTGTGAAAATATTGATTTAAAGAATTAAATAAAAATTAAACAAAACAAATAAAATAGAAAAATATGAAAAAAAGAATAAAAAGCAAACCATGGGGGGTTCTGTCCCCAAATTGGAGGTCAAATTGTAGCAATCCTGGCCCAATTGACTTCTGGCCTGGTTGACTTTCATGCTAGCATGTGGTTTCGTTGACTGATGCCTATGCTACCCTTCAAATCTGGACCTTTGGATGGGGATCATGGGGCGCGTGGCACGTTTGGATCATTGGGCGTAGGATGAACCTCAGGAGGCAAGCTGCATGGGATTAACTTGAAACAAAATATATGAATTGAGTGAGGGGACCTGGGAATCGAACCCAGGTCCCAGTGCTCATGTGACAACACACCAACCATCTACGCTATTGGCTTTCTTTGTAGTATTAGTGGACAATGAATAATGTATATGATAAAACACGTTAGTGACATTAACTCAGAAAACGCGCTAAATTTTAAATGGACCTATCATATGAAGACAAGTCATCGTCTTCTCCGTTTGTGCGTTTGGCCTGAAAAATATAACATGAGATTGCGGGGGTTTTAAACCCCCATTATATGCTGTATGAAAAAAATAGCGAATAGGAATCCCTGCATCATAAATTAGGCGCGATAGGGTAGTTGGATTTGTGTGAAGCTTCTCATTCCAATGGTTCAAGTCTTAGGGTCTAATTTTTCTGGACGAGAGAATCCCTAAATTTGCAACTCTGAAACCCTAGAGTGCTTCAATGGTGGATCTTCCAATTTTGCATGAAAACTCAATTAAAGTATACAGTTAGCTTTAGAATCAATCAATTAGTATAAATCCACAAACAAATTGCAATGAGAATGCTTGAAAACTAAAACACGAATATGCATATAATATGAAAAAGTTTGAGTTCTATATACCAATTATGGGCGTTAGGGACAATGATTTTGATCCAGAAACGTCTCTTGAGACCTTTGCAAGCTAATAGAATCAAAGTTTTGCCTTGAAACGTCTTAGAATTGAGTTTTCAGTTTTTGAATTTCTTGATAAAATTGCAAAGTTGTTTATGGTGTTTCTGCGCAGCTTTCATGTTCTGAGCTTTAGGGTTAGGTTTGCACTTGTATATGGAACGAATTTGATCAATAATCCAAGCTCATAGCCTTGTTTTTAATGGTTTTCAAGATTTGATTTTGGTGAATCTTTTTTCAATATTTTTTCATGAAGAATCATGCCAATTTGCACCAATTCTTTCCTCTTTTGATATGCACGAAATCCTTAGTGAATCATGAGTGATTGTCTTGCACAAAAAGATTTGAAAACCTTGTTTTGGTATTTTTCATATATTTTAATTAATTAAATGAATTATTAGCAATTAAAAATTCAAATAAATAAATAAAAATGATGAATAACTTCCCTTTGGGCTAAGTGGTCGTGCACATGCTTTGAATGATGAATCTTGGAAGAAAAAGAGGCCCATTAGCAATTTTGAGGCTTTTTGAGCCAAGCTTTGAGAATCATGATCAAGCATTGATCAAATGATGTTTGTGGCTTCAAAATAAGATGTTGACCAAAAATTTGAACTTTTGACTGTCAAATGACCATTTTGCCCCTGCAGTTGACTGTTGAGCAATTAGGGTTTTTGACTGTGCAATTTTGTGCTGTAAGTATTGAAACTTGGTATGAGGATGCTTGACCATGTTTGTAGGCATATGGGACTTGATTGGACCCTTGGAAACTTCATTTACTTTGTCAGAACCAAAACCCTAGTTTTTGACTGTTAGGAGGCCCTTGAACTGTGCAACCCTTGGGGAGTTTTGAAGCATGCTTTTTGCAATTCTTGAAGAATATGGGAGGGCAAATTTTGGGGTACAACAGTTGCCCCTGTTCAATCTTCTTAGACCTGAGGATGCAGATTGGCTGACGTGCTTTTCGTAATCCGAAGGTGGAAGATGATTGAACACTAGAGTGCCCAGAAATTTGCGCTCACATAGTAGCAGTGTGATGGTGGAATGGGCTTATAGATGCCATTTGGAGATTGATGGATAGGATGATGGGCTTATAGATGCCATTTGGAGATGATGGATGGTGATGGGCTTATAGATGCCATACTGAGAGATGATGGATGGTGGATGGGCTTATAGATGCCATCTGGATGTTGATCGCGTAAGAGATTCCTTAGCGAGAGCTTGCGTACCTGAAAAAGACAAATGATTACCTGACCTGTTACAGGAGCTGGTCTTCAAATTCTCTGTGTAGATGTGTCCTGTCTGGTTATAGGAGCTGAATCTGGAGCTTCAAAAGGTGATGAATGAACCAGGGATGGTTACTACCTCAACAGGGACGGTGAGAGAACCTTGGATGATTACTACCTCAACAGTAACGCTAAGAGAATCTTGGGCGACTTCAACCTCAACAGTAACATTGAGAGAATCTTGGACGACTTCAACCTCAACAGTAACGCTGAGAGAATCTGGGGACGATTACTACCTCCGCAGTAACGGGGAGAGAACCATAGGCGACTTCAACCTCAACAGTATCATTGAGAGAATCTTGGACGACTTCTACCTCAACAGTAACGCTGAGAGAATCTGGGTACGATTACTACCTCCGCAGTAACGGGGAGAGAACCATAGGCGACTTCAACCTCAACAGTATCATTGAGAGAATCTTGGACGACTTCTACCTCAATAGTAACGCTGAGAGAATCTTGGATATCTTCTACTGAGTCTTTATCAGGAAAATCTGTTAGGGGTCGATTTGGCTGGACTAGAGAAGGCCTTTGACTGGATAAGAAACAGGAAAATCTTAGGGTCGATTTAACTGAACTGGTCTAGGTCTTGAAATCTTCAACTGGATAAGAAACAGGGAGATCTTAGGGTCGATCTGACTGAACCAGAGAAGGCCTTTGACTGGATAAGAAACAGAGAAATCTTAGGGTCGATTTAACTGAACCGGTCTAGGTCTTGAAATGTCTTCAACTGGATAAGAAACAGGGAGATCTTAGGGTCGATCTGACTGAACCAGAGAAGGCCTTTGACTGGATAAGAAACAGAAAAATCTTAGGGTCGATTTAACTGAACCGGTCAAGGTCTTAAAATGTCTTCAACTGGATAAGAAACAGGGAGATCTTAGGGTCGATCTGACTGAACCAGAGAAGACCTTTGACTGGATAAGAAACAGAAAAATCTTAGGGTCGATTTAACTGAACCGGTCAAGGTCTTAAAATGTCTTCAACTGGATAAGAAACAGGGAGATCTTAGGGTCGATCTGACTGAACCAGAGAAGGCCTTTGACTGGATAAGAAACAGAAAAATCTTAGGGTCGATTTAACTGAACCGGTCAAGGTCTTGAAATATAGCTGAGAACTTAACTGGATCTTTCCTGAAAGGTAAAGATCAGTCATATGCAAGGCATGATATGAATCAAGCGATGATGTTCTCAACATAAATGAGATTTGTGAGATATGATGCGTATATGCATGCTATATGATGTATGTGATGTTTTTGAATGTATGTTTTCGTCTCAGGAAAATAAATCCTTGACGGGTGCCGGGAAGTCACTCTTGGGCTGATGTTGCAGAATAGATCTTTGCTTCCGTTGTGGATGATAGTTGCAAGAACACCGGTAGGAGAAGATAACTCCGTTGGGGAATAAACTTGGCGAATGGATTACTCTGCAGGGAGGAAAGTACTCTAACGATCTTGCTGGGAAACAATACTCTATGGGGAGAGAGATACTTTGCTGGAATGCTGATGGTAACTTCGCTGGGGATACCATTGTTGGGTTGGAAGTGTTAATAGACTTCGCTGGGGATAAGAAGACTTCGTCGAGGACGCTCTTTCCGTGGCTTTTGGCTGAGGATAACCCAGTTATATCCTGGTAGGGAAATAACTCTTTGAATAAAGCCGGGAGACGCGTTCGTGCTCTGCAAGGATAAGCTTCCAGAATCTACTGGGGATAAGCTTACTGCTTGGGGAGATGGATTCCAACTTTCCTGGGGGACTAGATTGGACTCTCCTGGGGAAGTTTTGAACTGTAATTTTTGTAAGTTGAAGGAGGGAACCTATGTAGGGTTACTGATGACGAGTCCGTGTAAAACTACGTCTGGAAAGAGATAACCTGGGTAGAGTTACTTCGGGATGAGTTCGTGTAAGACTTCTGGAGGGACCGGGGTAAGGTCATCTTGAGATAAATCCGTGTAAGACTTTTGGAGGAACCGGGGTAAGGTTACTGCAGGACAAGTTCGTGTAAAACTTCTTGATGAACCGGGGTAAGGTCATCTTGAGATAAATCCGTGTAAGACTTCTGGAGGAACCGGGGTAAGGTTACTGTGGATGAGTCTGTGGATGATTATCCTGTTTGGTTTCGGATGTTAACCCACGATCTGGAATTTGTAAAGGTAGATGGTGATCATCTTTATATTGACCTTTCCTTTGCACTTTGGTTGACAGAGCAATTGGATCGCCTGGACAACTCATTATTGCCCCTGTTTTTGAGGTGAGAGAGGAAGACCTGTGAGGGTAATTGACAAATCTTCAAGTGACGAGATGCCAGGACATAGTCGTACGCTTTGATCCCTAACTTTTGCCTGGACTGCCCTTTCGGGTTTTCAGTCCACCGGGATACCCATTTTTGCCCAAGCCGCCTTTTCAGGTTTTCGACTTGCCGGGTGTACAGATTTTTTTCCATTTCATCCCTTATTTTTGCCCGAACCCTTTTGGTTCGCCGGGAAGCCCTTGTTTTTTCCTAGGTGTGTCAACCTAGCGGGTCTTTGATTATGCGTAGTATTCTTTTCGACTATGTCCGCGTTCTCAGAGTGTAGGGAGTTGCCCCTGTTAGAAATATTTTGTCATGCCATCGGAAGGTGTTTGATCAGGCAAGGTTCGTTGTTAGAATGCCCCAAGTGACCTAGGCGGAGATTTGCCCCAGGCTACTTGGCCTTTGAGAGATTCTCCGAATCTTGATTGGACTGCCCCAGATGATGGGCAATAGTCATGTCATGCCCCTTGATTGGAAGTGCTTTTATTCACTAGGTATTCATCGTGCGAATTTCCTGTTGTTCAAACAAATAGTCATATGCCAACAATGTTATATCAAAATGCAAAGCTTATGTCTGTCTTGAAGATTTTGAAAATGCATTCTTTTTCATAAAACAAGTGAATGTTTGTAAAACGTGATGTCAACTCCGTATTTACCGTAAGCCTTAAGGAGTCAGGATACCTTTCGTAACAGTATGCTTTCAAACTAACCCATGCTTCAGCTAGGACTTTTAAGGGTTATAACGTGGCTTGGTTCACGGTTTAAGAAACAAAGGATAAAGGCTCAAATTTTATTTGTACCCACCCGCTCTTCGTGATGTTCTCCGAACCTAAACTCAGCTGATCGTGCATTAGACCTTGTTTGAGTCTTTGTCCTGATGTTCCAATGACGGTTCAGATATTGATGATTTATTTTGAATGGGCAGTCATTTGTTTATTGAGGGTTTGTGTGACCTCTTTCCTTTTTTTTTTTTTGTTATCCCTATTTTTTTTTGCCTGAACTGTTTCTTTTTTGGAATTACAGTCAGCGGGATGCCCCAGTTTTGTAAGTCTCCTTCATTGGTTTTGACTTTATGGGTTCTTATTTTGAAAGATAATGACTGCCTTTCTTTATTGATTACTCGGAACCATCACTGTCTTTCTTTGTTTTATAAGGATCCCTTTGATGCCGTTCGTTGTGCACTTGGATCAACTGAGAGAACTACCCTGCCCCAGGTTATGATTTAAGGGTTTTAATTTTCGAAAAGAAAAACTCCTACTTCTTTGGCTCGAGGGGGTTGACGAGGGATCATCTTCCTTATAACTCCACTGTTTTAGGATTTGAAACAATGCCTGTACATCGTCAGCGGGGTCTATTCAAAAGCATACTGTAAAGATCGTGGTATCGTTTTTGTCATCCTCCCTCAAGAGGCTTAGAATTATTGAGAGTTGATCATTAGAAAAAATATGAAAATAATTTGCGTATAGTGAATACGAATATATTGCTTCAAAACAGACATATGCGATGCATTAATGAAATAACAGCGTTTAACATGAGTAAATGTTTGAACAAAAGAAAGTTATAACTTGAACATTCGAATGAACAAAAGTTTTCTAGTCTCAGGGCTTGTCACTTCAAATGGTGAGCCTTGGATGGATGGTAGAAAAACTCAGCCTGACCATCTTGTGTGAACTCCAATGCTCCTTCATCAATCAGGTCCTGTATCTTGTTTTTCAGTGCCCAGCACTCATTTGTATCATGTCTTGGACTGGCAGAGTGGTAGGCACACCTTTTGTTGGGATCATAGACAGGAGATGCTGTGTTGGGGTTCCGGGGATGAGCCCTTAATGTGATCAGATTCAACCTCAACAGGCGTTGTAAAGCTTGAAACAGTGACATGTTGAGCTGGGTGAATTGCCTCCTAGGCTTGTCTGGCTGAAGCTGGTGAGGTTGATGATGAATTTGTGACACTGGAGCCATTTGAGGAGCTCTCCCCTTACCTCCTTGTCTCAAATATGGTTGAATGAGGACTAGACTTTCAACCTTAGATGCTTGCCCCAGTTGGTTACCCCGAAGCAGTTGGTTGACGAGAACTCCGAGCTCTTCTTGTCTTTGAGCTAAGCCTTGAATGGAAGTCACCTGCCCCCGCATATGGGCTTTCATTGCATCCACTTCAGCTTGCAGATGTTTCAGCCGTTTATCCTCAGCACTGTTCCTAACCAAAGTCCCCATGAGAAGTGTTCTCAGCTCCTCCTGCCCCTTGGATAGATTCAGGAGGATTTCCCCGAACCGAGTCTCTTGAGCAAGAAGGTCCTGGTTATCTTGTTGGGAAGCCATTGCTGAAATAAACAGCGAGAAAGATAAGTGACCTGCAACAAGGATACATGTTATGCTATGATGTGTATGACATGCATGTAATGTTTTCAAGGATCTCGCGGGATAAACAAGAAAAATTTGTTAGCATCGGAATTTGTAGCTTGATTGAAGGAAACCCATGTTGTTGAGAATTCTTCTTCAAGGGTCAAAGGCCCACCATATCCAGTAGGTCATAGCCCCTGACAACCTTGGCTTGGGAAACTTCTTCAAGTGTCAAAGCTCACCAATATCAAGTGGGTCATAGCCTCTGACAATCTTGGCTAGAGGAAAATAAATCCTCTTTGCCCCTTGCTAGATGTTTGATTTATCACGACCTGCATCACAAGCCCTTGAGATCCTTGAAATGGGTTAGGATGTATGCAATGGTATGATGACATGATGTTATGCTATGCGTGGGGTAATGTAGGCAACCCTGTTATGAGTCCCAATTAAGGACTGCAAACCAAAACCTGCAAGAAACTTGGTAAACTCTGTTATGAGTCCTAATTAAGGACTACAAACAAAACCTGCAAGAAACTCGAGTGTCAGACAACAAGCATGCAAGTAGTCAAGTACGAAGGCACACAAGTCACACAAGAGAAACCCTTAGAGTTTAGGCCAGCATGGGGTCTGGGTATTACCCTCTTGAAGTTTGTTGGTTCATACCTGTCCTATCAAAAGTAACCGGGTTCTTAGAGGATCCCAATATCATTGACTACCCTCAATCGGTCATAACTCCAGCATCGCAATCTTTTCTTGCGGCCAGAACCATCACGAGAGTTTAGCCTCAATGGGCGTAGCATACTGCTACTGTTCTATTGGCCAAGTTGGGTCATTTAAGGTTCTAAGGTCGGTTGGTGCTTAATGACTCCTCAGAAGACCCATATTCTCCTCGTTGCAACACAAGGGATATCGGTACAGACCAAGGTGCCACACCAACGTAGCCACTGCTTCACCCATGTCGGTCTACGCCGGACAGGTCCCTCACAGCTTATGCTACCTAAACAGGGTATCCCCAGATCCGGGTTAGGATCTATGTAATTCCCATGCAACCCACAATTTAAAGCAAGCAAGTCAATAGAATTGAAAACACAGTTATGAAATATCCTAAGGTACACCTCACTTTAAGTAAATGTCCCCAGCAGAGTCGCCAGTTCTGTGATCGGTGGATCTAGAACTGATTGTTTAACGCTGGTTCGCGAAATGTCGCGGAAGCAAGAGTCGCCACCGTCTTTTATTTTCTCCAAATGGAAAGGACAAAAGCACAGAAAAATTCCTTAAAGAGATTACTCTCGGTTCGGGAGGTAGATTATAGAAAGGGAAGGTGTTAGCACCCTTTCTATCCATGGTTATCCATGGGCTCTTAGATACTTGCTCATTGTGTTTTCAAAAAATGGTTTGTTTGCTTTTCAACTGTGGGTTTTAAAAAAGTTTCTTTGAAAATTCCAGTTCGACTCTTGTATCGGTCCTCAAGAGTGTTTGAAAAGTTGCTTTCGAAAGCTTTTTGAAAAGTGTCGGTGTGAAAAGTATAGTCGTCTACCTACCCTAAGGAATTCGTCTGTGTAAATGTCCTTTAAAGTAGTTCCATCCCACCATTGAGAGGTAGGTAGCACCACCGTTGGAGGTGTTCGGGTCAATTCGAGGTTCGGGACATGGTGATCACCAGAGCAATAGGAAGATACCTTAGAAGCTACCCTCATGCCAGGTTCCCGGATCATGAGGACTTACTTAGACATCCTCTACTCGACGATCATCTTTCGAGGCAAGGCAACAGTGAAGCGTACCCTAGGGGTGGTGTGTGATTTGTGTGTCGTTTTCAGATATTTTGTCTTGTTCATGTCATGGGTGATCTACGCTTTTGTTTTATTTTAACATTCATTCTTGCATGCAATTATTAATAGTTAAAAAATTGCGAGAAATGTAAAGTTCCTAAACTATTACAAAGGCGCGGGTCCACATCGCCAAATTAAATCCAGGACCCGATTTGACATAAAATAAAGTGCGAAAGATAAATATCAAGTTTACACGGCTTTGGGAGAATTACATAAATATTATGAGAACGGAAATAAAAATGCGAAAAGAATTAAAATCGAAAGCGAGGGCGTTGGACCCTTTTTAATGAAATTAAATTATTATGAACAAATTAATTAAAATAAAAGGACATTATTTTTTGAGTTTTTGTATTTATGAATTTTTTAATGAGAACTAAATGAAATTAATTAATTAACCCTAATTCTAGTTATTTTTAATTTATTAAGAAAAAGCATTAAAATTTAACCTAAAATTAAACCTAATTAATTAATTCAATTTTTATTTACAAAATATAGTAATTAATAATTAATGATGATAAAAGAAAAGAAAAAGATAAAAATTGATTAAAACCCTAATTCTACAAATTTTAAGTTTATTAAGAAAAATGTCAAAATTAATCCTAGATTTGAAAACTAAATTAATTAATGATTTTTTTTTACTTACAAAAAATACTAAAATAAAATATATTTTTGTTTTTTGTGACTTTCTGTTTTTTTTTAATTATTTTTATATTGTGAAAATATTGATTTAAAGAATTAAATAAAAATTAAACAAAACAAATAAAATAGAAAAATATGAAAAAAAGAATAAAAAGCAAACCATGGGGGGTTCTGTCCCCAAATTGGAGGTCAAATTGTAGCAATCCTGGCCCAATTGATTTCTGGCCTGGTTGACTTTCATGCTAGCATGTGGTTTCGTTGACTGATGCCTATGCTACCCTTCAAATCTGGACCTTTGGATGGGGATCATGGGGCGCGTGGCACGTTTGGATCATTGGGCGTAGGATGAACCTCAGGAGGCAAGCTGCATGGGATTAACTTGAAACAAAATATATGAATTGAGTGAGGGGACCTGGGAATCGAACCCAGGTCCCAGTGCTCATGTGACAACACACCAACCATCTGCGCTATTGGCTTTCTTTGTAGTATTAGTGGACAATGAATAATGTATATAATAAAACACATTAGTGACATTAACTCAGAAAATGCGCTAAATTTTAAATGGACCTATCATATGAAGACAAGTCATCGTCTTCTCCGTTTGTGCGTTTGGCCTGAAAAATATATCATAAGATTGCGGGGGTTTTAAACCCCCATTATATGCTGTATGAAAAAAATAGCGAATAGGAATCCCTGCATCATAAATTAGGCGCGATAGGGTAGTTGGATTTGTGTGAAGCTTCTCATTCCAATGGTTCAAGTCTTAGGGTCTAATTTTTCTGGACGAGAGAATCCCTAAATTTACAACTCTGAAACCCTAGAGTGCTTCAATGGTGGATCTTCCAATTTTGCACGAAAACTCAATTAAAGTATACAGTTAGCTTTAGAATCAATCAATTAGTATAAATCCACAAACAAATTGCAATGAGAATGCTTGAAAACTAAAACACGAATATGCATATAATATGAAAAAGTTTGAGTTCTATATACCAATTCTGGGCGTTAGGGACAATGATTTTGATCCAGAAACGTCTCTTGAGACCTTTGCAAGCTAATAGAATCAAAGTTTTGCCTTGAAACGTCTTAGAATTGAGTTTTCAGTTTTTGAATTTCTTGATAAAATTGCAAAGTTGTTTATGGTGTTTCTGCACAGCTTTCAGGTTCTGAGCTTTAGGGTTAGGTTTGCACTTGTATATGGAACGAATTTGATCAATAATCCAAGCCCATAGCCTTGTTTTTAATGGTTTTCAAGATTTGATTTTGGTGAATCTTTTTTCAATATTTTTTCATGAAGAATCATGCCAATTTGCACCAATTCTTTCCTCTTTTGATATGCACGAAATCCTTAGTGAATCATGAGTGATTGTCTTGCACAAAAAGATTTGAAAACCTTGTTTTGGTATTTTTCATATATTTTAATTAATTAAATGAATTATTAGCAATTAAAAATTCAAATAAATAAATAAAAATGATGAATAACTTCCCTTTGGGCCAAGTGGTCGTGCACATGCTTTGAATGATGAATCTTGGAAGAAAAAGAGGCCCATTAGCAATTTTGAGGCTTTTTGAGCCAAGCTTTGAGAATCATGATCAAGCATTGATCAAATGATGTTTGTGGCTTCAAAATAAGATGTTGACCAAAAATTTGAACTTTTGACTGTCAAATGACCATTTTGCCCCTGCAGTTGACTGTTGAGCAATTAGGGTTTTTGACTATGCAATTTTGTGCTGTAAGTCTTGAAACTTGGTATGAGGATGCTTGACCATGTTTGTAGGCATGTGGGACTTGATTGGACCCTTGGAAACTTCATTTACTTTGTCAGAACCAAAACCCTAGTTTTTGACTGTTAGGAGGCCCTTGAACTGTGCAACCCTTGGGGAGTTTTGAAGCATGCTTTTTGCAATTCTTGAAGAATATGGGAGGGAAAATTTTGGGGTACAACAGATGTTATTCTCAAAAATATGGAAGTCTTCAAGCTGACTTTTCATCCAGAGCATTTGTGTGCTGCATCCTGCTGCTGCTATGTACTCAGCTTTTGTTGTTGATAGCGCAATTGTGGATTGCCTTTTGATGGACCAAGAGATCAGATTTTCTCCCAAAAATTGGAAGCTTCCAGAAGTACTTTTATGCTCTACTCTGTCTCCAGCAAAGTCAGCATCGCAGTAGCCTACTAAACTGTAATCACTAGATTTTCTATAAAATAAACCCAGATTAGTAGTACCTTTCAGATACTTGAAAATTCGCTTAACAGCTGTTAAGTGAGATTCTCTAGGATCTGATTGGAATCTAGCACAAATACATACGCTGAATAATATATCAGGTCTTGAAGTTGTCATATAAAGGATAGAACCAATCATACCTCTGTAGACTTTCTGTTCTACCTTTTTGCTTACCTCTTCTCTTTCCAGAATGCACGTGGGATGCATTGGAATCTTTGATGGCTTACATTCTGAGAGGTCAAATTTCTTCAGAAGATCTCTGATGTATTTGCTCTGATGAATGTAAGTTCCCTCTGGAGTTTGATTGATCTGAATTCCTAGAAAGAATTTCAGTTCCCCCATGAGGCTCATCTCAAATTCTGCCTGCATACACTTAGCAAATTTTCTTCCAATAGAAGGATTAGTAGAACCAAAGATAATATCATCAACATAAATTTGACAGACTAAGATGTCATTCTTAACTGATTTACAGAATAAGGTAGTGTCCACCTTCCCTCTAGTGAATTCATTTTCTAACAGAAAGTTACTTAGTCTTTCATACCAAGCTCTGGGAGCTTGTTTCAGACCATATAGTGACTTCTTTAGTTTGAAAACATGTTCTGGATGTTTTGTATTTTCAAAACCAGGGGGTTGGTGCACATAAACCTCTTCTTCTATATAACCATTTAAGAATGCACTTTTGACATCCATCTGATACAGAGTGATGCCTCTATTAACAGCAAATGAAATTAAAAGTCTGATAGATTCTAACCTGGCGACTGGAGCAAAGGTTTCTGCATAGTCTATCCCCTCTTGCTGACTATAACCTTGTGCAACCAGTCGTGCTTTGTTTCTGATGACTTCACCTTGTTCATTTAGCTTGTTTCTGAACACCCATCTTGTTCCAATGACGTTGAAACCTTTTGGTCTGGGAACAAGATCCCATACGTCATTTCTGGTGAATTGATTCAGCTCTTCTTGCATTGCCAGAATCTAGTCGTTGTCCAGAAGTGCTTCATCAATGGAAGAGGGTTCAATCAGAGACACAAGTCCCATGAGGGTTTCTTCAGAGTTTCTGAAGCTTTCTCTTGTTCTGATTGGATCTTCCTTTCTTCCTAAGATAGTTTCTTCTGGGTGATCCAAGCTGCTTCTGGGTAATCTCTTCTGAGGTTGATCAGCAGCTGTTGTAGGATTGCTAGCAGTGCTCCTTTCAGACGTTGAAGGAGTGTCTGTGTTGAGAGCTTCTGATGACTTGTCTTCAGAACCTGTAAATTCAATTTCCATACCTGCAAAAACTTCATTCTGCTTTGACTTTTCAGAGTCAAGCTTATCATCAAAACGAACACTGATTGATTCTTCCACAATCTGTGTTTCTGTATTGTATACTTTGTACCCTCTTGAGCGTTCAGAGTATCCTAACATAATACACTTCTGTGCTTTAGAGTCAAACTTGTTCAAATAATTCTTTGTATTTAACATAAAACAGGTACATCCAAATGGATGAAAATATGAAATGTTGGGCTTTCTGTTCTTCCACAATTCATATGGAGTCTTTTCCAGAATAGGTCTTATTGAGATTCTATTCTGAATGTAGCACGTTGTGTTTATTGCCTCTGCCCAGAAGATCTTAGCAACGTTTGTCTCATTGATCATGGTTCTGGCCATTTCTTGCAATGTTCTGTTCTTTCGTTCTACAACTCCATTTTGTTGGGGAGTTCTAGGACAAGAGAAATCATGCAGAATGCCTCTGTCATTAAAGAATGACTCAAAATCTTTGTTTTCAAACTCTCCACCATGATCACTTCTGACTTTAACGATTCTAAGATCCTTTTCATTCTGAACTTGGTTACAGAAGGTAACAAACACAGAGTGTGACTCGTCCTTTTGTCTTAAGAACTTTACCCATGTCCATCTGCTATAGTCATCTACGATTACTAACCCATACTTCTTGCCACTGACTGAAGCAGTTTTAACTGGTCCAAATAAGTCAATGTGCAGAAGTTCTAATGGCTTAGAGGTAGAAACAACATTTTTAGATTTAAAAGAAGGTTTTGCAAACTTGCCTTTCTGACATGCTTCACACAGAGCATCTGAATTGAACTTCAAATTAGGAAGTCCTCTGACCAGATTGACTTTGTTAATCTGAGATATTCTTCTCATACTAACATGCCCCAATCTTCTGTGCCAGATCCACTGCTCGTTGTTAACAGACAGAAGACACTTTATATTCTGACTTTTCAGTTCAAAAAGTTTGATTTTGTAAATGTTGTTTTTCCTCTTTCCATTAAACAGGATAGTCCCATCTTTCTGACTAACAGCTTTACATGATTTTTGATTAAAGATTATATCATAACCGTTATCACTTAATTGACTTATGGATAACAGATTATGCATTAATCCATCTACTAGCAGAGCATTATTAATAGAGGGAAGATTTCCATTACCTACAGTTCCAGAGCCAATTATCTTTCCCCTCTGATTGCCTCCAAAGCTAACGTGGCCTCCAGGCTTAAGTTCCAGGCTTTGGAACATATGCCTTCTTCCCGTCATGTGTCGCGAGCAGCCAGAGTCCAGGTACCATGACTGGTGTTTCTGATTTGCTGTTAAAGATATCTGCAACATGTATTATTTTATCCTTAGGTACCCAGATTTTCTTGGGTCCTGATTTGTTAGATTTACCAAAACTCTGGTTGAATTTTGGTTTCATAGAGTACTTACTGCTAGTGTATTTAATATCATGTGTGTGACCATACACAAAATGTGAATTCAGAGGTGTGTGTTTAATGGTTAAATCCATGACATTCTTTGGTGTAGGAACCTTACCTTGGTATCCTATTCCCTTCCTGCCGTTTCTGCTAACTCCATAGATCATTGAAGCCATTTTGCTTCTATCTATGCTTTTAGCAAGGAACTTCTGGAAACTGTGATCATACTCCTTGATGATCTCATCAGTGTTGCTGGGAGTTTCAGAAATTGGTTCCTTCTGAGAGTTTTGTAAAGTATTTTCTAATTTTGAAATTTTATTTCTCAGCTCAGAATTCTCCAATTTAAGACTCTCAGCCTTATTAGAGTCAGATTCAAGATTCCTTTTCAGGTTTCTGAATTTAACTCTAATCTGCTGATACCTTTCCAGAATTTCATTAAGGCTTTCAGCAAGTTCAGCCTTGGTAAAATTAACTGCAAAGTCAGGAAATACCTCTTCAGTATCTGATTCTGAGTCTGATTCAGAAGCTTCACTATCTTCTGAAATGTTGGCCATGAGAGCTATGTTTGCTCTCTCATCATCTAATTCTGAGTCAGCTTCAGACGAGTCAGAGTCATCCCATGTAGCCATGAGACTTTTCTTCTTTTCTCTTCCAAACTTCTTTTTGGGCTTTTCCCTCTGAAGCTTTGGGCAGTCACTCTTGTAGTGTCCTTGCTCATTGCACTCATAGCAGATGATGTCCTTGGTGTTTGGCTTTCTGCTTCCTGAGGAGCCTTCAGATCTTCTGTATCCAGAGGAAGAATCTGTCCTTCTGTATCTGGAAGAAGACTCGTTCTGATCAGATCTTCTGGGATTCCTGAACTTCCTTTGTCTCTGCTTCCACAGTTGATTCACTCTTCTGGAGAGGAGGGAGAGTTCGTCTTCTTCTGATGAGGATCCATCAGATGTTTCTTCAACTGCCTGCAAAACTTTAGACTCAGATTTTTTGTTAGATTTTAATGCTAAAGGCTTACCTTGCTTTTGGGGTTCATCAGCTTCTAGCTCTATCTCATGACTTCTGAGGGAGCTGATAAGTTCCTCCAGAGAAATTTTGTTGAGATCTTTTGCTAGCTTCAGAGATGTAACCATTGGCCTCCACTGCTTGGGTAAGCTTCTGATGATTTTCTTGACGTGATTAGCAGTAGAGTAACCTTTATCCAGAACCTTGAGACCAGCTACCAGAATCTGGAATCTTGAGAACATTGTTTCAATGGATTCACTTTCTTCCATTTTTAATGCCTCATACTTCTGAATGAGCGCCAGAGCTTTAGTTTCTTTGACCTGAACATTTCCCTCATGCGTCATTCTGAGTGAGTCAAACATGTTCTTTGTTGTGTCTCTGTTGGAGATCTTTTCATATTCAGCATATGAGATGGCGCTGAGAAGGATGGTTCTGGCCTTGTGGTGATTCTTGAAGTCACGCTTTTATTGGTCAGACATTGTTTTCCTATCAATCTTCTGACCGCTTGCATTCACAGGGTGCGTGTATCCATCTGTCACCATGTCCCACAGATCAGCATCATGTGCCAGAAAGAAGCTTTCAATTCTGTCTTTCCAGTAATCAAAATTTTCTCCATCAAAGACTGGAGGTTTGCCGCTGAATCTGTCTCTGTCCTCATGGTTGTCATTGCTGGTGTGAGAATAAGTTCCTGCCATTGTGTTTTTCTGACGCTGGATCTTGTACTGACACGGTTAAGTGTTTTAGCTCAGAACCAGGCGCTCTGATGCCAATTGAAGAAGTGAAAAACACAAGAAGGGGGGTTGAATTGTAAAACTGAAAAACAATGCAATGAACACGATATTTTTATCCTGGTTCGTTTGATCTCAAACTACTCCAGTCCACCCGTCAAGGTGATTTCGCCTCTCTCCAACGAGGTCTTAATCCACTATATTCAACTGAATATTACAATCTGGTTTAACAACTGCTAAAGCCTTCTTGATGTAAACCACAACCCGGTTTGTCAAGGAAACACTTTCTTACAAAGAAGAGAAATCTAGGTGTGTGAATGTTTTCTACAAAACTGTTTATCACAACTGTGATATTACACAACTTAAGCTTATTAAAACTGGATTGCTAAAAGTAATTGAGTAAGGAAATATGGAGCTTTTTAGCAAACTGAGAATGAGAGGATGATGATTAGCTTTTAGGCGTGTAAATTGATGTAGAGCATTAGCCAATTCAATCTTCATTGACTTGTTTATGTAGCACTGAATTTGTTGAACGTTGGAGCAATAATCTTGATTCAATGCCAATAACAAACTTTCCTTATTAAGCAAATCTTGTCTGGAATGATGCCGTTGGTAATAATTCGCCTTGAATGCACAGTACTGTTGCTACTTAAAGCGTGTTCTGGCTTTGGCTCATTCTGACTCTGCTTAAGTGCTGATGAACTGTTGTTGTCTTGATCAGAGTGTTGAGCGCAGTTCTGTTCATCAAGCTTCAGCGTTCGCGTGAGTTGTTCTTTTGATTCTGGTATTCTGATATAGCAACTTCTGATGCTGATGTTGATAACCGATATTCTGATGCTGATTAAGTGTACTCTTGCTGATACCTATCAAAGTTTCTGCAAAACAGAAGGTAATATTTTAGGTAGCAAATAGTTCTTACATGAATCACATAATTAATATATCTTTTCATTTTGTTATCATCAAAA
The DNA here is from genome assembly GCA_948472305.1 of Vicia faba. Classification (NCBI taxonomy): domain Eukaryota; kingdom Viridiplantae; phylum Streptophyta; class Magnoliopsida; order Fabales; family Fabaceae; genus Vicia; species Vicia faba. Next base: position 213,694,108 of record OX451735.1, on the reverse strand, counting down.
CTTAAACTTAGGGTAGTAGATTCAAACTTTGTTCTAACAAGCCCCTTTGCCTGAAGGCCCCTTTGCCCGAAGGCGAGGTTGACCGAGTTTCCAGAGACTTCAAGTTCGCTTAGGCTTTAGTTTTGGTTCAGAGCCCCTTTTCCAAAAGGCGAGGTTGACCGAGTTTCCAAAGGCTTCACTTTTCTATAATAGTGTTTCAAAGAATGTTTCCACTTTGGGTGCCTCATTAAAAACCCTTGCCCTTGCAAGGGAAAAAAGCACATCCTGTACATTTTATTAATGGTGTTATTACATAGTTTTAACCAAAATAAAGTCTAAGATTGGATACATTCCATGTCCTAGGTATGTCTATGCCATCTAGAGTTTCTAACTTGTAGGCTCAATTATTTAGCTTATGTAGGACCCGGTATGGGCCTTCCCAATTTGGAGATAGTTTTCCCTTGTTTTTCGGGTCAATAATTCTTTTGAGAACTAAATCACCTGAATGAAAACCTCTTTGTATGACCTTCAAGTTGAACTTCTTGGCTAATTTTTTTTTTGGCTGTAAAGTCCCTTATTTGGGCCATTTCTCGGACCTCATCCAACAGGTCGGCTGAACTGTTCAAATCGTCCTTATTAGCACATTCGTCAAAGTGTTCTCTACTCCAAGTGGGGTGTTAATCTCCACCGGTCATGGCGTCAGCCCCATACACCATCTAGAAAGATGTTTCTTGGATAGTTTAATGAGGTGTTGTATGGTAAAACCAATGGATCTTTGGTAAGTACTCGGGCCATAATCCTTTTGTGTCGTTCAGTTTCTTCTTCATCCCGACTAGGATGCTCTTGTTTGCATCTTCAGCTTGTATGTTGGCTTGAAGGTGTTGTACTGTTGTGAATCTATTTTGGATGCCCAAGTCTTTGCAGAATTCCACCATATATACACTTGCATATTGGGTTCCATTGTTGGACACTATGACCATGGGTAAGCCAAATCTACAAATGATATTTTTCCAATAAAAATGTCAAACCTTCTTGGCAGTGATACGCGTCACGGCCTCAACTTCTACTCATTTTGTAAAGTAGTTTACGACTATGATTAGGAATTTGAGCTTCCCGAGAGCGGTGGGAAATGGTACCAGTATGTCTTCTCCTTACTGGTAGAACGATCACCGAGAACAAATGGAATGCAACAATTTAGATGGTGAATGTATGAAAGGAGAGTACACCTGGCATTTGTCACAATTGCTTACAAACTCGGCACAATCTTGCAGCATCTAAGGCCAGTAGTACCAGGCTTTGAGGATCTTCTTGGATAAATCTCTCCCCCTGATATGGTTACCGCACGCTCCTTCGTTGACTTCTCTCTTTATCAAGGCAATCTCAGTTTTTTCCACGCATCTTAGCATACGTGTGGACTTTCACATCTTATATAGTTTGTCAGATACTATAAGGTAACAAGTGGACACCTTCTTTATATTCCTTTCTTCGTTGATGTCTTTAGGTAGAACCCCCTTCATCAAGTTCTGCATTATCGCGGCCATCCACCTAGTTGCATGCTCGATTGACATGGTTTCTTCATGCTCGGTACTTGGTTCTCCAAGATTTCCTATATCACCGTTTTGTTTAGCCCCGACCCCTTGGTGCTGGCAAGTCGGACTAACACATCAGTTGTACATTTTCTTCCCTTGGGATGTGATTAATTTCGAATTATGTGAATGCCTTTGACAGCCCCTGTTCTATTTGGATATACTTCAGTAATGCTGAGTCTCGGGTCTGGTATTCTCCCATCATTTGTCTTGCCAATAACTGTGAATCAGTTTTTATGACTAGATGGGTGACTCCAACTTCTGTAGCTAATTCCATTCCCGCTATTAGAGCTTCATACTCCGCTTGGTTATTACTGGCCTGGAAGTTGAAACCCATAGAATATTCTAATATAAAGTCCCCTGGTCCTTCTAGGACGGCCCTGGCTCCGCTCCCCTTAAGATTGGACGAACCGTCCACATGAAGGGTCCATCTAATAACACTTTCTTCCGGTATAGGGTTGATTAACTCAACTATAAAGTCATCTAACACATGTGACTTGATGCTTGTTCTCGGAGTGAATTTAATGTCGTACTCAGACAATTCCACAGCCTATGTGACCATTCTCCCAGCTAGGTGCTTCTTCAGTATCTGCTTAATAGAATAATTGGTCCTGATGGTTATCGAATGTAGTTGAAAGTAATGTCTCAGCTTTCATGCTATTGTCACCAATGCCAATGCTAACTTTCAATCTTCTGGTATCGCTACTCATCCCCTTTCAGGACTTTGCTAACGTAGTAAATCGACTTCTCCCCGTCTTCTCCATCTTGCATAAGAATTGAGCTCATGACTTTGTCAGACACCGCCAAATATAAGGTCAACGGTGCATTCTCTTTTTTCTCGTCAAGATAGGAGGAGGGGATAGAAAATGCTTTACCCCCTGAAAAGCCTTTTCACATGTCATTGTCCACTCAAATTCTTCCGCCTTCCTGAGAGCCGCAAATAAATGGATTGCTCTATCTCCGGCACACGACAAGAAATGGGAGAGGGTGGCTAGCCTCCCTATCAATTGTTGTACTTCTTTTTTTGATGACGGGCTTCACATATCTACGATTGCATGACGTTTATTCGGGTTGGCTTCTATTCCTCTATTTGTGAGCATGAATCCCAAGAATTTGTCAGCATGTACCCTGAAAATGTATTTGTCTGGGTTTAGCCTCATATCATATCTTCTTACTGATGCAAGTGTTTCTTTTAGATTTATTACATGTTGTTGTCCATGGTGGTTTTGATGACCATGTCATCCACATATACTTCTAGGTTCCTCCCGGTTTGAGTGGCGAACACTCTATCCATTAATCGCTGATAAGTGGCTTCAGCATTTTATAGGCCGAATTGTTGGTGTAGGCCCTAGAGGCCAATACTTTTGGTACTTGTATCGAATTATTTATTAATAATAAAAGGCATTTCTTTATTATGTTTGCTTTCCAAAATAATAAAGTCCCTAGAATGGTTTATTTGTTTAATGAAATGTTAAGTGTGACTTAATCATGAGATCCCATTAAACATAAGACACTATTCTTAAAGTATTCGTAGTAAAGCTTTAATGTGAAGTGGGATAACATTAAAGCATTAAGATTATTATGAAGATAGATTGATGATCACATCTCATGGATCAAAGATAAGGAGTTATCAAGTCTTGACATAGGTATGAATATTAGGAGTAATATTTATACTGGATTGACCCGTTATGAGAATACTACATAGAATGTTATGCAAAGTGTCATAAGTTATTCTCATGATGATAATGGTGTATACCACCCTTTGACCTGAAACCACTGTGGACCTTAGATGTAGAGTCAAGTACTTTATTGCTGATCAAACGTCATCCGTAACTGGATGACTATAAAGACGGTTGATGGGTACTTCACAAAGCATGCTAAGGGACATGAGTGACCTAGATGGAATTTGCTCATCCTGCATAACAGGATAAATGTCTAAGGGCCCAATATTGAACTGGACAAGGGTGACACAGTTTATGCCTTGTGTTCAATATAGACATGAGGGCAAAAGGGTAATTGTACAACACAAATATTATCACGGAAAAGGTTTGGTCAGATCACATGACATTTTCGTGACTTGGGTAACAGTGATGTGTTGCTAGATACCGCTCACTGTTTATTATATTAAATGTGTGATTTAATATAATTGCCAACATCGTGAAAACCTACAGGGTCACACACATAAGGACAGGTTGATGAGAGATAGAATAAATAAGGAACACCGTAAGGTACGATGCACTTAAGTGTAATACGGAAAGTGGTAAGGTACCACGTGGATAAGTGATATATGGTACATCATAAGGTATGATGTCCATAAGCTTAATTAGGCTTTTAGCTTATAGCCTTAATTGGGCTTTTAGCTTGTAGCCCACACGAGTGATTCTATAAATAGATCCCTTGTGATGAAGCAATTTCACTTGATGCAATTTCGTTTTTGATTCTCTCTCTCTCTCACTCAAGGTTTTCATTCGTGATCAGCTAGCATTGTGACCGGAAGCGATCTGTTCGTGTGGACTGAGTAGAGGCGTTGTTCTTCATCAACGCTCGTGATCACAACATCAAAGGTCTTAATCGCCACAAGAGGTAAATATTTCTATCACTGACCATGTTCATTCGTAAGGATCGCTAAAGGAAAATTTTAAATTCTGCTGCGTTTTTTGATCGCAATTTTCCTTCAGTGGTATCAGAGCCACTTACGAAACCATGGATCTGATAGTTGTTTATGTTCTATATTTTCTGTTTTGATTCAATTAAAACCAGAATGAATTGAATAATAAACGAGTAATTAAATTTGGCATCTGTTGTGTACGATTTGGATGATTGATGTTGACTATGCTTCGGAATCCGACATTAGTATGGTGAAGCAGCGATACATCGATCGTCCATAGGTTACACAAATAAGATCGATCACTTTTATATATGATATAAGTAAATCTGATGCAACGATGGTATATAGGATATACTGTTTATGTTTCGTTCATTCAAACACTTGATGATTGTTATTCCTTTGACCGATCACTGTTCATATGCTTCAGAATCCGACATTAGTATGGTGAAGCAATGGCATGTGATTAATCATACTGAATTATCAATCGAAATGTGTTTGACAGCATGAAACTGTTGCATTAGGGTTCATGACGGCACAAGGGTTGTGTTGTTGCAGAGTTATGCGATTAGGGTTGTGAATGCACAAGAGTTGTGCGACCGGGCAGCGGAACCCCCGGCTAACTCTACGTAGTGTGATCAATCGTCGAAATTTAATTTGCCTTTTTTTTAATTAACAAAATTTAAACTAATAATAAAAGTGTGTTTATTATTATTGTCTTGTGGTGATCAGTTATGGCCTTAGTTTTTTCCTTTATTTTGTTTTGGGATTGTAAAATACGGCCTGCGTGTCGTGCCTCTCTCTAAAATTCTTGATGTAACTTCTTTTCTTATCTCACTCCCTCGTATGTAAAACGAGTTTCTTTTATGTAATGTAATGTTATGAAGAAAGAGAAGAATACAATATCAAAGGAGGATAACCTTGGAGATCTTGCTTGGAGAAGTTTAGATCGTTATTAGGTTAGCTTAGGTTATCTCATTGGCTTGGGAGAACAATTGCGCTAGGGGCCATAACTGTATCCTTTTATGTATATTGATGCATGTGTTTGTATGTTGATGCATGAGAGAGACGAATTGCATGTTAAGCCGATGAGATCAAACCAATAACAAAATCCCTCAAGTTAAATATTAAGTTCATGCTTTCCAAGTTTTAGCACTCATCAAGACTAGTATCGAACAATGTAGGTTTCGCCTACGCGAGGTGCATGTTCTATATTAGTAAGGTGCGATGGGATAATTGTAATATCCAACTGCTAAAACAATGGGTCAAACTTAACTAAACACATTATAATAAGATTATACATGTTTAGAAGCAAGAGTTGGGAATGATTCATATGATGAATTAGAATAAGGAGTTATTCGCCCAACTGAAAATATTTGAGAGTTGTATAAGATACAATTGGAAGGAGTTCCTACCTAAATAACCTAGTTTTGTGTAATCAGCCTAACGCTGACTTAGAACGAAGTGAAATGTGGATCTCGACCCACTAGAAAGTCTTCCAACGGGATTTTTCGAATCAAATGATGAGGGTCATTTGGTGTGAGTAAAATAGTGGGAGCATGTTTGATTAAAGGCCTAATTAAATATGTTGTTTTAATGATACTTATATTTCCAATTTTTTGTAGATTACCATGACAACAAATAACCATATTTTGCGATCAATCCTAGATAAGGAAAAATTGTTTGGGACAAATTTCCTGGATTGGCACCGAAATCTGAGGATTATCCTCAAGCACGATAAGAAGCTGTATGTCTTGGAGACACCTGTTCCTGAAGAGGAACCTCCTAGTTCGGCACCTAAGGCAGAAAGAGATGCTTATAAGAAGCATTTTGATGATGCTAACGAAGCCGCTTGTCTCATGCTAGCTACTATGAACTCGGAGTTGCAAAAGCAACACGAGAACATGTCAGCGTTCGATATGATCGGACATATGAAAATGCTCTATCAAGAGCAGGCAAGAAACAAGAGGTTTCAGGTTTTAAAGGCCCTTTTTAACAGCAAGTTATCTGAAGGAAACCTTGTAGGTCCCCATGTACTCAAAACGATTGGGTATGTGGAGAACCTTGAAAAGTTAGGGTTTCCGCTTGGAAAGGAACATGCAACTGATTTATCTTGCAATCGTTGCCAGATAGCTTTAATCAGTTTGTCATGAATTTCAACATGAATGACATGGATAAGAGTCTTCCAGAATTGCTAAGCATGTTGAAAACTGCTGAGCAGAATATGAAGACAAAAGGGAAGTCCATTATGATGGTCAGTAATGGAAAGAAGCTGAACAAGAGGCCTACCAAGCAGGTTGGTAAAGGGAAAGGCAAGGAAGTTGCCAAGCCTAAACCTAATGTTCCTGCTTTGAAGCCTAGTGGAGGCATAGCAAAGGAGGGAACTTGCTTCCATTGCGGTAAGACCGGACATTGGAAGAGAAACTGCCCAAAGTACCTGGAAGATATGAACAATGTAGTAGGGACTTCAAATTCAGGTATTTTTGTTATTGAAATTAATTTATCTACTTCTGCATCATGGGTATTAGATACTGGATGCGGTTCTCACATTTGTACTAATGTGCAGGGGCTAAAAAGGAGTAGAGATTTAGCAAAAGGTGAAGTTGACCTACGAGTTGGAAATGGAGAAAAGGTTGCTGCTTTAGCCGTAGGAACTTGTGTTTTGACTTTACCTAGTGGTTTAATAATTCAGTTAGAGAACTTTTATTATGTACCTGCAATTAGTAGGAATATTATTTTCATTTCTTGTTTGGACAAGTTTGGTTTTTCATTTATAATAAAGAACAATTGTTGCTCTATTTATTTGAATGATATATTCTATGCTTCTGCACAAATGAACAATGGACTATATGTCCTTGATCTTGAAATGCCAATTTATAACATTAATACTAAACGGATTAAACCTAATGAGTTAAATCCAAGCTACCTTTGGCACTGTCGCTTAGGCCACATAAATGAGAAACGCATTTCCAAACTCCATAAAGATGGACTCTTGGACTCTTTTGATTATGAATCATATGAGACATGCAGATCTTGTTTAATTGGAAAGATGGCAGAGTCCCCATTCACAGGAAAAGGTGAAAGGCCTAATGATCTTTTGGCCCTCATACATACTGATGTATGTGGACCACTGAACATACCAGCCAGAGGAGGTTTTCAATACTTCATCACATTTACTGATGATTTCAGTAGATATGGTTATGTGTATTTAATGAAACACAAATCTGAAACCTTTGAAAAATTCAAGGAATTCAAGAATGAAGTACAAAACCAACTAGGTAAGAATATTAAAGTTCTTCGATCAGATCGAGGCAGTGAATATTTAAGCCTAGAGTTTGATGACCATCTAAAGGAATGTGGGATTTTATCCCAACTTACTCCTCCCGGAACACCACAATGGAATGGTGTATCTGAGAGAAGAAATCGAACCTTGTTAGACATGGTCCGGTCCATGATGAGTCACGTTAATCTTCCGAACTCCTTTTGGGGACATGCACTATTGACTGCAGCTTACACACTTAACCAGGTTCCATCCAAAAAGGTTGAGAAGACACCATATGATATATGGAGTGGTAAGAAACCACATATGTCTTACATGAAGATTTGGGGTTGCGAAGTTTATGTGAAACGACAAATTTCAACTAAGCTTGAGCCCAAATCTGACAAATGCTTATTTGTGGGGTATCCTAAAGAAACAAGAGGGTATTACTTCTACAATCCTTCTGAGGGCAAAGTGTTTGCCGCTCGAACTGGAGTTTTTCTGGAAAAGGATTTTATTTCCAAAAGAATCAGTGGGAGGAAAATAGAGCTTGAAGAAATTCAAGAACCACAAAGCATTGATACACCTATGGAGGAACTAGAGCAGGAAACACAGGTAGTTGTGGAAGAGCAACATGCTCAAGTAGAACAAGACCAGCGTAGGTCAAGCAGGATACGTCAACAACCTGAGAGATATGGATATCTCATAAGTGATCAGGGTGATGTATTACTCATGGATCAAGATGAGCCTGTGACCTACCAAGAGGCCATAACTGGTCCTGAGTCCGAGAAGTGGCTAGAAGCCATGAAATCTGAAATGGATTCCATGTACACAAACCAGGTTCGGACCTTGGTAGAGCCTCCTATAGGAGTTAACCCTATAGGATGCAAGTGGGTCTTCAAAAAGAAGACTGACATGGATGGTAAGGTACATACCTATAAGGCAATACTGGTTGCAAAAGGCTATAAACAAATTCATGGGGTTGACTATGATGAAACCTTTTCACCAGTTGCAATGCTTAAATCTGTTCGGATTTTACTTGCTATCGCTGCATATCATGATTATGAAATATGGCAGATGGATGTCAAAACTTATTTCCTTAATGGGAATCTTCTTGAGGATGTGTACATGACACAACCTGAAGGATTTGACATACCAGAAGAAGCCCAAAGATATGTAAGTTACAGCGATCAATTTATGGATTGAAGCAGGCTTCCAGAAGCTGGAATCTTCGTTTTGATGAAACAGTAAAACAATATGGATTCATCAAGAATGAAGATGAGCCTTGTGTCTACAAGAAGGTTAGTGGGAGCATGATTGTATTCCTGGTATTATATGTAGATGACATATTACTCATTAGAAACGATGTCCTTACCTTGCAACAAGTGAAGACTTGGTTAGGGAAATGCTTTTCAATGAAGGACCTAGGTGAAGCAGCCTATATATTAGGAATCAGGATCTATAGAGATACGTCACAAAAACTGCTTGGCCTAAGTCAGAGTACATACATAGAAAAAGTGTTGAGACGCTTTAATATGCATGATTCCAAGAAAGGATTCATACCTATGCAACATGGCATGTGTCTGTCAAAAACACAATTCCCTTCAAGTAAGGAAGAAAGGGATCGCATGGATAAGATTCCATATGCATCTGCAATAGGATCTATCATGTATGCCATGCTATGTACTCGACCAGATGTCTCGTATTCTTTAAGTGCAACGAGTAGGTACCAGTCTAATCCCGGTGATGCTCATTGGGTAGTTGTCAAGAATATCCTTAAGTACTTGAGAAGGACTAAGGACTCATTCTTGATATATGGAGGTCAGGAAGAGCTTGTTGTAATTGGATACACCGATGCTAGCTTCCATACAGCTAAGGATGACTTTAGATCGCAATCTGGTTATGTGTTTTGTTTAAATGGTGGCGCTGTGAGCTAGAAAAGTTCAAAGCAAGATACAGTTGTTGATTCTACAACCGAGGCTGAGTATATTGCTGCCTCAACTGCAGCAAAGGAAGCTGTTTGGATCAAGAAGTTCATTAGTGAACTTGGCATAGTCCATAGCATTGTGGATCCCATTGATCTCTATTGTGATAACAATGGTGCTATCGCACAAGCTAAGGAGCCTAGATCTCACCAACGATCCAAACACATACTTAGGCGTTATCATCTCATTCGACAGGACAAAAGCACAGGACAAAATTCCTTATAGAGATTGCTCTCGGTTCGGGAGGTAGATTTATAGAAAGGGAAGGTGTTAGCACCCTTTCTATCCATAGTTATCCATGGGCTCTTAGATACTTGCTCATTTGTGTTTTCAAAATTGTTTGTTTGCTTTTCAACGGTGGGTTTAAAAAAGTTTCTTTGAAAGTTTCAGTTCGACTCTTGTATCAGTCCTCAAGAGTGTTTGAAAAATTGCTTTTGAAAGCTTTTTGAAAGGGTGTCGGTGTGAAAAGAAGTTTTTTGATTTGTTTTGAAATTAGAGCAAGTATCTACGAGTCGTCTACCTACCCTAAGGAATTCGTCTGTGTAAATGTCCTTTAAGTAGTGCCATCCCACCATTGAGAGGTAGGTAGCACCACCGTTGGAGGTGTTCGGGTCAATTCGAGGGTTCGGGACAGTGTGGTCACCAGAGCAATCGGAAGACACCTTAGAAGCTACCCTCATGCCATGTTCATGGACATGAGGACTTACTAAAACATCCTCTACTCGACGACCACGTTTCGAGGGGCAAGGCAACAGTGAGACGTACCCTAGGGGTGGTGTGTGAATTGTGTGTCGTTTTCAATTATATTTATCTGGTCATGCATTGGTGATCTACGCGTTGTTTTTATTTTTGACATTCATTCTTTCATGCAAGTTATTAACAGTTAAAAGATGCGGAATTAAAAGTCCTACGCTATTACAAAGGCGCGGGTCTACATCGCCAAATTAATCCAAGACCCGATTTGAAAAATAAAATGCGGAAGAATAAATATCCTAATTAATCTATTACAAGACTTTGGAGTAATTACATGAAATTTACAAAAAGAAACAAAATAAGCGCGCGAAACGGAATTATAATCGAAAGCGAGGGCGTTGGACCCTTTTAAAGAAATTGAATTGAAATTAATAAATTAATTAAGTTTAAATAAAAAGAAAGAATTTTTTTGGAGTTTTTGTATTTGTGGAGTTTAATGAGAAAATTAAATTGGAATTAAAAAAGTTAATTAACCCTAGTTCTAAATTGTTTTTAATTTATTAAAAAAAATATTTTTAGTTTGACCTAATTTACATTAATTATTTACATGTCGTATTTATTTATAAAAAATAATTAATATTTAATAATGGTAAAAGAAAAGAAAAAGAATAAGATGTTGACCAAAAATTTGAACTTTTGACTGTCAAATGACCATTTTACCCGTACAGTTGACTCCTGAGCTATTAGGGCATTTGACTGTGCAATTTTGTGCTGAAAGTATTGAAACTTAGCATATGGATGCTTGACCATGTTTGTAAGCATGTGGGACTTGATTGGACCCTTGGAAACTTCAATTTCTTTGTCAGAACCAAAACCCTAGTTTTTGACTGTTAGGAGGCCCTTGAACTGTGCAACCCTTGAGAGATTGTGAAGCATGCTCTTTGCAAATCTTGAAGAATATGAGAGGGCAAATTTTGGGGTACAACAGTAAGGTACGGTGCACTTAAGTGTAATACGGAAAGTGGTAAGGTACCACGTGGATAAGTGATATATGGTACATCATAAGGTATGATGTCCATAAGCTTAATTAGGCTTTTAGCTTATAGCCTTAATTGGGCTTTTAGCTTGTAGCCCACACGAGTGATTCTATAAATAGATCCCTTGTGATGAAGCAATTTCACTTGATGCAATTTCGTTTTTGATTCTCTCTCTCACTCAAGGTTTCCGTTCGTGATCAGCTAGCACTGTGACCGGAAGCGATCTGTTCGTGTGGACTGAGTAGAGGCGTTGTTCTTCATCAACGCTCGTGATCGCAACATCAAAGGTCTGAATCGCCACAAGAGGTAAATATTTCTATCACTGACCATGTTCATTCGTAAGGATCGCTAAAGGAAAATTTTAAATTCCGCTGCGTTTTTTGATCGCAATTTTCCTTCACGAATGTCATTACCTCATAATAGTAATTACTCCGATCATTCATGAAAGATGTTTTTGATGCGTCGGTCGGGTTCATCCGGATTTGGTTGTACCTAGAGTAGGTTTCCATGAAGCTAAGAAGCTTGTAGCCTGAGGTCTCTTCAATAAGCCCGTCTATTTATGGCCACGAATATGGATCTTTGGGACACGCTTTAATGAGGTATATGAAGTTGCCACATATACGCCACTTCCTCATCTTTGTGACTACATTAGCCAGCCAAGTGGGATATTTGATCTCTTTGATAAAGTCAACATCAAGCAGCTTCTTGACTTCCTCATTTATGGCCTTCTTCTTCTCTTCTCCACCTTTCTTCTTTTTCTGGGATACTGGCTTTGTGTCAGGTTTCAACGCTAAATGATGACACATGAAATTTGGGTCTATCTCGGGCATATCTGAGGGCTTCCAGGTGAATAAGTTGACGTTTCCTTTTAGTAGCACCATAATCTCATCCTCTTCTTCCTGAGAGAGGTTAGCACCTGTTGTACCCCAAAATTTGCCCTCTCAGTTTTCGTTTAAGATATTCTCCTAGGATTCTCAAATGCTCAAGGCAGCTCAAGAATTGATCAGACAAATTCTCCTCTTAAGCAATGGGTCCACAATTAGGGTTTGGTGTTTCTCAAGTAAGATTGGGTTTCCAAGGTATCAAATGGCTTTCATGGTGCTTCATATGTATTCAAGAATGCTCATATCAAATTTCATGCCTGGCATCACAAGTTTGCTCAGTCAAATGCTCGGATGACCCAAAATCAACTATATTGGCCAAAAAGTCAACATTTTCAAGATCAAGTTCAAACAATTGCAACTTCTTCATTATTCAATATTTCTGAGTGGTTCTTTTTGTGTATGACTCTCCTTGACGTCATCTCCAACTTCTCTTTACAAGTCAAGAGCTGATTATGTGCGAAAGATCATCAAAAATTCGAATATTTTAGAGGTCCTTTTATGAATTTGACCTAATTTCGAGGAAGTATTGTTCAACTCTCAAGGATCACAATTTCCTCATAATTATCGGATTCCAGTGGATTTTTGACCAAAAGTTCTTAAGCATTTATTTTGTTCAAAGAGTTGGATTCAAGTCGAGAACGAAGGATAATGCGAGAGAATTACTTGGAATTCAAGATACGAGTTCAAAATTAATTCATTAAATAAAGCATGGGATCAAAGGGTTCTTTAAATCAAGGTTTTCTATATTCTTTGAGTTTCTTCCACTCAAGTTTTGAAGCAAAGGTTTGGACTCCATCATGGGCATTCATCTTTGACAAGACTCGTCAAGATTCAAGGTCATCTTCATCAAAGATTCCTCAAGAGCTAATGTGCTAAGGATTTAACTTGGCATGCTTAAATTCTCATCGTGTTTTCTATTCAGAATGCTATGAGTTAAGTTTTGGTCTTCCTCCATATCTCAAGTCATCTCTTCATGCAAGGTTAAGAGAATCAGGTTTCCTAGTCATGGTGTTTGAGCTTTTGAACATTTCAATGGAGGTTCATTAGACTTATGGCCATGTTATTTTCTTTACTTCAAGCCTTACCATTCGTATTCTAAGATTCTTTAAGGTATTTTTTTGTTATATAAGTACAAGGGCCTAAGAGATGAGCTTGTGGTTTTATTTTGATCAAGACAATTTTGTTGCTTGTAATGCAAATATTTGATTGCTTGAGAGTTGAAGATAAGGTTTGTTTTGAGGAATGAAGATATTTTGATACATTGTTTGGATAGTATTCATTCAAGTTTGTCTAAAGCTTTTGAATGAATCAAAAGTGTTTAATGCTTGACATAGTTCAAATTCAACTAAGCAAAGGATTTCATCATTTGCCATCAAAGTTCATTAAAAATCCAAAATTTATGTCCATCCAAGTTCTCTCAAATTACATTCATAATTCTTTCATAGCTTCAAACACTTTCCACCATAATTCGTTCAAAAATAAATCAAGGCGGTTTTATTTCAATATGAATTCAAATTACAAAGTTCAAATGCTTCAAGTCTATCATATCATTTCCATTTACATCCCATCACTCACAAATAAAGAGAGTTCATATTTCTATCCTAGGCCTAAGGTTTCTAAAAGATGCTAAAACACATGTTCTTTGTTCAAGCTTCATGCCATAACCAAACAAAATCTTCCTGTTCAAGATGCTGCCCTGCATAATGTAATGTTGTTGTCCACAAATAGCCCAATACTGTCCAGAACATGCATCAAAACTAGCTTGCCCATAACCAGTCCAAAACCTGTTCCAAGCAGAGAAAACCCTCCTGCTGTTCACTACAAAACAGCCTAAAAATATGCATTGTAGCAGTCCAATAATTGCACAAGAATAATAAAAACAGAAACTGCATTAGAAATTGCTAAAACAGCATGCCAAAACATTCCAAATGTCATCCCATTCCCCCCCCCCCCCCCCAAAAAAAAACACCATTTTCTCACCTATAAAAAACAAATTTTGATCATACAGAAAGGACGGACAAAAAGAACCAGAAAAAACAAAAACCTCAAAAAACTTTACTGCAAATTCATCCAAAACTCACCTCTCATATTCATACAAACCTCATCATATCACCACCGTGACCACACCTGACTTCCGCCCTTCATCTTCACCTTGAAGCTCATATTAACACACAACCTCAACAAAAACTTCATTCCTTCAATACTCCCTCCATTTACTCCATATACCCTCAACCTTCAATAAACCCTTAACATTTCTCCATATCCTTCAAACCGCCCATGTTCAAAACCTTCCGCACAACACAAAATGCTCAAACAACATAGAGAACATGCAAAAGAAATAGACAGACAAGAAGAAGAGGAGATAGTATAGAAATTATGCTAAAAAAATCACTGAAATCCTCCAATCTTTAAATTCCCATTAACCTGCAAACTCACATCAACAGTAGCTTGCATCCATAATCGTAACCTATATCAAGTAGCCGCAAAAAACTACATCTTTGTTAACCTTCTTCACCATCATTTATAGCAATTTCTTCTCAATATTTCTCCAAAAACTGAAACAATATTCATCACTAGATTTGTATCATCTCATATCAAACTCACAAATTTTGGAAGGGAATAGATGGAACATAAAGCTTAGATAACTGAAACTGTACCTCAATAACTTGAGACACGAGAGAACGAGAATATTTTGTTGTTAGTGTTGAATCACGATTCGAGTGAGAGCGAGAGAGAGAGAGAGAGAGGGTGGAGAGAGAGAGAGAGAGAGAGAGAGAGAGAGAGAGAGAGAGAGAGAGAGAGAGAGAGAGAGAGAGAGAGAGAGAGAGAGAGAGAGAGAGAGAGAGAGAGAGAGAGAGAGAGAGAGAGAGAGAGAGAGAGAGAGAGAGAGAGATGAAAATGAAAGAGTGAGAGAATCGGTGGATATAAAGATACGTTTGAGAGAAGAAGTAGTGATTGGAACAAAGAGAGAGAGTTTGAGAAAGGAAAACAAAGCGTGAGAGAGATTTTCGTAACGTTCAGAAATATTTTGAAAATTGGGTTTAATTGGGAAATATTTTGAAAATATTTCATAAAATATTAAGATGGAAATATTTTGTCCTTAATTAAGTTTAATTGGGAATATTGAGAAATAATTGAAAATTAATGTTACACAAAATTACAAAAATGTGCATCCGTTCCACCTTTCCTAGTAAGCAATTAGGGTTTGCTTCATCTCACTTGCCATTTTCATTTTGGGCTTAACCCAAAGCAGTCCAATTTCAATTCTAGCACAACTAAGCCCAATCCGGTTCCCTTCATTACTTAGCTCATGTGTTTTCCTTTCATACACCCTTGTTTTCGCTATGTCGAGTCCAATACTTTTGTTTCTATTTATTTTCATCTTTTTGTTTTATTTTATTTTATTTCTAACTTTTGCTAATAATATTTAATTTTGTTAATCATTTTTATTTAGTTTAACTAATTTTAATTAATTAGTTTTATTAAATATTTTTAGTTAACTTAATTAATTTTTGTGTGTTAATCATTTAAGTGGTTTGGTTTCTTTTCTATTATTTGATCTTATCTTGCACACACATGAGCTTTCTAATTGTTCCTTTACTTGATAAAATTACAAAACAATTTCCTTTTTATTTTTTTCGTGTAATTTACTATTTTCGCATTCTTTTGATTATTGTAACTGTTTACGGGTTGTAATAGTTTAATTAGGCTTTTACTTCATCCCCATTCATAAATTTATACCCCCATTCCCGAAGTATTGTAATAGCGTAGAATTTTATTTTCCGCACTTTACAACATTTCCTTATACTGTATAGTAATTAGGCGTGTATGGAAAGATTTAAAATCAACCTCTAGACAACCCTAATCAAGACAAATTAATTCAAATCAAAACACTTTTCACACATGCACCTCTAGGATAACCTCGCTTGTTACGTCGGAAAAACAGTCATGTCCCTCGAATATGGGACGCTTTAGTAAAGACCCTCGATTAAAAAAGATCGTAGTCCTTTGATGACCCTTCGATGTTGCCTTCGGTAAAACGATCTGAGTCCCTTACAAAAAATTGCTAAAGCGTCCTACAAGTTGCCTTCTATGATTGTACGAAGACTCGCGCCTGTCCCTCACATCCAATAATAGGGCTTCCTACTAATCAATGGTGGGATAGCACTATCTAAAGAAGGAGGAAAAGAACAAATACTTTTTGAGTCGGTAAATTGCTCATAATTGCTTGCTCATAAATCAAAATAATATTCACACCTCACACTTTCAAAACATATTTTAAACACTTTCCAAACAACAAATATTTTCAAAAACCAACACTTTGTATACATTCTCAACGATACGAGAATCATTACAAAGTTTGCCGAACTAAGGCGTTTTCAAAATATTTTCAAACTTACACAAATACAAAGCCTTTCAAAGTAAGCTAGCAATTAAGATCCCGTAGATAACTACGGATGAAAAGGGTGCTAACACATTCCCTTTTTATAAACTACCCCCTGAACTCAAGAAAAATCTCAAAATGTCTTTCCTGTTCTTTTCACCCTTTCATTTATTGGATAAAAGAAAAGTCGGTGGCGACTCTTGCTATCTGTAACATTTGTGATAAAACGCAAAACACCAAGTCAGTTCTCCCACCATATCACATCACCAATATAGGTTCTCTTAGAGGATGTGTTGTCGATCTGGACTTTCTTAGTTTCATCATGAGGAGATAGACTTTATGACGAATCATCGCACGAGTCTATATCAACCATGTTGACTTTAAGATCTTTGGAGTACTCGACTTCTCTGGATTGGATCTTCTTCTTTAACTTCAGACTGTCTTTTTAACATTTTCTTGTTAAACCTTGATCTCCTTTGACCACCCCAACCCGCCCATCTCCTAAGGAATATTTCATAGTGAGGTATAGGGTAGAGATAACGACTTCCAAGGAATTAAACGATGGTATTCCCACAATGATGTTATAGGGTGAAGTAGCATTGACTATCAGGTATCTCACCCCGACCGTATAAAATTCCATTCCCTTGAAGGAATCCCAATAGAGCACGTCAGCTGAACTCCCGGGATCCACCAACACTCTCTTCACGCTCTTATCTCTGATTTGTACCTTAATGACCAAGTGGAGTATAAACTTGTTTCAAAGCTAAAATGAAACAAATGAAATATGGAATGGATGCTTAATTAATTAACTTAAATGTTGATTAAGTTAATTAATTAAGTTAAGAAAAAATAATTAATTGAAACTAATTAATTTTTAATAATGAAACTAACTAACTAAATCGACTTTTAGTTAATTAACTAAAAGCAACAAATGGTGTCAAAATGAAGTGAACATATGAGCTATCTTGAAAGTCTTCACAAACAAAAGTCAAGTTAGTAATCACAAGAGAAATCGTAATCAAATGAAACTTGAATCAAATTGCATGAACACATGAAAACCAAGAAAACAAATTATTATTCAATGTAGATAGCAAAAATCAGCACTGCATCCACTATGCTAAACACATTCAAAATCAAGTAAACAAAACAATAAATGTTACTTTTCAATCACAAGTGACACAAGGACCAAAGATTCACGTTGCAACATGGGAAATTGGGTTCAAAACAAGCTCTAAACCCCTAAATCAAAATCAGGGCAGCAACTATGCATATGAAACAAGGCTCGAAAAGATCAATCTCAAGCATATTTAGCAAAAATGAAACCAACAAAATAATGTCAACTGAATTACCTCTTGAATTCGAAACGAATTGTTCAACAAAGGCCAACCAAGTCTCCTTCCAATTGATTCAAACGAAATGACATAACATTAAAATCAAACTCAATAACTAAACCAAATTTCGGGCGACCATAAACAAGACCAAATTAAAGCTCATGAATTTCACTCAAAACATACAAACGCTAACGGGAACACAATGATATCACAACCAAACTTTAACTGTTTATTTTAAGCATCATAACACAAATCAAAATGAAATGAAATCAAGTTGTTATTTAGTTTAAAGCTCAAAGCATGAACACAAAAATTTAACAAGAAACAAACTCATCATTTTAATCTCAAACAGATTCAACAAAAACTCAATGATGCCTTAATAATCTAACTTAGCTATGTTCAAAAACTCACAGGAATGGAACGAATGTTATAACTATACTTCCTCGTTCAAAATTAAACAAAAGAAAAGCAACAATGCTGCCCCCATAATTTCTCGATCAGATTCAACACGAATAATCGCAGTATCAACATTAAATTTCTATCAAAATTAACACACATAACACATATTCAATCTTCAATAAAAATCAACGAAAAAATAACATATTATCAAGGTATCAATATCAACACTAAATTATTCACATCCATGAATTGAATTTAATAAAGAGACAAGAAGTTACCAAAATCTACAAAAATGAATGTTGTGAGTGTTGTTGGAGCTGAGATTGGTCGATATTGGTGGTGGTACGCGAGCAATAGCGGGTAGCGGGCGGATTGTTACGGTGGACTGAGCAGAAAGGAGTAGCTCGTGAATATAAGGTGACTTGCACGGTAGGAACGGTGCGTGTAGCAAAGTTGAGCAGAGGTCGGCTCTATTTTTGAAGAAGAAGAAGAAGGGTGGTCAAAGAACGTTGTTGCGCTACGCGCGGTTTCAGAGATCGCAATGTGAACGAATGGTGGTTATCGGTAATGTGAGGGAGTAAGTTGTTAGTTTGACTGAACAAAGAGAAGAAGGGTATGTTGTGGGTAGGGCTGTTCAAAAGAACCGCTGAACCGTACCGAACCGAACTGAGGTTAAAATAACTGAATCATTACTAATGGTTAGTGAACCAAACTTATATTTTACTAATGGTTCTACAACTGAACCGTTAAGCAATTAACAAATCCCAAAATAATACTGAACCGAACTGTTGTTACTTAAGCTTTAAAATTGATTTTTTTTAATAATAAAAGTCAATTTTTTCGAAAATCAAAAAGTCATTTTTTTCTACAAAAAAAGTCATTTTTTTAAAAATGAAAAAGTCGATTTTTTCGAGAAAAAAAAAGTCAATTTTTTCAAAAATCAAAAAGTCAATTTTTTCAAAAATCAAAAAGTCGATTTTTTCGAAAGTCAAAAAGTCTATTTTTTAGAAAAATTAAAAAGTCGATTTTTTCGTAAATTAAAAAAATTTGATTTTTCAAAAATCAAAAACTCGATTTTTCGAAAATTAAAAAAGTCTATTTTTTTTAAATCAAAATTTCAATTTTTTCGAAAATCAAAAAGTCAATTTTTTCGAGAATCAAAAAGTCAATTTTTTCGAAAAATAAAAAAGTTTGATTTTTTCGAAAATCAAAGTCATTTTTTTGGAAAAAAAAAAAAGTCGATATTTTCGAAAATAAAAAAGTCAATTTTTTCGAAAATCAAAAGGTCGATTTTTACGAAAAATTAAAAAAACAAATCAATTTTTTCGAAAACAAAAAAGTCAACTTTTTTTCGAAAATCAAAAATTCGATTTTTTCGAAATCAAAAAGTCGGTTTTTTCGAATATGAAAAATTCATTTTTTTTTAAAATCAAAAAGTCGATTTTTTCGATACTAAAAAAATCGGTTTTTTTCAAAAATTAAAAAGTCGGTTTTTTCGGGAAAAAAACAATTTTTTTCGAATATCAAAAAGTCTCTTTTTCCAAAACTATAAAAATTCGATTTTTGCAAAAATCAAAAAATTGATTTTTTCAAGAATTAAAAAATCGATTTTTTCGAAAATCAAAAAGTTGATTTTTTTTTGGAAAAAAAAGTTGTTTTTTTTTAAATCAAAAAGTCCCTAATTTCGAAAGTTAAAAAGTCGATTTTTTCAAAAAACAAAAAGTAGATTTTTTAGAAAACAAATCGATTTTTTTGAAAAATAAAAATTTTCTATTTTGAAAATCAAAATGCCAATTTTTTTGAAAATCAAAAGGTTGATTTTTTCAAAAAAAAAAAGTCAATTTTTTAAAAATCAAAAGGTCAATTTTTTTAAAAATCAAAAGATCGATTTTTTCGAAAAAAGAAAAAAAATCAATTTTTTCTCAAAATAAGAAAGTCAATTTTTTTCTAATTCAAAAAGATCGATTTTTTTCAAAAATAAAAAAACCCGATTTTTTTTTAAATCAAAAAGTTAATTTTTTGAAAATTCAAAATTCGACTTTTTTTCGAAATTATAAAAATTCGACTTTTCAAAAATCTAAAATTAAATTTAAATAGATTTTTTATTCAAAAAAAAACTAAAACTAAATATAACCCTCTAATTCTTTTAACAAATGATTTGTTTTTAATAAATTGACTTCTAATAGTTTGATACAATTCGAAATTCGAAATTGTTATATCTTCGATTCTGAAAAAATCAAAACGTTTTGGTTCAATCAAAACGTTGGATTTGTGTGGTGGGCAGTGATTCCGTGGATGGTTGATGTTGTTGAATGGTGGTGGTAATGAAGGTTACAGGGGATGGAGGCGGAAGTTATGTGGAAGATGAAGAATAAATGGAATTGTGAAGCTGCTGCGTTTTCAATTTTTTTCTCTCCCGTTACACAAATCTCCATCTAATAGAGAGAGAGAGTGTTTAGTAATTTTTTAAATGGCTAAAAAACTCTTTTTCAATAAAATGACATAAAAACTCTTATGATTAAAAATAATTTCATCCAAAAAAAATATTTTTGTTTTAATTTTTTTAATTAAAAAAAATCTAAAATGATAAAAAAATAGATATTTAATTAATCGAAAAAAAAAATGAACACATTAAAATAAACTACAAATCCCAAAGATTAATAAAAAATTACTCTAATGGTCAAAATCGAAATAAAAATACTCGGCTGCACAAACGCTGACAATTAAAAAATAAACTGCAATCTGTATCGAAAAAATAAAGCGAACACACTATCATGATCTACGTGAAACGTAGATTCATAAGACAGTCAGTTAAATGTGAAGACTTGAAATATTTTCTCGCTAATTTTTCGCATAGTGTTGAATCGCTTTTAACAATCTGTCTGTAGAACCGAAATATCAATATTATCAATATATAAACAACTTAATGCAATACAAGAAGCAGGTAAAGAAATAAAAATGTATGAAGTAAAATGTCAGGTATTTTTCAACTATAAAACGATGCAAATGTTGATTTAAACTAATTTTTAGTCAACTTAAATACGACTAAATGATGCAAATGCAATGAATGAAAATGTTTATTAAAATTTGTGACCAAATAACAAAATATGATATGATAATGCGACTAAAATATTTAGGGGTGAAATTTAGGATGCAACATCCGGACACGTGCATCACGGTCCGTGCATATTTCTTCCTGGCTGAGTTGGTCTCCCCGTTGCCAGCGAATCCGCCCGCAATAATGATGAGCGTGTGTTAAGCTATTTTAGTTTCATGTACTTCTTTTATACCCTTCCCCTTTTTCTGGAAAGGTCCCTCAGAGTCAACATCCTCTCTCTGGGTATCTCTTTTCCTGGCCGGGGTTTTACCATCCTTCACGTAACTCAAAAGATGTCCTCTCTGTATCAACACCTAAATTTCTTTTCTCAACTGATGACAATCATCTGTGTGGTGTCCTCGGAGCTTGTGATAACTACACCAAGCCCCTGACATCTTTTCCTATCACGGAATTGAACCTCTTTGGTGGGGCGCCTCCATGATTAGGTTCAGATGTCCAACTTCTTGCAAGATATTTCCTCTCTTGGTGTTCAGAGGCGTCAAATCTCCATTTGGATCAAAGGGTCATTGGTTTGGCCTTTGAGTTGCGCGCTCTCGGGGTCATTCCCTTGGGGCAGCCCGGGAAGACTCTTGCCTCCTTCTCGATCCTTCCTATATGGTCTTAGTTTTCTCATGGGTGTCCCTGGATTATTTCTACCCGTTATTTTCCCCACCCTTTATATAGAACTTGGCTCGGGTGATGATCTCATCCATGTTAGATGCTGACTTTTGTGCCAAGGACTCATTGAACTATCCGACTCGGAGACCGTGCTGAAAAGCCCCAACAAATAGCTCTTGGTTGGGATGAGAGAACTTTGTGGTATCTTTGTTGAACCAGGCTAGGTATTCCCTCAGAGGTCCTGTCTGACCTTGTCGGACATTTAACAAGTTGGTTGTTGAGACCTTGTAGTGTCTATTGGTTGAGAAGTGTTGAACCGACTTCTTTGTCAAATCTGAGTAGCTTTCTATGGATAGATGGGGTAGGCTCATGTGCCATCTTAGAGCTACATCTTTGAAGGTGTCAGCCATCAGATTACACTTCAACGAGTCAGTAGGGCCTATTATTAACATTTGATTCTTGATGGCAATAACATGTTGTTGACTCTTAAATTCGACACCCACGATAAATTCGCCTTATGGGCCAAATATAGAGCAAATGAAGCCAAGCTAGAAAATGATTCAACGGATGGAAAAACTTAGAGAAATATCTGAGTTACAAATTGGTCTTCGACCAGACATCGCCATCAAGCCTTCGACTGAAAAGGTCTTGTGACCTTCGACTAGAAGAACAACCCTCGTGTCAGCATCAAAGACGAAGGATATTTGAATTTGAAGAAGGGGGGAAGTGCAGTTCGTCTAGCAGTTAAGGGAAAGCGACGTGCCAGGAAGATAGAGGTCGAAGGGCATGCAGAGGACACTTGTCTTCATCCTAGAGCAAGGCAACCCCTCGACAGTTACATAATTTAGTATAAAGATAGGAAGTTTGTATAGATTTTCCGGTGTGTTCAATCTATTGTACTAGTCACTCAACATTATTCAAGTACCCACTATGTGTGAAAGAATAACTGAGAATGTACGTTGGAAACACCACCTTTTATTAATCAAATCTTTTACATTGATTTGATCTTCTTTTGCAAAGTTTATGTTTCCTGCATTTTATCTGCATTTCTATTTGCTTTCCAAAACCACAAACACCAACTCCCCGGTCGAACGTGTGTTCTTCCTAGATATTAACTTTTACATCAAACCAACACAAAAATTAGCATATGTTATGGGATCAATCTGATCGATCCCGCGAGTAACCAAAAGGGCTTTCCTTTTTGGAGGATCAGTGGTTGTTTACCAAAAACCACAGTAAACAAATTGGCATATCCGGTGGGACTTTACTAATTTTTGTCATATGTTTGTTCATTTATGTTATTGCTTTTCTTTTACACGTATACAGTGTTGCATGTTATTAAGAAGTGGTAGAATAACTACCAACGAGTGTACTGATAGGAAGAGAAATAGAGAAAGTAGAATGGCTAATCAACCAAATAATGGAGAAATACCTCCACCAAATACTACAGGAACGACGGTTATAACTACCGTTGGAGAAAATATCTCAACATCTGTTGGTTCAGTACCAACGTTAACCACGAATCAAACAGGACCCATACTTTTGTATGTAGGTCCTAGAGGTCCATTAGGAACACCCCCACCAAGGGAAAATCCAGGATCTCGACCGTACGCTCCCCTAGGATTTTCGACAGCCTGAATGGGTCGAGAACAGCCGTATGGCATGCCAACAACTGAAATGGCTAGCCTTATGAATGTTGCGTCTACATTTTCAGAACCTTTGGTGAGTACGTCTTCACCATTACAGGGATTTGGAGCCAGTATGGTAAATTTGGGTAGAAACCAACCTTTAGGAGGGTAATCGCATGCAATACCAAGCCTCACAAATGCTTCTACAACAATTTTGAGGCAACAGATGGATGAAAGCAACCATGATATAGTGCAAATGTTGGCACAAACTCTAAGTACAATGCTGAACCCCCTAAATACAAAATACTACCCAGTCAAATCAACAAATGGCAGCACAAATGAAGCGCATGGCTGAATTTTTTGGGGTTCCCCAAACTATTCGACAACCCCAAAGAATACCAATAAGAATGAATCAAGGGATAATCTTGGAGGAAGACTTAACCATTAACCAAAATCCATAGATCCCTAGAGTAGAAATAAAACAACCTAGGGTCGAAATACCTTGAAATCCCCCACAGATTCCTAGAGAAGTCAATCAATGAGTGATTATGGTGAATAGGAACCAAAATGCTGATGAATTAATACAGCAAGTTCGACACCAAAATTATGGAACAGATAATAATTTGACTACCATGATCGAAAGAATCATGATACAGAATGGGATGAACATTGGTTTTCACAGACCAAACTTCACATCCCCATTGTCAGAATATATTATGCAAACAGATTTACCCCCTAGGGGAAAAGTCCCTAAGTTTACTAAATTTTCAGGGGATGCGATAGAGTTTACTGTCGAACATGTGGAGAGATATTTGATAGAAGCCGGGGAAATAGAAAACAACGAGAACCTTGGGATTAAATATTTCCCAAGTTCTCTAACGGAAAATGCTTTTACTTGATTCACTATCCTCCCAGCCAATTCGATCCATAATTGGAATCAATTGGAAAGGTTGTTCCATGAACAATTTTACATGGGACAAACCAAAATAAGTTTGAAAGAAATTGGCTAGTGTGAAAAGGAGATTCATTGAGCCAATAGATGAGTATCTGAATAGGTTTCGACTGCTTAAAGCCAGGTGCTTTACACAAGTGCCTGAACATGAATTAGTCGAAATGGCAGCAAGAGGCCTAGATTATTCCATTAGGAAAAAATTAGATACCCAATACTTGAGAGACATGGTCTAGTTGGCCGATAGAGTTCGACAAGTAGAACGCCTTAAAGCCGAAAAGGCTAAAGCGACCAAGACTCATCAAAGAGAAAGAGTAGCCTATGTCAAAATGGATGATGACGATCCAGAGACATCTAGTGATCCTATAGATGTCGAAGAAGGCGAAATAGACTTGGCAGAATTAAAACAAGGGCCGCCATACTCTTGCAAATTGCTAGTGCCCTCAAATGGGAAGAATCTTGTTGAGTCCGAAAGGAACAATGACAGATTCCAAAAGAAAACATATAGTTTCAACATCACTAAATGTGACGAAGTATTTGATTTATTATTCAAAGATGGCCAAATGATAGTGCCCCCTGGGGCAAAAATGCCTCCTTTAGAACAAAGAAAGAAAAGAGGTTTTTGTAAATATCACAATTTTCTGGGCCATAAAACCTCACAATATTTTCTTTTCAGGGATCTTGTTCAAGAAGCACTCAAAGAAGGAAGGCTCAAGTTCGCTGATAAGCCAGAAATGAAAATTGATGCGAACCCGCTACAAATGGATGCACACTATGCTGAACCAGTTGGCATCCATATGGTCGAAGTTTCTGAGGACTTCATCAACAAGCCTGTATTTGGCAGTTTTACTGGAAACATATCTAGGAAAACTGTCGAAGGGGTGAGGAAGGGTACTGAAGGCCTGAACAAAAGAGCTACTGAAGGCTCAAGCAAAAGAGCTACTGAAAGCTCAAACAAAGGAGCTGCTGAAAGCTCAAACAAGAGGACCACTACAGGTTCTTACCTGGCTGCCGTCAAGGGTTCGACAGAAAACTTAAAAGCCAAGATGCAAAATCTGAACCTCGTTGCCAAGAGTAACGTGGAGGTAAACATGGTCGAGGTATCTGAGGCCAAGGCTTCGGAGGAGGCCATTTGACAAGAGGAAGTGAACAAGACAACATTTCCAAAAGAAAATGAGAATCTGGCAGAATTTTTACATCGATGCCAGAAGAAAAAGTCGGAAGTGATGTTGTGTCCCAGATGCAGTTCCATTTTCGACAAGAAGGCTGCGGAGCACATACAAGGTGTGAGAGCAGCGAAGGCAAAATGAGGCACCAATGCTCAGCCAAATATGGATCCAGAAGTTAGATATGATCCCGGGAGGGGATATCAAAAGGGACCCATGAGCCAAATGAGGAGGCCACCAACTTTTCGGCCTCCAACTAATGTACCTGTGGATACTTGGCTCAATACAATGGGCAGAAAAAGGCCCAATGAAGAAAAATGGCGAACATTTGACGTGCCAATGGGCTCTTCTTTGGCTTACAGGAAAGAGTTCCAGACTACTACAATGAATAAAGTGGATCATGTGACACCCCAAATAATCCGATTATTAAATAATTAGAATTTTTAATTATTAATTTAATTGGAAATTTAATTATTGGTATTTTTGGATTATTTGAATTAATTTAATTAATTAAAGGAAAGAAGTATTGGTGGTGTGAAGAGTGATTAGAGGGTGTGAGGGGTAAAATACTCTACTCTTACTAATTACTAATTTAATTATTTTATTGGAATAATAAAAGGAGTATTAAAAGGAAAAAGAAGAGAAAGAGAGTTATTTTGGAATATTCATCATACGTGCATTTGAGAAGAGGAAAAAGAAGGAGAAAACCGGAAGCGTCAGAATTCGAAGAACCCACAAGGTAAGGGGTGATTTCGATTAGTTAATTCGTATTATCGGTTTAGATATTCAATAGTATGGATCATAGTATGTTAGGGAATCCCGGTTTGGAATTCTAGGGTTCCGTAGAATTGTCCCTATTGCGTCGAATTGTAGGTTGAGAACCATTAGGGTGTTAGATGATAAAAAGGAATGATGAAATAATGTTGTTTGATGTTATAATGGTGCAAAATGGATGTGTTTTGGTGTTTCTCATGTTTCAATTCGTATGGGTATGTTTGGAATTGGTTTAGAATGAATAAATGCTGTCAAAAGTGCAGAATTTGACTCTGCAGGTCGTAGGAACCGGTTCCCAGTGGGGAGGAACCGGGTTCCACTGTGTGAATTTATAAAAACTGGCAAAAATGCACGTAGGAACCGGTTCCTGTATAGGTAGGAAATGGGTTCCCATACATTTTTCCAGAAGCGTGATTTTTGAACTTCGCAGGAACCGGTTCCTGCATATGTAGGAACCGGGTTCTGCTGTAACTTTTTGAAAAATATTAAACTTTGAAAATTCATAACTTTCAAACCGTAAGTCCGTTTTGAGTGTCGTTTTGGATGTTATTTCTTAAATTTAATGCTCTATTTTATAAAATGAAAAGATTTCCTAAAACCTGAAATTATTTTGAAAATGAGTCAAATCCCGGAATAAGTGATTATTGGCTAACGCACATGGGTGTGTATGTAGCAGTGAACCTGTGATGGATGGATGTATTAGTATTGTGTGAATGAAAGGCATGCTTATGTTGCTAATGATGGTGTGCATGATTGTTGAGATATCATGTTTTTGGTTTTGGTTCAGTTATGATAAATTGATGTATTTCATAGACTGATTTGATGTTGCATGCTAGTGATGTGCGTGCATATGCATTGTTTTGGTGAAGTTAATTCCCATTGTATGGAATTTGACTTGTATTGCCGTTAACCGATACCCGGGTGATGATGGGTGGTTAGGCTGGATTCGTGTCCGGGTGTTTATAGACGAATCGATGGTTGCTGTATCCGGTTGATGATGGATCAGTGTTGGGTGACTTGGTCACGTGTTGGTACCACATGCATTGTGTCTGCATTTGTGTTTGCATGGAATTGTAACATGTTAGGATGTCTTCCAGTGTTACAATTCTTTGGTTGATTATTGATTTGTGCATAATGACTTGTATGATTGGAACTGCGTGTTGAATCTGAATTTATGCTAAAATGGGTGAAATAATATGCTTGTGATATAATGTTGATTGAGAAGCTTATAATGCATGTTAATTATGAGAAATCTCACCCTTACTTTAACAATTTCAGATTAAAGTTAGAAGCTCAGAAGTTGGAGAGGATGGCTCTAGAGCTATGTTACTTTAAGTCCGCATGTTAGTGTCGTGCTCTGATAGGTTGTAACACTAGGGAACGTTTAATTGAGGAATTAGTTATTATTCAATTGTTTCTTTGAATTTCATTGGGAATAATTATGTTTTGGTTTATTCCGTTTTGGTTATGGTATTTTTCCGCTGTGTAAGACATGGTCTTAATTTGATTGAATTATTTGAATAATGACCCTCAGTGTAGCATGACTATTGTTTTATTGGAAGTTTTATTTATTTCATAATTGTGACATCCCTTGTTCCGTGTTAACTCTGATGGAATGTGTCTTTAATCATTGATATAATTAATATTATTCGGTGTATTTTAGAAGGGGTGTTACAATAGTGGTATCAGAGCATAGTCGGTCTTGTCTTGTATCGTTATCCCTTTTGTATGCGACTAGTGTAAGATGACACTGTCGATACTTGTGTGCTGATGAGGTTGTTTTGTAGTGTTACAGAATAATGGCCGGAAGAGGTAACGGAAGAAACGACGATGCTATTGCTGAAGCATTGGGAATGTTGGCTGGAGTACTCGGAGGGAACCAGCAGGGAGCTGTGATTGGTGTTGACCGACAATTGGGGAATTTTCAGAGGAATAATCCTCCGTTGTTCAAGGGTGCACATGATCCCGAAGGTGCTCAGAAGTGGTTGAAGGAGATCGAGAGGATCTTAAGAGTAATTGACTGTGCTGAAGGGCTGAAGGTGAGATACGGAACTCACATGTTAGCAGAGGAAGCTGATGACTGGTGGGTTGCTACCAGAACTGAAATGGAAGAAGATGGTATTGCGTTGACTTGGGTTGTGTTCAGGAGGGCTTTTCTGAGGAGGTACTTTCCTGAGGACATCAGAGGCAAGAAGGAGATTGAGTTTCTGGAACTCAAGCAGGGTAACAAGACTGTCAGTGAGTATGCTTCGAAGTTTACTGAGTTAGCGAAGTATTATGCTCATTATACTAACGATGCAGATGGAGAATTTTCCAAATGTATCAAGTTTGAGAATGGTCTTCGTGATGAGATTAAGCAGGGTATTCGGTATCAGCGTATCCAAAGACTTCCTGATCTGGTTGACTGTAGTAGGATTTTAGAGGAGGATCTTGCTAGCACTAAGTCGAATGCTCGAGGGTATGTTGATAGGAAGGGTAAGCAACAGATGGATTGTGGTAAGCCTTATGATAGAAGTAATCAGAGACCCGGTGGTTGGAAGAAGTTTGGTGGAGGAGATTCTAGTTCTTCCATTAAGTGCTACAAGTGTGGTGAGACAGGACATCGTATGGTGGATTGCAAAAGTAATGATAAGAAGTGTTTCAAGTGTGGGAAACTCGGCCATGTGGCCAATGATTGCAGAGTAAGAGTGGTGACTTGTTACAACTGTGGTGAAGAAGGTCATACTCGTCCTCAGTGTACAAAACCCAAGAAGGAGCAAGCTGGTGGTAAAGTGTTTGCATTGTCTGGGTCAGAGACTAAGCCAGATGATCAGCTGATTAAAGGTACATGTTTTATTAATGACATACATTTGATTGCGATTATTGATACTGGAGCTACGCATTCTTTTATTGCTTTGGATTGTGCTAAAAGATTGAATTTGGAAATTTCTAATATGGATGAAAGTATGGTTATTGATACTCCTGTGTCGGATTCAGTGACTACTTCGTATGTTTGTAGGAATTGTCCTATTGTGATTTTTGGTAGGGGTTTCGGTATGGATTTAATGTACCTATCGTTATAACAACTTGATATCATCCTTGGAATGAACTGGTTGGAATTCAACCAGGTTCATATCAACTGTTTTGCGAAGATGGTTATTTTTCCTGAAGAGGTTGGTGTCGAAGATGTGACTATGTCGGTTAAACAGATGAACCTAGCTGTGAAAGATGGTGTTGTGGTATTTATGTTGTATTCTGTAATAGAAGCGGAGGGAAAAGCAAAGAGTGATGGATTGCCAGTGGTGAATGAATTTCCAGAGGTGTTTCCGGAAGACGTTAGTGAATTGCCACCTGAGAGGGAGGTAGAATTTACTATAGATTTGATTCCTGGAACTAGTCCGGTGTCGATGGCGCCTTACCGTATGTCGGCATCTGAATTAGCGGAGTTAAAGAAACAGTTGGAGGAGTTACTTGAGAAGAAGTTTATTCGTCTGAGTGTTTTGCCGTGGGGTGCTCCGATGTTGTTGGTTAAGAAGAAAGAAGGTTCAATGAGATTATGTGTTGATTACAGACAGCTGAATAAAGTTACAATCAAGAATCAGTATCCTTTACCGAGGATCGACGATTTGATGGATCAACTATTTAGAGCTTGTGTATTTAGTAAGATTAATCTGATATCTGGATATCATCAGATTCGTGTTAAGTCGGAAGATATTCAGAAAACTGCATTTAGAACGAGGTATGGACATTACGAGTATTTTGTTATGCCGTTTGGAGTTACTAATGCACCTGGTGTTTTCATGGAGTATATGAACAGGATATTTCATCCGTATCTTGATAAGTTTGTGGTGGTGTTCATTGATGATATTCTAATTTATTCGAAGAGCGATGAAGAGCATGCAGAACATCTCAGAGTTATGTTGGAATTGTTGAAAGAGAAGAAGCTTTATGCAAAGTTGTCCAAGTGTGAATTCTGGTTAAGTGAAGTAAGTTTTCTTGGCCATGTAATTTCCAAGAATGGAATTGCTGTGGATCCTACGAAGGTAGAAGCAGTATCTCAGTGGGAAGCACCGAAGAATGCTTCTGAGATCCGTAGTTTTCTGGGTCTTGCAGGTTATTACAGGAAGTTTATAGAAGGATTTTCCAAATTAGCGTTACCGTTGACTAAGTTGACCAGGAAGGGTCAGATGTTTGTTTGGGATGTTGAATGTGAGAAAGGATTTCAAGAGTTGAAGAGGAGGTTGACAAGTGCTCCGATCTTGATTTTGCCAAATCCGACTAAGTCTTTTGCTGTGTATTGTAACGCATCATTAATGGGATTAGGTGGTGTGTTGATGCAAGATAAGCAGGTGGTGGCTTATGCTTCGAGACAATTGAAAGTACATGAAAGGAATTATCCGACTCATGATTTGGAGTTGGTAGCTGTTGTGTTTGTTTTGAAGTTGTGAAGGCATTATTTATATGGTTCTCGGTTTGAGGTGTTCAGTGATCACAAAAGTCTGAGGTATCTCTTTGATCAGAAAGAGTTGAATATGAGGAAGAGGAGATGGTTAGAATTTCTAAAGGATTATGATTTCGGTTTGAATTACCATCCTGGTAAGGCAAACGTTGTTGCGGATGCCTTGAGTAGGAAGTCCTTGCATATGTCGATGTTAATGGTCCGTGAGTTAGATTTGGTTGAGCAGTTCAGAGATTTAAGTTTGGTATGTGAAACTACTCCGAATAGTGTGAAATTGGGTATGTTGAAACTGACTAGTGGTATTCTGGAAGAAATTCGGAATGGACAGAAGTCCGATGTTGGGTTAGTTGATAAATTGACATTGATCAACCAAGGTCAAGGAGGCGAGTTCCAGATTGATGAGAATGGTGTTATGAGAGTTGGTAATAGGGTGTGTGTTCTGGATGTTGCAGAGATTAGGAAGAGTATTTTGGAAGAAGGACATCGTAGTGGATTGAGTATTCATCCTGGTGCTACTAAAATGTACCATGATTTGAAGAAGTTGTTTTGGTGGCCGGGAATGAAAAAGGAAATTGTTGAGTTTGTGTATGCTTGTTTGGTTTGTCAGAAGTCGAAGATTGAGCATCAGAAACCGTCAGGATTGATGGAACCGTTGTTTGTTCCAGAATGGAAATGGGATGGAATCTCTATGGATTTTGTGTCTGGTTTGCCAAGGACATTGAAGAATTGTGATTCTATCTGGGTTATTGTTGATCGGTTGACGAAATCTGCTCACTTTATTCCGATAAGAATGGATTATCCGATGGAAAGGTTGGCAATATTATATGTTGAGAAGATTGTGAGTTTGCACGATATTCCTTCTAGTATTGTGTCGGATCGAGATCTGAGGTTTACATCTAAATTCTGGACGGGATTGCAAGAAGCTTTGGGTACTAAGTTGCGTTTGAGTTCCGCTTATCATCCACAGACAGATGGTCAGATGGAGAGAATGATTCAGTCGTTGGAAGATTTGTTAAGAGCTTTTGTGTTGGAGAAAGGTGGAGCTTGGGATAGTTATCTACCATTGATTGAGTTTACCTACAACAATAGTTTTCATTCGAGCATTGGTATGGCTCCGTTTGAGGCATTGTATGGTAGGAGGTGTCGGACACCGTTGTGTTGGTATGAATCTGGAGAGAGTGCTGTGATTGGACCGGAAATTGTCCAACAGACTTCAGAAAAGATTAAGATGATTTAGGAGAAGATGAGGACTTCTCAGAGTCGTCAGAAAAGTTATCACGATAAGAGGAGGAAAGATCTTGAGTTTAGCGAAGGAGAACATGTTTTTATGCGAGTTACTCCGATGACTGGTATTGGTCGAGCTTTGAAGTCAAAGAAGTTGACTCCACGTTTTATTGGTCCGTTTCAGATTACCAAGAGAGTTGGGAAAGTTGCTTATCAGATTGCTTTGCCGCCGTCACTTGCAAATTTGCATGATGTTTTTCATGTATCTCAGCTAAGGAAGTACATTGCTGATCCGTCTCATGAGATTCGGGTAGACGATATACAGGTACGATAGAATTTGACTGTGGAAGCGGTACCTGCGAGAATTGAGGATCGGAAGTTGAAATAGTTGCGAGGCAAGGAGATCGCGTTGGTAAGAGTGGCTTAGGGAGGACCAGCTGATGGAAATGTCACTTGGGAGCTGGAGAGTCAGATGAAGGACTCGTATCCCGAACTGTTCGTCTAAGGTATGTTTTCGAGGACGAAAACTCTTTTAGTTGGGGAGAGTTGTGACACCCCAAATAATCCAATTATTAAATAATTAGAATTTTTAATTATTAATTTAATTGGAAATTTAATTATTTGTATTTTTGGATTATTGGAATTAATTTGATTAATTAAAGGAAAGAAGTATTGGTGGTGTGAAGAGTGATTAGAGGGTGTGAGGGGTAAAATACTCTACTCTTACTAATTACTAATTTAATTATTTTATTGGAATAATAAAAGGAGTATTAAAAGGAAAAAGAAGAGAAAGAGAGTTATTTTGGAATATTCATCATACGTGCATTTGAGAAGAGGAAAAAGAAGGAGAAAACCGGAAGCGTCAAAATTTGAAGAATCCACAAGGTAAGGGGTGATTTCGATTAGTTAATTCGTATTATCGGTTTAGATATTCAATAGTATGGATCATAGTATGTTAGGGAATCCCAGTTTGGAATTCTAGGGTTCCGTAGAATTGTCCCTATTGCGTCGAATTGTAGGTTGAGAACCATTAGGGTGTCAGATGATAAAAAGGAATGATGAAATAATGTTGTTTGATGTTATAATGGTGCAAAATGGATGTGGTTTGGTGTTTCTCATGTTGCAATTCATATGGGTATGTTTGGAATTGGTTTAGAATGAATAAATGCTGTCAAAAGTGCAGAATTTGACTCTGCGGGTTGTAGGAACCGGTTCCCAGTGGGGAGGAACCGGGTTCCACTGTGTGAATTTATAAAAACTGGCAAAAATGCACGTAGGAACCGGTTCCTGTATGGGTAAGAACCGGGTTCCCATACATTTTTCCAGAAGCGTGATTTTTGAACTTCGCAGGAACCGGTTCCTGCATATGTAGGAACCGGGTTCTGCTGTAACTTTTTGAAAAATATTAAACTTTGAAAATTCATAACTTTCAAACCGTAAGTCCGTTTTGAGTGCCGTTTTGGACGTTATTTCTTAAATTTAATGCTCTATTTTATAAAATGAAAAGATTTCCTAAAACCTGAAATTATTTTGAAAATGAGTCAAATCCCGGAATAAGTGATTATTGGCTAACGCACATGGGTGTGTATGTAGCAGTGAACCTGTGATGGATGGATGTATTAGTATTGTATGAATGAAAGGCATGTTTATGTTGCTAATGATGGTGTGCATGATCGTTGAGATATCATGTTTTTGGTTTTGGTTCAGTTATGATAAATTGATGTATTTCATAGACTGATTTGATGTTGCATGCTAGTGATGTGCGTGCATATGCATTGTTTTGGTGAAGTTAATTCCCATTGTATGGAATTTGACTTGTATTGCCGTTAACCGATACTCGGGTGATGATGGGTGGTTAGGCTGGATTCGTGTCCGGGTGTTTATGGACGAATCAATGGTTGCTGTATCCGGTTGATGATGGATCAGTGTTGTGTGACTTGGTCACGTGTTGGTACCATATGCATTGTGTCTGCATTTGTGTTTGCATGGAATTGTAACATGTTAGGATGTATTCCAGTGTTACAATTCTTTGGTTGATTATTGATTTGTGCATAATGACTTGTATGATTGGAACTGCGTGTTGAATCTGAATTTATGCTAAAATGGGTGAAATAATATGCTTGTGATATAATGTTGATTGAGAAGCTTATAATGCATGTTAATTATGAGAAATCTCACCCTTAATTTAACAATTTCAGATTAAAGTTAGCAGCTCAGGAGTTGGTGAGGATGGCTCTAGAGCTATGTTACTTTAAGTCCGCGTGTCAGTGTCGTGCTCTGATAGGTTGTAACACTAGGGAACGTTTAGTTGAGGAATTAGTTATTATTCAATTGTTTCTTTGAATTTCATTGGGAATAATTATGTTTTGGTTTATTCCGTTTTGGTTATGGTATTTTTCCGCTGTGTAAGACATGGTCTTAATTTGATTGAATTATTTGAATAATGACCCTCAGTGTAGCATGACTACTGTTTTATTGGAAGTTTTATTTATTTCATAATTGTGACATCCCTTGTTCCGTGTTAACTCTGATGGAATGTGTCTTTAATCATTGATATAATTAATATTATTCGGGGTATTTTAGAAGGGGTGTTACAGCTCACATATCAAGCAACTAAAAGGGGAAGAACCCAATGTCTCGCTCCCAATGGCGAAGATTTCAAAGACGGCAAAAAGCCGAGAAAGAGGATGCAGCAAAGCCTCACCCAGAATCTAGCACCAACGTGCCAAGAAAAGAAAAAGGAAAGCAAAGGAAACCTCTGGAGAGGGAACCAAATGCTAGAAGACTGGTGTGGCCAGAATAAGGTGAGTCGAATGAAGAAGGTAATTCTGACTCAGACGATACTTTAGATATTATGGTAAACGTAATATCAGTGATGCCCAGGGAGTACAATCGTTAGGTTGAAGTCGAAAAAACCGACTTGATGGTCGATCAAGAAATGGCCAGACATAAGCCAATGTGTTATTACATGATGAATAATGGTTGTGTTGAGGAGAATAACGCTTTCTTTGAGCCACCTACTGAGGCGATGAAAAATCACCTTAAGCCCCTATTTATCAGAGCAAAGATAGGGGAAGTGACCATAAATAAAATCTTGGTTGATTATGGGGTGACCATAAATATAATTCCATAATCTATGCTGAGGAAAGTAGGAAAAGGGGATGTTGATATTAAGCCCCACAACATGGTTCTCTCAAATTATGAAGGGGTATTGGAACCACCATGGGAGTTATACAACTAGATCTCAAGGTGGGCTCAATTCTTCGACCTACCATGTTTATGGTAATTTCAGCAAAACCCAATTATAATATGCTTTTAGGTCGAGAGTGGATACATGGCATAGGTGCAGTGCCATCTTCGATGCATCAGAGGGTTGCAATATGGCGCCCTGATGGTATCATAGAGAACATCCAGGCTGATCAAAGTTACTACCTGGGCGAAGTTAATAACATTGGAAAAAATAGCTTCGACATGAACTTGGCTCATATAGGGCCATGCAGCCCTCCTGACTTTGATCTGGCTCCAGTGCCCAATGCTTTATGTTCTCTTTATCTACACTCTGATCATGGTTTTCAGTGGGATAGAGAGGATTTATCAAACATCGACTATGGAGGGGTTGATGACATATGGCCAACAGGCCGGGGGAGTGAGTTTGGTGATGATGACTGAATCACAGGCTCTACAAAGGATTTCGGCATATGTAGCCGAAAATAGAATGATAGCGGCCTTAGAGGCTGAAGTCAAATATATGGCTCTTAAAGCCAATGAACATGTATATTTCCAAGAAGGCCCTGGGAAGGATTTCGACCCAGACCTCATGACTCAGAAGAGAAAGAAGTACGAAACAAGAGATTAGACGCCATCTATGATGATGAGCCTATAGGTTTCGAAAAAGATCTGTGGCAAGCAGTGAAGCAGTTATCGTGCAGGTGATGGAGAATGTTTGACATGCTTGCCTAGGTTCTAGGAGTAATGGCCATCATGGCAGCATGGTAACGGTTGATTGAAACGACGTCTCGGGAAAAGAGTAATGATGATTCTAAGTGTGGCAGTTGTTGGAAGGCGAAAAGTACACGTTAAGCCTTTGTGGACAAAAAAGAGACAGGTTTCGAATAGGAATATCAAATAATGACTATTTATCTCGACGTCGAAATAGACATTCTTGGGGGGCAATTTGTTGGCTCTTAAATTCGACACCCACGATAAATTAGCCTTATGGGCCAAATATAGAGCAAATGAAGCCAAGCTGGAAAATGCTTCGACGGATGGAAAAACTTAGAGAAATATTTGAGTTACAAATTAGTCTTCGACCAGACATCACCATCAAGCCTTCGACTGAAAAGGTCCTGTGACCTTCGACTAGAAGAACAACCCTCGTGTCATCATCAAAGATGAAGGATATTTGAATTTGAAGAAGGGAGGGAAATGTAGTTCTCCTAACAGTTAAGGGAAAGAGACGTGGCAGGAAGATAGAGGTCGAGGGGCATGCAGAGGACACTTGTCTTCATCCTAGAGCAAGGCAACCCCTCGGCAGTTACATAATTTTAGTATAAAGATAGGAAGTTTGTGTAGATTTTCCGGTGTGTTCAATTTATTGTACTAGTCACTCAACATTATTCAAGTACCCGCTGTGTGTGAAAGAATAACTGAGAATGTACGTTGGAAACACCACCTTTTATTAATCAAATCTTTTACATTGCTTTGATCTTCTTTTGTAAAGTTTACGTTTCCTGCATTTTATCTGCATTTCTATTTGCTTTCCAAAACCACAAACACCAACTCCCCGGTCGAACGTGTGTTCTTCCTAGATATTAACTTTTACATCAAACCAGCATAAAAATTAGCATATGTTCTGGGATCAATCTGATCGATCCTGCGAGTAACCAAAATGGCTTTCCTTTTTGGAGGATCAACGGTTGTTTACCAAAAACCACGGTAAACACATGCTCCTGAGGATCAGTTTTACCGTCGTAAGTCGCTCGCGACAGTGATTTGAAGTTTTGTGGGACCTGGTCGTCCCATATGGCTTAAGACAATAGCCGAGGCTCCAGAGACTCCACTTTTGGTTGTTCGTCTCCCAACCTTTTGAGTTGTAAGTCAACTACAATGTCTTGTAAAGTTTCATTTTGATGTTTGATGACTTCCACCATGGCCAACAATTGTGCCATGTCTGAAGGATCTCCTTCAGACTACATTCTTGTGAATATGCTTTGAGGTATGGCCTAGGATAATTTTACCGAGGCCTCACGATGGGCACCAATATTCTTGCGTAGGAATAATAAATGATTGACTTTCCTATAGGAATAGGGAGAGCCTCAAAGGTATATTACTGACGTATATGTGGGGGTTTGAGAGCTACATTGATAGTGCGTATTTCCCAAGAAAAGTGTCTTGATTATCCCTCTTGCAGGATCCCCTATATATAGTGTTTGTTTATTATTATTTAAGAGTCTCAATCAAGGTGTGACCATTGGGCTTTGCAATTGTGTAAGAACTACCATCATTTTTAATGAAGCTGTTCAAAGCCATCTAACATGGGAGTAAATGTGTCGGTGGTGGTTATAATCATTAATGAGTTAGGTTGGTGACTTACTACAGGTAGGTAGATCTTGATCACTAGCATTATTCGGGCTGATGGCACACATGGGTTGCTACTTGGAGGTGTGATGGTCATCCGTCATCTTTAGCCCGAGTTGTATCCTCTCCCGGGTGCCCTTCATTGCTAAGGGTCAATCACTAACTTTTGCTTGTCCTTCCAGCCGTCTTCATGACCCGGTCGGGATTAATATTTCCGGGATGTACAAAGATAAAAAATAAAATTAGAAGACATGAAACAATCTAAATGCAAATAGAAAGTGAAAAAATGATGTAGTGTTTTGTGATATAGGGCAAGTAATATTGGTATTGAAAGAGATGAGAAAAAAAATGTTGATTAAGAACCCAAAACTGGAGAAACAACGCTTTTGTGCTAGTGTTGAATCATGGACCCGTTTATTTTGGCTTTTTTAAAATGAATTTTATAGTGTTACATAATTTTGTATTAAAAAATTTACAAATTTTTTTCATAAAAACTTCAAATAAATATTTAATTTGAATATTTATTCTTAAAATGTTATTTTAGGTATTTCATATTTTTATTTAAACTTTTTTTGAATATAAAAATATCACTTAATTTTGAAGCTATTTTAAATATATTTTCATAAAAATCATTTTTGAAATACAACTTTTTAAAAATTGCGATTTTAACTATTTGTTGATCTTCAATAATGTATGTTTATGTTATAGGATGTCAAAATTAGTGTTTCAATTTAGAAAAAACGAATATAAAAAAACTTGTAATGTTTTGAAAAATGATTTTGTAAAATCTATTTTCAAAAATACAAAAAAAAAATCTATTTTTTTAAAGCTGAAAAAAATAGTTATCTATTGTATGAGTTAAGGAATTAAGGCAAATAGACAACTATTGAACCTTAATTAATTTTCTTCATCTTTTATAAGCTTGTTTATTATATTCGTTTGAGAGTTTTATTTTATAAATAATGATATAAAGTAATTTTCTTAAGATGTTTAATAATATATTTATTTAATTTTTTAGTTAATATTTATTATGCGATTCAACCACAGTTTAATCGGTTAAATCAATTGAACCTTGACTTGCACATTTTGCCGGTTTATTTTTCTATTTGATTTTTAAAACAGAGAAAATGAATGATGCACAGACAATGTAAATAAATTTTATACAGTCGATCAATCACAGGTATATATCCCATCAAATTAAATTGTAATTTTTAAATTAATGATATCACATCACTAAACGATATATTCCAATTGGATTTTGGATGTACTGCATGACCATTTAACTCTTTAAACATTGAGAATTTCTTTTTACACCTACTAGTCTTCTTGCAGGCATCTGACGAAAAATCCAAAATACCTCCATAATTCAGATATGCATATCCGAATGCACCATATTTGTCAAGAAAATATGTTTTTGCAAGTGTATATCTGAAGTCATTTTATTTTGTCAATAAAAGGTGACTTCGCATGTGCATATCTGACTAAACCCCATAATTTAACACTTCGATTGTGCATATCTGAAGTCATTTAATTGTTACCGGTATCCCGAACAGAACATAAAACCCATTTCTTTACAAACCCATATACCTTTTCTACTCAAAACCCATAATTTCTACTACTCAAACTTGGATAATCTACTCATTTATACTCATTCCAACTCATATCCTCATTTCTACTCATTTCAAGTCATTCCAACTCATTTCCAAAGCTCTAAATTTGTGTAAGTTTTCTCCATTTCAATTTGATTCACTTTATAATGATATAATAGTTTATTAGGTTATTTAGAATCAATGACATTGTGTAGGTTGATGTTAGAGTAGTTAAATGTTGGTGTTTGGCTGACAAAATAAGGTTTTTGGATGGATTAGGGCAAGAAGAAAAACCTGTCTAAAATGGCTATTCGCAGGTGGTTTCAGATGTGCATATCAGAAACCCCCTTGACCAGTTTAGGATGTGCACATACGAATTCTTACCTGAGTTGTTTTTTTAAACCAACATATTAACAATTATCATTTTTCAAGAAGATGGCTGACAACCAGGACCCGAACAATCAAGTGAGACTTGGCAGGCCAAGCTAGACTGTCTCTGCTCGGCGTGAGAAAGCTTAGCAGAGGGTTAATAGGCCTCTAGGATGGGGTTGGGTACGACGGGAGGAATTTCCTGAAGATTCTACTTTTGTACTAAGGAGTCGCCTGTCATAGGCGTCATCCTCTCGTGTGCATGAGCAAATACCCGATGAGGAAGAGGTACCCGAGAAGTTTAAGGTACTTAAACAGGTTGAGGTACCCGAGGAGGCGAACCTCGACTATCCAAGAAGGCCTTATGACACCTCCCTATTGATCTACTATGATGATCATTCCACTCAACATGTTTGAGATGGATGGGTATATTTTTGGTTGCATTTTTTCATTTTAAAAGTTAACTCAAAAATATTATTTTAACGATTATTAATTATTTTGTTACAGGAACGGTTGCCCATTAAATCTGTGAACCACTCGTGAAAAATCTTTGAATTATTTATACCTACGGAGGCATGGTTCCATGAGGCCGTTGTTGGATTTGGACTTGTCAGACTATGCTGTACTAGTTACAATACTATAAGTCATGACATACATGAGACATTTGCCGAGAGTTGGCACAAGGAGACGTCTTCTTTCCAATTTCCTATCGGGAAGATGACAATCACACCTGATGACGTTTCTTGCTTGCTCCACCTACCTATAAGAGGAGGTTACTTAACCATCATAAGGTACTATGAACTGAGGCAATTAAATGAATGGTCGAGTATTTGGGAGCTGGTCCATATAAGACAGATGATGATAGTAAAACAACTAATGGATCGCATGAAAAGTTCTCCTCCCTAAAGGAACTATATGGGGAGCACCTGGTTGTAGCAGCAGGGGCCGAGGATGAGGGTGATGAGCTTTTTATTCAGTACCACTGAGATTGTGCTTTACAGTGTTACTTCATGTTCTTGGTTGACACGTCTTTGTGGACAAAAGTTCAACCTACATAGATGTGACATATCTCCGATATTTTATGGATTTTATTACAGTTCATGATTGGAACTAAGGGCCGCCATTTTGGTATACCACTACTAGAAGTTGAATGAAGCTTCAAACTGGAGGACGAGGCAGTTCACTGGCTCTTGCACACTCTTCACGGTACCTTTCATTCCAACTATTACATTTAATTTATTTTTTTATAATTTGTATTTACATATTCTCTGATTTGTGTTTTAGAGCTGGATAATCTCTCACTTCCACCATATTCATGATTTCGAGCGTGATTCGGCTTATACTGACGACATGCCGATGACTGCAAAGTATGTCCTCCACAGAGGAAATCATAAAGTGCTGCCTTACCGGGGGTATCTTGATCATACTAATCACGATGACATCAAATGAACGCCATTAGAGGATTACATGGATGTTGTTGTCCCATTCAATCTCATCTCATTATACTCCGAGTAGCTAGTATGTGGGTTAAATCTTATGATCGGGTATCTTCCAGAGTGGTGCATCCGACAATTTGGCTATGTGTAGTAGATACCGAGATCTCCTTTTCAGGCTAATCTTGACACCATTGTATGTCGGGAACTCGATGACATCTTCCAGGATTGGGAGAATCATTTGGTGCCACAAGAGTATCTGATGATGCCAGCATCCCAGTGTTGTCATTGTATAAAGGGATACGTGACATGGTTCTTTAACATGTCACACCCTGTCATGACACCAGATGGTCCACTCATGAGGAGCTCTTGGAGAACTAGCAGGTAGAGGATGACCATACCACTGATCTCTTGTCGGTCTGTCAATGGATACACCTACTTGGGTAAGAGGCATTGGATTCCAGGATTATTGAGAGGGGAGGTCCTAAGGCGGTCGCCATCGTTGGAAGGATGGTTATAGATGTATCCAGTGCGACGCAATATAGGAGGCAGATGAGGTCACATGGGATTAGGATTAGGCATACGCAATAGCAATATCATATGTTATGTTTTTTTATTGATGTAATATTTTGGCACTACACACTTTCTGAACAACTTATGTACTATATTATGTTTCCCTATTTTTGAACATCTAATCTAATTGTTATGTTCGTTTTATTTTTCGTTCAAATCGTATCATTTTATGTTTGCCCAATTGTCCGTTTTTAGATAGAGATAATGATGATGTTTTAAACAAAAATAGTTTCGGATATGCATATCTGAAACATCTGTTGACATAATCGCATGTGGTTTTAGATATGCATATCCGAAACTACTTCTAAAATTTTAAATCCAACATTTAAGTATTAAAATGTGGAAAAATAGTATCTTCGAATATACATATCTAAAACATACTGAGAAATGCGTTCGAATATACAATATCCGAAAAATATTTTTGAATTTTTAGAGGAGTAAATCAACACTATAAGTGTATAAAGAAATTATCTTAAACATTGCATTCTGAAAAGTTGTGGAAGTTTGATTTTAAAATTTAATTTAAAAAATAAATCTTGTTTGAATAAAATTGATTTAAGTTAGTTTCTCGTTAAAATTAAAAAGTTTTGTTTGTGGTTTTTATTTTGTGAGGGGTTCTCCCATCAAATCGCTTTCCTCCTCTCAACTTACTTCACCACCACTCTCTCTGTTCCGGTGAGAAAATCCACCGTCGCGCCGGCACTGCACTCCCAAATTTCTATTTTCCTCCTTATCTCGTTCACGTTTCTTCCGGTCAGTTTTCCTTTTTCTTTTTTCATTTCTTCTGAAGGTGGATTCATATTCATATAATGACATAAATTATCGCATCACAAAAAATACAAGAATGAACTTATGGCGATTTGTTTATTCTTACTAAACTCCTTTTCAATAAATCACCATAGTTCATTCTTAGTGTAATTTTTTGTTGTGATGCTTATATACATGGTAGTTAAAATCCCATGATTTTGCGAGTATACTTGCACTCAACGATTATGATGATTGTTTTATTCACTTCAATTGATTTGATAATTGTTTTTCTGATTCTTTGTCAATTGATTGATGTTCATAAAATAGGAGAAGAATGGAGGGTGAGTTGGTGCAGCAGCAGCAGCAGCAGCAGGAGAGATTGAATCAGGCAGTGCAGCAGCAGCTAAACCTAGAACAAGTAAAGACGCGTGCTATCAGCCTGTTTAAAGCCATATCGAGGATTTTGGAAGATTTCGATGCCTATGGCCGTACCAACACCACTCCCAAATGGCAAGATATTCTTGGTCAATATTCTATGGTCAACCTCGAGCTCTTCAACATTGTTGATGATATCAAGAAAGTCTCCAAGGCATTCATAGTCTATCCCAAGAATGTCAATGCCGATAACGCTACAAGTATGAATACATATCTATATAATTCTAGTATCTCATGTGTATTGTATGCTTTTCACTCATTCACATTTTAAATCACCATTACTGTGTTTTCTCAGTACTCCCTGTTATGCTTTCCACAAAACTACTCCCTGAAATGGAGACGGAGGACACCTCCAAGAGAGATCAATTGCTTCAGGGGATGCAGAACCTCCCAATTGCCACTCAAATTGACAAGTTGAAGGTCATTCCCACTTTCCACTTCACACTTACCTTCCCTCTTCCTTCTTCATTCTTCATTTCCTTTTGCAGGCTAGAATTGATATGATTGCCGCAGCCTGTGAAGGTGCTGAAAAGGTATTGGCCGACACTCGTAAAGCTTACTGCTTTGGAACACGTCAAGGTCCTTCCATTGCCCCCACTCTCGACAAGGGTCAGGCTGCCAAAATTCAAGAACAGGAAAATCTACTCCGAGCCGCCGTCAATGTTGGTGAAGGCAATGATTTAACCTGCTGCTTTTCATTATATTAAATATATTTACATATATATCACAACCAATGATCACTATGGTTCTATACACATAGAGATCTGAAACTGCTTCCATATGGATAATTACGCTTTTGTACATTTGTACACAGTTCACATTTAATTTAGTATAATTCATAAGGACTTCTTGAATACAAGAAGGTGCTATTGGTTGGCTTGCTTTAAAGGAAGCTTTTGTATACTGAACTCAATAAACTTTCATGTCAATCACTCTCCAAGTGTGTGTTCTTTATAATGATCATTTGGATATAATGGAATTTCATGCAGGATTACGGTTACCTGGAGACCAGAGGCATATAACTTCTTCACTTCCGATGCATTTGGCCGATGCATTCACTGTCAACGAGACTGCTCAACCTTTTCCTGATGGGTCTAACAATAGTAAATCACTCTTAACGCCTCATCTCTAGAATATTATGGGTTTTATATTTTTGATGCCAAGTGGCACTCATATATATTACTTTCAGATGTATATATGAAGAATACCCCAATGTCATCAAATAATATGGGAGGCCAGAATTCGATGTTACAGGTAAGGTCATTCACATTTCTATGAAGGTTTTATAAATGGATATTTGACTATCTTCACTCTAGTTTTTTAATACTGTAAATAAAGGGTTCATGTGAATTGTGATTACTTGTGATTTTGGATTTTCTTGCTTCAACATTATTTGCATTCAACCTTTGCATTTCCAGTTTTGTATTTGAAATATTCCTGTGCCATAGTCTCATATTTTACTTTTAATTTTGAGAACCCAGCTGATCCTTATTAGGTTGAACTTGAAGGACATTAAAATTTGTTAAATTGCACAATGATAGAAACAGAGAAGCAAAGAGTGAAAGAAAGA
The DNA here is from genome assembly GCA_948472305.1 of Vicia faba. Lineage (NCBI taxonomy): Eukaryota > Viridiplantae > Streptophyta > Magnoliopsida > Fabales > Fabaceae > Vicia > Vicia faba. Next base: position 213,649,779 of record OX451735.1, on the reverse strand, counting down.
GAAGAGAGAGAGAGAGTAGAAGAGAGGGAAAACGAAAACAGAAAGTTGTTATTTTTCAATTCTTTATTCTGTTACAGCCTTTCTTTATATAGAAAGGATAAGGGGATAGAAATGGAATTAGACATTAGTCTAATTCCCTTTTTACAGGATATTACAGAACTACCCTTATAACTCTAATACTCCCCTCTCAAACTTAGGGTGGTTGATCAAGTTTGAGCTTGTCAACAACTCTAAGCTTGGATTTAAGAAATAAGAATCTGTTGGTGGAGAGAGGCTTGGTTAGCACATCAGCCCACTGATCTACTGCAGGAATGTGGGAAACAATGAGGTTCTTGCCAATCACTTTCTCCCGGACAAAGAAAATGTCAAGTTCCATATGCTTGGTCCTTGAGTGCAAAACAGGGTTGTGAGCTAGAGATACTGCACTGAGATTGTCACATAGTATCTTGGGAGTCTGATGGGTGATCTGAAGTTCCTGCAGAAGAGACTGAAGCCAGAGAATCTCTGCTGTAGCTAAGGCCAGACTTCTGTATTCTGCCTCAGCACTGGATCTGGCAACAAGTGTCTGCTTCTTTGCCCACCAAGTAACTAGATTAGGACCTAGGAAGATGCAAGCCCCAGAAGTAGACCTTCTATCATCAGGATCAGATGCCCAGTCTGCATCACAAAGGCCTGTGATAGTGAGAGGCAAAGTGAGGTTAGCAGGTGAGAGAAGAAGACCATGTGAAACTGTCCCTTGGAGATACCGGAGAATGCGCTTAACAGCTTTCCAATGATCCTCAAGAGGGTTTGAGAGAAATTGGCACACTTTGTTGACTGCAAAGGAGATCTCAGGTCTTGTAACAGTAGCATACTGTAGGGCTCCCACTATAGACCTGAAGTAGGTGGAATCAGCAACAGGAGCAGAGCCCACTTTGGATAGTTTGGTGCTTGAGGCCATAGGGGAAGCAATTCCTTTGGCAGAAGCCATGTTGGCTCTGTGAAGCAGATCCCTGACATACTTGCTTTGAGAAAGCAGAAGAGAACCATTGGGAAGATGAGATACCTCTATGCCCAAAAAATAATCAAGTGTGCCCAAGTCTTTGAGAGAAAAGGCCAGATTGAGTCTAGTGACCAACTGCTTGATGAAAGAAGAGGAAGAGCCAGTGATGATAATGTCATCAACATACACCAACACTAAGGTGTAGCAGGATGGTGTGAGCATCATGAACAAGGAGGGATCACACCTGCTAGCAGTGAAACCCAGTTGGAGAAGAGACCCTTTGAGCTTATCAAACCAGGCCCTAGGAGCCTGTTTAAGGCCATAAAGGGCTTTGTGAAGCTTGCAGACAAGACCAGGTTCACCCTTTTCAAAGCCTGGTGGTTGAACCATATAAACCTCTTCATTAAGCACTCCATTTAGAAAAGCATTGTTGACATCAATTTGCTGTAAGATCCATCCTTTAGATATGGCGAGCATTAAAACAGTCCTCACTGTGATAGGTTTCACAACTGGTGAAAAAGTTTCAGTGTAGTCAAAACCTTCAACTTGATGGAAACCCTTAGCAACCAATCTTGCTTCATATTTGTTAATTGTCCCATCTGCATTTTCTTTGACCCTAAAAATCCACTTGCAGCCAATAGGTTTTCTGTGAGCAGGAGCAGGAACTAGAGACCAAGTGTGGTTCTTGATTAATGCTTCATACTCAGCTTGCATAGCAGTTTGCCACTCAGGAATGGATAAAGCCTATTTATGTGAGGTTGGTTCCAATTGAGTGAGACGGAGAGTGGGGTGCAACCTAGGTTGAACAATGCCATCCTTAGCTCTAGTGACCATGGGATGAGTGTTAAGAGGATGAACAGAGGTAGCAGGGGAGGAGTGTTCAGTGAATGGAGAAGAGATTATGCTGTTGCTAATGCCTACTGAGGAGGACTCAATATCAACTTGAGGAGACACAGCTGAAGAGTCAGCAGAAGATGTCTCAGGATGAACAAAATGTGAAGAAGTAGAAGCAGACTGGGAGGGAGAAACAGGTGAGCCAGGATCAGGATTAATGCTGCTGAAAGAAGGTTGCCTGTTAGAAGAACCAGGGGAATTAGTAGGTGACTGGAAGTATGAGTGAGGACCAACAGAGGTAAGGGGAATAGGGTGGCCAGATGAAGGTCCAGAAAAGGGAGTAGAGGAGGGTTTTGAAACAGATGTAGATGGTGAGTCAGGAAATAGAGAAGTATAAGGGAACCTGTGCTCATTGAATATAACATCCTTAGACACAAATATTCTGCCAGTAGGATCAAGACATTTATAGCCTTTGTGGGATGGAGAATAGCCAAGGAATAAGCACTCCTTAGAATGCATAGCAAGTTTGTGAGAATTATAGGGTCTGAGATGAGGAAAGCAGGAGCAGCCAAAGGCCTTTAAGAATTTGTAGTAAGGAAATTGAAAATACAGCAAGAAAAAGGGTGATTTATTATGCAGGGAAGGAGATGGAAGCCTGTTTATGAGATAGGTAGCAGTGAGGAAAGCATGATCCCAGAATTTTAAGCGTAGGTTAGCCTGAGCAAGAAGAGTAAGACCTGTCTCCACAACATGTCTGTGTTTACGTTCCACAGAGCCATTTTGGTGATGAGTATGTGGACATGTGACTCTGTGTGTTATGCCATGCATGGTTAGAAAGTGTGTCAAAGGTTTGAATTCACCTCCACCATCAGTTTGCACAGACTTGATTTTGAAGTTAAGTTGTAGTTCAACAAGAGCTTTAAACTGAATAAAGGTGGCAAGTGTGGCAGATTTTAATTTTAGAGGATAAATCCAGGTATAACGGCTGTAAGCATCAACACAGGTGAGAAAGTATGAATAGCCAGAGATGGAGGGAACTGGTGAGGGCCCCCACAAGTCACGGAACACAAGTTCAAGGGGTTTGGAGTAAACAGTTTTAGATGAGGTAGATGGTAACCTATGTATCTTACCCAAACAACAAGCATTACAGAAATCAGAAAACTGTTTATTAGGAATGGAAATATTACACAATTTGAGAACTTGTTTAAGAACCTCATGATGAGGGTGACCCAACTTGTGGTGCCGCAGTTTGTACAGATTGGAAACAAAATCTAAGTTCCTATTATTACAACTGGAATTGAACACAAAGCTAGATTCCAAAGAAGGATGTTGAGGGCCAGATGTCTTGCAAACAGCACTGAGGACTTGAGAGGAAATAGGAGGAGGAGTGCAGTCGAACTTATAAAGACCATCACTCCCAAGGGAACCACTCAAAAGCACTTTAGAAGTACCCTGACATTTTACAAAACAAGCATTAGCATGGAACTCAAAGAATACAGCATTATCTTTGGCATATTGACTCACACTCAGCAGATTTTTAGTAATGGATGGAACAAGAAGAAGGTTATTCAGTTTCAAAGAAGTGTTAGGGCATAAATTTGAAGGAAAATTCATAAAGCCAAGAGAAGTTATGGACAGACCTTGGCCATTGCTAATGTGAACCTGATCATTACCAGGCAGGGATACAGAATCAGTAAGATTTGTGGCATCTGGAGTCACATGATGTGAAGCTCCGGAGTCAGGATACCACGCCTGGTTGTAGAATGGAGAGTAGTCAGTGCCAGCAATCAGTGCCTGAGGCCTTGCACCAGAGTACTGAGATGCCATGACAGGCGCCACAGATCTAGCTTGATTCACAGCTAAAGAACCTGGAGCCCTAAAACCAGGTTGAGTCCACGCATTTGGTTGACTGAAGCTAAAATTTCCAAAGGAGGCAGGAGCACCATAAGGAGGATAGACACCATAAGAGTCTTGAGAGTGTCTGTAGTAGCAATAGCTAGCATCATGACCTGGTTTATAGCATATCTGACATTGCACAGAGTTTCTATAGCCGTTGCGGCCACCACGTCCTCTGAACCTTCCTCCTCTATTGTTTTTGCCACGAGAATAGCTGCCACGACCAAAGCTTTGGAAGTTTCCACCACTGGAGTCAGGGATATCAGAATCTTGGGGACTGAGATTGGAACTTGGCACATTACCTTGAGTAAGGTTCACAGAGACAGTCTCAACAACTTCTTTCTTGGATTTCTCAATTCTGGCTTCTTGAGTGAGGAGAAGCGATTCTAATTCATCAATTGAAATGAAATCAGTCTTAGAGTTAACAGCAGCAACAACAGAGTCAAATTCCGATGGCAACGCCTCAAGAATCAGTTCAATTTGGTCACGATGAAGGACTGGATCACCAATCGACATTAAAGTATCGACGATAGTGCGAACTCGAGCAAGAAAATCAGAAATGGTTCTAGTACCTTTCGAGAGGGAGCGAAGTTCCGATCTGAGTTGGCGAGACCGAGTCTTCATTTGCGTATGGCAGAACGCATGAATTTCTTCCCAGACTTGCCACGAGTGACGAAGGAGAACGAAACGAGAGAGAAGCGAGTCTGAAATCGTGGATAACAACCACGTGCACAACAGCGCATCCTGTTCTTCCCACGCGACGAAGTTAGGGTTCTCACTTCCGGTGTCACGATCGGCAACAGTGAGGTACCGTTCCGATATCTGAGGTGAGACGACAAACCGCACCATTTTCGTGCCACGAAGAACTCCTTCAACCTGTTGTTTCCACTGTCGATAGTTGTTCTCATCAAGCTTGACTGAAATTTTTTGTTTGAAGGTGGAGCTAGCAGCGGCGGTGCTGTCACCGCTTGCGGTGGACTGCGGCGATGGAGAAGCCATGAGCGCCGAGGATCAGAGATGAGCTCTGGATACCATGATAGAAACAGAGAAGCAAAGAGTGAAAGAAAGAGAAGAGAGAGAGAGAGAGAGAGTAGAAGAGAGGGAAAACGAAAACAGAAAGTTGTTATTTTTCAATTCTTTATTCTGTTACAGCCTTTCTTTATATAGAAAGGATAAGGGGATAGAAATGGAATTAGACATTAGTCTAATTCCCTTTTTACAGGATATTACAGAACTACCCTTATAACTCTAATACACAGCTCCTTTAAGCCATGCTGCACCATTGATTCTTCATTGTTGAAGATCTTATAGTTTCAGAGTATCTTTATTCCAATGAAAATGTGCTCTTTGATTTGGAGATTGAGTACATAAATACACTCTACAAATTAAGAAGTATTTTAAGGAATTAAAATAAAATACAATATACATAAAATCAAATAGTATCGAAACTAATAATGATTAACTATTTCGACACTCATCTAGCCTTATTTGTCTTTGCCTATTAGATATTTATCTCCCACACTATTCTCACTGCTGAACTTTTAAACCTATGAAATGAGTACTAGTACTTCATTTGTTGGTTTGAAATTATGAAAAATATTCTTCTACTTCTAACCTTTTTAATCTTCTCTCATTATTGCAAATGTAGACAACAGGACCACAACTTATGGGAAGATCAGCTGCATCTCCTTCTGCTGCAACGAGTGCCACTTCTTTTGACAATGCAACAGCTTCACCAATTCCATATGCCAATTCACCTAGGTCTTCTACAACTATGATGAATACGCCATCTCCTCAGCAGCAAACCTCACAACTGCAGCAGCAACAGCCAACAGCTCAACAACAACAACAGCAACGGCAAAAACTGATGCAGCAGTTACCTCAACAGCAGCAACAGCAACTTCTTGCTCAGCAGCAGCAACAGTTCAGGCAATCTGCAATGCAAGGAATGGGGCAGGTAACATTTCAAGATTAGGGTTCTGCATTGAGCGAATACAACCTTGAAATGACCTAAAAAGAACTAGCCGTTTGTTTAAGATTTTTAAAAAACATTTTTGATGTAAATAATTTGAAGATTATTCTTTAGAGATTTAAAAAAAAAACAAAACAAAACTATGAAAAGATATTCAAATTGATAAATTATGCATGTCTATAATTTTTCATTAATATGGTGGCAAAAGCATAGACATCAGTAATTATGTTTTTTTTTTTTTTTTCCATTTAATAAAAATGTTTTTATTCAAAAGCTAACCAAAATAGCCATTTCATTTTTAACATCAAAATTATTTTTTAACAAAATTATTTTTGAAAATAGCTTACACACTAACATAACTAGAACATCAAAAATGGTTTGTTAAGAATCTTAAACAAACAGGCCCAAAGTAAATATATGTTTTCTAACTTCCTCAAGTCTGATAGTCATTTTGTGGACAAGGGACACTCTCTGGAGCATGTATCTCTGCTGGTTTTTAATATTAACTTGTATTCTATTCAAAGATAAAAGTTACTTTTGAAAGCCTGACTGGTCGGTTGGCCTTGATTAATCAGGAATTAGTGTTTCACTAAATTATACTTTCTTTCTAATAGGTTTCCTCTTATTATTTCTAAATTATTGTGTCTCCTGATGCACTTAGACATGTTCATATTGTTTCAGTAAATTATGAGTGATCAAAAGAAAAAAAAGTAATAACTTGAGGATATACCGTTGGGAAGTTTAACCACCAAAAATACATGCATAGACATATTAGCAACGAACTAGAAACTCTTTCCTTTCTTGGCAGTAACAAGCTTTTCTTTCCTCCACAGATGCAAGGGCAACATCAAATGCAATTTTCTTCACAACTTGGGCATCAGCAATTTCAGAGTAGGCAGCAGCTTTCTTCGGCGCATATGCAGCATGGCCTTGGTCAAGCTCAACTCAATCAAGGAAATCAGATGACTCGTTTAAGCCAGTTTTCTGGTCATGCTAACAATGCATTATTTAGTGCTGCTCAAACAACACCAAATACCCAGATGGTATGATTGGCATATCATATATTATTTAAATCCAATAAGTAAACAACAAAAAAATCTCACCTAGCAGAGTTGCCTATTTTAGCAGTAACATTCACTAGTACCTAATTTTCCCCCTTTGTATCTGTGTTTGTTAATATTTGTGTTTCTTGCTAATCTTCTTATCGAATAGGGGAGAGTCGTATTATATCTGTGTATGAGTCTCGTGTGGGGCGTGTAATTACAGATTAGATATGGCTTTTCAAAAGCGTTTGCTCTCTAAAGCACAATCAACCATTTTTCGTTATTTTATTACAAGTTTAGGGTTTGTGTTAAAAGGATGGAAAACAGGTAATCATATTGCTCCCCTATTACAAAATGTTATGGGGAGCATGTCCTTTTTCATACTGCTGAAGCGTTCTGCAGGAAAAGGGCATTAATATCTTCTTGGGTTTGCATTAATATCTTCTTGGGTGAGAAAAATGGGCCGTGATGAAGATGTTCTTATTGAAAATGGAATTACATTTAACTTAACTGATGCATAATTTGTGGCTGACCAGACAAAATAATATACCATCTAACCATACTGTTAGTGTTAGTGCTTGCTTGATGGAAAATATTTATTTATTGAAATGTAAATTGAGCTTTCTGAAACCTCGTAGTACTCCTGAGAACAAATATCATTATATGTTTTTGGATTTGATTTATGTATTTTGGGATGTTGTTTTTTGCCTTTCTCTACTTGTCACCCTGTTTGAAAATATTACAAGTTTTATATCTAATGATGTGCTGTTCTCGTGTTTCTCTGTGCTGCACAATCTGTTAATTTGCTTAGTTCAACAATTACTTCTATGATGATTTTTGCTTCATAATCTCAGATTCCCAACATTTCAGCCGGTATATCTTCACAGTCTCATCTGCCACGGATGCAGGTTTGTCTTTCACGTTCTCTGCCACATCTAGCATTATTTTGTTTTTCATGAAAAGTATAAATAGAATGAATAGTTGTGTCGGTTTGCCTATTGAAACTTTGTTCTGCATTTTTTATTTCCTCAGTATGGATTATCTGGAAACAATCCTCAGCGAAGTCATCCATCCCAGATGTTGACTGATCAAAGTATGACTTCATTCCTCAATGTCATTTATCATATGTTTTACTTGTCTTATTAGTGAAATCATCACTGGGAATTTTCGTTGTAGTGTTTAATATGGGAGGTGGCAACCCGGGCGGTATGATGTCCTTACAACAACAGCAACAGCAACAGCAGCAACAACAACACAATTCACAAGGTGCATATGGTGGCATGGCATCAAATGCTCAGAATCTACAATCTGGTATGATGACACTTCAGAACGCACAACAGAATCATCCCAATTTCTCTCAACAGAGACAACAAAATCAACAGTGATAGGACTGGGCATGGTTGGATTCGGTTTAGAATGAATTATCAAACCATGTTGCTCTAAAAACACGACTCACAAAAACAGAAGCAAACTGCTTTGTTGTTTTCTATGTTCTTTTGGATTGCCAAACTGTTACGATTTTGTAAAATAGAGCTCAACTGAAAAAATATAGGATTCTTTTTGGATTCTGAAAAAGGGTAGACTGAGATAGAATTTTTGCAGTGTCACCCTTTCAAATTAATTTGTTTGTACCGGAAAGATACATTTATAAAAGAGAAAATGGGTGATGCACTGACGGTGTAAAAAAGTTTTACACTGTCAACCAATCATAACTATGAATCAGGACAAGTCAGACTGTAATTTTTAAAAAGTTTACATGACATGGCAAAATGATTTGTTTCTATTGAATGATAATGTAAATTTTTTTTACATGAATAATGTTTTTTCTTTAAATTCTTCATAAAAACATAATAGTGGCTCAAGAAATGGAGGGCATAACATGAATAAGATGCAAGACGAAAAGGGATCTTTTGCAATTAAGATGAATCTAACTAAAGCATTATGATATGCTTAAGTTGGAATTTTATTTGGAATGCTCTGAATGAAATTGGCCTTCTAATGGAGTTAGTGAATGTTGTTATTTAAGCCTATCAGTATAATTGCTCGAGATGTCATTTCACCGTATCTCTTTGCTATGTGTATGAATAAGTTTTCTCACTTAATTTGAGTGATTGAAGAGGGTTGGTAGAAAATATTTCAGGCACATGGTTGTCTTTAAGAGCGTGTAAGATGAGCTATCGCACAAGATTTGAAATTTGTCATGGTTAAATATTGATTAAATAGAACCTCATAAACATTTGTAGTTAAATCATAATTAAATAAAATCTCTAATTATTTTATTACAGTTAAACTGCAGTTAATTTATACAAGACTTCCAAAAAATTATGACGATAATGTTCAAATCTATGTATCTCCTCTAATGTATGCGTGATTTACATCTACTTGAAACACTTAGTGGTGAGCAAATGGATTGTCTATAACATCTATTTTGTACACCTAGTGGTGAGCAAATTGTGTAATGCAAACCCGTAATCAATTTTGCTCTTTGTCTAGGTTGAAGGTAATAGCTCTTGTCAATATAATGTGGTTTGAGAATAAAATGGCAGAGGAAATATTTGTTTAAGTAGTTCTCTTGAAAGGTTCATATGCTCTTTAGTGCCATTTTGATGATGAGATAGTACAATCAAAGAAGCAAAAGTAGCAAATAACAAAAAAAAAAAAAAAAAAGAAAAAAAAGAATGATAATATGTAGTAAGTGATGAAGTAGAAAGAAGAGAGATTCCTATTTATAAACGAGTTCTAATCAATTAGAAGCTGTCTAAATAGATTAGAGTATTTATGCAATCTCGATTGGGTGATTAAAAATGGTTGCAAGCTTCTTGTAATCTTTGGGCCTGACACATCTCGGGCCAGATTTCTTTTTGCAAATTCTTTTTAATTTGCTGACCCCTTTTTCTTTTTGACATTCACTTAAGTGTATATATAGTGGTGTAAAATAAACATTACAAGTAAAATTGATAATTTAACACTTGTCAGAAAAGTAAACAAAGTTTTTCTTATCAATTTCTAACAACTCACTTATTTTTTATTACTTTACAAATATTTAGAGAGTATTTTTTCCTTTGCAGTTTTGAGAATTAATTAGTCTTTCCATTTCTAGAATCTCTATGATTTTTTTTATACGAGGAGCATTTTCGATCTCTTTCTCTAGAGTTTTCTTTTTGAGAATTCTTCTAAAAATTTCTTCATAGATGGAGCCATCTCCTCACATTATAGACTGAAGAGAAAAACTTTTTGAATTCTTTAGATAAATGCTTTAGATAAAAATTCTTTGGGCAGATCCTACAAATATCCATTAACATTTTATTTTAAAAATCTATATTTTCTATCAAAAAAAAAAAAAGAAAAAAAGAAAAAGCACTAATATTTCACGTATAGAATAATAATACGCCTAAAAAGCTATAAAGTTCAACTTAAATTATGATATAAAATAATAATACTTCTTCGTAAGTAATAAAATAATATTTCACATTTATTATGATATAAAATAATAATACTTCCTTTGTCAGTAAGAATATGCCTAAGGTCAACTTAAATTATAATACTTCTTTGAGAGTAATGTTCTTGACTGGTTAAATACTTAATAGACTAACATTGAATTTATCTCAAATTCATATCATTTGATTCAAAATATAAATTAGTGCACACACTAAGAATAAGATACAATCTTTGATCTTCATTTTCATTATATTCATCTTGAATATTAAACTAGTTTGAGTATTGAAGTGTTAACAATGTAGGTCCACCTCGCATCACCATAAAAGAGATTGCAGTCACCGTTCAAGACCACTAATTTTTCAATTATATCCACTTATAATTCCTAAACAAAACTAAAGCATCTATTTCTGGTTCTAGAACGGAATAGTGACATATATGTGGAAAACGACTTCTGATTCCTATAATTTTCAGGAAATCACGTCGACTTCATAACACCATCTAACAAACTAAGAAGTTCTAGATCTAGATTCTTGCAGTTCAGATCCAAACCTCTGATTTACCAATTGATAACTTCCTTAGGTAACTGAATCAAGAACAAATCAATTATCAATTTCCTTATTTTTCGCAAAATCACAATCATTTTCCGTCTTCATCGTTCACAACCTCTTCAGATCTCAAAATCGAGGAGCGGTCAGAAGTGAACACTGAGATTTGTCACGGTCTATTCGGTCAATCACTATTTCTGCCTCGATTTCTTAAAATTCCATATTTTAGGTTCTCTCGAGAACTCCACAATAGAGTAGAAGAAAGGATCTCAAATTTAGATTTAGGCTTGCTCCGGGGTTTGAAGGAAAATTCCATGAAGATCAAGCTAGAAATATGCGATTTATTCTCCAACCTAATGTCACCTGTATTTTCCACCGCAGTCGAGGTACTTGTCAGGGCGACATTAAAGATGCAATAAGTTCATAGTTAACTTCAGGCATGTGTAAGGTTCTGAGACACCCTCTATGGGTACCAAAGGATCTTCGACTGGTGGAAGGGTTTCTCTATATCAAATCCCATGTTCTTATTATAGCTTGGCCCAATCATATCAACGAAGGCCATCCCGTGGGCATCAAATGGAGAGCAAGGGCATTCAAGCACAAAAGCAACATCTCTTAAGTGGAACCGCCTAACGTAGATAAGCTGAATATTAAGTCCTCAAGTCCAGGCTAACTAAAAAAAATGGAAATGACTGACGATGCAATTAGAGAGAAGTTGTCCCAGACTCTGGTTATGAGGGTGTCAATAAGCTGTAATTCTAAACTTCCAAAAGAAATCATTGTTCCAAAAGAAAAATTGGACAGACACTTGAGCTCATGTGAATTACTTGAGGCAGATACCCACTTCAAAAGGGGAAAGAAGACAAAGGGCCTTGGCTCCGGTGATCAAAAAGTGCCTCATAAAATTATTGGACACAACAATTTGACGAGCCCAAAGTTTTAATGGTCGACCTCAAGCTACATCCTTGGAGAAGTCAACCATCCAACCATATATCAGTAAGAAAATGCAAGGCAGGGCACCTCGACACCATATCCAACCTAAGAAGGTGCTTTGAAGCACGAAGCATGCTCTACCCGGTGCCTTGAGGAAGAACAACAACCAAAGATCCAAATAACGTCCATCCATCCCAGAGTCACCGTTGAAGGTTTATCTATTTAGTCATTTCATTGTTTTTTGGAGAAACCTCATCCCGAAGGAATTGTGGTCCCTCATATTGGCCCATATTTGTTGAAACTAGAGACAAAATTGACTCCTCCACATTCAAAACGGGCTCAACGTCTACATGGTGATCCACCTTGTGTAGAGAAGCAGAAGTTTCTATAGCCAAGGTAGGAGAAAGAGTAGTGTTCACTAGAGGAGTAGAGGCAAAGGTAGAAGTTCTTGTATGCACCACAGTCTTAATACCGTGAGCATTGGCAAGGTTGTGGAACAACTTCAATTTGATTATTTTTTATCCATTCTATCTACAAAATAAAATTACACATGTCAAAAAAAGCATGAAAACTCAATTCTCACAAAAAAAATTCCTTCTCATCTCTTGGTTAACTTCACTAAAAATAGCATGGGTATCAATTCTCCTTTTCTTAACATAGGCAAAAGGCATCTCATAAGGGTCGAGCCCTTTGTCATAGCCAACCCTTGAAATTAGGATTGAATTTTCTCCTTTACCGTCACCTTGTTTGGAGAAAGAGAACTCGATTTGGTACAATAGGAGTGAGCAACCTAGTGAGTCGTGAGGGTGAGAGGCTTCACTAAAAAAACTCCTAAGAAATTTCCCCTGTTAGGTCTGTGATTTTATGATTGGAAACAATTTTGGTAAACCATGTTTCATTTGGGAAAATATGTATCACAACCAGATATTGAACAAAATGTTGTGACATCTTGAACAACAGTCATAGCAGGTGCTGCTGTCTCCAGATGTTGAGTAAGATTTTATGACATCTTTGCCAACTGATATAGCATATTCTGGTGTTACTTCCTTAACATATTTAATTTGATTTTCTGAGATTCTCTTGGATACATCTCACTTATTTGTGCAGGTCAAGAAGATTTTATTTGGAAAATCTCCAGTTGTATATTAGTTTCTAAAATTGGATGTTGAGACAATTTAGGAAACTTATAATGTGTTGTTCCAAGATTCAAGGATATTTTTCTGCATAATTGGTACAACCATCAACTTGTGGATCTACAAAAAATTGGGCAAAGAATTTGAAGCCCGTGGACAATTGAGGTCTTTAAAAGGAAAAACTTAAACCTAGTGAAAGGAGTGAAAAAAAATAAGGAGAAGTTATTCTACAAGAGTCTTAGGGCTTATGAGTCTTTTTCAAAGTACCGTGTTTTTGTGTATGTCACTCATGTATCATGTTGATACATAGAGTTTGACTGATAGTTTATTGTTCATTGTCAATCACTCATGAGCTTTCAAGCAAAGAGTGGATTGTGTGTAATTGGAAGTGTGATCTTCTATTTTGATATTTTTTTTATCACTGAGGTGATTGTGGAAAGTGAGAGGGTGTTCTCATATATAGGAGGTTCTTAGGTATAAATTTCATAAGGTAGTGATTAGGAAATAAGTTGTAAAATAGGATTGTTTAGCTTTGAAATAATACTATCATAGTGGATTTTCTTCCCGACTTGGATGTCTCTGGAGTAGGTGATGTTACAATGAACTGGGTTAACAATTGACTGTGTCGTCTTACCTTCAGTAATTTACTTCTGCATAATTTATTGTTTGGTAAAAGTTTTCTGTCAGCTAATGATGTCTTAACATCTATCTTGAAATTGTATTTTTATGTTGGGAGATCAGTCTTAATATCTATTGAAAGTGCAAGAATTTCAGCCCCAGTCCAGAGTAAATGGGTGGAACCAATGATTGGACGAATGAAAGTAAATAAGCCCTTGATTACGAAAGTTGTCCAGGGCAGTACGCCTCAGATAAAAAAGATAAAAAATAAGCTAAAAGAGGGCTTTTAGAATTTGTGCTCGGCACATAGTTGGAATACTCTAATGTATGCATATGATCCCAAATGATGTTGGAAAGGAGGAACTTTTAAATGTTTCAGAACGGCTTCCTCAAATTTAGAAAAGGGCAACCGAAGTCCTATTCTTGTTAACAAGCATTCATGAAATGAGATCATGCAGTCATCAAAATAACTGGATATCCTCTTTTCTTCTGATAATGGAAGAGCTAAACCACTTCAAAGGGTTGCCAACTGCATCTCCAGGAGCCCTGAGGAAGTTCCCGCTACTTTTGCATCACCCTGCCATGTTCCAACGCAGCTGGCCCACTTTGAAGGTTCAAGATGGCCAACACATCAGCATCGCTAGGCTCACAGCCACCATTCTACAGAGGGAGCCTAATGTAATCTTTAGCGTGTTCTCTTCTTTGTAAATTGGTCATACCTACTATTTCGACAAGATGCAAGGGGCATACGGACTTCAGCGCGATTTGTTCCTCCACCAATATTTTATATAAGGGCACCTAAAGACCCATAATAAGAAGTTTTTTCTCCAAAGAATTCCCATAGACCCATTCTAATTCAAAATCGGCACATATGGGTATGATTTTCTGGTCATATGTGATTGTTACTAAGATAATGGAGATTAGTGTCAAAGAATGCTCCCAATTTGGAAGCACGTGAAGTCTCAACTTTAGAATCCCTCACTAAATCAGTCATGCTACCACTGTGTAAGGCAAAAATTTGAGTTAGAAAGGTACTTGGTTACGTGGAATCGATGAAGCAAGAGGAATGGAAAAAGGCAAAAGCTTTAAGGGAAGCGTTGAATCACTTCTAATGATATTCTCAACGAAGAAGGAACAAAGGCGTTTTCTAAATAATAACTATGAATTGAATGATAAAGGTCGCTAAAAAATTCAAAATACTCAACTCACCCTATTTATAAGCAACACATGAAAGGATGAGATTAACTATAAAAATAAATCACAAGGTCAACGGTTAGATTTATACTCATGGATATACGACAACTCGAGTGCTCTATAAGTCGCACCACACCCTAGTTGGTCACGTCATTACACATTTCAGAAAAGTGTGACGAAGCATTTCAATGATGGAACCACAATAAATGTGCATGTTTCCCATTATGTCATTTTAAATAACTGATCCCGAGCGTTTCAATTTCATTTTACATTGAATCACATCATGGAGGCCGGTCAACGTTACTTAACGTTCTCCTAGCTCCTTTAGTGTTCGGTCAAGCCTTGGATGCAACTATTTTAGACTGGACAAAGGCCCAATTGACCAAGGCCCAATCCATCTCAAATCCACTTCACTTGACCCCAAAGTATTAATTAGTTCACATGTTAAGAGATCGTAACCACCGTTCTAGATCACCAGTTTTCCAAGTGTATCCATTTCTGTTCCCCGAATGGAACTAAATCATCCATTTATAGTTCTGAAGCAGAACAAGTTGAAGGTGCGAGAAACACAAGAAAAATGAGTTTGAATTGGGTTGCACCAAATATAATTTTTTCGCAACTCAAACACAAAACTAACAAGTGAATAAAAATATATGAATACAAATTTCATCTTAGTTCACTGTTAACTAAGTTACTCCAGTCTACCTCTTTATTAATTGGCGATTCTTGGAAAATCTTCTCTATTATATTATTATTTTTTATGATTAAATTTCTTGAAAGAGTAAAAAAGAAAAATCTTTATATGTCAAAAAAAGTTTTTTAAAACATTTTTTTTACATGGACATTTTTCAAATTTGTCCCATATATCAGGGGCATCTTTAATCTAATACTAGGACCACTTATCCAACCAACATACATCAAATAATTTTTTTTCTAAAGGGGTCAAATAAAATTGTATGATGTTAAATATCCGTCTCTCAAACTTTGTGGATTTAATCCGATTTTGTATTTTTTTTCTTCATTAAAATAATTGAAATAGCTTCTCCCATACAAAGTTAAATCTAAATTGTAGTATTTACAAAATAATTTCTTAATTCTCACCAGCTTTTCAAAATATACCAAAAAATACTCTCGGTAATTTTTCTTTATTTCATTATAAATATGTTTACAATTCAATATAGTAATATTTATTATTTTTGTTATTACTGTATTTTTATTGATTAACTTTTACTCTATTCAATATCTTCATTAAATATAATTAATAAGAACAGTTAAATAAATATATTAATTTTAACATTAAAACTAATTCATCTTATAACTTTTTAAAATTTACTCATCTAATATATTTTTTAAGAATTAAGTATAACTTAAATAAGATACTTATTAAAACGGATAGAGTAGGTATACTTGTTTCCTCTAATACTTTTTTATTTCATATGATTTTTTTTTAATAATTAAATATTTTTTTAATGATAAAATTAAAATTATTTAAGAAAATATTTTTATTAGTTGTAGTTAGTGACAATTATGTAGAATGAAAATTAATAAATAAAACTATATTAAAAAGAAATGACAATTAAGTAGAAAGAAAAATATAAATGAAACAAGTATATTATCATTATTGAAAGGATGCTTTTGATAATTAATATCCACATTGAAAAATGATCTATTGACAAAGAGTGTCTTGAATTAATAGCTGTTTTTATTGATGGGTGACACAACATTTATGGTCATTTAACTAGGTGAGTAATAGTTGAAGATAGTTTAGTTAACTCAATGAAAGGTTAGATAGTTGTCTTAACAAAAAATGAGAGAAGTCACATCCTTGCAGCTCAATAATAAATGACAATTTCTCTTTCCACTCTTCAATCAAAAATCCTACAATGAAAAGATTTTTTATTTTTTTTTATATTTTCTAAATTGCTTCTTAAGATTAAAATAATATTTTTGGTGTATAGTTTCATTCTATTTAAAGGAGAAGAATAGAATTAAAAATATACTTTTGATTGTAATTAAAAGTATATTTTTAATTTGGGCAGCGGGAATAATGAATTTTCTACTACCTTATAAATTTTATATATAATCATTTTTGTGCGACTGTTTCAATCGATAGATGATATTTTTAGGATGTTGCAACGTCCTTCTGGACATTGAAGTGTAATGTTTGATGTATCTTTCAATCCTTAATGTTTATTTATTTTATGATATGAAATGTATTTTAAATTTGTGCAATTGATATTATTCAATATTGTTTTTCTATTTTTTATTCAGTATAATACCGAAAATATTAATTTAAGTATAAATCAAAAATATATTCATATTTTAATCTACATATTTTAAAAATTTGGTGCGTCTCAAAAATATATTTTAATTTTAAGAAATATTTTAGATATTTCGCATAATTCACGAAAAAAAATATAAAATAAAAAAAGAAACTGCCTAATAAACTGCCACCCAACATTTAACTCTCTAGGTCCAGTAAAAATAAGCATTTAAATCTAGGAACGAATTTATTATTACTCCACCCATGGCCATAGCACATGGAAGAGAAGAAAAGTTAAAATGAATTAGTAATTCCAGAGTTTGAGAAAACCATGCATTGCCAATATCTTTTCTTAGGAGTGTAAAAAGTAAAAACTCTCAAAAAAAGTTTTTTTCTTAAGAAATGTTTTTTTTAGAAATTGTATAAAATTAAAGGGCACAAAAAAGTATACGAAAGAAAAATAAGTTAGGAATTTTTTAATTGAATCTCTCCAAATCACTAAGTTCACAAACTCTCGATTTTAAATTATTATTCCATTCATTTTAAAACAAGTCTTATGTTTAAAAAAATTATTTGTCATAAAACAAATGTTACTTTTAATTTGTAATACAATTTTAAAATTATTATTTTTATTTGGGGGAGGGATGAAACCCAAAAAAGAAAAACAACTACAAAGAACTAATTTAAAAATTTAAATTCACAAAATTTAAAGTTAGGATATCCTGTAATTACGAATGAGCTTTTACATATATGCAGAAAAAGCTTCTCCTCACACTTTATACCGGCTAACTTGTGGTAACCTATTTGATTTTCTGTAAGTACGAGAAACCAACACAACGTCATAAGCTTTTTAATGTCTCTAAGGATAGTCACACACTCCACTATATTAGTTCTCCCTTCCTCTATAAAAGTCACAACTTTTAGTGAATAAACATTTAACTATACTCTTAGCAAACTGTAATATGGTAGGATAACTGACTTGGGTTTTGCGATTTATCGTAAATGTTGCGGATAACAAGAGTCGTCACCAGGTTTTCTTTTATCCAATAAAAGAAAGAGTGAAAAGAACAAGAAATACCTTTTGAGAATTTTCTTGAGTTAGGGGGTAGGTTATGGAAAGGGAAGGTATTAACACCATTTTCATCCGTAGTTATCTACGAGCTCTTAATTGCTAGCTCACTTTGAAAATACTTTGTGTTTATGTATGTTTCAAAATATTTTGAAAATGCCTAAGTGCGACAATTTTGTAATGATTCTCGTATCGTTGATAATGTAAACAAAATGTTTGTTTTGAAAATATTTATGAAGGAGAGTGTTGTTTTGAAAAGTGAGGTGCGAAGATTGTTTTAGTTTATGAGCAAGCGATTATGAGCGGTCTACCTACTCAAAAAGTCTTTGTTCTTTTTCTCCTCCTTTAGATAGTGTTATCCTACCATTAGTTAGTAAGAAGTCCTATCTTGGATGTGAGAGACAATCGTGAATCATCGTACAGTCATAGAAGGAAACTTGTAGGATGCTTTATCATTTGTTGTAAGGGACTAAGATTGTTTACCGAAGACAACATCGAAGGGTCATCGAGGGACTACGATCTTTTAACCGAGAGTCTTTGCTAAAGCATTCTACATTCGGCGGACATAACTACTTTTATTCGAGGCAACAAGTGAGGTTATCCTAGAGGTGCGCGTGTGCGAAGTGTTTTGATTTCAAGTATTTGTCTTGTGATTAGGTTTTCTAATGATTGATTTTAATCTTGCCATACAAACTATAATTACTAGCAGTAATAAGGAAAGCGGTAAATTGCAGAAATTAAATATCTTACGCTATTACAATGATTCGGGAGTGGGGGTACAAGTTTATGAATGGGGAGAGGAAAGCAATAAACTCTAATTATCTATTACAAACTTTTGACAGTTACATAATTGTATTAATGCTATAAATAAATAAATGCGCGGAGATAAAAAGAGGAAAGATACAAAAAAAACCTAAAAATCTTAAGTATTTTAAGAAAATATTTTGTTGTTTCTTTGTTTAGGAAAAATTTGAAACGTGAATAAAAAGTTAGACCTAATTCTAATTTAATTATTTTAAAATAAAATAAGGTGTAATTAAATTAATTAAATCTTTATTATCAAAAATTAAATTAACTAATTAAAGTCTAAATAATTCTAAGTATTTAGAAAATATTTTTTGGTGTTTTATTTAGAAAAGATATTCTAATTGTTTTTATCTTGTAAACTAATTAATAAAGCAAAGTGATTTAAATTAAATTTTATTTATAAAAAAAAACTAAATTAGTTAATTAAAATCTAAGTCTATTTTTTATGATTATATATATATATATATATATATATATATATATATATATATATATATATATATATATATATATATATATATATATATATATATATATATATATATATATATATATATATATATATATATATATTTTAAATAAAAATAATTAAAAGAAAATAAAATGATTAATTAAATTAAATATAAAAAAAATAAAATAAATGGGCCAGTGTTTGTACAAAGTAATCATGGGGGTGTTGGTAGACGTCCAGGCCCAAAAAAGTTTTTTTTTTGTTTGAATCAGAAAAATAATATAAAAGTGGAATGGGTCTGCATGATGAAAGGAATTTGGGAGGATGAAAATAAGCAAAACTGAAATAAATCAAAAAAATGCAAAAGGGAGATTCACTATGGTTCGGACCCGCGCTCTTGAGGTAAGAAGTAACCGTGTACGCACGCGCTTGCCACTGGGGTGGCTGTTTCATCCGGTCATTATACCACTTGCATTAAATATAAAATAAATCAAGTCCTGAAAATTTGAATTTGTCATCTTCTTCTTCCTCGCGCCAGCAACAACAACAACACCTTGTTGATTCTTGAAAATGCTCATTTCTCAACCAAATCAAAAAATATAAACATCAAACTTGCTTAACTTTTAATCACGAATCCAACCATATAAATTTCAAAAGCTATAGATCAATGGTTAGGATGAATTTTGTTTGATACCAAACTGAACCCTAAAATTTCAGAAACTTCAGTTTCATAATTCTCATCACATAGTCAATTAAAATGAAAACTAAGGACATGATTAGCTTTGAGGAAATGATATCTATATTTTATCTTTTGAAATCAAAAGTAAATGATGTATGGATAAGAATATCAAATTTAGAGAAACTTACCTCTGAAGTGAGAATCGAGTTTGGAGTTAGAGCACTTCTGGAGATGTTGAGATGATCTGGATAGCTTCACTGAACTCCCAGGAAGCTTTTGCAATGCTTACCTTGGATTGAGAGTGCCTCAATTCTTCTGGGCAAGTCAAGTTGCAGAGTTCTGTTTTTGAGTTTGGAAGATGTTGAAAATGGTGTTACAGTGATGAAACAGGCCTCTGGATGAGTCCTACATGAGTTATAGAAGCTTTGTAAAGGATTTAGAATGAAAACGCACGAGGGGATCGAGTGTTTCGTGTTCAAGGTCAGAATTTGAAACAATGGAGTTTTATATGGAGCTTCTGATCTTGAGAGGTTTTTTGAGGTTGTGAATTCGTGTGTTAGCTTGTAAATACTTCCTTTATTTATAGGCAAGAGGTTTGAGGACCTGAAGTAACCAGAAATTCAAGATAGCATGTTATGGTTTTGATGCTTGATTTTGAAGTAACTTGCAAAGGCATGATTCCAATGCAATGGTACAATGTCTCATAGGGAGGTTATGAGCTGTAGGCATGTTGCTTCTTGCTTTGGAATTGTGTGTGTGCAGAAGGAACAAATGAGAGGCTCAAGGAGAGTTGACAAAATTCATAAAGCATGCTTTATGTAAATGATAATGGTGCCTTTGTACCATAAATGGAAAAATCATTTAAACAATGGCTCAAACACTTGGATAATGATTCAATCAGTTGTGTAAACATTTAATTATGGGGAGATTTGCAAGTTAGAAGCCTGTAAAAACAAGATTATGCAACATGGCTTGGAGATTTGATCTTATGTTCATCACAAAATGACTTGTATTTCAAAAATGGATGCCCAACTTCATGCCTTTGAATCTCCTAGCTCAAGCATGATAGAATTGTGTTCTTGGAAATTTTGGAAAGCTTGAAATATTGTCTGCAACTTTCATTTTGTGAGTTTTGGCTAAATCAAATGGGAACTTGGTGGAAAGTGGCCATAAAGAGGACAAAAATACGATCAAAACTTGTAAAACATTTTTTAAGTGTTGGATAAAAACATCCTAACTTCATGAGCTTATATCTCTTAATCCAAACACTTTTTGGAAATCAACCTGTTGTACCCCAAATTTTGACCTAAGATACCATCTCCCATCTGCATCATTACATTGCAAGTGTTTTGACCTATTTTTATCAATTTTCAAAGCAAATTTTAAATTCATAACTTTTTCAAGTCAAGAGCTGTTTATTTTTTAACGCTAAATTTATTAACTGATCAATGCTTAAATGATGTTTATTTAATTATTTATTATTCTGAATTTAAATAATTGGAATTGATTTTCAGTTATTCTATAATTTAAAGAATTATAAATAATAAAGTAAATATCTGAAAAGAAGTTTATTAATTGATCAACAATGTTTATCTAATTATTTATTATTCTAAGTTTAAATAGTTGAAATTTTATTTTCAGTTATTATAATTTAGAGAATTATAAATAATGAAGTAAATAATTGAAGAGTTTATTAACTGATCAACAATGTTTATTTAATTATTTGTCATTCTAAGTTTAAATAGTTGAAATTTCATTTTCAGTTATTATAATTTAGAGAATTATGAATAATGAAGTAAATAATTGAAGAGAAGTTTATTGATCAATGATGTTTATTTAATTGTTTATTATTCTGAATTTAAGTAATTGAAATTTATTTTCAGTTATTATATAATTTAAAGAATTATAAATGATAAAATAAACAATTGGAAAGAAGAAAAGAATTAATGGGTAAAATAATAGAATTTTTATTCATCTTTATTCTAATTATTACAATTGTTATTTAAATACTGTATTATTTGCAAAATATTTACAATGACAATTATATAAAATGTTTAAAGTAAAATAAAAACTATTCTAATTTTTCCTAAATTCTAAATCTTCATCTTCTATCCAATACTTCTTTAATGCCCATTTGATTTTTACCTGCAAAGAATTAAAAGAAAAAAAGTCAGAAATAAATAGATAATTAAAAGCAGATGATTAATTTAGCGTTCATCATTAAAAGCAAACGGTTGGAATCAGTTTTTACCCTCTTTGCAAATCACGGGATTTCTCTCGGTTCACAAAAAGGGATGAATTTTATTGACAAATATGAATGCACAAATTTAAATATGCACAAATTCACTCTTGTCAAAATTGCATTTGTCAAAATAAACTGCATAATTAAAAATCAATTGCACATTTCAAAAGCCAACTGCATATTTAAAAAAAAAGCAACAGCATATGCAAGTATGCAAGTCAAGTTTCAATTTTTCAAAAGCCAACATGTAACGTAAACTACCCCAAGTATGGAAGAAGTCAAAATACAAAGGCTCTACTGTATAATGCAGTTGACAAAGAGAAGCATGCAGTTTAAAATCAAATATGCAAGCAATGTATTTTCTAATTCTCATCATTTTCCAGCTTATGCTTTTTCAGAACAAGTACAGTATATCACATTTTAATGTCAATCTGTACTAAGAGAGAGAAGAGAGAAAGAGTGTGGGCTTTTACAGGTTTTGGCTTAGGCAGAAAAAGGCATAAAAACAGAATAGCAGCAACACAGTACAGAAAAGGAAGTATACAAAAAGAATAGAAACAAACTAATGTAGCAGTATAATGTGCAGAAGTGTCAAAGGAGAGGATAGTTAAAAAAGATACCAAACCTGAGCTATCAAATAGAGCCAATGCCAGCAAAACTTATAACAACAACAAACCTTAGAAAAAGGGAGAGAGTTTACAACCTGTCTTCAAGCTTTCAAAAAACAAAAACTGTCAAACAAATACAAAAACAAAATTCTCAAGGTCTCAAAGCAAAGCCAGAACCTGCTGTCTCAAAGACCAAACCAACAACCATGGCCTAAACCACAAACCTGTTTCCATAACCTGTTAAACCATGTCAAACCAACAACCTTGGCCTAAACCATAGAACCTGCTGTCTCAAAAACCAGAACCTGCTGTCTCAAAGACCAAACCAACATAAACCTTATGGCCTAAAAAAACCATAAAACCTGTCAATCCATACAAAGGCCAAACCTGAAGCAAAACCAACATAAACCTTATGGCCTAAAAAAACCATAAAACCTGTCAATCCATACAAAGGCCAAACCTGAAGCAATCCAACCAAAACCAAAGCCAGAATACCAAACAATACAAATTTATCCATCCAACGTCCAAACCCATCAGGCCTCAGAGTTATCGTCATAGGCCAATAACTCAAACATACAGAAGCAAAGCAAAAGGAAGAAGAAGGCAAGCTAGTCAAAACAAACATTTCAACAGTAGCATGTTCAAGGCAACCAGAAAGGTCTCAGAATATTCATCATAGGCCAACAATAAAAAAGGCGACAGAATCACAACAAAGAAGAAGAGAGGGAAAGTATTCAAGCATCCAAGCATTCAAAAGGCAACTCAGAAGCATACAACGAGGCAATAGAAGAAGAGAGATATAACATAAGGTTCTCAGGGCCAAGTCATCATCAAACCACAAAATAAAGAATTAAGAACGAAATACCAGGCTCGTCACTGTCTTCCCCGCTGTCTTGGCCGCCCTAGCTTGTCTCAACCTTTCCTCCTCCGTCTCCAGGTAACGATTTCTCCCTCTCTTATTTTCAAATACCTCAATAATCACAATAATTTGAAGTCAGAAGCAAAATGGACACAAAATCATAACATGCAGTAACCAAAAACCCTAACGAAATAAAGGATGAAAATTGTACCGTGAATCTGTCGCCCTAGCGCCTCGTTGGAGGGAAGAAGAAGGTGGAGGATGCTGGTGGCCATGGGCAAGGGATTCAGAGGCGAGAGAAGAAGACGAATCAAGGACGCATGAATAAGCAAGCGGCGCCTCTGTCAAAACCTTAACCCTAATCTATTTTTTCCCCAAAACTAAAACAATGTTTACCCTAAAACAAATTATGAAATAATGTTTGGACCTTAACCCTTTTCCCTGCCTGAGCCCAAACGAATTCCTTAAGCGCACCCCCCATTTCTGTTTTTTGATGGGCCCTTTAAAAACCCTTTAGCCCATAATTCGTTTATCTGACCCCTTATTTCTAATACACCTCTGCCTATTTTTTTCTCTTTTAGTTTTTTTAGAATTTTGTTAATTTAGTTTAAATTATAAAACTTAATCCAATAAGAGGTATAATTTAATTAAAACATTTTTAAATAATGTGACCATTTTTATTAGTTAACTTTAGGTTTAGTTTAGTAATTTTAGTATTTTTTTATTAGGTTTAATTAATAACTTTTAAAGTTTTAATTTAGTTTAATTATTTAATAACTCTTAAAGTTTGTACTTTTTATTAATATTAAAAAAAAAAGACATAAAAATAGAAACATATAAAAAACATTTTATTTTCTTTATTTAATTCTCTTGCTTTGTCCATATTAAAAAATATAAAAATGCGTGTTCACGCTATTTAATCTGTTTATTTAATCATTGTTGTGGTTATCTAGCTATTTAATCATTATCTGCATAATTTTCTGTTTAATTATTTCATCTTTATTTGATTATTCCGTTTACGTCTAAATCCAAGGGAAAAAATGATTAAATTTGTTGACTTCATGTCCTCAAGTCTAATCACGCGAATATTTTCATCTCATTAAAACTTAAGACAATTTTTTCCTCAAATATTCGATCTTTTCAAAACTCATACCTTTTAAGCAAAAACTTCGACATTAGGTCGTCGTATCTTCAAAAACCCGTTCGTACCCCTTTTCGGCCAAAATAATTTATTTTTAATCAAACAAACATTTTAATAAACAGATATTTCAAAAGGTTCCTATAGAGTACTATAGATGCATTGGGTGCTAATACCTTCCCATTGTATAACCAACCCCCGAACCATAGATCTTTTTTTTCAAAAACGCCATGTATTTTTATTACTTTTAGAAAGTATTATTTTACATTGCATATTTAGGGTTTTATTTCGCTCTTTTCCCTTTTCCCTTGGAAATAATAAAGCGCGGTGGCGACTCTTGCTTTTGTGAGACGAATTAATCAATAATTCGATCTCCGATTTACCCCGCTACATTTTTTATCGCTACAGAATTGGCGACTCTGCTGGGGAAAGATTGACCTCTTGCTGGTCCATCCCTAAGTAGGTTAAGCCTAATTTGTTTTATCTGTTTTATTATTATTTGATTTGTTTTATTATGTGTTTAAATTGGGGTTGTTTGGGTTTTTGCAAAGGACGAATCCTATACCCGGATTAAGTTACACTTAAGGAATAGGACGGGCGGTACAATCATGTTAACTTTGAGGGAGTAATCCCGAAGAAGGAGGCATGAGATCCCCCACTCAATGGAAGGCCCTCTTGAACATAATATTTGTTTACCGAGTTATCGGGAAGACATTATTATTTTCGACCTGGGAGCCAGAGAAATTGAGAACCGTAGAACCCTAACCCATCTTGGCCTTTTTAGGTGTAGCGCGGAGACTATAACGGAGTAATTCGGAAGTAGTTGTTACGCGATGCTACGCTCGGATGAGTTTCTCTTGAGAATATTGTTAATTATTGAGTAATCAAGATGTTGGCAATATCCGAAGGAGGAATGTAGACTCTGGGAACTCTTAGAACCTTGTCTTACAGGTGTGATTGAACTGTTAGTACATACATACCTTGGGGCGGGCTTTACCCTTGACTCCATGCTCGAAACGTTGAACCTTTGAACCCCATGTTTGTGAACTTGTGTGTAAATGTTGCATTATCATTCATTCATGCATTCATCGACATTTTTGTAAAAAACTTGTTTTTCAAGGAACTTAGGAATGATTTTAAAGACATCTCAGGTACTATCATGGAATTTGGAAGGAGAAACACTCGAAGTTTTAGTTTTAAGGAGCCCGAGATTGAAGAGCTGAAGAGTTTAATTCCTAAGATCAAGAACCCGACAGATTTTCAGAAAAAGTATGGGTCCATTATACCTCTCATGAAGCGCAAGATGAAGGAAGGCATCCTTAATACGTTGGTCCAATTCTACGATCCTTTGTACCGATGCTTCACCTTTCCGGATTACCAGTTAATGCCCACCTTAGAAGAGTACTCCTACATACTTGGTTCGCCGATCACCGACTGTGTTCCTTTTTCTGGCTTAGAAGAGGAACCCAAATCTCACGAGATAGCGACCATCACCCACTTGAAGAAATCAGAGATAGAGGAGAACATGACTACAAAAGGGGGAATCCGAGGCTTGTCTGTGCAGTTTTTGTTGAGGAAAGCTTGTCATTTCGCTGAGATAAAAGATACTATTGCCTTTGAAGACGTCTTTGCTTTACTCGCTTATGGTCTATTCTTGTTCCCTAACGTTAATAAATTTGTGGATATCAACGCCATCAGAATTTTCTTGATTGGAAATCCGGTCCCTACGCTGCTCGGAGATACCTACTATTCCATCCATCTTCGAAACTCTTATCAAGGAGGGATGATTATTTGTTGTGCACCGTTGCTGTATCAGTGGTATGTTTCTCATCTACCTAGGTCAGATATTTTCTGGGATCTCGAGAAAGAGCCGCGATGGGCGCCAAAAATTATGGCTCTCACTCATTTCGACATTGATTGGTATAATCGAGTTTACTATGACGTGAAGATCATCGATAGCTGTGGTGCTTTTCCTAACGTACCTCTTCTTGGTACGAAAGATGGAATTAACTATAATCCTGTTCTCACGCGCCGTCAGTTTGGATACCCGATGAGGGACAAGCCAAACAACATCCATGTGAGTGGTTTCTTTCTACAGGAAGGACAAGATCATTAGGCAGCTAAGAGGGAGATCGAAGGAGCTTGGCGCCACATCCATAGAAAAGGGAGAGACATGTTAGGACATATGGGTGCCGTTTCTTTGGAGCCTTACCTACAATGGGTCCGTGCTAGGGCTTGTGCTCTCAAGATGCCCTATAAACCTGAGAAACCTTTATTCCCTACCGTTGCATCGTCATCTGTTGATATCCCTATCGAGAATATGGGAGAATACCAAGGAAATCTGGCTAGGATAAAGTCCGAGAGAGATGCTTGGAAAGAAAAGTATAATATGTCTGAATATGAGAATCGGGTCCTGACTCGACAGCTAAAGGAAAAGGAGGGTTTACTCTTTATTCAAGACGGCTGGTTTGTTGATCATGATGAGAAGCTTCGTCAAAAGGATGCTTTACTGAAGAAGTATGTTAGTGAAAGGAAGAGAAAGAAGGAAGGTTTGGTAAGCGTTGCTCTTGTTCCTAATCCACAAAAGGAAATCATTGATCGATTGGTAGCTGAGAAGAAAGAGATGGAAGACTTTTATGGAGAGAAGATCAAGAAGCTCCAGTTACAGTTGGCATTTGGTCCTTCATCTGATGATTCTGAGTGATCTTTAGCTTTTAGTTTTATTTTAATGATGTCATTTTGTAAAACTCTGTAAAAGGGCTTCATGTTCCGAAGTTGTAATTTACTGCTTTTATTATGGGCTTCATGTCCCAAAGTTGTAATTTACTGCTTTTATTATGGGCTTCATGTCCCAAAGTTGTAATTTACTGCTTTTATTATGGGCTTCATGTCCCAAAGTTGTAATTTACTGCTTTTATTATGGGCTTCATGTTCCAAAGTTGTAGTTTACTGCTTTATTATTGGGTTGTTATCCCAAAATGTAATTTATTGTTTTGATTGTTCCAAGGTTGTAAGTTGTAATTTACCGCTTTTGATTAATGGATTGAGTTTTTGTTGTTCCAAATTCCTTTACCATTGATGTGTGCAAAATTATTGAAGGTCCTTGAAAAACTATTAAAATGAATTATCATTTGCATCGCATATCATGCATCATCCAACATTCCACTTCACATGTTTTCTAGAGTCTTATCCTTGTTTCTTTTTCCACTCCGATAGATTGTCAAGCTGTCTCATCGATACGATACTCGAGCTAATCGTCAGAGGAAGATGGAAGATCTGGAACAGGAAAACCACGAGCTTCGTGAGGAGGTCGCTACCCTTCGTGTCGGTATGGAAAAGTTAACTGCGCTAGTGGAAAGTTTGATGGCTGCTCAGAATCAGCCATCGACTACAACTGCTAAGATTCAGACTTCAACTACTGTGGTTTCTGAGATTGTCACCGTTCCAACATCTGTGACTCAAATCAACTCTCCGCTTCAACATCAGATGCCAAAAGGTTTTCCGTGGGGAATGCCTTACAACTTTGTGCCAGAGGGGTATCAGCCCGCCGTACAACCTTTGTTTCAACCTACTTTGTCTCTTCCTCAACCAGAGACAACTGCCATGCCACCGGTAATTCCGTCTGTAACACCTTTTCCGCAACCGGTAATGACAACTGTCGCTCCTGTGGTTCACTCCGTTCCATACTTGAATGAACCTACTTATCCTGCCGAGCCTGCTGAAAGTTTGGGTCTTTTTGATAGAATGGAAGAATTTCAAGACCAATTCCAAGAAATGCAGAAGGAGCTCAGAGCGTTAAAGGGGAAGGATTTATTTGGGAAGAACACTCATGACCTTTGTTTAGTTCCGAATGTCAAGATTCCAGCAAAATTCAAAGTGCTAGAATTTGAAAGATATAAGGGTGATTCGTGTCCTCAGAGTCACTTGACTATGTACGTGAGAAAGATGTCTACGTATTCTGATGATCATGACTTGTTGATTCATTATTTTCAAGACAGTTTGACGGGTGCTGCTCTAAAGTGGTATATGGGTTTAGACAGTATTCGGATCCGCAACTTCAACGATCTTAGCGAAGCTTTTGTCCATCAGTATAAGTATAACGTTGACATGGCGCCGGACAGGGATCAACTCCGGGCGATGACCCAGAGAGACAGAGAATCTTTTAAGGAATACGCCCAGAGGTGGCGTGAAATTGCTGCTCAAATCTATCCACCTCTTGAGGAAAAAGAGATGACGAAAATATTCTTGAAGACTTTAGGTTCCTTTTACTATGAAAGAATGATCGCCAGCGCATCCAGTGACTTCACCGAAATGGTAAGCATGGGCATGCGGTTAGAGGAAGGGATTCGTGAAGGGCGTTTGGTTAAAGAAGGAAGTCCGTCTAGCAGTACTAAGAAGTTTGGAAGTGTTTTCCCAAAAAGAAAAGAGCAGGATATCAGCGTGATCTTCCCAGGGAGACCGAGGAGAGGTTACTCACACGTTGCGGCAGTCACTCCGGCTGTCCGCCCAGCTTTGATGACCCCAGCTCATCAAACCCCACCAACTCAACAACGGCCATTTCAGCAGCAGCCTCGACAACAGGCTTATCCATTCAACAACCAGAACCGTTCACCAAGAAAACCGCAATTCGATGCCATTCCTATGACTTATACTGAATTGTTCCCTGCTCTTATCAGAAAGAACCTCATAACGACGAAGCCTCCTACTGTCGCACCAAATAGTACTTCTCCGTGGTACAAGGCAGATCAGTTTTGTGAATATCATCAAGGGTCACCGGGGCACAACCTTGAAAATTGTTTTGCTCTAAAGGCGGACGTGCAGAGGTTGATTAAGAATGGTATCTTGTATTTCAAGGATGTTAACCCAAATGTTAGAGATAATCCTTTGCCTCGACATGGGGCAGCCTCAGTGAATATGGTGGAAGATTGTCCGGGAAAGTTTCGAGTTTTTCAAGTTGAACACATAAGAGAGTCGTTGATCAGGTTACATCAGAGCTTAAGAAGACTTGCCTTTGTTAGGAATCAGCATGATTATGACGTTTGTGAATTTTGTTTAAGAGAGGTTAATTGCCCTATTGTGAAGGAGGATATTCAAAAGTTGTTAGATCAGAGGGTTATCACTATTACATATGACAGAGATTCGGAGGATGAAGTGAATGTTATAATACCACAATTCAATTTGCCTGAATCAGTAGAGACCGTTTACGACAGTCAGATTGCACCTGTTGCTCCTTTGATCATTTACCCACCTGGTCCTGTGCCTTACAACTCAGACCAAGCTATACCGTATAAGTATAATGCCACAATGATTGAGAATGGGGTAGAAGTCCCTATACCAACAAGGCCGTCTTTTGTTAACATCGCTGATGTGAGTAGAGTCACGAGAAGCGGGCGTGTCTTTGCAGCAGTACCTTTGAAGAGACCAGAAGTTTAAGTCAGGAGGCCCATACCGGCAGAAATTCCAGCAAGAAATGTTGAACCAAGGGTTGAGATAGGCCGATCCAATGAACCTATCCCTCATCCTGAGGATGATGAGATTTTGAAGCTTATCAAGAGAAGTGAATATAAGATTGTGGACCAACTTTTGCAAACTCCTTCCAAGATTTCTTTGCTTGCTTTACTGAGAGATTCTGGTGCCCATAGAGAAGCTTTGATGAAGGTCTTGGACCAGGCATTCGTGGACCATGATGTGACAGTTGACCAATTTGATGGAATTATGGGAAATATTACTTCGTGTAACAATCTGGGTTTCAGTGATGAAGAACTCCCGGAGGAGGGAAGGAACCATAATATGGCTTTGCATATCTCAATAAGTTGCGGAAATGATACCTTATCAAGTGTGTTGGTAGATACGGGTTCGTCGTTAAATGTAATGCCCAAGACTACATTATCTCGACTCTCATATCAAGGTGCTCCCATGAGACCTAGTGGGGTAATTGTTAAAGCGTTTGATGGTTCTAGGAAGACTGTCATTGGTGAAGTGGATCTTCCTATAGTAATTGGTCCTCATACTTTTCAGATCACTTTTCAAGTAATGGATATTCGTGCCGCCTACAGTTGCCTATTGGGTCGTCCATGGATCCACGATGCAGGGGCAGTCACTTCCACGCTCCATCAGAGATTGAAGTTTGTAAGGCATGGAAAGATGGTAATGATTGGTGGAGAGCAGGCTATGGTGGTAAGCCATTTGTCGTCTTTCTCTTTTATTGATGCTGATGAGGATGTTGGAACCCAATTCCAGGCTCTATCTGTTGCTAATAATGAAGTGAAGAAGCAAGGGACATCTATTTCTTCTTTTGAGGATGCGCGACGAGTGGTTGAAAGTGGTTCGGCTGAAGGTTGGGGCCAGGTGTTGACTTTGCCCGAGAACAAGTCTAGAGAAGGTCTTGGTTTCATCCCGTGTCTACAAGAGTCAAGCAGGAAGTGGTTACTCGGCCGATACAAGAGGTTTTCCGAAGCGCAGGTTTTATCCATCCGACTCCTCCTGAGGTTGATGCTATAATAGGAGACGATTCTGAAGAGGATTTACCCGATTTTGTAACGGATGGAGTGGTTTTCCAGAACTGGATTGCTGTTGATGTTCCTGTTGTGATGCACATTTCTGAGTAATGTTTTGTTTTATTTTTAAAAAAAAAATTTTCGCTCTGCCCAAGGCGAAATTTTTTTGTGTCGGGCTATGTTGAAAATAAATCCTTTTGCTCTGCCCAAGGCAAAAGAGAAATGTCTGGGCTCTTTGTTTCAAGTATTTCCCGTCATGAATAAAAATGTTATTTTGTCCACTACTGTTTTATTTTTTCACTTTTTCTGGGAAATAGTAATGAAAATTAATTGGTAGTAATAGGAAAATATAATAATATTTTGTTTCATTTATACAACATTCATATTAATCGATTTCTAAAATAAAGCATAATCATATGTGCAGATTAATCCATGACTTAACCATTGAAAACAATGATCCTATGCCCTCTCCCAACTTTGAATTCCCTGTGTTCAGAGTCGAAGAAGAGGATAGTGAAGAGATTCCTGATGAAATCTCCCGTTTGCTTGAGCATGATGAAAAGATTATTCAACCGTTTGAAGAGCCTGTAGAGTTGATTAATTTGGGTGATGAAGAAGATAAAAAGGAAGTCAAGGTCGGAGCATTGCTTATCCCAGAGGTCAAAGAGAAAATGTTGGAGCTTCTCAAAGAGTATGTTGATGTGTTTGCTTGGTCCTACCAAGATATGCCAGGTTTGGACAACAATATTGTGGAGCATCGTTTACCATTGAGACCTGAATGTCCGCCGATTAAGCAGAAGTTGAGAAGGACTCGTCCCGATATGGCTAACAAGATCAAAGAAGAAGTTCAAAAACAGATTAATGCAGGTTTCCTGGTTACATCGGTCTATCCTCAATGGTTAGCCAATATAGTGCCTGTTGCTAAGAAGGATGGCAAAGTTCGAATGTGTGTAGACTATAGAGATCTGAATAGAGCTAGCCCAAAGGATGACTTCCCATTACCACACATTGACGTATTGGTCGACAGTACCGCAAGGTTCAAAGTCTTTTCTTTCATGGATGGTTTCTCTGGTTATAATCAAATCAGGATGGCACCAGAAGATATGGAGAAGACAGCTTTCATTACACCTTGGGGAACATTTTGTTATCGGGTTATGCCGTTTGGTTTGAGGAATGCTGGTGCAACATACCAAAGGGCCATGACTGCTTTGTTCCATGACATGATGCATAAAGAGATAGAAGTATATGTAGATGACATGATTGCCAAATCACAAACTGAAGAAGATCATTTGGAACACT
This sequence comes from Vicia faba, assembly GCA_948472305.1. Lineage (NCBI taxonomy): Eukaryota > Viridiplantae > Streptophyta > Magnoliopsida > Fabales > Fabaceae > Vicia > Vicia faba. Next base: position 213,617,279 of record OX451735.1, on the reverse strand, counting down.
TATTGAAGTTATTCCAGCGTTTGAGAAAGTATAAACTCCGTCTGAATCCCAACAAGTGCACTTTTGGTGTTCGTTCTGGAAGACTTTTGGGTTTCATTGTCAGTCAGAAAGGTATTGAGGTAGATCCTGATAAAGTCAAAGCTATTCGGGAAATGCCCGCACCCAAGACGGAAAAACAAGTAAGAGGATTCCTTGGGAGACTGAATTATATTTCTAGATTTATATCTCATATGACTGCTACCTGTGGGCCGATTTTCAAGCTTCTCCGAAAGAACCAAGGATGTGTGTGGACAGAAGATTGTCAGAGAGCTTTTGATAGCATCAAAGAATATTTGCTTGAACCTCCCATTTTGATTCCTCCAGTGGAAGGAAGACCTTTGATTATGTACCTGACCATATTGGAAGATTCCATGGGTTGTGTGCTTGGTCAACAAGATGAGACTGGAAGAAAGGAACATGCTGTATATTATCTGAGTAAGAAATTCACAGACTGTGAGTCTCGATACTCATTGCTTGAGAAAACCTGTTGTGCTTTAGCTTGGGCTGCTCGCCGTCTGCGCCAATATATGATTAACCACACCACTTGGTTGATCTCCAAAATGGATCCGATCAAGTATATCTTTGAGAAGCCCGCCTTATCTGGAAGAATAGCCCGTTGGCAGATGTTGTTATCTGAATATGACATTGAGTATCACACTCAGAAAGCAATCAAAGGGAGTATTTTAGCCGACCATTTGGCTCACCAACCAATTGAAGATTATCAATCCATCAAGTTTGATTTCCCAGATGAAGATGTTATGTATTTGAAAGCTAAAGATTGTGAAGATCCGTTACCTGAAGAAGGACCTGATCCCGAATCCCATTGGGGTTTAATTTTTGACGGAGCTGTGAATTCTTATGGAAATGGAATTGGGGCAATCATCGTCACTCCCCGAGGTACTCATATCCCGTTCACAGTGAGATTGAAGTTTGACTGCACGAACAACATGGCTGAATATGAGGCATGTATTATGGGTCTCGAAGAAGCAGTGGATTTAAGGATTAAGATTCTTGATATTTACGGAGATTCGGCATTGGTAATTAATCAAATCAAAGGAGAATGGGAGACTCGTCATCCTGGTTTGATCCCTTACAGAGATTATGCTAGAAGATTGTTAACTTTCTTTAACAAAGTGGAATTACATCATATCCCTAGAGATGAGAACCAAATGGCTGATGCTTTAGCTACTTTGTCTTCAATGTTTCAAGTGAATGGTTGGAACGATGTGCCTACAATCCGGGTTATGCGCCTCGACAGACCTGCTCATGTGTTCTCAGTAGAAGAGGTTACCGACGACAAACCGTGGTTCTATGACATTAAACGTGTTCTTCAAACTCAAGAGTACCCGCCTGGGGCATCCAGTAAAGATAGGAAGACGTTGAGAAGATTAGCAAGCAGTTTCTTCCTCAATGAAGAAGTTTTGTATAAGAGGAATTATGACATGGTCCTACTCAGATGTGTAGACAGACATGAAGCAGACATGCTGATGCAAGAAGTACATGAAGGATCCTTTGGCACTCATGCCAACGGACATGCGATGGCTAAAAAGATGTTGAGAGCTGGTTACTATTGGATGACGATGGAATCTGATTGCTGCAAATATGTGAAGAGATGTCATAAATGCCAGATTTATGCGGACAAGATACATGTGCCACTGACCCTCCTTAACGTTATCTCTTCACCTTGGCCTTTCTCTATGTGGGGCATTGATATGATTGGAATGATTGAACCCAAAGCTTCAAATGGTCATCGTTTCATCTTGGTAGCGATCGATTATTTTACCAAATGGGTGGAAGCAGCATCTTATGCTAATGTAACCAGACAGGTGGTAGTCAGATTTATCAAGAATCAGATCATTTGTCGATACGGCATCCCGAGCAAGATCATCACTGATAATGGTTCGAATTTGAATAACAAGATGATGAGAGAGATTTGTGAAGAGTTCAAGATCGAACATCATAATTCTTCTCCTTATAGACCGAAGATGAATGGGACTTGTTGCACCCCAAAATTTGCCCTCCCATATTCTCCAAGATTTGTCAAGTTAAAGTCACAAAATTCCCCAAGGGTTGTGCAGCTCAACTGTCTCCTATACAGTCAAAACTAGGGTTTGTGTCCTGATCAAGAAAAGGAAGTTTTCAATGGCCCAATCAAGTCTCATATGCCTACAAAGATGGTCAAGCATCCTCATGTCAAATTTCAAGGCATTCAGCTCAAGATTGCACAGTCAAAACCCTAGATTGCACTACAGTCAACTGTAGGGGCAAAATGGTCATTTGACAGTCAAAAGTTCAAATTTTTGGTCAATATATCATTTTGAAGCCACAAACATCATTTGATCAATGCTTGATCATGATTCTCAAAATTTGGCTCAGAAATCATCAAAGATGCAAAAGTTGCTATATTTGGACAGCTGAAAAAGTCAACTGAAATTGACCAGGGCATAACTTTCACATGGATTATCAGAAAAATTCCATCCAAAGCTCATTTTGAAGAGAAAGACATTTCCTACAACTTATCTTCATATTCCAATTCCAAGAAATGCTCTCACAAAAAGTTATCAATTTCAACATTATAGGTCATTTTCAAAAGTCAACAAAAAGGGACTTTAAGTCAAAGGCCATAACTTGAGATTGGTAAATCAAAATGACATGGGACCAAAGGCATTGGTTAAAGGACTCAAAGACCTTTCCAAAATGTCCAAGAACATGTGAATAGCTTAAAAATTGACCAAGTTATGCCTTGTGGAAGTTGGGAAATTTTTGGAAATTTTTGAAAGTCAACAATGGTTCAAATGATCCAAAAATGCAAATGGGCCCATTTTTCTTCAAAGTTTCTTCATGCCAAGCCTATGCACGACCATTAGGCCCAAAGGGAAGTATTTTCGCATTTTTTAATTATTTATTTGAATTTATATTAATGTTAATTCATTTAAATCATTTTAAATATGTGAAAAATATAAACCTAACCTAAAAAAATCTTTTTATGCATGATTTGGCTTCTATAATTCGTGCACATGTTAATAGGGAAAGATTTGGTGCTAATTGATCAGATTTGAACCAAAATACATGAGAAAAAGATTGGAAAAGATCCTTAACAAATCAAATACTCAAAACAATTATTGCCTTGGATTTGGATCAATTTTTCCAACCTAATTGCTTCCTTACATATACATAAACCTAATGCAAAAAGACTGCAAGCTGCGCATAAGAAACCATTACAATATTGAAAATTCTCCAAAAAACTCAAATACTGAAAACTAGCTTTAAGGTCGATTCAAGTTTCAATTTTTGTTCTATCAGCATCCTTAAGCATCCCTGGAGGTGTTCCAATCAATCTCAACCACAAAAGCTCCAGGAATTGGCGCCTGTGACTCAGACTGCATTGCAAAAAATTCATAATCGTATAGCATTTTTTAAGCACTTTTACAACATTCTATTCATTGCATCATGTTTGTTTTGAGTTTCTGAAACTAACCATTATGCTTGATTGAAGTTTTACACGTTATACACGATGATGCCATGACTGAATATTAGGGTTTCGTGAGGTTCAAAATTAGGGATTCCTAAAACAAGCAAAATTAAACCATCCCAGTACCACCATTGCAATCAGCTCATCAAGACGAAGAAGACTAGACCATCGCGCCTAATTTATGTTTGGATATGAGTTAATCGCTATTTTCTTGTAGGTTGTCTAACACCACGTTTGTAAAACCGTGGCCAATGCGTTCTATGTTTCAGGAGGACGAAGATGATGGTGTCGTGTCACACGGGGACAAGCCAATTCAAATTTGCGCGCGTTTTAATTGCTTAGCGTTGATTTTGCCTTTTATTATTTGTTTTCCATAATATGTCAATTGATCCAAGCAGCGCAGTTGGCAGGCACCTCACTTTGCAAAGTCCAAGACCTGGGTTCGATCCCCAGGTCTGTGTATTCTTCATATTATTTTTCCCATCACTTTCCCATGCAGCATAAGCATTGAGGCGCACCATATGTTTCAAGATCCAAAAGTCCACGTGCCTAATGAATGCAGATCAATGGCTCCAGTGTAAAGAACATACCATACGCCAGTCAATGCATTACACCTGATTGGAAAAGTCAACGATTCACAGCTAATTGGGCCAGAATTCCCAGGCCAACACCTCCATAATGGGACAGAAAACCCCCCCCTGGTTCTATCTTTTCTAATTTTCTTTTATCTTTTAATTATTTATTTGTTTATTTATTTTCTGATTTAATTAAGTATTTTCTTTTTACAAAATATAAAAACATTAAAAATACAGAAAAGACAAAAAAAATATAATTAATTTTGATTACTTTTATAAATAAATTAGAATGTAAATTGTTTAGTTTAATTAGGTTTTAATATTAATTCTTTTTCATAATAAAAATCCAAAAATGTAGAATTAGGTTAATAAACACTTTTTCTTCCTTTTTAATTTTTTCTCTTTTTTTTTCCACAGTAATAATTATTTATTTATTTATTTTTCATAAATTAAAAAGTGTACATAAATTAACTTAGGGTTCAATGTAGATTATATTTTAATTCTTTCATAATAAATAAAAATATTAGAATTAGGGTTGCCTTTTAATTTAATATCAATTAACTCCTTTTTCTCATTAAATTTAAAAAACACAAAAATACCATTTTCATTTAATTTTAATTTTGAATTCCTTGTTAATTTTAATTGTTTGCAAAAGGGTCCAACGCCCATTGTTTTAATTTAATTGCGCACATTTACTTTATGTCGTTCATTATAATTATGTAAATCTCCCAAAGCCATGTAACTTTACTTTTCGCACTTTATTTTTCCGCTTTATTTACTTTTCCGTCAAATCGGGTCCGGTTTAATTTTGGCGATGTGGACCCGCGCCATTTGTAATAGCCTTAGATTTATTTTTCGCAAACTTTATAACTGTTAAAAAGCATGCAAGAATGAATGTCTTAATTAAAATCAAGCGTAGATCACAATGACATGACAAAAGACAAATATCAAATGAAAACGACACACAATTCGCACACACCACCCCTAGGGTACGCTTCACTGTTGCCTTTCGAAAGGTGGTCGTCGAGTAGAGGACGTCTTAGTAAGTCCTCATGATCCGGGAACCTGACATGAGGGTAGCTTCTAAGGTGTCTTCCCATTGCTCTGGTGATCACCATGTCCCTAAAACTCGAATTGACCCGAACACCTCCAATAGTGATGCTACCTACCTCTCAATGGTGGGATGGCATTACTTTAAAGGACTCTTACACAGACGAATTCCTTAGGGTAGGTAGGTTCTCAAGGATACTTGCTCTAATTTCAAAAACAAACAAAAATCTTTTCACCAACACATTTTCAAAAGCTTTCAAAACAAACTTTTCAAACACTCTGACGTGCGAGTCGAACTGAAATTTTTCAAAGAAACTTTTTAAACCCACAATTTAAAAGCAAACAAACAATTTTGAAAACACATTGAGCAAGTATCTAAGAGCCCATGGATAACCATGGATAGAAAGGGTGCTAACACCTTCCCTTTCTATAACCTACCTCCCGAACCGAGAGCAATCTCTTTAAGGAATTTTTCTGTGCTTTTGTCCTTTCCATTTGGAGAAAAATAAAAGACGGTGGCGACTCTTGCTTCCGCGACATTTCGCGAACCAGCGTTAAACAGTCAGTTCCAGATCCACCGATCACAGAACTGGCGACTCTGCTGGGGACAATCTTAAAGTGAGGTGTACCTTAGGGCTAGCTAATAACTATGTTTTCAATTGTTTTCCTTGTGTGCTTTAAATTGTGGGTTGCTTGGGAGTTCTATAGATCCTAAACCCGGATCTGGGGGATACCTTTCTTAGAAAGTAGCAACAAGGCTGTGAGGGAACTGTGCGGGGTATACCGACATGGTTGAAACAGTCTGCTACGTTGATGTGGCACTTTGGTGTGTACCGGTAACCCTTGAGTTCAGTCAAGGAGAGTACGGGGCCTCCGCGTGGTGTCGTGAAGCATCAACAGACCTTAGGAACCTTAATTGAACTATCTTGGCCTCTTTAGGGTAGTGAGATAACTGACTTTGGTGCAGTCCGAGGTTGGTTGATACTCGATACTACGCTCAATTGAGGGTTGCTTTCCTGGAATATTTCGGTCGCCAGTTCAGTGGCTAAATCGAAACGATGAACAATGAAAGCAATCCCGTGATATTGGGAACCTTAGAACCCGGTTACTTTGATTAGGACAGGTTGAACCCACCAGCTTCAAGAGGGTACTACCCAGACCCCATGCTGGCCTTAAACCTTAAGGGCTTGTCTTGTGTGCCTTGTGTGCCCTATATGTTGTCTTTGTGAATATCTGTGGTGTGTTTAATCATAGCATCATGACAACATCCAGCATCATATGCATTGACTAACCATTTCAGGGGTTCGAATTTTCATCTTTGTTCTTGTTTTGTAGGACATGGAAACTGCTCGTAGAAAGACAATTCAGGTCAATCTTGTAAGGATCCCTCCTCAGCTTAAGGAGCTTATATCCAGGATTCCCGAGAACTCTTCATTTAGTGAAAGGCATGGAAGCCTCATCAGCTTGGTCAACACCAACATTGAGGAAGATATGATTAAGGTCTTGTTCCAATTCTTTGACCCTCTGCATCACTGCTTTACCTTCTTGGACTATCAGTTGGTACCTACATTGGAGGAGTTCTCCCGGCTCCTGAAGATCCCTATCCTTGATCAGCTACCCTTCAACGGTACAGAAAAGGAACCTAAGCTTGAAGAGATTGCTAAAGCCTTGCACCTACAGTCATCTGACCTCAAGGGACATTGGGAAGTCAGAAGTGGTATCAAAGGGTTCTTAGCCAGGTTTCTGTTTGAGAAGGCCCATGAATGTTTGAACTCCCTTGACTTGCAAGCTTTTGAAGAGGTTGTGGCCCTCCTTGTTTATGGTTTGGTGTTGTTCCCTAACCCAGATCAGCTTATTGATATCAGTGCCGTTCAGATCTTTATGTCCAGGAATCCCATACCTACATTGCTGGGGGACATCCTTCACTCATGTTACACTCGAACCATGAGAAAAAGAAGTGTCCTTATGTGTTGCACTCCTCTCCTGGGAAGGTGGTTTATTTCGCACCTTCCACAATCAGTCTTGAAGAATGAGCGGGGTTTGAGATGGTCACAACGGTTGATGACTCTTACACATGCAGATATACATTGGTGTCCTAGATCCAGAGGAGATGTCACCATCATTGATCGTTGCGGAGAGTACCCCAATGTTCCTTTACTTGGAATCAGAGGAGGTATTACTTATAGCCCATGCCTGGCTTGGAGACAGTTTGGTTATGCTCGGAGGGACGGTCCCCATGACATGTTAATTCCTGACATAGTTTTTGACTTCGACAATGATACTCAAGGACTTCGCCAGAGATTTATCAGAGCTTGGAGGATGCCTAGTAGGATAGACAGCAAGACACTGGGGCATAGGAACTCCATCCCTTTGGAGCCTTATCTCAAATGGGTACGCGCCCGCTCTCAGAAGTTAGTGATGCCTTATCCTCACATGCTTCCAGTAATCAAAGAGCCTGTCTTGGAAGGGGAAGTGTCTCATGTTATTCAGCACCCTGATATGCCCACATCCTGGGAAGAGATGCAGAAGAGCTGGATCCAGCTTAAGGAGGAAAGGAATTCTCTTGAGACTAGTCTTCATGCCAGCGAAAAGAAGGTCTTGGAGCTCACCCGTCTGTTGCATGAGGAGAGGAATCTCAACACCTACATAGCTCCGAAGAGGATGCGCAGTGTATTTTGGGATTGACTGGTTTTTTGTACTTTTGCCCATGAGGCCTTGATGTATTAAACAATGATTTCTTTAATGATAACGTGTGTTCTTTTCTTGTCTACAACGAATTTGAACTTTCGAACCCTTGAATGCATTGCATACGCATCTCATACATCATGTGCATAGCAGGTTTTTCCCCTTTTCAGGTTGCTTACAGTTCCTCGCTGTTTATTTCAGCATCATGAATCCCGGATCTGAATCCACAGAGACATCAATCAAGGCTCTCCAGGCGCAGAATGCGCAGTTTCAAGAACTAATCATGGGTCTAGCTAAAGGCCAAGAAGAACTGAAGACTATGCTCCTGAAGAAGGAGAAGAAGAAGAAGAGAAGGACTGTTCTGTTCAACTCGGGCCGAAGGTTGGGTAACACTCTGCAGCATGAAGAGGCTGGTTCTTCTGTTGGCAGGAGTCCTTCTCAGGCAGAAGTAAAGGTTCCTACTCCAGTGGTCTCCGACAACGAGACGGATTTTGATGAGGAGCAGTACCCTCCTGCAGATGACAGGTACAAACAACTGGAGGACAGGTTGAAGGCTATGGAGGTGCAACAGGCACCTGGGCTGGATTTCGGAGATCTAGGTTTGTCGACTGGTGTGATCATCCCGCATAAATTCAAAGCACCAACCTTCTCAAAGTATGACGGGGCATCTTGTCCCAAGCTGCACTTAAGGTCCTATGTTCGGAAAATTCAGCCGTACTCTGCGGACAAGAATCTATGGATCCACTTCTTCCAGGAGAGTCTTTCAGGGACTCATCTCGAATGGTTCTATCAGCTGGATGGGACCAAAGTTCGTAACTGGGAGGAGCTGGCTACTGCTTTCTACAAGAAGTATCAGTATAATGCCGACCTTGCCCCCACACGTACCCAACTCCAGGGTATGGCGTTAGGTGCAAGCGAAGGTTTTAAGGAGTACGCTCAGAAGTGGAGAGACCTGGCTGGCAGGGTGCAGCCACCATTGACTGATCGGGAGTTGGTTGACATGTTCTTGGGGACCCTATCTGGGCCATTCTTCAACCATCTCATTGGGAATTCTTCTGCTGGTTTCACTGATTTGATCTTGACTGGAGAGAGGATTGAAGCTGGATTAAAGTCTGGGAAGATTGCAAAGGGTGCATCATCATCTAGTTCAGAAAAGAAACCCTTCAAGAAGGAGTCTAGTGCCGTGTACGGTTCCAGAAGATCAGAAAGACAGGAGCACCGCCAATCTGTCAGTGCGGTCATGATTGCTAAGCCTGCTGCCGCTCCCCGGCCAAACAATACTCAGAAGGTGGAAAGACCCCGGAGGGAATTCACCCGCTTAGGCATGACTTTGTCGCAGATCCTGCCACAGTTGCTCGCAACTAATTTAGTGACTGTCAGGGAGGCGCCGAAGTTTCCAAATACTGCATCCCCCAAGTACAACCCGAATGCTCGTTGTGCTTACCACTCAGAAAGCCCGGGGCACTCTACCGATGACTGCTGGGCACTAAAGAACAAGCTGCAGGACCTCATTGACGCTAAGGAGGTACAGTTTGAGGCATCTGACAAGCCTAATGTGGTGATAGCTCCCCTGCCTGCTCATGGAGTTAATGCTATTGGTGATGAAGAGGAAGTTGATGAAGCTGAGTTTGATAGCTGGATCTACCCAGCAACTGACGGTGGACTTAACAATTGGAGCGCAAAGGACAATCTCCCTGTTTCTTTTGTTACTGAGTAATGAATTCTTATGTTTTGTTATTCTGTAATAAACAATGATAAACTCTATGGCCCGGTGTCTTACCCAAGGCACCGTGGTTCTATTTGTGAGGGCATACGAACTGTCATTTTATACATCATGAATGAAAATCTTGGACGTACTTTTCGCATTGCAAATATTGTGTTCCTTTTCTGTCTTTCTTTTCCTTTACGTAATTTTCAAAACAGCTGTATTTACACACACACTCACTCATACAGGTTCCAATCCACTCTGGATCTTACTGATAACAGCTCTGCTAATGCCAATTATAACTTCGAAAATCCGATCAACTTAGCCGAAGACGAAGGTGAAGATGATTGCGAAGTGCCTGGCGAGCTTGCTAGACTGTTGCTTCAGGAAGAGAGGGCAATTCAACCCCATGAAGAGCCAGTGGAAACAATAAACCTGGGTACTGAGGCAGACAGAAAAGAGGTAAAGATTGGTGCTAACCTAGAGCTCAGCGTGAAGCAACGGTTAACCAAGATGTTACATGACTATATGGAGATCTTTGCCTGGTCCTACGAAGACATGCCAGGGTTGGATACCGATATCGTTGTCCATCATTTGCCGACTAGGGAAGACTGTCCTCCAGTTAAACAAAAGGTCCGTCGGATGCGTCCAGAGATGTCCGAAAAGATTAAAGCCGAAGTCATGAAACAGTTTGATGCGGGGTTCCTTGCAGTAACTTCTTACCCTCAGTGGGTTGCTAATGTGGTGCCGGTACCTAAGAAGGACGGTAAGGTCAGAATGTGTGTAGATTACAGGGACCTGAACAGGGCTAGCCCCAAGGATGACTTCCCCTTACCTCACATTGATGTCCTTGTTGATAATACAGCTCAGCACAAGGTATTCTCTTTCATGGATGGCTTTTCAGGCTACAATCAAATAAAGATGGCACCTGAAGACATGGAAAAGACTACATTTGTTACTCAGTGGGGCACCTTCTGTTACAAGGTCATGCCGTTCGGATTGAAGAATGCTGGGGCAACCTACCAGCGTGCCATGGTTGCCTTATTTCATGATATGATCCATCATGAGATCGAAGTGTATGTGGACGACATGATCGCTAGGTCCCAGACTGAGGAAGAGCATCTAGATCATCTGCAGAAGTTGTTTGACCGGTTGAAACTGTACAAGCTGAGATTGAACCCGAACAAGTGCACCTTCGGGGTAAGATCGGGAAAGTTACTAGGCTTCGCGGTCAGTGATAAGGGAATTCAAGTGGACCCTGCTAAGGTCAAAGCTATTCAAGAGATGCCAGTTCCTAAGACAGAGAAGGAAGTCAGAGGTTTCTTAGGACGCCTGAATTACATTGCTCGCTTCATCTCTCATCTGACTGCCACCTGTGAGCCAATCTTCAAGTTACTGAAGAAAGATCAGGTAGTGCGTTGGAACGATGAATGTCAGGCTGCTTTCGACAAAATCAAAGAGTATCTCCAAGAACCACCTATCCTTATGCCACCGGTTGAAGGGAGACCTCTGATCCTATATCTGACAGTGCTGGACAACTCAATGGGGTGTGTGCTGGGGCAGCATGACGAGTCTGGCCGAAAAGAGCATGCCATTTATTACCTTAGCAAAAAGTTTACCGACTGTGAGACCCGATACTCACTGCTTGAGAAAACTTGCTGCGCTTTGGTATGGGCTGCTCGCCGGCTGAGACAGTATATGCTGACTCACACTACTTTGTTGATCTCAAAGATGGATCCTATTAAGTACATATTCGAAAAGCCTGCGCTATCTGGGAGAATTGCAAGATGGCAAATGATCTTGACGGAATACGACATTCAGTACACAACCCAGAAGGCCATCAAGGGGAGTGTATTGGCAGACCACTTAGCTCATCAAGCTGTAGATGACTATCAATCAATGAACTTCGAGTTTCCGGATGAAAGCATTATGATTGTAACTGATTGTGAAGTACCTGGACCGGATGAAGGACCTGAACCAGGATCCCGATGGTCTATGCACTTTGACGGAGCTTCCAATGCTTTGGGAAATGGTATCGGCGCCATCATCATATCCCCTCAAGGTACTCATACTCCACTCACTGCCCGGCTATGTTTCAACTGTACCAACAACATGGCGGAGTATGAGGCGTGTATCATGGGTCTTCAAGCTGCGATCGACCTAAGGATCAAATTTCTAAATGTCTTCGGAGATTCCGCTCTTGTGATCAATCAGATCAAAGGAGAGTGGGATACGAAACATCCAAACTTGATTCCTTACAAAGAATGTGTGTTGACCCTGATTCCCCACTTCACAGAGATAACCTTTGAGCACTTTCCAAGAGAAGAGAATCAGTTAGCGGACGCGTTAGCTACAATGTCTTCAATGTTCAAAGTTAAATGGGATAATGAAGCTCCCCGGATCATCATCTGGAAACTGGACGAACCGGCATACTGTTGTGATCTCGAAACTGAATTGGTAACTGAGAAGCCTTGGTACCACGAAGTGAAGAGATATCTGGAAGCTCAGGAATACCCTGAAGGTGCCTCTATCAATGATAAGAAATTCCTGAGGAGGTTCGCAGCCAAATTCTTCCTAAGCAACGGCATCTTGTACAAGCGAAACCATGATTCAACCTTACTGCGTTGTGTGGATAAGATTGAAGCAGAAAGAATCATGGAGGAGCTGCATGAAGGGACCTTTGGTACGCATTCCAGTGGACACACTATGGCTAAGAAAATCCTACGGGCAGGATACTACTGGTCCACAATGGAAGCTGACTGCTACCAACATTCCAGGACATGCCACAAGTGCCAGATTTATGCAGATAAGGTGCATGTTCCTCCGGTTCCCCTGAATGTTCTGACCGCGCCTTGGCCGTTTGCAATGTGGGGCATAGACATGATCGGCGAGATAAGACCTACGGCATCCAATGGACATCGCTTCATCCTGGTGGCGATTGATTATTTCACAAAGTGGGTTGAGGCAGCATCCTATGCTACAGTAACCAAGACTATTGTGGCACGGTTTATTCGGCACAATCTAATCTGTCGATACGGCGTCCCTGAGCGAATTATTACAGACAACGGTACCAATCTGAACAATAAGATGATTGCTGAGCTTTGCGAACAGTTCAAGATACAGCACCACAATTCTTCTCCTTACAGACCGAAGATGAATGGGGCTGTAGAAGCAGCTAACAAAAACATCAAGAAGATCGTGCAAAAAATGACAGTAACTTACAAAGATTGGCACGAGATGTTACCGTTCGCTCTGCATGGGTACCGTACTTCAGCAAGGACGTCAACCGGGGCAACTCCGTTCTCTCTGGTTTATGGCATGGAGGCAGTCTTGCCGATTGAAGTGCAAATTCCCTCTCTCCGAATAATGAAGGATGCAAATCTGAACGAAGATGATTGGATCCAGACACGACTTGACCAACTCAACCTCATTGATGAAAAGAGACTTGCTGCTATCTGTCATGGTCAAACGTACCAGAAACGAATGATCAGGGCATTTAACAAGAAGGTCAGACCACAGGAATATCAAGTTGGGGATCTGGTTATCAAGAGAATCATCCTTCCTCAGAGTGATCCAAGGGGCAAATGGACCCCTACGTACGAAGGGCCATTTGTGGTTAAGCATGTGTTCTCAGGAGGAGCAATGATCTTAACCAATATGGACGGTGACGACCTCCCTCACCCCGCCAATGCAGACATAGTTAAAAAATACTACGCATAAAAAAGACCCGCTAGGCTGACATGCCTAGGCAAAAATTAGGGCTTCCCGTCGAACCAAAAGGGTTCGGGCAAAATGTAGGGATGAAAATGAAAAAATCTGTACACCCGGCAAGTCGAAAACCTGAAAAGGCGGCTTGGGCAAAAATGGGTATCCCGGTGGATCGAAAACCCGAAAGGGCGGTCCAGGCAAAAATTAGGGATAAAGCGTAATACTATGTCTCATTGGATCATTTTGCATCCAGAATCCGGTATCTGCATCAAGCTCAAACGGCATCGATCAGTCAGCTTCATCTTCAACCAAGGTCATCAAGTGATGAGACGCTCGGAGTTATAAAGGCAATAGCAGAGTTGAAACCCCGTGGATCATTCATCGTTCACACAGCTGTTTTATTTTCTTTTGTACAAAACTTGTATAAACTCTTTTGATCGGCGGCGTACCTCTTACTAGGACGTCAGCCTCTTGTACACAAAACGCCTATTCAGGCCATTCAAAAATCAATACAAATATATATTTTTCAGTTAAACGTGCCCAGTGTTTTTCTTTTTTCTGTTTTGTTTTGCGAAGAACGTCCAAGGTTCAATTTGTGATATATGCATTGACAGTAATTTGCTAACTCATAAATATTTGCATACGAAACAAAGGAATTAATTGCAGGTGACACTAGAAACAGGGGCAATAAAGAGTGGTCTGAGCAGTCTAATTGTTCTATCCTCTAAAGTACCAAGGTAGGTTCAGCTAAAGAACGTGACCAGTATACCTGAATTCCCCAGAGAGTGGTTCAACAAAACAATACATCCTTCTCCAGGATATCATCAAATATCAAAGGAAATTGAGTATCCTCCCGTAGATCTCAAATATTTCCCCAACAGCAGTATACAAGCATCCCCGGCAGTCTTGGTCTAAAGATTGTTCCCCGGCGGCATATCTCAACATTCAAAGGAATCACTTCCCCCGCAGTTCAAAACTTCCCAGAAGAGTCCAATCCAGCTTCACCAGCAAAGTTGGAAGTCATATCCCCAAGCAATAAGCTTATCCCTAGTAGATTCTGGAAGCTTATCCCCTCGCAGAGCACGAACGCGTCGTCCGGCTTTATTTAAAGAGTTATTTCCTCAATAGGATATAACTGGGTTATCCTCAGCCAAAAGCCATGGAAAGAGCGTCGTCGACAAAGTCCTCTTACCCCAGCGAAGTCCGTCAACACTTCATACAACAACGACATCCTCAGCAAGTAACTCTCAACAATTCAGCAAGGCATCTCTCTCCCCACAGAGTATTGCTTCCCAGCATGGTCGCTAGAGTATCTTTTTCTTCCCCGCAAAATCCTCCATTTGCCAAGTTTATTCCGCAACGGAGTCATCCTCTCCTACCGGTATTCTTGCAGTCATCATCCCCAGCGGAAGCAAGATCTATTCTTCAACGTCAGCCCAGGATACAACTTCCCGGCACCCGTCAAGGATTCACTTTCCTAGACGAAAACATACATAAAACTTCACATACATCATTATAGCATGCATAACGCACTGCATCATATCATACGAATCTCATTTATGTTGAGAACATCATGGCTTGATCCATATCATGCATTGCATATGATTGACTTTTACCTTTCAGGAAAAATGCAGTTTAAATTCTCAATCACATTTCAAGACTTTGTCCGGTTCAGTTAAATCGACCCTAAGATTTTCCTGATTCTTATCCAGTCAAAGGCCTTCTCTTGGTTCAGTCAGATCGACCCTAAGATCTCCCTGATGCTTATCCAGTTGAAGATGTTTCAAGACCTAGACCGGTTCAGTTAAATCGACCCTAAGATTTTCCTGATGCTTATCCAGTCAAAGGCCTTCTCTTGGTTCAGTCAGATCGACCCTAAGATCTCCCTGATGCTTATCCAGTTGAAGATGTTTCAAGACCTAGACCGGTTCAGTTAAATCGACCCTAAGATTTTCCTGATGCTTATCCAGTCAAAGGCCTTCTCTTGGTTCAGTCAGATCGACCCTAAGATCTCCCTGATGCTTATCCAGTTGAAGATATTTCAAGACCTAGACCGGTTCAGTTAGATCGACCCTAAGATTTTCCTGATTCTTATCCAGTCAAAGGCCTTCTCTTGGTTCAGTCAGATCGACCCTAAGATCTCCCTGATGCTTATCCAGTTGAAGATGTTTCAAGACCTAGACCGGTTCAGTTAAATCGACCCTAAGATTTTCCTGATGCTTATCCAGTCAAAGGCCTTCTCTTGGTTCAGTCAGATCGACCCTAAGATCTCCCTGATGCTTATCCAGTTGAAGATGTTTCAAGACCTAGACCGGTTCAGTTAAATCGACCCTAAGATTTTCCTGATGCTTATCCAGTCAAAGGCCTTCTCTTGGTTCAGTCAGATCGACCCTAAGATCTCCCTGATGCTTATCCAGTTGAAGATATTTCAAGACCTAGACCGGTTCAGTTAGATCGACCCTAAGATTTTCCTGATGCTTATCCAGTCAAAGGCCTTCTCTGGTTCAGTCAGATCGACCCTAAGATCTCCCTGATGCTTATCCAGTTGAAGATGTTTCAAGACCTAGACCGGTTCAGTTAAATCGACCCTAAGATTTTCCTGACTCTTACCCAGTCCAAGGCCTCTCTGGTTCAGTCAGATCGACCCTAAGATCTCCCTGATTCTTATTCCAGTAGAAGACACCCAAGATTTTTCTCAACAAGCGTTGTTGAGGTTAAAGTCACCCAGGATTTTCTCAACGAGCGTTGTTGAAGTTAAAGTCACCCAGGATTTTCTCAACGAGCGTTGTTGAAGTTAAAGTCGCCCAAGGTTATCTTACCATTCATGCTAAGGTAGTAACCATCCCTGGTTCATTCATCAGCGTTTGAAGCTCCAGACTCAGCTCCTGTAACCAGTCAGGACACATCTATACCAAGCATCTAAAATCAACTCCTGCAACGTGTCAGGTACTCATTTTTCTTTTGCAGGTATGCAGGTTCTCGCTAAGGAATCTCCTACGCGATCAACATCCAGATGGCATCTATAAGCCCATCATCTTATCCAGCAATCTCCAAATGGCATCTATAAGCCCATTCCATCACCACTGCTACTATGTGAGCGCAAATTTCTGGGCACTCTAGTGTCCAATCATCTTCTACCCTCGGATTACGAAAGGCACGTCAGCCAATCTGCATCCTCAGGTCTAAGAAGATTGAACAGGGGCAACTGTTGCACCCCAAAATTTGCCCTCCCATATTCTCCAAGATTTGTCAAGTTAAAGTCACAAAATTCCCCAAGGGTTGTGCAGCTCAACTGTCTCCTATACAGTCAAAACTAGGGTTTGTGTCCTGATCAAGAAAAGGAAGTTTTCAATGGCCCAATCAAGTCTCATATGCCTACAAAGATGGTCAAGCATCCTCATGTCAAATTTCAAGGCATTCAGCTCAAGATTGCACAGTCAAAACCCTAGATTGCACTACAGTCAACTGTAGGGGCAAAATGGTCATTTGACAGTCAAAAGTTCAAATTTTTGGTCAATATATCATTTTGAAGCCACAAACATCATTTGATCAATGCTTGATCATGATTCTCAAAATTTGGCTCAGAAATCATCAAAGATGCAAAAGTTGCTATATTTGGACAGCTGAAAAAGTCAACTGAAATTGACCAGGGCATAACTTTCACATGGATTATCAGAAAAATTCCATCCAAAGCTCATTTTGAAGAGAAAGACATTTCCTACAACTCATCTTCATATTCCAATTCCAAGAAATGCTCTCACAAAAAGTTATCAATTTCAACATTATAGGTCATTTTCAAAAGTCAACAAAAAGGGACTTTAAGTCAAAGGCCATAACTTGAGATTGGTAAATCAAAATGACATGGGACCAAAGGCATTGGTTAAAGGACTCAAAGACCTTTCCAAAATGTCCAAGAACATGTGAATAGCTTAAAAATTGACCAAGTTATGCCTTGTGGAAGTTGGGAAATGTTTGGAAATTTTTGAAAGTCAACAATGGTTCAAATGATCCAAAAATGCAAATGGGCCCATTTTTCTTCCAAGTTTCTTCATGCCAAGCCTATGCACGACCATTAGGCCCAAAGGGAAGTATTTTCTCATTTTTTAATTATTTATTTGAATTTATATTAATGTTAATTCATTTAAATCATTTTAAATATGTGAAAAATATAAACCTAACCTAAAAAAATCTTTTTATGCATGATTTGGCTTCTATAATTCGTGCACATGTTAATAGGGAAAGATTTGGTGCTAATTGATCAGATTTGAACCAAAATACATGAGAAAAAGATTGGAAAAGATCCTTAACAAATCAAATACTCAAAACAATTATTGCCTTGGATTTGGATCAATTTTTCCAACCTAATTGCTTCCTTACATATACATAAACCTAATGCAAAAAGACTGCAAGCTGCGCATAAGAAACCATTACAATATTGAAAATTCTCCAAAAAACTCAAATACTGAAAACTAGCTTTAAGGTCGATTCAAGTTTCAATTTTTGTTCTATCAGCATCCTTAAGCATCCCTGGAGGTGTTCCAATCAATCTCAACCACAAAAGCTCCAGGAATTGGCGCCTGTGACTCAGACTGCATTGCAAAAAATTCATAATCGTATAGCATTTTTTAAGCACTTTTACAACATTCTATTCATTGCATCATGTTTGTTTTGAGTTTCTGAAACTAACCATTATGCTTGATTGAAGTTTTACACGTTATACACGATGATGCCATGACTGAATATTAGGGTTTCGTGAGGTTCAAAATTAGGGATTCCTAAAACAAGCAAAATTAAACCATCCCAGTACCACCATTGCAATCAGCTCATCAAGACGAAGAAGACTAGACCATCGCGCCTAATTTATGTTTGGATATGAGTTAATCGCTATTTTCTTGTAGGTTGTCTAACACCACGTTTGTAAAACCGTGGCCAATGCGTTCTATGTTTCAGGAGGACGAAGATGATGGTGTCGTGTCACACGGGGACAGGCCAATTCAAATTTGCGCGCGTTTTAATTGCTTAGCGTTGATTTTGCCTTTTATTATTTGTTTTCCATAATATGTCAATTGATCCAAGCAGCGCAGTTGGCAGGCACCTCACTTTGCAAAGTCCAAGACCTGGGTTCGAGCCCCAGGTCTGTGTATTCTTCATATTATTTTTCCCATCACTTTCCCATGCAGCATAAGCATTGAGGCGCACCATATGTTTCAAGATCCAAAAGTCCACGTGCCTAATGAATGCAGATCAATGGCTCCAGTGTAAAGAACATACCATACGCCAGTCAATGCATTACACCTGATTGGAAAAGTCAACGATTCACAGCTAATTGGGCCAGAATTCCCAGGCCAACACCTCCATAATGGGACAGAAAACCCCCCCTGGTTCTATCTTTTCTAATTTTCTTTTATCTTTTAATTATTTATTTGTTTATTTATTTTCTGATTTAATTAAGTATTTTCTTTTTACAAAATATAAAAACATTAAAAATACAGAAAAGACAAAAAAAATATAATTAATTTTGATTACTTTTATAAATAAATTAGAATGTAAATTATTTAGTTTAATTAGGTTTTAATATTAATTCTTTTTCATAATAAAAATCCAAAAATGTAGAATTAGGTTAATAAACACTTTTTCTTCCTTTTTAATTTTTTCTCTTTTTTTTTCCACAGTAATAATTATTTATTTATTTATTTTTCATAAATTAAAAAGTGTACATAAATTAACTTAGGGTTCAATGTAGATTATATTTTAATTCTTTCATAATAAATAAAAATATTAGAATTAGGGTTGCCTTTTAATTTAATATCAATTAACTCCTTTTTCTCATTAAATTTAAAAAACACAAAAATACCATTTTCATTTAATTTTAATTTTGAATTCCTTGTTAATTTTAATTGTTTGCAAAAGGGTCCAACGCCCATTGTTTTAATTTAATTGCGCACATTTACTTTATGTCGTTCATTATAATTATGTAAATCTCCCAAAGCCATGTAACTTTACTTTTCGCACTTTATTTTTCCGCTTTATTTACTTTTCCGTCAAATCGGGTCCGGTTTAATTTTGGCGATGTGGACCCGCGCCATTTGTAATATAGCCTTAGATTTATTTTTCGCAAACTTTATAACTGTTAAAAAGCATGCAAGAATGAATGTCTTAATTAAAATCAAGCGTAGATCACAATGACATGACAAAAGACAAATATCAAATGAAAACGACACACAATTCGCACACACCACCCTAGGGTACGCTTCACTGTTGCCTTTCGAAAGGTGGTCGTCGAGTAGAGGACGTCTTAGTAAGTCCTCATGATCCGGGAACCTGGCATGAGGGTAGCTTCTAAGGTGTCTTCCCATTGCTCTGGTGATCACCATGTCCCTAAAACTCGAATTGACCCGAACACCTCCAATAGTGATGCTACCTACCTCTCAATGGTGGGATGGCATTACTTTAAAGGACTCTTACACAGACGAATTCCTTAGGGTAGGTAGGTTCTCAAGGATACTTGCTCTAATTTCAAAAACAAACAAAAATCTTTTCACCAACACATTTTCAAAAGCTTTCAAAACAAACTTTTCAAACACTCTGACGTGCGAGTCGAACTGAAATTTTTCAAAGAAACTTTTTAAACCCACAATTTAAAAGCAAACAAACAATTTTGAAAACACATTGAGCAAGTATCTAAGAGCCCATGGATAACCATGGATAGAAAGGGTGCTAACACCTTCCCTTTCTATAACCTACCTCCCGAACCGAGAGCAATCTCTTTAAGGAATTTTTCTGTGCTTTTGTCCTTTCCATTTGGAGAAAAATAAAAGACGGTGGCGACTCTTGCTTCCGCGACATTTCGCGAACCAGCGTTAAACAGTCAGTTCCAGATCCACCGATCACAGGACTGTTGGAGCTGCTAACAAGAACATTAAAAAGATTGTCCAGAAGATGGTGGTAACTTATAAAGATTGTCATGAAATGCTCCCGTTTGCTTTACATGGATACCGTACTTCAGTTCGAACTTCAACATGCGCAACCCCTTTTTCCCTAGTTTATGGTATGGAAGCCGTACTCCCCGTGGAGGTTGAGATTCCGTCTATGAGAGTGTTGATGGAAGCTAAACTTTCTGAGGCTGAATGGTGTCAAAGTAGGTATGATCAGTTGAATTTAATTGAGGAAAAGAGATTGACAGCTTTGTGTCACGGTCAATTGTATCAACAGAGAATGAAGAAGGCTTTTGATAAGAAGGTTCGACCACGCGAGTTCAGAGAAGGTGGCCTTGTGCTCAAAAAGATACTATCTTTCCAACCTGATTCTAGGGGCAAGTGGGCTCCGAATTATGAAGGACCGTATGTCGTTAAGAAAGTTTTCTCTGGAGGTGCCCTGATTCTCACCAATATGGACGGTGAAGAGCTCCCGCGCTCCATGAACGCCGATGCAGTCAAGAAGTATTTCGCTTAGGTTTGAGTTGACAGTTTTCTAAGCTGAAAACCCGAAGGGGCGGCTTAGGCAAGCTTTTGGTCAGACCGGTCTTGGCATTTGAACACATTTTGGAAATTCGAAGTTGTTAGGGAGAATAGTGATCATTGTTTCTATGTAATCCTTTCTTTCATGTACTATTTCCCAAACTTTTGTAAACCGTTGGAGTCGCGTTGCTAGCGAACTACCATCTTATTAATGAAATTTGAGCATTTACCTTTTGTTAGCAAAATTTTAATTTTATGGAAATAATTGAAACAAAGTTATTTAAAGTATTCTTATTTTAAAAAAATGTGTCGTGAATAACGAAAGGAATATTAACAGTTGTTCCGAGAATGGTCAAGCCATGAAATGCGAAGCAGTACAGTAATTTATCCTCGCATGATGAACATGTTTCATTTCAAAATCGTCATGAGGTGTTGGTTGTGTTAAACTTGTGTCTCTGGTGGTACTAAGTTTGTTGACTCCCCAGTTGTTCCAGTTAAGCGTTGTTTTGGCTACCTTTATTTGAGCAAATTTCTGAAGTGTGGTACGCTTTGTCTCATGCCAGTGGTCTATTGGTATTAGAAGATTGGATTTGAATACTTTTCTACTCAGAAGACTTGAGCCTTGTAGCGTGATACGCTCTGACGTTGCTTTGTGTTTCCAGTTCCAGTTATCTTCCGTCTTTTTTTAAGATTGGCCGAGTATCTATCTTGTCGTGACATCTTATCGTCTTCAAGATATTCCATCTGTTCGTTTTGTCAGCATAACATTCATTTACTCATTTACACTTATATCACGCATGCATATTCACATTTGCCGTTGGTTTTGGGTTGTTTACTCTGTTTATTCAAACAACGTACATGTTTCTTTCCAAGTAGAAGGTTAGCTTAGGCAGAAAATGTGCTTCCTTTCTAAATTCCCCAACTGAGCTAATCCTCGTGGATGATTTTTGATTTAGCTTACCTTGTCCATTTCTGGATAGGATGAATTCCCCAATCGAGTTACTTTCTCAGTGTTTGGAGTCTTGTTTAACTGTTTTCTCTCTGGTTTATTCCTGGAGGAAGTTGTTGTCTCTTGCATAGGCTATCTCATGATTGTTCCCAGTGAAGTCGCGACCTAGACGAATGGTGCATTTATTTTGCACATTTAAGTATGTGATCTCCTCGGGAAGGATTGATTCATGTTTCTCTTTGACGAAGATGTTATTCTCTGCCAGTATCATCACAATTTCCTTCTGAATTTTTTATTTTTTATTTGGAAAACGACAAGCGGCGGTCTCTTCATGAGCAACTTGTACGTTATAGACATCCTTGGAAAACGACAAGCGGCAGCTCTTCATGAGCAACTTGTGCGTTATTATTATTTTTTGGAAAACGACAAGCGGCAGCTCTTCATGAGCAACTTGTGCGTTATTATTATTTTTTGGAAAACGACAAGCGGTGGTCTCTTCATGAGCAACTTGTACGTTATAGACATCATCGGAAAACGACAAGCGGCAGCTCTTCACGAGCAACTTGTACGTTATTATATTATTGGAAAACGACAAGCGGCGGTCTCTTCATGAGCAACTTGTACGTTATAGACATCGTTGGAAAACGACAAGCGGCAGCTCTTCATGAGCAACTTGTACGTTATTATTATTTTGGAAAACGACAAGCGGCGGTCTCTTCATGAGCAACTTATGCGTTATTATTTTTTGGAAAACGGCAAGTGGCGGTCTCTTTATTTGATCAACTTGTACGTTATTATTTTTCTGGAATACAACAAGCGGCAACTTCTTTATTTGAGCAGCTTGTATGTTATTGGTATTTTTTTGGAAAATAGCAAGTGGCGGCTTCTTTATTTGAGCAGCTTGTATGTTATTGACATCCCTGGACGACGGCAAGTGGTAGTCTCTTTATTTGAGCAGCTTGTATGTCATAATATTTTTTGGAAGACAACAAGTGACAGCTTCTTTATTTGAGCAGCTTGTGTATCTACAACCATATTATTATCTCAGCATTAATTGGTATGTCTCGGGAAATCTTGAAGAGAAGTTTGTTATGAATCTTTACCTTCAGAAGTCGGTAATCCGTTATCAGCAAATTTGATACTCTCTGTCTATCTTTGATCATGAGTTGTGAGCTCACTGATATTTTTGGGTCAATAATCTGTCTTATGGCCTATGCAAGATGCCTTCTTTGTTAGGGTCAGAGTCGTATTCCCTCAATTTTATTCGCCGTCAAGAGTCTGTCATTTAAAGTCGATGAATCGTTTCCCCAGTAGTGTATAATCCATGTCTCTGTGTTTTGGTGGTGTTTGATTTCTCCAGCATTGTCTTGTTTCACACAATATCTTCCTCTGCGAATTCAATCACTACATTCATATCAAACATAATGGCGGTATCTTAGGGCAAAAATTTGCGTATTATGTATTTAAGTACCTTCAATCTCGTCGAAACGAAGATTTTAATCTTCATATCTCCGGATAGAAGAAACTTAAATAGGGGCAGCTGTTGTACCCCAAATTTTGACCTAAGATACCATCTCCCATCTGCATCATTACATTGCAAGTGTTTTGACCTATTTTTAGCAATTTTCAAAGCAGATTTTAAATTCATAACTTTTTCAAGTCAAGAGCTGTTTATTTTTGAACGCTAAATTTATTAACTGATCAATGCTTAAATGATGTTTATTTAATTATTTATTATTCTGAATTTAAATAATTGGAATTGATTTTCAGTTATTCTATAATTTAAAGAATTATAAATAATAAAGTAAATATCTGAAAAGAAGTTTATTAATTGATCAACAATGTTTATCTAATTATTTATTATTCTAAGTTTAAATAGTTGAAATTTTATTTTCAGTTATTATAATTTAGAGAATTATAAATAATGAAGTAAATAATTGAAGAGTTTATTAACTGATCAACAATGTTTATTTAATTATTTGTCATTCTAAGTTTAAATAGTTGAAATTTCATTTTCAGTTATTATAATTTAGAGAATTATGAATAATGAAGTAAATAATTGAAGAGAAGTTTATTGATCAATGATGTTTATTTAATTGTTTATTATTCTGAATTTAAGTAATTGAAATTTATTTTCAGTTATTATATAATTTAAAGAATTATAAATGATAAAATAAACAATTGGAAAGAAGAAAAGAATTAATGGGTAAAATAATAGAATTTTTATTCATCTTTATTCTAATTATTACAATTGTTATTTAAATACTGTATTATTTGTAAAATATTTACAATGACAATTATATAAAATGTTTAAAGTAAAATAAAAACTATTATAATTTTTCCTAAATTCTAAATCTTCATCTTCTATCCAATACTTCTATAATGCCCATTTGGTTTTTACCTGCAAAGAATTAAAAGAAAAAAAGTCAGAAATAAATAGATAATTAAAAGCAGATGATTAATTTAGCGTTCATCATTAAAAGCAAACGGCTGGAATCAGTTTTTACCCTCTTTGCAAATCACGGGATTTCTCCCGGTTCACAAAAAGGGATGAATTTTATTGACAAATATGAATGCACAAATTTAAATATGCACAAATTCACTCTTGTCAAAATTGCATTTGTCAAAATAAACTGCATAATTAAAAATCAATTGCACATTTCAAAAGCCAACTGCATATTTCAAAAAAAAGCAACAGCATATGCAAGTATGCAAGTTAAGTTTCAATTTTTCAAAAGCCAACATGTAACGTAAACTACCCCAAGTATGGAAGAATTTAAAATACAAAGGCTCTACTGTACAATGCAGTTGACAAAGAGAAGCATGCAGTTTAAAACCAAATATGCAAGCAATGTATTTTCTAATTCTCATCATTTTCCAGCTTATGCTTTTTCAGAACAAGTACATTATATCACATTTTAATGTCAATCTGTACTAAGAGAGAGAAGAGAGAAAGAGTGTGGGCTTTTACAGGTTTTGGCTTAGGCAGAAAAAGGCATAAAAACAGAATAGCAGCAATACAGTACAGAAAAGGAAGTATAAAAAAAGAATAGAAACAAACTGATGTAGCAGTATAATGTGCAGAAGTGTCAAAGGAGAGGATAGTTAAAAAAGATACCAAACCTGAGCTATCAAATAGAGCCAATGCCAGCAAAACTTATAACAACAACAAACCTTAGAAAAAGGGAGAGAGTTTACAACCTGTCTTCAAGCTTTCAAAAAACAAAAACTGTCAAACAAATACGAAAACAAAATTCTCAAGGTCTCAAAGCAAAGCCAGAACCTGCTGTCTCAAAGACCAAACCAACAACCATGGCCTAAACCACAAACCTGTTTCCATAACCTGTTAAACCATGTCAAACCAACAACCTTGGCCTAAACCATAGAACCTGCTGTCTCAAAAACCAGAACCTGCTGTCTCAAAGACCAAACCAACATAAACCTTATGGCCTAAAAAAACCATAAAACCTGTCAATCCATACAAAGGCCAAACCTGAAGCAAAACCAACATAAACCTTATGGCCTAAAAAAACCATAAAACCTGTCAATCCATACAAAGGCCAAACCTGAAGCAATCCAACCAAAACCAAAGCCAGAATACCAAACAATACAAATTTATCCATCCAACGTCCAAACCCATCAGGCCTCAGAGTTATCGTCATAGGCCAATAACTCAAACATACAGAAGCAAAGCAAAAGGAAGAAGAAGGCAAGCTAGTCAAAACAAACATTTCAACAGTAGCATGTTCAAGGCAACCAGAAAGGCCTCAGAATATTCATCATAGGCCAACAATAAAAAAGGTGACAGAATCACAGCAAAGAAGAAGAGAGGGAAAGTATTCAAGCATCCAAGCATTCAAAAGGAAACTCAGAAGCATACAACGAGGCAATAGAAGAAGAGAGATATAACATAAGGTTCTCTGGGCCAAGTCATCATCAAACCACAAAATAAAGAAGTAAGAACGAAATACCAGGCTCGTCACTGTCTTCCCCGCCGTCTTGGCCGCCCTAACTTGTCTCAACCTTTCCTCCTCCGTCTCCAGGTAACAATTTCTCCCTCTCTTATTTTCAAATACCTCAATAATCACAATAATTTGAAGTCAAAAGCAAAATGGACACAAAATCATAACATGCAGTAACCAAAAACCCTAACGAAATAAAGGATGAAAATTGTACCGTGAATCTGTCGCCCTAGCGCCTCGTTGGAGGGAAGAAGAAGGTGGAGGATGCTGGTGGCCATGGGCAAGGGATTCAGAGGCGAGAGAAGAAGACGAATCAAGGACGCATGAACAAGCAAGCGGCGCCTCTGTCAAAACCTTAACCCTAATCTGTTTTTCCCCCAAAACTAAAACAATGTTTATCCTAAAACAAATTATGAAATAATGTTTGGACCTTAACCCTTTTCCCTGCCTGAGCCCAAACGAATTCCTTAAGCGCACCCCCCCATTTCTTTTTTTTTTGATGGGCCCTTTAAAAACCCTTTAGCCCATAATTCGTTTATCTGACCCCTTATTTCTAATACACCTCTGCCTATTTTTTTCTCTTTTAGTTTTTTTAGAATTTTGTTAATTTAGTTTAAATTATAAAACTTAATCCAATAAGAGGTATAATTTAATTAAAACATTTTTAAATAACGTGACCATTTTTATTAGTTAACTTTAGGTTTAGTTTAGTAATTTTAGTATTTTTTTATTAGGTTTACTTAATAACTTTTAAAGTTTTAATTTAGTTTAATTATTTAATAACTCTTAAAGTTTGTACTTTTTATTAATATTAAAAAAAAAGACATAAAAATAGAAACATATAAACAATATTTTATTTTCTTTATTTAATTCTCTTGCTTTGTCCATATTAAAAAAATATAAAAATGCGTGTTCACGCCATTTAATCTGTTTATTTAATCATTGTTGTGGTTATCTAGCTATTTAATCATTATCTGCATAATTTTCTATTTAATTATTTCATCTTTATTTGATTATTCCGTTTACGTCTAAATCCAAGGGAAAAAATGATTAAATTTGTTGACTTCATGTCCTCAAGTCTAATCACGCGAATATTTTCATCTCATTAAAACTTAAGACAATTTTTTCCTCAAATATTCGATCTTTTCAAAACTCATACCTTTTAAGCAAAAACTTCGACATTAGGTCGTCGTATTTTCAAAAACCCGTTCGTACCCCTTTTCGGCCAAAACAATTTATTTTTAATCAAACAAACATTTTAATAAACAGATATTTCAAAAGGTTCCTATAGAGTACTATAGATGCATTGGGTGCTAATACCTTCCCATTGTATAACCAACCCCCGAACCATAGATCTTTTTTTTCAAAAACGCCTTGTATTTTTATTACTTTTAGAAAGTATTATTTTACATTGCATATTTAAGGTTTTATTTCGCTCTTTTCCCTTTTCCCTTGGAAATAATAAAGCGCGGTGGCGACTCTTGCTTTTGTGAGACGAATTAATCAATAATTCGATCTCCGATTTACCCCGCTACATTTTTTATCGCTACACAACCCTCATTGACAAAGTTGTAAAATTCATCAATCCCTACAACTTTCACGTTGAAAATTTTCTTTGAATCAACTTGCATCTTGAGGAAACTTGCTTGTGAAGTTAGGTTTTTTTGTCAAAAACACTTAGAATTTTTCTAAGTGTTAGAAATTTTTTCCAAATTTGACTTTTGTTAACTTTTTGATTTCTTGATGATCAAGTTTGATAATTTTGAATATCTTGATGATTCTTTACTTTTGAATTCCAATATTGACCAAAAAGTCAAAGTTTGACTTTTGAGTGACTGTTGACTTTTCATCAATTAATTCAAATTTTCAAATATCAATCACTTGTATCTTTGGAAATGTCTTGAGCCTTGTAATCAGGTCAAGATGTTGTATTTGAATCCTTGAGATCATTCTTCGAGGCATTAGGTCATACACTAGGTCAAAAGTCAATGATCAATCATCCTCAGTCAAAACCCTAATTTGGGCAATTTTTGACCTCTGATGATTTGAGGGTTTTTTCTTGAGGAATCATGATAAACCCTTGATAAAATTATGAATATCACTTCAAAATGTTGATGTTGACAAAAAATCTTGAAGTTTGACTGTATGTTGACCAGAGTTGACTTTTTACCCAATACAATTGATTTTCAGCCATATGAGCAATTGACTAGGCAAATTTGTGATGCAAGGCTTGAAACTTGACATGAGCATTATTGAGGACCTATGACGAATCATGAAATTAATTTGAGGAATTAGAAGTCCAATTTCCCTTGAGAAAATCAAAACCCTAGTTATAGGCCAATGCTTAGGAGGTGAATTTGTCTGATCAACTCTTGAGAATCCTTGAGTATTTGAGAATCTTAGAAGAATGTATTGAAGAAAACGGGAGGGAAAGTTTTGGGGTACAACAAATTCCCCTATTTAATCTTCTTAAACCTGAAGAGTTAGATTGGCATGTCCCCCATTCGTGACTTGAAGGTGGAAGATGATTGAACATATAAGTGCCTAGAAATTTGCACTCGCGTGTGCCCAAAGTAATGTTGTTGGTTGATGTAATACTAGGAATGGGCTTAAAGATGCCATTTGGAGAGGTTATGGAGAATTGTCAGAGATGGGATTATAGATGCCATCCAAGGTAACCGTGGATAGAGTTTAGACTACGTCTATGCTTGGCTTCGAGTGGAAGAAGTATCAAAATAAATCCACGCTTGATTTGAAATGAGCCAGAAGATGTCTATGCATGTCTTTAACTGGAAGAAATATCAGAGTAAATATATGGTTGATTTAATTTGAGCCAGAAAAATGTCTGTTTATCTTTAACTGGAAGCGGTATCAGAATAAACTTATGGTTGGTTTAATCTGATCCAGAAAAAGTCTACTGGAAGAAGTATCAGAATAAATCTATGGTCGATTTAATCTGAGCCAGAAGATGTCTTTGCCTGTCTTTAACTGGGAGCAGTATCAGAATAAATCTTATGGTCGATTTAATCTGAGCCAGAAGAGGTCTTTGAAGGAAGTGTTCGTTATGTAGATAGTCTCCCCGTCCTGTTTCGGGAATTGATCTACAATCTGTTTTTTGTTGGTAAACCCGTCCTGTTACAGGAGTTTATACCACTTGGTGATAAAGATAGTCGCCCCGTCCTTTTTCGGGAATTGATCTTCATCTGACCATAAATAAAGAAAGATAGTTTCCCCGTCCTGTTTCGGGAGTTAATCTTTGCTCATTTGAGAATTGTTGATGATATTTGTCTGTTGATTGATCTTTCCTGAAAATATAAAGAGTTAGTTGTATGCAGTGTCATGATGTATGAAATGCATGGTGTAATGATGTTCTCAAAATAAATGAGATTGTGCTATATGCGTTTCGTATGCATACGCTATGATATAGGTGAATGATATATGAATGTGAAATGTTTGTCGAAGTGTATTTGTAAACCCGCGCAGTATCTTTGTCTGGGAAAATAAATCACTGACTGGTGCTAGGGATGAATAACATGTGTAATCCTCAACCTTGCCTAGAATGCTTCCGCTGGGGATTCCTCCTTGCTGTTTGAGGAAACTCTGCTGGGAAATATTGACTCTTATTTGGGGAGAAGGGTTTATGAACATTATTCGTTCAACGCTCTACTAGAGAGTTTAATTCTTATATACCCTGACTGGGGATAAAAGAGATGGGCAACATTCTGACTCGTCTGCGGAGTTTAATTCTTGTATACCCTAACTGGGGATAAAAGAGATGGATAAACTTCCGACTGATCAGGGGAGTTTAATTCTTATACACCCTGACTGGGGATAAAAGAGATGGATAAACTTCCGACTTGTCTGGGGAGTTTAAAGTTGACTGATATCTGGTCTGGTTCTAGATTTCAAAGCAACTTTATGGGGAATGTGGTAACTTTACTGAGGAGAGGAATTTTTCCGGTGATTCATAACAATCTGGGGAATAAATTCAAGCTGGGGAGACTGTAATATATTGGGTAAATAAACTCTACTGACAGAGAAATACTCTGCTGAGGAAACAAGCTTTGTTGGAGATACGAAATTTGCGGGGGGTTTTACAGTTTCAGAGGAATAAACTCGGCTGGGGAAGAGAAATTCCATGAAATGTACGAATTGAAATTCTGTAGATTGGTGATATTGCTGGGAAGAGATCATATTCTTCTATTCGCTGGGCGGTTTGCCGTGGAAATTACGGGGATTGTATCTTCATTGGAGATGAATTTGTGAAGATTACTCTGTGGGGATTTGTGGACGGCTTGGATGTCACCCCAACTCCTAAAATCTCGAGTAAATGCTTATTCCTCTTCTTATGCATATTTTGTTAATAGCTAATCATGTTCATATGCATGTATTCATTCAATTTTAGTTATTGGACGTTTTCGCAAACAAAACAAAAAAATAAAAAAGACAGAAAGTTTGAATTTTAGGGTGTATTTGTATTGATAGTTTGCCTATAAACATGCGATTTTGTACAAAGAGACATAAATCCTAGTAAGAGGAAATTGTCGTGAAATGAAAAGAGTACAAATTGAAAACAAAATATATAGCTATGTGGAAATGATCTCGTTGGGTTCCAACTTTGATATTGCCCCTATGTCTTTGAACATCTTATCCCCTGCTGTTGGAAGAAGTTGATTGAAATGATCTGTACTATTTGAACTTTGACTTTGATAATAAAGCTTGCAGTAAGTGATCCAATGGGATATAGTCGTACGCTTTAATCCCTAAATTTTTCTTGGACTTCCCTCTCGGGCTTTCAATCCACCGGGATACCCTTTCTTGCCCAAGTCATCTTTTCAGATTTTCGACTTACCGGGTGTACAATCTTTTATATATCCCTAATTTTTCCCAAACCTTTTTGGTTCTCCGCGATGCCCTTATTTTTTCCTAGGACAGTCAACCTAGCAAGTCATTTTTATGCGTAATATCTTTTGACTATGTCTGCATTCACAGGGTGCGGGAAATCATCACCGTCCATGGTGGTTAGTATCATAGCACCACCAGAGAATATCTTCTTGATTACAAATGACCCTTCGTAGATGGGAGTCCATTTGCCTTTGGGATCACCTTGCGGTAGAATGATGCACTTTATTACCAAGTCACCAGCCTGATATACCTGATGCTTGATTTTCTTGTTGAATGCCTTGATCATACGTTTCTGATACATCTGACTGTGACATACAACATAAAGCCTCTTTTCGTAAATCAAATTCAACTGACCCAACCTAGTCTTAATCCACTCGTCTTCGTCTAAGTCTGCATCTTTCATAATCCTCAGAGAAGGAATCTGAACTTCGACAGGTAGGATAACTTCCATACCATAGGCCAGAGAGAATGGGGTTTCCCTAGTTGATGTTCACGCTGAAGTGAGATAGCCATGAAGAGCAAATGGTAACATCTCGTGCCAACCTTTATAAGTCATAACCATCTTTTGCATAATATTCTTAATATTCTTGTTGGCAGCGTCTATTGCGCCATTCATCTTTGGTCGATACAGAGAATAGTTGTGGTGCTTGATCTTGAACTGTGTTCAGAGTTCAGTGATCATAGTGTTATTGATGTTGGTACCATTTTCCATGATGACTCTCTTAGGGATGCCATACCGGCAAATAAGATTATGTTTTATGAATCGGGCTACCACATTCTTGGTAATGGAGGAAAATGAGGCTGCTTCAACCCATTTTGTGAAGTAGTCAATGGCAACGAGGATGAAGCGATGTCCGTTAAAAGTAGTAGGATTGATTTATCCGATCATATCAATGCCCCACATTGCGAATGACCAAGGAGCAATCATGACATTCAAAGGTACCGGAGGCACATGAACTTTATCAGCATAGATATGGAACTTATAACAAGTCCTTGAGTGATGGTGGCAATCAGCTTCAATGGTCGACCAATAGTAACCTGCTCTCAAGATTTTCTTAGCCATAGTATGTCCACTGGAATGAGTACCAAAGATGCCTTCATGCATATCCTTCATAATTTTCTCTACTTCCTTCTTGTCCATACAACAGAGTAGAGTTGAATCATGATTTCGCTTGTACAAAATTCCATTACTCAAGAAGAACTTGGCTGAGAACCTCCGTAGGAATTTCTTATCATTGATCGATGCCCCTTCATGGTATTCTTGAGCTTCACGGTTTTTTTCACTTCATGAAACCAGGGTTTTTCTTCTACTCCATCAGTGTCAAGTTCATAGAAGTGTTCCGGTTCGTCGAATCTTTCGATGGTAATTCTGGGAGCCTCATTGTCCCATATGAGCTTGAACATGGATGACATGGTAGCTAACACATCCACCAACTGGTTATCTTCTCTTGGGATATGCTTAAAAGTAATCTCTTTGAAGTACGAAATCAAAGTTATCACATGCTCTCGGTAAGGGATAAGATTCATATCCTTTGTATCCCATTCTCCCTTGACCTGACTGATTACCAAGGCTGAATCCCCATATACGCTCAGGAACTTGATTCTTAAGTCGATAGCAGCTTTAAGACCCAAGATGCACACTTCGTACTCATCCATATTGTTGGTACAGTTAAAGCAAAGTATGGTAGTGAAAGGTGTATGTGTAACATGGTGGGAGAACTGACTTAGGTGTTTTGTGTTTGATTGCAATTATACGAATAGAAAGAGTCGCCACCAAATTTTCTTTTATCCAATAAGGAAAGGTTGAAAAGAACAGGAAAGACCTTTTGAGATTATTTCTTGAGTTCGGGGGTAGGTTATGAAAAGGGAAGGTATTAGCATCCTTTTCATCCGTAGTTATCTACGGGCTCTTAGTTGCTTGCTAGATCACTTGATTTTGTTTGAAAATATGCTTGTGGTGGTTTTTGAAAGTATTTTGAAAAGTCTTTGTAATTGTTCTCGTCTCTATAAGAACGCGTACAAAAGGTTTGTCTTTTGCAAATGTTTCAAGATGAAAGTGTTGGTGTAAAAAATGTTTTTTTATTGTGCGCAAGTGAGCAACTAGGAGCAACCTACCTACTCAAAATGTATTAAACATTTTTTCCTCATCCTTTAGATGTTTCTATATTACCATTGATTTGGTAATAAGCCCCATCGTTGGATGTGAAGGGACGGGCGTGGGTCAATCGTACAGTGATAGAAGGCAACTTGCGAGACGCTTTAGCAATTTTGTGAGGGACTAGATCGTTTTACCGAAGGCAACATTGAGGGACATCGAGAGACTACGATCTTTTTTATCGATGGGTCTTTGCTAAAGTATCCCATATTCGAGGGACATGATTGTGTTTCCGAGGCAACAAGCGAGGTTACCCTAGAGGTGCGCGTGTGAAAGTGTGTTTGATTCAAGTTAATTTATTCTTTGATTAGGGTTATCTAGCGATTGACTTTAAATCTTGTCATGCACACCTAATTACTATACCGTATAAGGAAAACTGTAAATTGTGGATGTGATACGGTGGCAGAACCGACTGTTAAATACTGGTTTGCGTTTTGCGTTTTTTGTTCGCAAAGTGTCGCGGTAAGCAAGAGTCGCCACCGACTTTTATTTCATCCAATTGGAAAGGAAAAAAGTACAAAACAAATCCTTTTTCGAGATGTTTCTGAGTACGGGGGGTAGATTATAGAAAGGGAAGGTGTTAGCACCCTTTCTATCCATGGTTTTCCATGGGCTCTTAGGTACTTGCTCATCTTTTAAAAATTTCTTGTGTATGTGCTTTGTTTGGAAACAGTTTGACTTCGTGATAACCCTTGTATCAGTCCTCAAAGGTGTGACGAAGTTGTTTTGAAAATTTGTTTGAAAAGTGTAAGTGTGAAAAGTTTGATTTGAGGAAGTACCTACTAGCATCTACCTTCTCGAAAAAGATCGTTTCTATTCTTGTTTCCTTTAGACATCGCTGTCCTACTATTGAGAAATAGGTAGCACCGTCGTCGGAGTTGTAAGGTTCAATTCGTAAGGGACGTACGATCACTAAAGCAATGTTAGGACGTCTTAGTAATAACCCTGAAGTCTTAAGATCATACTCGAGGCAACATTTCTGAAGCAACATTTCTGAGCCAACATTTCCGAACGAGACATTTGATCTTTGTTAGACAGGAGGGAAACCACTAAGACACCCTATACTTAATGATCGTTTACCAAAGGCAACCGAAGTGAGAGTATACCCTAAGAGTGATATGTGCGAGTGATTTGTTTCAATTATTTATCTTTGCACATTAGGGTTTTCTAACTGGATTAAGTTGTCATGCATTCTTGTCATACAATCCTATTAGCATACATCTAAATAGTCAAATATTTTCGAGAATTAAAGTGCGAGAACATAAACCTACGCTATTACAAGGCTTCGGGGAAGGGGATTAATTACATAGCCAAAAAACCCGCAAAAGACGATAAATAAAAGAAAGTCCTAGATTAAACTATTACATACCGTGAACAGTTAGATCAATATTGTAAATAAAAAAACACGCGCGATGAATTAAATGCGAGGCGATTAGGGTTTTGACCCTTGACTAAACCTAATTGTAATTGATTAAAGAAAAATCATTTTTTTGTCGTTTTTGTTATTTGAGAAAATAAGGCTTAATTGAAGAGAAAAAAAGAACCTAATTACTAATTAATTTTTAATTAAGAAAAATAATTAAACTAACCTATTTTTTTTGTATTTTGTTTATTTGAAAAAATAATATAATTAAATCAAATGATTTACCCTAATTGGCCAATTAGTTTTAATCATAAAAAAGGTTAAAAATGCCCTAAATTAAACTAAATTAAATAAATTAAATTTTGATAAAAAAAACTAATTCTAATTTTTTTGTGAATTCTTGATTTTATGATTATATAAAAAAAATAAATTTGATTTTAAAAGAAATAAAATAATCAAACAAATTAAAATGTAAAATAAAAATAAGAAAAGAAAAAGAGAATTGGGCCTGTGTAATTTGTTGGAGGAGGGGTGCAAATATGATTTTTGGTAAGGCCCATTTATCATCAAGCCTAGTCAGCGCTGGATCTGATGGGGGCGTTGACTTGGGGAGCATGGTGAGCCTTCATTGTGGGCGTATTGGATCTGGCCAGGAGCACATCAGATGGATGATGTTGAGAGTGTATGGAATGCGCTTGAGAATGTGAAGCACTGGATTTGCCTACAATTGTTGAGAAAATAACAAAATGCACACGCCTGGGATCGAACCCAGGACTTGTGCATCAAAGGCTTATCTCTTCACCATCTGCGCTAGCATGTTAATTATGATAATAATGAAATAAATGAAACATAATGCAAACGACGTGCCACACCTCCAAAACGCGCGAAAATTCAAACGAGCCATTCACACACGGCCACGCCATCGTCTCCTTCACTGATTCCGTCGTTTTAGGTAAAAAAGACTTTTACCTACAAACACTGACTATAGGTACATCCCTGTCCATCTCCAAAATTGCGTGTGTTCAAGATAAATGGCCAAGGCTGGTACTATTCTACTCGTTTCAACCTCACGAGTCTCCTGGTACCAAAATCATTACCCAATTTTGCCTATCCTACAAAGCCCTAATGAAGAACATAAAACCCTAGCTATGGCAACTTCATGTACAAGCTTTAGAAATACAATTAAATGGTATCAAAAGCTTGCAAACTCAAATACAAACACGAATATATCATTAGAATATGCAATGGGTGAGTGAACCAATGAAATTGAATTCGAATTTGGAGGCATATCGTGATACCTCTATCTTGCAATTCCAGACGTGGAAAGGCTTGAATCTGATTGGAAAATGCTCCTGGAATGTCCAGCAACCAATTGGCAACCTGAGAATGGCACGAATTGACCTCTAACACAGAAATTGGCTCACCACTTTTCTTGCAATTTTTGAGTTTTTCTTTCACCTCTGCACGGATGCTTCCAACCTCGTTATGCCTTGGTTTTCTTCTGTATATGTAATACAAGCTATTAGGTCAACAAAAAACGACCTCAATCTTGCTCATCATGGAGATTTGATTTGGATCTTTCAATGCATATGGTTCTTTTCCAATTTTGATCAAATCCAATCTTTTCCAACCAAATTGACCTTGCACCAGTTGATCTTCAATTGACAGCATATAATATCTCCTTTCAATGCAAAAGATCATCCTAAAATGCAATATATGATTTATTAGGATTTATTTGATTTTATTTGAATTTTAAATGAATAAAAATCAAAATAAATTGAATAAATGAATAAATAAAGCATGGAGGGTCCCATAGGTCGTGGACTATGTTAGGAATGAGATGCAAGCATAGAAAGTTGGGCCCATTTAGTAAAAAATGCAAATTTGAGCATATTTGACTTTTGGCAATTTTGCAAAAAAGGTCAACTTGGCCAATGCATAACTCTCTAAATTTTGACCCTAGAGATGTGTTCTTGGACTTTTTGGAAAGCTTAGGATGTAATATAAGCAACCCTTTTGGTCTCATCTCAATTGAGTCTTCCATGTTCATGTTTGAAGCTTTGACCCAAAAGGTGTTTTTGTTGACTTTTCAAAATGACCTATAATGTCCAAATTCATATCTTCTTGTGAGTGCATATTTTGAACTTGGGAGCTGAAGATTAATTGTAGGGAATTGCACCCTCTTCAAAATTAGCTTTGATGGTTCATTTTTGATAAAGTATGAGAAAGTTATGCTTGGTCAAAGTTGAGTTGACTTTTCCTACAAAACCCTAATTTAACAACTTTTGGGTTTTGATGAATTGTGAGAAATCCTTGAGGAAACATGATCAACCCTTGATAAAATGAAGAATAGTACTTTAAAAGGAGGATGTTAACCAAAAATCTTGAAGTTTGACTGTATGTGGGCCATATTTGACCTTTTACCTAGCACAGTCGATTTTCAGGCCTTTGAGCAATTGACTGAGCAAACTTCTTTTGCAAGGCTTGAAACTTGACATGAATGATCTTGAGAACATATTAGGACAATGGTGGGCATTTGGAATCCTTTGGACTCAAACATCTTGATGCAAAATGAAACCCTAATTTGAGGTAGACTAGCTTAAGAGAGAGTTTGTCTGGTCAACTTTTAGACTTCCTTGAGCAAGTTGAGGACCTCACTTGACATGTATTGAGAAATATGGGAGGGAAAATTTTGGGGTACAACAACGGAAATTAAAATTCTACGCTATTACAGAGCTTTCGGGAATGGGGGTACAAATTTACAAATGGGGATGAATCAAATCGTCAATGCAGTTTAAAAGTCTAAAATAGGCAATCAATACAACCAAATCGAATTTAAACATAAATAGTTAATTAGACTAAGACAAACTATTAAAGTAAAACTAATAGGAAAAATAATATTTTTGGTATTTTTGTTTGTGAGGAATTTTAACAAAACAATTTAAAACTAAATAAAAAGTTAATTGATAAAATTATTCACAAAAAATCCCTAACTAAACTAATTAAGAAAACTTGACTAATTTTAAAGAAAGTTAACTCAGAAAAAGTTCATAAATAGAATTATTTACAAAGTCCTAAATTAATTAACTAATTTTGAAATTATATATTTTTTATTTAATCAAAATTTAAGATTAAAACTAAACCTAAACTAAATTAATATAAGGCTAAAGAGTTAGAAACAAAAAAATGAAAATGTCTTGGCAAAGTGTCGAACTCGAGTTTCCTTGTTTGCAGTATACATGCTTTGCCAACTGGACTAGACTACTTATCTGTTATTACCATGCTCTTAATGAAATAAAATGGAAATGTGATAGCGTGATTGGGCCCAACGATCCCAATGGGGCGACCCGACCGGAAAAGGGGAAAAGAAGGGTTTGGAAACCCTAATCACAAAAGGCGTGCCGTATTTGTCTTGGGAAGAAGAAGATGAGTTTAATTGTTATCATTTGTGAAGGGAAAAATCAAATTAGATATTAAAAAAAAATCCGTTTTCAAAGTTAATCGTGAAAAACACAGTAAACTCCTCAATGGTCTTTCCACTCCAATTTCCTCTTCAAACTAAATCAATATCACAACAATCCTCTTCCCATGTTATTACTTTTCATGATAAAAACAACAAAACCAAGCCTAACTCTTTTTCCTTTTTTTTGAATAAAAAATCTTAAGAAGAAATAGAACCAAAGCGATTAGTACAAGGGATTTACCTGCCGGAGACACTTCGGTGGTGTTTCATAGATGAGAAAATCGAAGATATTCGACAGAAGGTAACAATACGGTTCCAAAATCTCCTTCTTTCGCTTCTTTATTTTAGTTTTTCTGCATGCTTATGGCGACATCAATGTTGAAAATTGGCTGTGAGTGTTGTAGATTTGTTGCTGGAAGGTTGGAATCAACGGATTCGACTTGATGTCGAAATGATGTGATAAATGTGGATATGATGATGATGAATCCGTGGCTGAAGAGATTTGAAGGTTGAAGAAGATTCTGGAGCAGATTGGTGAAGATGCCTATCCTTGAAGAATGATGCAGTAGGTTGAATAAGGTAATTTCTCTCTGCAAATTTTCTGTGATGCTTTTTCTGTGCGGTTGTTATGCAGTGAGTTGATGGAATTTTGAGAAGTTGGTGAGGTTGAATTCTAGGAGAGGTATGAGCAGAGGTTTGAGACACTTGTTGGTTGAGGATGTTTTTAGAGGTGAGTTCTGCTGAGTTTTCTGGATTTTTTACTTGGTCGAAATTTCTCTCTTCGGTTTGTTGGTTGTATGAAAAACTCTTTTGGTTTTGCTGGCTTGGTTTGTATGCTGTCCTCCTCCTCTTTTTTCAACATTTTCCTCCTTATGGTGAGATAAAGGGTAGAAATTGGGGGGAGGGGGGGGGAGTTGAGGTTTTTAACATTTTTGGTTAACTGTTTTGTGGCCTTTTGAGTACAGGTTTTTAGTGTGTGCATTTTACTGCAGTCTTTGAACTGGGATAGCAGGCATATATGCAGAATGCAGGTTTGTGGTGCAGCATAGCAGGCTGTTTAGACTGTTGTATGGCTAGGTGATATCTTCCTGACCCTATCTCTTTCCCTCTTCATCTTTCTATGATATAAATCAATTTTGCTTTGCTGAAATTTCTGAAGGGTTTGCATAGATTAGGAAAATGATGACATGGGATTTTGATGGATTGCATTGTTACATTTGATGCTAATGACTAATTATCCCGTTGCTTTGTTTTATTATTTTGGCAGCCTATGATGCCTTGCTTGGCAACTTTGCTGCAGGTTTGTCTTGTTGTTTTGAGTTGTTGCATTGCTGCTTTGCCTTCTTTGCATTTTTGCCCTGCTGTCTTGAGTTGTTGCGCTACTGTTTTTCTATTTTGCAGTGTTGTTTGGCTTGTAGCTTTGCATTTTTGCCATGGCGTCTTGAGTTGTTGCGCTGCTGTTTTGCTGTTTTGCAGTGTTGTTTGGCTTGTAGCTTTGCACATTTATTTTCCCTGATTGTGAACAAAAAAATCCACACTTTTTTTTGTGATTTGCAAAAGTAGGAGGAGATAAACCATGATTAAAAAAACAAACCCTTTTAATTTCTGATTCCAAAATGCAAACTCTAATGATGAGATAAAGACTCTTGACAATTAGTTCTTGAATTTTCACATGTTAGCTAACTTTTTCTTTCTTTTGTTACATGTACGAGCAATTTGGACAATGGAGAAAATTGATGAAGAGCGGCCTGACGTGCTCGATGAAGACTTGAAGATGACAAAAAAGTCAATTCTTTAGGAATTTTGCATTATTGCGACTTTTGTAACATTGCAGTTTCCATTTGTGATTTGAATTTTAAGACTTGGCGACTTGTAAAATATATTCAAATTTACTTTTAAATTAACATGATGCCTTATTGTAAATCTTGAGTTCTTGAATAAACTTGAATAATCTTGAATTACAAAGCGACTTAAGAAAAAGTCTTGCATTTGAATAATGACGCGCTTGAAAATATATGAATAGCCATGAACTTTGAATTAGGTTCGACAATTTGATTTGGTTCAGGAGAATTGTGAATTAGATAAACCATGAATCAAAGCATAACTTTAATCATGTTTTCATTCCAAAGTTCAAATGAATTTGATCAAACTTTAGCAAACTCGTTCTTTGATACCTTGAATTCAAAACAAACTCACGCGAGTGAACTGTAGAAGATTTGGACGAAAATTGTGATATCGTGTAATTCTTTGCTAACCTGGATTGAAATCAAGAACATTATTCAAATGAATCCTTAAATCAATTTCACCAAGATCATAAATCGATTTCCAACATGGCAACTTGTATTGTAAGGTCTTTCCTGTGCTTTTTGACCTTTCCTTTGGATAAAATAAAAATTCGATGGTGACTCTTGCTAAACCAAAACATTTGCGAACAAAAAATGCAAAACCTCAAGTCAGTTCTCCCACCGTATCACCATGTTTAATGCGAAGAAAGTTTTACAGAATTGAAGAAGAGGTTGACGTTGGCTCCGATTTTGACGTTGCCTAATCCAAGAGAGCCTTTTGTAGTGTATTGTGATGCTTCTAAGATGGGTTTAGGAGGTGTGCTTATGCAGAATGATAAGGTAATTGCTTATGCGTCAAGGCAGTTAAGGAATCATGAGAAGAACTATCCTACGCATGATTTAGAGGCTGCAATTATTTTTGTGTTGAAGATTTGGAGGAATTATCTTTATGGTTCTAGATTTAAAGTGTTTAGTGACCATAAGAGCTTAAAGTATTTATTCAACCAGAAGGAGTTGAATATGAGGCAATG
Organism: Vicia faba; assembly: GCA_948472305.1. Taxonomy (NCBI): domain Eukaryota; kingdom Viridiplantae; phylum Streptophyta; class Magnoliopsida; order Fabales; family Fabaceae; genus Vicia; species Vicia faba. The sequence goes on along the minus strand of OX451735.1, from coordinate 213,576,976 downwards.
AAGATGGTTGGAATTCTTAAAGGATTATGATTTCGGTTTGAATTATCATCCAGGAAAAGCAAATGTGGTAGATGATGCGTTGAGTCGAAAGACTTTACATATGTCGGCAATGATGGTTAAAGAGTTGGAATTAATTGAACGATTCAGAGATATGAGCTTAGTTTGCAAGGTTACACCGCAGAGTGTTATGTTGGGTATGTTATAGATTAATAATGAATTTCTAGATAGTATCAGAGAAGCTCAGAAGTTGGATGTGAAACTGGTAGATTCGATGGTTAGAATCAATCAGTATGAGAATAATGATTTTAGCTAGATGTGCAGGGTGTGTTGAGATTTCGTAACCGGATTTATATTCCTGATGATGCTGAGATGAAGAAAGTGATACTTGAAGAGATTCATAGAAGTAAGTTGAGTATTCATCCAGGAGCTACAAAGATTTGAAAGGTTTGTTTTGGTGGCCTGGAATGAAGAGTGATGTGGCTCTATTTGTGTATGCATGTTTGACTTGTCAGAAGTCGAAAGTTGAACATCAGAAACCTGCAGGGTTAATGCAACAGTTAGAAGTTCCAGAATGGAAATGGGATATCATTTCAATGGACTTTGTGACAGTATTACCTAATACCTTACGAGAACATGATTCGATTTGGGTGATTGTTGATATGCTTACGAAGTCGGCTAATTTTATTCCTATTAATATCAGTTTTCCAGTGTCGAAGTTGGCTGAGATTTACACTAGTGTGATTGTGAAGCTGCATGGTGTTCCTTTGTGTATTGTGTCGGATAGAGATCCAAGATTTACTTCTGATTTTTGGAAGAGTTTGGAAGAAGCGTTGGGTTCTAAGTTGAGGTTGAGTTCTGCGTACCATCCTCAGACAGATGGTCAGACTGAACGGACTATCCAATTGTTGGAAGACTTGCTGAGGGCATGTGTTCTTGAGCAGGGAGGTTCATGGGATACTTATCTTCCGTTGATAGAGTTCACCTATAATAACAGTTACCATTCCAGTATTGGGATGACACCTTTTGAAGCGTTGTATGGTCGAAGATGTAGAACTCCTTTATGTTCACATGAATCTGGTGAAAGTGTAGTGCTTGGCATGAACTTGTTCTTGAGACTACTGAGAAGGTGAAGTTGATTCGGGAAAAGATGAAAGCTTCCCAAAGTAGACAGAAGAGTTATCATGACAAGCAAAGGAAAGATTTAGAATTTCAAGCGGGTGACCATGTGTTTTTAAGAGTTACACTTGTGACTGGCGTTGGGCGAGCATTGAAGTCTAAGAAGCTCACTTCTCATTTTATTGGACCATATCAGATTTCAGAGAGAGTGGGGAATGTTGCTTATAGAGTGGCTGTGATCGGTGGATCTGGAACTGACTGTTTGAAGCTGGTTCGCGAAATGTCGCGGAAGCAAGAGTCGCCACCGTCTTTTATTTTCTCCAAATGGAAAGGACAAAAGCACAGAAAAATTCCTTAAAGAGATTGCTCTCGGTTCGGGAGGTAGATTATAGAAAGGGAAGGTGTTAGCACCCTTTCTATCCATGGTTATCCATGGGCTCTTAGATACTTGCTCATTGTGTTTTCAAAATTGTTTGTTTGCTTTTCAACTGTGGGTTTAAAAATTTTCTTTGAAAATTTCAGTTCGACTCTTGTATCAGTCCTCAAGAGTGTTTGAAAAGTTGCTTTCGAAAGCTTTTTGAAAAGGTGTCGGTGTGAAAAGTATTTTTGAATTTGTTTTAAAATTAGAGCAAGTATCTAGAGTCGTCTACCTAGCCTAAGGAATTCGCCTGTGTAGATGTCCTTTGAAGTAGTGCCATCCCACCCTTGAGAGGTAGGTAGCACCACCGTTGGAGGTATTCGGGTCAATTCGGATGTTCGGGACATGGTGATCACCAGAGCAATGTGAAGACACCTTAGAAGCTACCCTCATGCCAGGTTCCCGGATCATGAGGACTTACTAAGACATCCTCTACTCGACGATCACCTTTCGAGGCAAGGCAACAGTGAGGCGTACCCTAGGGGTGGTGTGTGATTTGTGTGTCAGATTCAGATATTTTTGTCTTGTCATGTTATGGGTGATCTATGCGTTTGTTTTTATTTAACATTCATTCTTGCATGCATTTATTAACAGTTAAAAAAGATGCGGAAATTAAAAGTTCTAAACTATTACAAAGGCGCGAGTCCACATCGCCAAAATTAAAATCCAGGACCCGATTTGACAGAAGGTAAATAAAGTGCGAGAAATAAAATGTCCGAGTTTACAAGGCTTTGGGAGAATTACATTAATATTTACAAGAAATAAGATAAAATGCGCGAATATGAATTAAAATTGGAAACGAGGGCGTTGGACCCTTTTTAATGAAATTAAATTATTATTTGCAAATTAATGAAATTAAAATGAAAAAGAAATTGTTTTTTGAAGTTTTGGTATTTATGATTTTTATGAGAATTCAATGGAATTAAAATTAAATTAACCCTAATTCTATAACTTTTATTTATTAAGAAAAAACTATTAAAGTTAAACCTAAATTAAACTAATTAATTAAAGCAATTTGATTTATGAAAATAATAGTAAATAATTAATTATTAGAGATGATGAAATAAAAGAAAAAGTGATTAAAATAATTAAAACCTAATTCTACAAGTTTTTTAAGTTTATTGAGAAAACTATTTGAATTAAACCTAAAAAAAAAAGCTAAAATTAATTAATGATATTTATTTAAAAAATATTAACATAAAATATATTTTTTGATTTTTTATGACTTTTCTGATTTTTGTATTATTTTTATAGTTTATGAAAATAAATTGGTTTAAAGAATTAAATTTAAAAAAAAACTAATTAAAACAAAAATAGAAAAAATATGAGAAAAGAATAGGAATGGCAAACCATGGGGGGTCTGTCCCCAGATTGGAGGTGTGATTGTAGCATTTTAGGCCCATCTTTGGAGGCCTTCGTTGACTTTTCCTGGAAGCGTGTCACTTCTTTGACTCATGCCCATGGTATTCACCATATCTAGGCCTTCAGATTGTCTTCATTGGCCAAGTGGCAAGCTGGATTTGAAGCTATAGGATAGGTCTTCAAACAAAGGGCTGCATGGAATCACGTTAGGAAAAACTATTGAAAGAATGTGGGGGACCTGGGGCTCGAACCCAGGTCCCAGGGATTACCAGCATTATGCTTTGCCAACTGCTCCAAACGCGCGTTTTGGTTATATAATAACAAACAAATAATATAAGATAAAACAATGGTTAGTGGGGCTTTTAGCGCGAAAATTCAAATAACCCAATCACTGCTTTACACATCAGCGTCTTCTTCCTCGTTTTGTTTTTTTTCTGAAACATGAAAAGGTTAGCGGGGGTTTTAAACCCCCTCAAAACATACAATTTTCAATAATAGCGAATAGCTCGTCTTGGATCAGAAATTAGGCGCGACCATGGCAATCGATTCGTCCAAGTGTCCTGGTTTTGATCATGGTATTGGGAAGTCCCAATTTTACAGTATATAAGAATACCCAATTCGAAGCTTGAAGAACCCTAGTTGGCATCAATGGTGAAATCTCCAATAGTGCACAAAAACTCAATTAAAGTATGCAGTTAGCTTTAGAATCCATCCATTAGTATGAATCCATAAAAGAAATGCAATGAAAATGCTTGAATATTAAAATACGAATATGCATATTATATGAAAAATTCTGAGTTCTGTATACCGATTCAAGGTGCTATGCACGTGGAAAGCTATCCAGTCAGACTCAGTAATGTCTTAGGAAGGTGATGGAATGAGTTTCTTGCCTTGAAAAGCCTTGCAAATGTGTTTTCAGTTTTGGAATTTCTTGTTAAAAACTCAAACTTTGTTATGGATTTCTGGCGCAGCTGGGAGGTCCTGAACATTAGGGTTGGCATTGGTATATATGTGTGAATGATTAGGGTTGGAAATTTGGTCCAAAGAATCCTTGAATTGATGAGAAAATATTTGATTTTCCATGCCATAATTTTCCAATCTTTTCATGCATATTTGCTACCAAATCATGTCCAATTACCAAGATTTTTTCCAAATCTGATCATGCACGAAATATTGAAGTTATCCCATGCATAAAAAGATTTGATTGACTTGCTTTGGTATTTTTCACATATTTATTTTAATTAAATGAATTATTAATAATTAAAAATCCAAATAAATAAATAAAAATGATAAAAAACTTCCCTTTGGGCCAAATGGTCGTGCACATGCCTTGGATAATGATTCTTTAAAGAAAAAGAGGCCCATTAGCATTTTTAAGACATTTGAAGCAATGTTGACTTTTCAAAATATCCAAAACTTTCCCAACTTACACAAGGCATATCTTGCTCAATTTTTAAGCTTTGCTCATGTTCTTGGACATTTTGGAAAGGTCTTTGAGTCCTCTAACCAATGTCTTTGGTCCCATGTCATTTTGATTTACCAATCTCAAGTTATGGCCTTTGACTTAAAGTCCCTTTTTGTTGACTTTTGAAAATGTCCTATAATGTTGAAATTGATAACTTTTTGTGAGAGCATTTCTTGGATTTGAAGTATGAAGAGGAGTTGTAGGAAAGGTCTTTCTATTCAAAATGAGCTTTGGATGGAATTTTTCTGATAATCCATGTGGAAGTTATGCCTTGGTCAAGTTACAGTTGACTTTTTCAACTGTCCAAATATGGAAACTTTTGCATCTTGAGACTTTTTAAGCCAAGCTTTGAGAATCATGATCAAGCATTGATCAAATGATGTTTGTGGCTTCAAAATGAGATGTTGACCAAAAATTTGAACTTTTGACTGTCAAATGACCATTTTGCCCCTACAGTTGACTGTAGTGCAATTAGGGTTTTTGACTGTGCAATTTTGTGCTGTAAGTCTTGAAACTTGGCATGAAGATGTTTGTAGGCATGTGGGACTTGATTGGACCCTTGGAAACTTCATTTTATTTGTCAGAACCAAAACCCTAGTTTTTGACTGTTAGGAGGCCTTTAAACTGTGCAACCCTTGGGGAATTTTGAAGCTTTGACTTGGCAAATTTGGAAGAATATGGGAGGGCAAATTTTGGGGTACAACAGTTGCCCATGTTCATTCTTCTTAGACCTGAGGATGCAGATTGGCTAACGTGCCTTTCGTAATCCGAAGGTAGAAGATGATTGAACACTAGAGTGCCCAGAAATTTGCGCTCACATAGTAGTGTGATGGTGGAATGGGCTTATAGATGCCATTGGGAGATTGATGAATAGGATGATGGGCTTATAGATGCCATGCTAAGAGATGATGACGGTGGATGGGCTTATAGATGCCATCTGGATGTTGATCGCGTCAGAGATTCCTTAGCGAGAACTGGCGTACCTGCAAAAGAAAAAATGATTACCTGGCCTGTTATAGGAGCTGGTCTTCAAATTCTTTGTATAGATGTGTCCTGACGGGTTACAGGAGCTGGATCTGGAGCTTCAAACGACGATGAATGAACCAGGGATGGTTACTACCTCAACAGGAACGGTGAGAGAACCTTGGACGATTACTACCTCAACAGGAACGCTGAGGGAATCTGGGACGACTTCAACCTCAACAGTAACACTGAGAGAATCTGGGGACGATTACTACCTCCGCAGTAACGGGGAGAGAACCATAGACGAATTCAACCTCAACAGTAATCATTGAGAGAATCTTGGGCGACTTTAACCTCAACAGTAATCATTGAGAGAATCTTGGGCGACTTCAACCTCAACAGTAATCATTGAGAGAATCTTGGATATCTTCTACTGAGTCTTTATCAGGAAAATCTGTTAGGGGTCGATTTAGCTGGACTAGAGAAGGCCTTTGACTGGATAAGAAACAGGAAAATCTTAGGGTCGATTTAACTGAACCGGTCTAGGTCTTGAAATCTTCAACTGGATAAGAAACAGGGAGATCTTAGGGTCGATCTGACTGAACCAGAGAAGGCCTTGGACTGGATAAGAAACAGTAAAATCTTAGGGTCGATTTAACTGAACCGGTCTAGGTCTTGAAATGTCTTCAACTGGATAAGAAACAGGGAGATCTTAGGGTCGATCTGACTGAACCAGAGAAGGCCTTGAATATAGCTGAGAACTTAACTGGATCTTTCCTGAAAGGTAAAGGTCAGTCATATGCAATGCATGATATGGGTCAAGCAATGATGTTCTCAACATAAATGAGATTGTAAGATATGATGCGTATATGCATGCTATAATGTATGAGAATGTGATGTTTATGAATGTCTAGGAAAGTGAATCCTTGACGGGTGCCGGGAAGTCATATCCTGGGCTGATGTTTGAAGAATAGATTTTTGCTTCCACTGGGGATGATAGTTGCAAGAATACCGGTAGGGGAAGATAACTCGGTGGGGGAATAAACTTGGCGAATAGAACACTCTGCGGGGAGAGAATACTCTAGCTACCTTGCTGGGGAACAATACTCTGTGGGGAGAGAGATATTTTGCTGGAATGTTGATGGTAACTTCGCTGGGGATACTCTTGTTGTGTTGGAAGTGTTAATAGACTTCGCTGGGGATAAGAAGACTTTGTCAAGGACGCTCTTTCCGTGGCTTTTGGCTGAGGATAACCAAGTTATATCCTGGTAGGGAAATAACTCTTTGAATAAAGCCGGGCGACGCGTTCGTGCTCTGTAGGATAAGCTTCTAGAATCTACTGGGGATAAGCTTACTGCTTGGGGAGATGGATTCCAACTTTCCTGGGGAAACTAGATTGGACTCTCCTGGGGAAGTTTTGAACTGTAATTTTTGTAAGCTGAAAGAGGGAACCTATGTAGGGTTGCCTGATGGTGAGCTTGTGTAAAACCGCATCTTGGAAAGAAGGATACATGTGCAGGGTTATTTTGAGGTTGGGCTCGTGTGGAGCTGTATTTGGAGTTGGAGGAAACCTGAGTAGGGTTTACTGATGATGAGTCCGTATAAAAAAACTGCATCCTTAAAAATAGAGAACCTGTGTAGGGTTTCTGGGTGACGAGTCCGTGTAAAACTACATCTGGAGTTTTGAGAAGGAAACCTGTGTAGGGTTTACTGATGACGAGTCCATGTAAAACTATGTCTGGAAAGAGATAACCTGTGTAGGGTTACTTCGGGATAAGTTCGTGTAAAACTTCTGGAGGAACCGGGGTAAGGTTACTGCAGGATAAGTTCGTGTAAAACTTCTTGGTGAACCGGGGTGAGGTCATCTTGAGATAAATCCGTGTAAGACTTCTGGAGGAACCGGGGTAAGGTTACTGCAGGATAAGTTCGTGTAAAACTTCTTGATGAACCGGGGTAGGGTCATCTTGAGATACATCCGTGTAAGACTTCTGGAGGAACCGGGGTAAGGTTACTGCAGGATAAGTTCGTGTAAAACTTCTTGATGAACCGGGGTAAGGTCATCTGGAGATAAGTCCGTGTAAGACTTCTGGAGGAACCGGGGTAAGGTTACTACAGGATAAGTTCATGTAAAACTTCTTGATGAACCGGGGTAGGGTCATCTTGAGATACATCCGTGTAAGACCTCGTCTGAAAATTGAGAAAGAACCGGTGTAGGGTTATTTTGATGATAAGTCCGTGTAAGACTTTTCTGAAAGAAAAGGAACCGGTGTAGGGTTGCCTGCGGATGAGTCCGTGTAAGACTTTGTATGAAAGTTGAGAAAGAACCGGTGTAGGGTTATTTTGATGATAAGTCCGTGTAAGACTTTTTCTGAAAGAAAAGGAACCGGTGTAGGGTTACCTGCGGATGAGTCCGTGTAAGACTTTGTCTGAAAGTTGAGAAAGAACCGGTGTAGGGTTATCTGATGGTGATTAAGTGGATGATTGTCCTATTTGGTTTCGGATATTAACCCACAATCTGGAATTTGTAAAGGTAGATGGTAATCATCTTTGTATTAACCTTTCCTTGGTACTTTGGTTGATCGAGCAACTGGATTGCCTGGACGACTCATTATTGCCCCTGTTTCTGAGGTGAGGGGAAATGATACCTTGTGGAGGTAGTTGACAAATCTTCTGGTAGACAGGTGACGAGATGCCAGGACATAGTCGTACGCTTTGATCCCTAACTTTTGCCTGGACTGCCCTTTCGGGTTTTCAGTCCACCGGGATACCCTTTTTTACCCAAGCCGCCTTTTCAGGTTTTCGACTTGCCGGGTGTACAGATTTTTTTTATTTCATCCCTTATTTTTGCCCGAACCCTTTTGGTTCACCGGGAAGCCCTAATTTTTGCCTAGGTATGTCAGCCTAGCGGGTCTTTTATCGTGCGTAGTATCTTTTCGACTATGTCCATGCTCTTAGACTATAGGGAGGTGCCCCTGGCTGCTTGTGTTGCCATGTCACCAGAAGATCTTTGTTTGATCGTCCAATGCCCTAAGTGATGGAGATTTGCCCCAGGTAGTAGACACTGATCGTGCCATGCCCCTTGCTTGGAAGTGTTTCTTCCATTTGAGGTGGCTCCTTTGTTGAGAAGACTTTCGTTCATCGGATATTCGTTGCGCAAAGTTCTCTGCTGTTCAAACAAATAATCATATGTAAACAATGTCATATTAAGAATGCAAAACTTATGTTTGTCTTGAAATTTTTGAGAATGCATTTTTTCAATAAAAGCAAGTGAGTTTTTCTTTGTAAGCTGTGATGTCAGCTCGTTATTTTACAGCAAGCCTTAAGGAGTCAGGATACCTTTCGCAACAGTATGCTTTCGAACTAACCCATGCTTCAGCTAGGACTTTTTAGGGTTGTAACGTGGCCTGGTTCACGGTTTAAGAAACAAAGGATAAAGGCTCAAATTATTTGTACCCACCCGCTCTTCGTGATGTTCTCCAAACCTAAACTCAGTTGATCATACGTCAGACCTTGTTTGAGTCTTTGCTCTGATTTTCCGGTGATGATTCGGATGTTGATAACTTATTTTGAATAGGCAGTCATTCCTTTTTTTGTTGAGGGTTTGTAAGACCTCTTTCTTGTCTGATTTTTTTTTGTTATCCCTTTCTTTTTTTGCCTGAACTGTTTCCTTTTTTGGAATTACAGTCAGCGGGATGCCCCAGTTTTGTAAGTCTCTTTCATGGGTTTTGACTTAATGGGCTTTTATTTTGAGAAGTTATGACTGCCTGTCTTTATGATCGTTCGGAACCATCACTGTCTTCCTTTGTTTTGTAAGGACCTCTTTGGTGCCATTCGTTATGCACTTGGATCAACTGAGAGACTACCCTGCCCCAGGTTATGATTAAGGGTTTTAAATTTCGAAAAGAAAAACTCCTACTTCTTTGGATCAGAGGGGTTGACGAGGGATTATCTTCCTTATAACTCCAGTGTTTGGGGATTGAAACAATGCCTGTACCTCATCAGCAGGGTCTGTTCAAAAGCATACTGTAAAGATCGTGGTATCATTTTCGTCATCCTCCCTCAAGAGGCTTAGAATTATTAACCAAGAGTTGATCATCACAAAAATATGAAAACAGTTTTAAGTATGGTAAACATAATTAATTCAAGACGAACATGTGTAATGCATTCATGAAATAAAAGAGTTTAACATGACAATTGTTTATTTGAATAAGAAAAGAAAAATACAACTTGAATTCAAATGGACAAAAATCTCTCAATCTTAGCCATGTTTTGGCAAGGGATCAGTGGTCACATTGGGAGTCTCAGCAGGCTCGAACTCGATCTCCTTAGCGTCGATCATATTCTGAATCTTATATTTCAGCGCCCAACAGTCCTCAGTGTCGTGCCCCGGGCTATTAGAATGGTAAGCACACCTTGCCTCTGGGTTGTAGTTTGGAGAGGAGGTCTTGGGATTTGCAGGAGGGTTGATCACCGCAATCAGATTCATTTTCAACATGTGCTGCAATGCTTGTGACCACGACATGTTGATGTTGGTGAATTGTCTTTTAGGCTCGTCCGGCCTTCGCTGATTTCCTTTTTGTAGTTGTCGGCGTGGTGCAGAACCAGAGATCATGAATGCCCCTGCCTGTTGGTCACGACGACTCTTTTGACCGTATGCAGCATTAGACTCTTTCCTGCCCGTGTAAGGCTTTTTGTGAGTATCAGAAGATGTGGCCTCTTGAATTTTCCCACTCTTGATACCAGCTTCAATTCTTTCCCCAGTCAGAATGAGGTCGGTAAACCCTGCAGACGAGTTACCAATGAGATGATTGAAAAACGGCCCAGAGAGGGTCCCCAAGAACATATCTACCAATTCTCGGTCAGTCAACGGAGGCTGCACCCTGCCAGCCAGATCCCTCCACTTCTGTGCGTACTCTTTAAAACCTTCACTTGACCCTAGCGACATACCCTGGAGTTGGGTACGTGTAGGAGCAAGGTCGGCATTATATTGATACTGCTTGTAAAAAGCAGTAGCCAACTCCTCCCAGTTACGAACTTTGGTCCCATCCAGCTGATAGAACCATTCGAGGTGAGTCCCTGAAAGACTCTCCTGGAAGAAGTGGATCCACAAGTTCTTGTCCACAGTGTATGGTTGAATCTTCCGCACGTAAGATCTGAGATGCAGCCTGGGACAGGATGCCCCATCATACTTAGCAAAAGAAGGAACCTTGAATTTGTGTGGGATCACCACACCAGAAGATAGACCCAGGTCTCTGAAATCCAACCCCGACACTTGTTGAATTTCCATGGCATTTAGACGATCCTCTAGTTGTTTGTACCGGTCCTCAGCTGGAGGGTACTGCTCATCATTGAACTCCGTCTCGTTGTCGGAGACCACTGGACTAGGCACCTCTCTCTCTCATGGGGACTGCCTTTCCCCACAGATGGAGTTGTCCTTTCAACTTCATCCTGCAGTGTGTTCCCAGATCTGCGTCTAGGGCTGAACAAAACAGTCCTCTTTTTCTTCTTCTGAATCAGAGTCTTCAATTCCTTCTGACCCCGAGCTAGGTTCACAATCAACTCCTGGAACTGGGCATTCTGGGCCTGGAGAGCCTTGATGGATTGCTCAGTAGATGATTCAGGATTCATGACGATCGGCTGGAATAAACAGCGAAGAAGGTAAGCAACCTGTCAAAAGGGTACCTGCAATGCAATGATATGGATGTATGCATGCAATGTTTTCAAGGATCTCGCAGGGTAAACAAGAAACCGTTAGGGTTTGAATTTTGTAGCTTGATTGAAGGAACTGCATATTGTGGAGAGTCCTTCTTCAAGAGTCAAGGCTCACCATATCAAGTGGGTCATAGCCCCTGACAACCTTGGCTAGAGGAAAATAAACCCTCTTCGCCCCTTGCTAGTAGGGTTGATTCACCATGACCTGTATCACAAGCCTTTGAGATCCTTGAAATGGGTTAGGATGTATGCAATGGTATGATGTTATGCTATGCATGGGGTAATGTAGATAACCCCGTTATGAGTCCTAATTAAGGACTGCAAACCAAAACCTGCAAGAAACTCAAGTAAAACCTGTCATGAGTCCCAATTGAGGACTATAAACAAAATCTGCAAGTAGTTCCTGTGTCAGATAACAAGCATGCAAGTAGTCAAGTACGAAGGCACACGAGTCACACAAGGGAAGCCCTTAGAGTTTAGGCCAGCATGGGGTCTGGGTAGTACCCTCTTGAAGTTGGTGGGTTCAGCCTGTCCTATTAGAAGTAACCGGGTTCTAAGGATCCCAATATCACGGGATTGCTTTCATTGTTCATCGTTTCGATTTAGCCACTGAACTGGCGACCGAAATATTCCAGGAAAGAAACCCTCAATTGAGTGTAGTATCGAGTATCAACCAACCTCGGACTGCACCAAAGTCAGTTATCTCACTACCCTAAAGAGGCCAAGATAGTTCAATTAAGGTTCCTAAGGTCTGTTGATGCTTCATGACACCACGCGGAGGCCCCGTACTCTCCTTGACTGAACTCAAGGGTTACCGGTACACACTAAAGTGCCACATCAACGTAGCAGACTGTTTCAACCATGTCGGTATACCCCGCACAGTTCCCTCACAGCCTTGTTGCTACTTTCTAAGAAGGTATCCCCCAGATCCGGGTTAGGATCTATAGAACTCCCGAGACAATACCCACAATAATAAAGCAAACAGTTCAAACCATGGAAAACACAAGTGATCTTAGTCCTAAGGTACACCTCACTTTATAGATAGTCCCCAGCAGAGTCGCCAGTTCTGTGATCGGTGGATCTGGAACTGACTATTTAAAGCTGGTTCGCGAAATGTCGCGGAAGCAAGAGTCGCCACCGTCTTTTATTTTCTCCAAATGGAAAGGACAAAAGCACAGAAAAATTCCTTAAAGAGATTGCTCTCGGTTCGGGAGGTAGATTATAGAAAGGGAAGGTGTTAGCACCCTTTCTATCCATGGTTATCCATGGACTCTTAGATACTTGCTCATTGTGTTTTCAAAATTGTTTGTTTGCTTTTCAACTGTGGGTTTAAAAAGTTTCTTTGAAAATTTCAGTTTGACTCTTGTATCAGTCCTCAAGAGTGTTTGAAAAGTTGCTTTCGAAAGCTTTTTGAAAAGGTGTCGGTGTGAAAAGTATTTTTGAATTTGTTTTGAAATTAGAGCAAGTATCTAGAGTCGTCTACCTACCCTAAGGAATTCGTCTGTGTAGATGTCCTTTGAAGTAGTGCCATCCCACCCTTGAGAGGTAGGTAGCACCACCGTTGGAGGTATTCGGGTCAATTCGGATGTTCGGGACATGGTGATCACCAGAGCAATGGGAAGAAACCTTAGAAGCTACCCTCATGCCAGGTTCCGGATCATGAGGACTTACTAAGACATCCTCTACTCGACGATCACCTTTCGAGGCAAGGCAACAGTGAGGCGTACCCTAGGGGTGGTGTGTGATTTGTGTGTCAGATTCAGATATTTTTGTCTTGTCATGTTATGGGTGATCTACGCGTTTGTTTTTATTTAACATTCATTCTTGCATGCATTTATTAACAGTTAAAAAAGATGCGGAAATTAAAAGTTCTAAACTATTACAAAGGCGCGGGTCCACATCGCCAAAATTAAAATCCAGGACTCGATTTGACAGAAGGTAAATAAAGTGCGAGAAATAAAATGTCCGAGTTTACAAGGCTTTGGGAGAATTACATTAATATTTACAAGAAATAAGATAAAATGCGCGAATATGAATTAAAATTGGAAACGAGGGCGTTGGACCCTTTTTAATGAAATTAAATTATTATTTGCAAATTAATGAAATTAAAATGAAAAAGAAATTGTTTTTTGAAGTTTTGGTATTTATGATTTTTATGAGAATTCAATGGAATTAAAATTAAATTAACCCTAATTCTATAACTTTTATTTATTAAGAAAAAACGATTAAAGTTAAACCTAAATTAAACTAATTAATTAAAGCAATTTGATTTATGAAAATAATAGTAAATAATTAATTATTAGAGATGATGAAATAAAAGAAAAAGTGATTAAAATAATTAAAACCTAATTCTACAAGTTTTTTAAGTTTATTGAGAAAACTATTTGAATTAAACCTAAAAAAAAAGCTAAAATTAATTAATGATATTTATTTAAAAAATATTAACATAAAATATATTTTTTGATTTTTTATGACTTTTCTGATTTTTGTATTATTTTTGTAGTTTATGAAAATAAATTGGTTTAAAGAATTAAATTAAAAAAAAAACTAATTAAAACAAAAATAGAAAAAATATGAGAAAAGAATAGGAATGGCAAACCATGGGGGGTCTGTCCCCAGATTGGAGGTGTGATTGTAGCATTTTAGGCCCATCTTTGGAGGCCTTCGTTGACTTTTCCTGGAAGCGTGTCACTTCTTTGACTCATGCCCATGGTATTCACCAGATCTAGGCCTTCAGATTGTCTTCATTGGCCAAGTGGCAAGCTGGATTTGAAGCTATAGGATAGGTCTTCAAACAAAGGGCTGCATGGAATCACGTTAGGAAAAACTATTGAAAGAATGTGGGGGACCTGAGGCTCGAACCCAGGTCCCAGGGATTACCAGCATTATGCTTTGCCAACTGCTCCAAACGCGCATTTTGGTTATATAATAACAAACAAATAATATAAGATAAAACAATGGTTAGTGGGGCTTTTAGCGCGAAAATTCAAATAACCCAATCACTACTTTACACATCAGCGTCTTCTTCCTCGTTTTGTTTTTTTTTCTGAAACATGAAAAGGTTAGCGGGGGTTTTAAACCCCCTCAAAACATACAATTTTCAATAATAGCGAATAGCTCGTCTTGGATCAGAAATTAGGCGCGACCATGGCAATCGATTCGTCCAAGTGTCCTGGTTTTGATCATGGTATTGGGAAGTCCCAATTTTACAGTATATAAGAATACCCAATTCGAAGCTTGAAGAACCCTAGTTGGCATCAATGGTGAAATCTCCAATAGTGCACAAAAACTCAATTAAAGTATGCAGTTAGCTTTAGAATCCATCCATTAGTATGAATCCATAAAAGAAATGCAATGAAAATGCTTGAATATTAAAATACGAATATGCATATTATATGAAAAATTCTGAGTTCTGTATACCGATTCAAGGTGCTATGCACGTGGAAAGCTATCCAGTCAGACTCAGTAATGTCTTAGGAAGGTGATGGAATGAGTTTCTTGCCTTGAAAAGCCTTGCAAATGTGTTTTCAGTTTTGGAATTTCTTGTTAAAAACTCAAACTTTGTTATGGATTTCTGGCGCAGCTGGGAGGTGATTGCACTAAATCGCACTATGTTTCTGACTCAACTATCACATGTTTTCCTTAGTTTTTATTATCATTTTCTCGTATTATGTTCCTTTTTCCTTTGTTTTCAGGATTCTTGTCATTTCAGAGCCTTCTGTGAAGAAACGAGCCAAAACGCCAAGAAATTAGGGTTTTTCAAGATATTCTGCACTTATGGCGTTCAGCGCCGCGCCGGCTACAGGGAACACGATGACGTGACCCACTTTCACCCAGAGACCAACTGCCACGTTCCCATGATATGGCAGTTCCAGCCACCGCGCCCGCAGCCACTGCCACCGCGCCCGCGGCCTTCACAAAAAGTTTCCCGCTCAGAAGAAGTTGAGGGGCATGCTGGTCTTTACGCATCTCAAGGATCCTCTATAAATAGTTTTTGATTTTCATTTTTTAGTTTCATCCAAGCTTAGTACAATCTTAAGCCATATACTATCAGTTTCTGTAAAGTAATAATCTCTTCACATCGGGGAGTTATTGCGGTGTAGATTGAGTTGTAATCGAGTCTTGGAGCACTTTGGTTGAAGTTCATCATACCAGCCTTACCATTCCGCAGATTTGTATCAGATTCAAGTCTCCGACTGGAGCAAGGTTCTATTTTATTGCATTTCTTTACTTATAATTGCTCTTACCATAGTCTACACGTTTTATAGACTCTAAATGCTCTTACCATAGTCTACACGTTTTATAGACTCTAAATGCTCTTACCATAGTCTACACGTTTTATAGACTCGCACTCTTTTACTTACTCGCTCTTATCATAGTCTACACGTTTTATAGACTCGCACTTATTATGTCTGGCTAAACTATAAAGGTTTGGATGTAATGATTGTCATCATGGTCGTGTTCCAATTATCATGCTAGTGAAAATACTCTGGGGATGTTTTGCTTTTAACTTAAGTCAATTACGTTTAAATGTTTATTGGGTAAGATCGAAAGCCGTCCAAACTAATGATACGACTTGATTATTATTTAACCAAATGAAAAGAGCAAAAGCCGTCGATTGGTTAAATAGGAATCATTGACCTTTTTAGAAAACGATTTTGAAACTATTTTTGGACGCGTTTGTAGGTTTGAAATCTGACTCTTGGTCAAAAGCCAAAAGTCTCTTTAAGTTAATCTTTCCAAGTAAAATTACTTTTCTGTTAAGTCAAAACTATCAATTTCTTAAAAATAGGTTTACCTCTTTAACGCGGAAGGCACCCTTTATATGTGACAATAAAGGAATTTAATTTAAAGAGTAAATTCGGTTCTTAGTAGTCAAAAGCTACAAGTTCCCGTTAAATTGATTCTTTGCTATCAATAGAAAATACTGCCCCATAAGTAGTTTCATCTACGCATGACCAGACCAATATCTGATTACATGATTTACATTCCAACCTGTCTTTTAAACTGTTATTTACCTCGCTCATTTACTTTGTTGCACTGCACTCACATCAATATTCTTGTTCACCTTAGATAAGCACCTTAGCAATAGAGTTGATAGATTGACAATTGGTCTCTGTGGTTCGATAATCTTATATATTACTTCGATAGGATGTGCACTTGCAGTACTATATTTAGGCTATACGTTACAGATTCCCATCAAGTTTTTGGCGCCGTTGCCGGGGACCAACTTCGTCAAATTTCGTACCCTATTGTTATCCCGTTTAGACTAAGGCTATTCTAGCCGGTAGATGCGTAGAAATCGTAGCACCGGTAACCTAATAGATCCTTTAGTAGAACCTGAACGTTACGCTCGTGCCCGTCTTTTTATACGCAAGATAAGAAGAGCTATGGCAGAAGATCGTAACCAAAGACCACTCAAGGAATTCGCCCAACCATCTAACGAGGAACCTAGTTCTAGTATAGTAAACCCTACTATAACTACCAACAACTTTGAACTAAAGCCCTCATTATTACAATTAGTACAACAAAACCAATTCGCTGGTCTCGCTACCGAGAACCCGAATCAACATTTAAAGGTATTTATCCAGTTAGCTGACACCCTTAAGGCAAATGGAGCCACACCCGAAGCCATCCGTTTAAGACTGTTTCCTTTTTCCCTTAGAGGTAAAGCTCACGACTGGTTAGACGCCCTTCCAGCTAACTCAATAACAACTTGGGAAGACCTTAGGAGAGCTTTTCTTGCGAGATATTTTCCACCAAGCAAGACCGCTATTCTTAGGAACCTGATCACTTGTTTCACCCAAAACCAAGGTGAATCACTTTTTGATGCCTGGGAGAGATATAAAGAACTTTTAAGAGCTTGTCCGCACCACGGCCTGGAGCAATGGTTAATCATACATACCTTCTATAATGGACTCCATTACAACACAAAGATGTCCATAGACGCTGCCGCTGGCGGAGCGTTGATGAACAAACCTTACCCTGACGCTTGTGCCCTAATAGAGGACATGGCCCAAAACCACGCCCAGTGGGGATTAGAACGAGCGACAGTAGAGAAAAAGGAGAGCCATGGAGGAAAGCATGAGGTAAGTTTCATGGACATGATTAATGCCAAGATGGACGCCCTAGCTTTGAGAGTCGAGAACATGTCTCAAAACCCAACCACAGTAGCAGCAATCCAATCGGAATGCGAACTCTGTGGAACTCAAGGACATCAAACCGTTGACTGTAACCTTTTGAACGAATCTAGCTCAGACCAAGTTAACTATACCCAAGGGAACCCTTTCTCGAATACCTACAATCCTGGATGGAGGAACCACCCGAATTTCTCTTACAAAAACAATAACCCTATCCAAAATCCCGGACCTTCGAGACCTCAAGGATTCCAAACGCAAAAACAAAACCAACCTATGCAAATAGTGCCCCCAAGACCAAACCTTAAAGAAACCATAGACACCTTTATTCAGACTCAAACTCAGCAAAATAAGGAGTTTATGAACCAACACATTCACACGAACGAACTAGTTACTCAACTGGCAACCAAGTTTGACCAGATGATAACCCACACCAAAATGCTTGAGACTCAGATTTCCCAAGTAGCACAAAACACCTCTGTACAAGTTGCACCTGGAGGACAATTTCCTGGACAAACTCAACCAAATCCAAAAGGCCAAGCAAATTCTATCACCTTAAGAAGTGGAACTGCTTATGAAGGGCCTAGAAATCCTAACTTAAGCACATCAGAAAAACCTATGGAAGATGCTACACCTAAAGACCAGGTAGAGGAACCAGAGAAACCAGAAAAGCAATCAAAACCAGAAGTAGGGAATAACACTCAACAACCTTATAAACCACCTATTCCGTTCCCACAGAGGCTGAAAAACACCAAAGTAGAAAACCAGTACCAAAAGTTTATTAAGGTAATAGAGAAACTCCATGTAGAGATTCCTTTTACTGAAGCTATAACCCAGATACCATCATATGCTAAGTTCTTGAAAGATATTTTGACCAATAAACGGCGACTCGATGATCCCAAGCCTTTAGAATGTCATTCTATATCCGAAAATAAACTCGCCAAGAAAGATAAAGACCCTGGAAGTTTTTCTATCCCTTGCATCCTAGGTAACCATATGATAGACAAAGCATTTTTAGACTTAGGAGCAAGCGTAAGTCTGATGCCTCTGGCCGTCTGTAAGAGGTTAAAATTAGGAGAACTTCAACCTACTAAGATGTCCTTACAACTAGCTGATAGATCTGTCAAATATCCCATGGGTATTTTAGAAGACATACCTGTCAAGATTGGTCAGTTGTACATTCCGACCGACTTCGTCGTAATGGATATCAAAGAAGATGAAGACATCCCAATCCTCTTAGGAAGACCATTCCTATCGACCGCCGGAGCTATAATAGATGTTAAGAAAGGGAAACTGACTTTCGAGGTAGGAGATGAAAAGATTGAGTTCATTTTATCAAAGTTTCTAATTGCACCAGTGATAGGAGATGCGTGTTATGCCATCGACGTCATTGACGAATGTGTAAATGAGCTCGAACAAAACGAATCTTTAATCAAATTACCATCAACCCCTATTTTAGAGGATGACGGATTTAAGAGTATCGAACCGTACATTGACGACAACCTTTTCGAATGCTTAGCTCTTACCCCTGACCTTATGCCGCGTACTGAGAAACCCACTATAGAACTTAAGGAACTACCCAAGAATCTAAGATATGAGTTTTTGGATGAGGAGATGAATAGACCTGTTATAATTAGCGCCGCTCTAAACCAAATAGAAACAAATCAACTCTTAGATACCTTGCGAAAATATCCCTCAACTTTAGGGTATAAAGTTTCATATTTAAAAGGTATAAGCCCATCCGTATGCATGCATCGGATTATGCTAGAAGAAGATTCAAAACCCTCAAGAGAACATCAAAGAAGAATAAACCCTATCATGAGTGATGTAGTCAAGAAAGAAGTTCTTAAGTTATTAGAAGCTGGTATCATATACCAAATTTCGGATAGTAAATGGGTAAGCCCAGTCCATGTGGTACCCAAGAAAGGAGGTATCACTGTTATGGAAAATGAGAAAGGTGAGCATATGGCAAAACGAACAGAAGGAGGATGGCGTATGTGTACAGATTACAGAAAGTTGAATAAGGCAACGAGAAAATACCATTTCCCTCTGATCGCGACTTTATCGTCTAAATAAATCGGGAGACTGCAAGTGCACAGTCCTATCGCGTAGTTTTAAAAGATATCGAACCCACATAGACTACAAATCGATCTATTGTTATCCTAAGTTACGGTACACAGCTAAGGCGAATAGTTCTTTTAGAATATTGGATAAGGAATATAAATATAAATAAAACGGATATCGGTATGTACTTCGTTAACACTAGAGAATCCGGCTTTCCACAGGCTTATTTTCTAAAAATGATAATAATATCTTTTTCAGCAAAAAGTATTTATTCAAAAATCTATTCTCAAACTTTCGCTCTATTGAAGTAAATTATAATTTTAAACTCTGATGTATGCTTTCGCTATCCCATTGATTTTAAAATTACTTTTTGAAAATAAATAAAGTTTAATTGGTTTTAAAACGCTGTCGCAGTCTTTAAAAACAATACCTAGTATCTACTATCTGATTCTAAACCTCAAACTGTCGCTCTATTGGTTTCTAATCTTAGTCGGTTTATTAACCTCAAACTGTCGCTCTGTTGGTTTCTAAACCTTTTTAACAAAATAAACTAGATAACTAAATCAGAAAAAGTGTTTATTTTATAAGATATAATCAAGCCTGTTTATTCCGGATCCATTCAAATTAACTCGTTACATACCGATATTTAAATAATTTAGCCAGACATACTCATAAAAGCAGACATGAATACATTAAAGGAATTAACATTCGTAAATAAATTCATGGCTAAATAAATATCTCTCATGCAAATAATTAATTAAATAAATTAAAATAATTATATTAGAACCTGGATATAATAATGCTTGAATAATCTTGTTCTTCGAAATAAACGAGCATTCCCCCACAAGTCGGTTGGATCTGCTCGGAGACTTCTTGAATTGAAAAGAAAAATTACGACAAGAAATAAAAAAGGCACTGGGTCTAACGTAAGGTTGGATCAGTGAAAATTATAGAAACTTAAACTAAAATAAAAACTAAAGAAAGAAACCGAACTAGAAAAGTATGGTAGAAATACAAAACTGAAAAGAAAATACGAAAACAGAAAAATAAAGAAAGACTAAATAACGGTTGTTCGGTAAAATTCGCCGACCCTTGCTCTGAAGGTTGAACTTGTATTTATAGGCTTCATTTGTAACTTCCCGCTTCCATGTTGTACGAAGGCTAGTGGAGATCATGGGAATAACTACCAGAATCATGGGAGAACATGGGAATAACTACCAAAATCATGGGAGAACATGGGACACATATCCATGAATTTCTCGTTTCTTACTTGCCCACGTTGAGACGGGCGCCTCCATTGACTTGTTCTCCTTTGACCATGCTGAGACGGGCGCCTCCCACTAAGGGGAAAGTCCGAGGCGGGCGCCTCAATTGTAGGAGGAGAGTTGAGACGTGCGTCTCACTCTTGCATGCGCTTTTAGGGTTTTCTTGCCTGCGTGGGTTTTTGCTCTTCTGGGCTTAGTCTTTTTCTTTGTAATTATTTCTTTCTTCTTAACTCCTCCTTTTTTCTATATCACCCCTTTTGCTTCATTTCTTTGGCTTTTTAATCCGATTTTCCCTCAATTTCTTTCTTTTCTCAATTTATCTTCTATTTAATACAAATACCTGAAACAAAAGAAATACCAACGTAATATGGAAATAAAATGAAATAATTAAATAAAAATACTAACATTACCTATGAAAATTAAGCCAAATATGTTATATAAATTCGTGTTATCAACACCCCTATACTTAAACCTTTGCTTGTCCTCAAGCAAAAATTAAAAATGAAAAATTACTTAAGCATAAGTCAAACGTAGATATAAAACACAATTCAATTCGTATTTGGTTGCAGGTCAATTCTTTTGTTTGGATAACTCAAGTTCAGACTTCGACACCAAAATTACCGCAATGACACTAGATACCCTCATTTATGCAGACCAAATTAAGTCATGAATTATAACTCGACCTAATACTTTTGTTTCGTTTCACCCGTTTTCATTCTGGTGCAATCACATTAAGCCCTTTACCTTACGCGCACATAGTGGAGTAACCGGTTAGTGACTTTGATCTTTATAATCTAGCTTGGAGTTCTGGTAGTTATATCTGGTACTCCTTTATCCAATTACAAATTGTGGGGGATCGGACCGTCGTCCTCCCTACCAAGTTCAGCACCAGAGACCACTGAACCAATTCATAATGGTTGTTTACATAAATATTTTATAGTTTCCGATACCGTTGAATTAAATGATCTGGTAAGGATCATCTAACTTAATAAGTGCATCTTCTAATAAAAATTTCTCTTTAAAAATCTTGATAAAACACTTATATTCATCGATTCTCCACGTAGTTTGTCGTTCAAGGCGGTGCTGACTGCTTTTATAAACTACTCGGGATTACTTTAAAACTAAGTCTTAAGGTGTTGGTATAATAAGTACTTAAATCAATCTAACACGTTGGGGTATTGAAGTGTTATGATGATAATAATTTTGCTTTAGTCGCGCTCGAGTTCTTATTTATAAAAATAAGCAACCTTAATACTAGTTGAATATGTTAATATAACGTTTGAATTTTTTTCGTTATGGCTCAAGAATATGGAGGAATTCGAATAAGCACGAGAATTTTACATAAAAGGCTAAAATTTCATAAACATGTATTTTATTAAACGGAAATTTCGCAGTACATAGGAAAAAAATAAGGAAACTAAAAGGGGATACTAAATAGAGCAAAGATAATAAAAACGAAGTAAGAAATGTTCTGACTCCCCTAAACTTAAAGTAAGCATTGTCCTCAATGCGATAGTACCAGGAGAAATCAGAAAAGAGAAGGGTGATCACTCGTCGCTTGGAGAATTTTGTCCTCTTGCTCCTCTATTTTTATTTCGTTGTCCTCTACGTCTTGGGCAGCGATTTGAATTTAGGCAGAATAAGGAACAAGGAATTGTGTTTCAGCTCACATGCATACATACTACATACTGTGTGTGTATATATATATATATATATATATATATATATATATATATATATATATATGTATAATAGATAAATCTAGAATTTTAATTAATAGTATATATATATATATATAATTCTAGTATATAATGCATTATGATTCATATTATAGATATTGGGAAGTATTAGTTCAGTATATTAATACGAGACGAGGAAATACGATAATTAAAATAATACTCAATTATAATTATAAATTTTAACGTGAATTATTTAATTGAGTATAATTATCGGTATTACGGGGAAATAGTTCAAACGCATCAGATGAAAGGGTGCAACCAATAATCGACTTAAATATAAAATTTAACATAAAATAGAAAAAATGAAAATATGGAAGAGAAAATTTAAAATTAGAAACCAGGACGACTACTGGTTGATTTTCCATGGCCACTTATCAAGCCATCTCACATATCCTTCACCTTTTCTTTTCTTTCTTCTGTAGGGTGGTTTATTCTTTCGAAATTGTGGTAGTGGTTCTGGATCTATCATAAGTATAAGTTTTTCAAATATTGGCTTAGTGATTTTATCCATCGCCTCATAAGTTAACCTCACCCTTTTAACAACAATTATACCATTAATTTTATGGTCTTCTAATTTTCGCTTTTTAGGCAAGACTTCAAATAATGGTGCATTAATGTGGATATTTTTTAATACCTCAACATACGTTTTAAATTGGGAGTCTACCGGAGTTTCCATAAAAATTTTCGGGAAAGGAATCAGTGGGATGTAGTGGTTTGGGATTACAATTTGCGCTTCCTTCTCTACCTCGTTTACAACCTCCTTTTCGAACAGCGTTGGTGAATCTGTCTCAATCTCCACTATTTTCTCGTCAGAACTTTCCTTGGCCGCAATATCACTCTCTTCAAACTCATCATCACTCTCTAGATTTTCAAATAGTTTTTCTATAATGGTTGTTTCAACATCCACATCTTCTTTGGGGAATGGTCCTAGAAGGTTTTGTTCAAGTTGGGAGATTTGAGTTTCTAAGGCTAAGTTGTGAGTCGTGAAGGGCTCAACCACAAAGGTTAGTTGGCTAAAGTTTTCCTTATTTTGAAGATTTTGTTTTCTTGCCTCTTCATTTTTGACAGTTTGTATTTCTATAAAATGCGCAATAATAGAATCTAACCTAGCGTTGGTTATCATCTCATCAGAATCCTCTATTGGTGTTTCAAAGTTAAAATCTTGCGATTCTTCAGAGTCTTGGAAGTAAGTTAAAGTCTCCTTTTGTGTTTCCCCTAAGTGTTTTATCATCCTAGATGTTTCATTAAAATTTTCCATTAATATTTCGAGATCAGATTTATATGGTTCAGGTGATTCTTCAAAATATTGGGTGTGGTAATTATAGAGAGAATTGGGTTGAGGAAAAGTTTGGTTGAAATTATAAGTTTCTTGTGGTTCCTCAAAATGTGGGGATTGGTAGTTTTGGGGGTAATTTGGGTAAGAGTAGGTTTGTGAAGCATTGAAATCTTCCATCAGTATTTCAAGGTTGGATCTATGATATTCTTGTGGTTCCTCAAAATACTGATAATGGGCGTAGGACAAATTTGGGTTATACATAGTAAATAAAGTAAAGGTGCCTTAGTCTATACGGTGTAACACCAGAGTTACAATATCGACTTAAATAGTCCCCGGCAACGGCGCCAAAAACTTGATCGCGACTTTATCGTCTAAATAAATCGGGAGACTGCAAGTGCACAGTCCTATCGCGTAGTTTTAAAAGATATCGAACCCACAGAGACTACAAATCGATCTATTGTTATCCTAAGTTACGGTACACAGCTAAGGCGAATAGTTCTTTTAGAATATTGGATAAGGAATATAAATATAAATAAAACGGATATCGGTATGTACTTCGTTAACACTAGAGAATCCGGCTTTCCACAGGCTTATTTTCTAAAAATGATAATAATATCTTTTTCAGCAAAAAGTATTTATTCAAAAATCTATTCTCAAACTTTAGCTCTATTGAAGTAAATTATAATTTTAAACTCTGATGTATGCTTTCGCTATCCCATTGATTTTAAAATTACTTTTTGAAAATAAATAAAGTTTAATTGGTTTTAAAACGCTGTCGCAGTCTTTAAAAACAATACCTAGTATCTACTATCTGATTCTAAACCTCAAACTGTCGCTCTATTGGTTTCTAATCTTAGTCGGTTTATTAACCTCAAACTGTCGCTCTGTTGGTTTCTAAACCTTTTTAACAAAATAAACTAGATAACTAAATCAGAAAAAGTGTTTATTTTATAAGATATAATCAAGCCTGTTTATTCCGGATCCATTCAAATTAACTCGTTACATATCGATATTTAAATAATTTAGCCAGACATACTCATAAAAGCAGACATGAATACATTAAAGGAATTAACATTCGTAAATAAATTCATGGCTAAATAAATATCTCTCATGCAAATAATTAATTAAATAAATTAAAATAATTATATTAGAACCTGGATATAATAATGCTTGAATAATCTTGTTCTTCGAAATAAACGAGCATTCCCCCACAAGTCGGTTGGATCTGCTCGGAGACTTCTTGAATTGAAAAGAAAAATTACGACAAGAAATAAAAAAGGCATTGGGTCTAACGTAAGGTTGGATCAGTGAAAATTATAGAAACTTAAACTAAAATAAAAACTAAAGAAAGAAACCGAACTAGAAAAGTATGGTAGAAATACAAAACTGAAAAGAAAATACGAAAACAGAAAAATAAAGAAAGACTAAATAACGGTTGTTCGGTAAAATTCGCCGACCCTTGCTCTGAAGGTTGAACTTGTATTTATAGGCTTCATTTGTAACTTCCCGCTTCCATGTTGTACGAAGGCTAGTGGAGATCATGGGAATAACTACCAGAATCATGGGAGAACATGGGAATAACTACCAAAATCATGGGAGAACATGGGACACATATCCATGAATTTCTCGTTTCTTACTTGCCCATGTTGAGACGGGCGCCTCCATTGACTTGTTCTCCTTTGACCATGCTGAGACGGGCGCCTCCCACTAAGGGGAAAGTCCGAGGCGGGCGCCTCAATTGTAGGAGGAGAGTTGAGACGTGCGTCTCACTCTTGCATGCGCTTTTAGGGTTTTCTTACCTGCGTGGGTTTTTGCTCTTCTGGGCTTAGTCTTTTTCTTTGTAATTATTTCTTTCTTCTTAACTCCTCCTTTTTGCTATATCACCCCTTTTGCTTCATTTCTTTGGCTTTTTAATCCGATTTTCCCTCAATTTCTTTCTTTTCTCAATTTATCTTCTATTTAATACAAATACCTGAAACAAAAGAAATACCAACGTAATATGGAAATAAAATGAAATAATTAAATAAAAATACTAACATTACCTATGAAAATTAAGCCAAATATGTTATATAAATTCGTGTTATCACCCTCTCCCATTTATAGATCTGATGCTTGAACGTCTAGCAAAACACTCATGTTTCTGCTATCTTGATGGGTATTCGGGGTTTTTCCAAATCCCTATTCACCCAGAGGACTAAGAAAAAACCACATTTACTTGCCCTTATGGAACATTCGCTTATAGACGAATGCCCTTTGGACTCTGTAATGCACCTGCCACTTTCCAACGTTGTATGATGTCAATTTTCGCAGACTACCTAGATGGAATTATGGAAGTATTTATGGATGATTTTTCAGTGTGTGGGTTTGATTTCAAAAACTGCCTCTCAAACTTAGAGAAAATCTTAAAAAGATGTGTGGAAGTAAACCTTGTGTTGAATTGGGAAAAGTGCCACTTTATGGTAAATGAAGGGATAGTCCTGGGACACATTATTTCTGAAAGAGGTATAGAAGTCGATAAGGCCAAGATAGAAGTTATAGAAAACCTAAACCCACCTAAGACCGTTAGGGAAGTAAGAAGTTTTCTAGGACATGTCGGGTTCTACCGACGTTTCATCAAGAATTTTTCCGGAATAACAAAACCTTTAACTAACTTATTGATGAAGGATGTCGAGTTTGGATTCGACCAAGAATGTCTTGAGGCCTTTGAAGTTTTAAAGCAAGCTCTTATTTCAGCACCTATCATAAGACCACCTGATTGGACACAACCCTTTGAAATCATGTGCGATGCTAGTGATTTCGCTGTAGGAGCTGTACTAGGGCAAAGAAAAGACAAGAAACTGCATGCTATTTACTACGCTAGTAGAACACTAGACGCTGCCCAACTAAATTATACAACCACAGAAAAGGAATTGCTAGCCGTAGTTTTTGCTATTGATAAATTTCGATCTTATTTGGTGGGAGCAAAAATAATAGTATACACAGATCATGCAGCAATCCGGTACTTGTTAAGTAAGAAAGATGCTAAGCCTAGATTGCTCAGATGGGTTCTTTTACTCCAAGAATTTGACTTGGATATTAAGGATAAAAAAGGAGCTGAAAACTTAGTAGCTGATCATCTCTCTAGGTTAGAACACCTTAAACCTGAACTTATACCTATAGACGATCACTCTACTTATGAAAGATTAATAGTTGGGATAAACTCAACTGAAGAAGAGACCTATGAGGAAATCTCAACCTTGAACAACATACCATGGTACGCAGATATTGTGAATTATCTGGCCGCTGATATCATACCCCCTGACTTAAGCTACCAACAGAAGAAGAAGTTTTTTAGTGATGTTAAACACTTCTTTTGGGATGAACCCCTCCTATTCAAAAGAGGAATAGATAATATATTCAGACGATGTGTGCCGGAAGAAGAAGTAGGCAACGTCATTAAACATTGTCATGCTGCACCTTATGGTGGACATGCAAGCACATATAAGACATGCGCCAAAATATTTCAAGCAGGTTTTTATTGGCCTACTGTATGGTGCGATGTCCACACTTACATTACAAAATGTGACCGATGCCAACGCACTGGGAACATCTCAAGACGTGATGAAATGCCTTTAAGTAACATCCAAGAAGTGGAAATATTTGATGTCTGGGGTATAGATTTCATGGGACCTTTTCCTTCCTCAATGGGTAACAAGTATATCCTAGTAGCTGTCGATTATGTCTCAAAGTGGATAGAAGCTGTTGCATCACCCACAAACGATACCAAGGTAGTTATCAAACTGTTTAAGAATATTATTTTTCCTAGGTTTGGAACCCCGAGGTTAGTCATAAGTGATGGAGGATCGCATTTTATATCTAAGATATTTGACAAGCTTCTAAGCAAATACGGAGTAAAACATAGAGTAGCAACACCATATCACCCGCAAACCAGTGGCCAAGTAGAAGTATCGAATAGGGAGATTAAGCAGATCCTAGAGAAAACCGTATCATTATCCAGAAAAGACTGGTCTGGAAAACTTAAAGACGCCTTATGGGCCTATAGAATGGCTTATAAAACCCCTATTGGAACAACTCCTTATCAATTGGTTTATGGAAAGTCCTGTCATTTACCCTTCGAACTAGAACATAAAGCCTATTGGGCCATTAAATCCTTGAATCTAGATTACCTAAAAGCCGGAGAAAAACGTATCCTGGACATTCACAAGCTGGAAGAGCTTCGCTTGAATGCCTATGAGAATGCCATCATATATAAGGAAAGAACCAAGATGTGGCATGATAAAAAAATCATCAAGAAAGATTTCAACATTGGTGACCCTGTTCTCCTATTTAACTCAAGGTTACGACTTTTTCCTGGTAAGCTTCGTTCAAGATGGACAGGTCCATTTGAAGTGTCAAAAGTTCTAAAGTATGGAGCAGTAGAAATCAAAAACAATTCATGCGCTCCATTTGTGGTCAATGGACAAAGACTGAAGCTATACAAAGGAGGCGATTTGCCTGTTGACTACTCTAGTCATATTCTTATAGACCCACCAATACCCACATAAAGTAAGATCTAATCGTCAAGCTAAAGACGTTAAACAAGCGCTGCATGGGAGGCAACCCATGGTTTATTCTTAATTTTATTTTATTTTATTAATTTATATATGTTTTATCTGGACTAATTTCTTGTGTTTATATTTTCAGGATGCATTACCCCGATGGTATGGTTGTGATTTTCAGGGATGAAGCACAAAAAACCTGATTTGCTACCTTATCTGCTAGACCTATGGTACCCACTAGGTACCCCGATCAGAGCTGCATGGAGGCACTCGGGATTGAGCCAAGTATTAGGTATCTGTGCAACCAACTTGGCTGGAATTATTATGCTGATGATGTCCATAAAACCTACAGGAACCTTACTCTGGAGTTTCTTAGCTCTGTGGATTATAACCCATGGGAGGGTGAAGGAGATGAGCGAGGATGCCTAAGTTTCAGATTGTTTGGTACCGAGTATACCCTGACCATCAAAGAATTTGGGGATTTGCTTGGTTTCCAAACTGGACCGACCGCTATCACTGAGTTACCATTGAGTTACTATATGGACAGAGATATTGATAAATTTTGGCAGGACATTACTGATGCAGCCAGCCTTGACCCCTCTACCCAGCTGTCCAGGAAGATCCATAACCCGACTTTCCGATACTTCGAGATGATTCTGTGCCACACTTTCTTTGGGAGAAGTTACTGTGACCACTTAGTCACCGCTGAGGAGATCCTTTTCCTATACTGTGCCAGTCAGTCCAGACCTATAGCTAGTGGAGGTTTTCTGATAGAGAGCCTCGAGCAGACTGCTCGATCCGCTGTAGGACTCATTCATTCCGGAGGGAATGTGACACAGATAGCTTCTGCTTTGGGTTTGGACAGTATGATAGCACAGCTGACCCCATACTGTGGATATACTTTCCTGGATCTAGACTTTTGCATGGATCGTGGGCTCATGAGGAGGGCCTCTTTCCACCCATATCAGTACAGATCGCTCATTGATGACCAGACAGTTTACACCTACACACTGCCAGACCCTCAGATGACTTGTGTTTCCAACCCTGCTAATTGGATCTATTCTGTAGAAGGTTGGGGTGAGATATCAGAGTATGCCCCAGAATACACTCCTGCTTCCGAAGATCCCACTCCAGAATACACTCCTGCTTCCGAAGATCCCACTCCTGAATACACTCCTGCTCCCGAGGACTCTACTCCAGATCACACATCCCGACCCGAGGTTACACGCACTACTGTTCTTACTAATAACCTCAGCTTGCAGGAACCTGATATTCGCACTCTGTTGACTGCTATGCGCACTGAGATAGCCACTCTCCGCAATGAGGTGGCTAACCTTCATTTACAGCTGGAACTGAATGATGTTACCTTTGCTGGTGAGTTAGATGAATTAGCTCACGAGGTGGCAGAGATTCGACGCCAGCTGACTGAGCTGCGTGGCCCAGACACTCCTGCAGAGCATCCTCCCGGTTGGCGATAGATCTGTGTTATTCACAAGATCTCTAGTTCTAGTATTATTAGTATTATGTTGATTTCCTTTTCAGACTCATTTTTATTTGCATTATCTATTTCCTACATTATTAATAACTATTTTGGTGACCCGATGTCCGTACCTATATATATATATATATATATGCATATGTGTTTTTTTCTCTATATATATCTTTCATTTACTAATGTTTTTGTTTTTTTTGGTCACCATAATGAAAATTTTGATATAAAAATAAATAAATATACATGTATATATGTATTCACTTACATATATGCACGTTCATAAAAAAACTAGGTACACCTCCAAACATTGAAGCTAATGGCGAGGAAGGAAAAGCCCAATGGAAAGGAAGCAAGACCGGCCCAACTTGGCTCGCCCTGACCGCGCCCGCGGTGATCCCGGCCGCGCCCGTGGTGACGTAACGGTCACCTAACGGCTAGTGGCTCGGTTTTCCCCCTATTTTGCCTCTTTTTCCACTTCCAATCCCATTTTCTTCCATTCTTAACCCCCCATAACTTCCTTTATTATCCATACCTACCCCACTACATTTATTCCCATCATAAATATTCATCAACCACCATTTTTCTTCACTACCTATAAATACCCCCACTATTTCATTTTCTTCCTCACACCTTCACTACTTCTACATCCCATTCTTTCTCTTTATATTCATCCTCAAGAAAATCCTATGGAGTATCACGGCTACA
The DNA here is from genome assembly GCA_948472305.1 of Vicia faba. Classification (NCBI taxonomy): domain Eukaryota; kingdom Viridiplantae; phylum Streptophyta; class Magnoliopsida; order Fabales; family Fabaceae; genus Vicia; species Vicia faba. The sequence goes on along the minus strand of OX451735.1, from coordinate 213,546,724 downwards.
TTTTGCGAGATGGCCAACCCGGAGAAAGACAACAAAAGCGGCTTGAGAAATTGTTGACAACACCAATACACTCTACCAGGTATATCGATGAAAACTGTCTATATTCATTAGGTATATACCATAGTGTATTTTTCCTTCTCGACAAACTAGGCATGCATGATATTTTGCTACTCAAGCACCAACCTACCCTAGGCTGACGTTCGAATTTTTGAGTTCTTTAATTTATAACGTCTCTCCTAACACTGCTAGCGCCGTAGGTGGAGTCAAATTTAGAATGTTTAATGTTGAATATGACTACTCCACTGACGGTCTAGCTGCCATGTTAGGATGGCCTTATGGGGAGGGTGCCGTTTGTGAAGCACCTTTAGACACGGATTGGGCATTTGAAGCATTTTGGGCCAGGATTACTAAACAAAATGCAACATCTTTTGATGGCCTACTTGCTTCTCATATCCACAATCCTGCCCTTCGTGTTTTTAGATTTCTTTTAGCATCCACCATCTTTGCTCGGGAAAACCCAAACAAAGTGAATGCTAAAGAATTAATTATCATGCAGAGCTACCTCACAGACACCAAAGTTAATCCAGTCCCATTTATGATTGCCCACATGCACCATGTTTTAAGAAAAGGTGGGCCGATTTCCTTTGGTGGACTGATTACTACTATTGCCCGTGCCATAGGATTGGATACAGAACTTGCCACCCTTGAGCCACTTCCTCCTCGTATTGCAAATCTTAAATTTTTAAGGGATATGCGTTTATGCAAGACGAGGAGGGAAGGTGGTTACTTCCTCATGATTGGAGGTGCCGCTGTACCCAGTGTTGTTATTCCTTGCACCCGTCGTACTGATATCAGATTTGAGCGTAACTGGACCTACGATCTCAACGCTCCTGCTTTTATTGGTCCGTTGCTCCCAAATCTACCTTTAAATGAGGATAACAACACTGATGATGAGTACGATTTCCGTACGGAAGAACCACCCCACTTTTCACCACCATACACGACACCATCTACGTCTAACCCACATGCAGGTACAACTCCTAGTTTCCATGTCACTGAGGACATGTGGCGTGAGCATATGGCCCGAGAGGCCCAGAGGGACACCCTCCTTGCTACTTTGCAGCAACAGGCGACCGATAACATGGCCTTCATGCAAGCATCCCAACAGCAAAATGCCAGCTATCTGCGCACTATTATGGAAAGTCAGCTGGCTTTCCAGCGAGAATAACACCTTAACCAGACCACATACGCTCGTCACTTCCAATTGATGGAGGCAACCCAAGGCACCCTCATTGGTAGGACCCAAGAGCTACAAGCGGAAAATGCCGCCTTGATAGAGAGAATGGAGCAGCTAGTTTTGGATCGAGAGAGCCGCCGTCGTAGCCGTAGCCGCCGTTCCGGTCGTACCAACCAGGATGGTGAAGGTCCTAGTGGCCCCCACTAGCGTTTTCAGGTACCCCCCTCCTACCTTATTTTGGAACATTGAGGACAATGTCCGATTTAAGTGTGGGAGGAGCATTTATCGCTTTTATTTCCCGTTTTTCCTGCTTTTATTTCCCTTCCGCATTTTTCCTTTTAGGTATGTTATATTCGTAGTTAATAAAATGCATGTGATAGGCGAGTCTTTCTGCGTAGTGTACCCTTTCATTTCCCCCACTTTTTAGCCTTACAAAATTTTTACAAAATCTTTTTCAAAGAATTGTGGTTGTTTTTAAGGATTTGGGCTATGAGACAGGTCCTAGATAGGGTCTATTTCTTGGGCACTCACTTTTTGAAAAATTCGTTATCGTTTTAACACCGTAAGCCTTTTTGAACATTTAGATTAGATCCTTTCTTCCCAATATGCTATGATTTTGAATAAAACTGCACAAATAGGTCTTCAAGTAGTTTATCTTAGCAGTCAGCTCCGGCCTAAGCATGCTCTAAGTGTAGGATCGATGAATATAAGTGGATGATCTCTATTTTGCCTTAAAAGTTTATAAAATAAAGTATGAATACGACTACGAGTTGGGTGATCCTCATAAAGATTACTTAACTCAAGAAAGTTGTAAGCACTAATAAAAACAAAGAAAAAAAATATATATAAGGCACATCCGTTGTAGTTGGTCCAGAGGTATCTGGTGCTGGACTTGGTAGGGCGGACTACGGTCCGATCCCCCGCAACTGCAAATGGGTAAAATAAAAAGGGGTTAAACCAACTCTTGTACCAGAATCCCATCACTTGAGATCAGAGTCACTAACCGGTCACTACACCATGAGTATGTACGGATAACGGGCTTAATGTGATTGCGCCTGAATGAAAAAGGACCTCGTACAAAAAGAAGTCTTAGCATAGTAAGGATATTAAGATCGATCTGTATACTTATGAGGTTTATGTCCGCATTTCTGCGAGTAGTGTAATTACGATACCCTTGGTTCAGATAGTTAGTGCCTGACAACACACCCTTACTCGAACTTAGAAGCCCTCTTTGCCCAAAACCTGTATACACCATAATTTTCTTTCATCTACTTCTAAGAGTTGTTGCTTGAGGACAAGCAAAGGTCTAAGCGTGGGAGGATTTGATCGCACTAAATCGCACTATGTTTCTGACTCAACTATCACATGTTTTCCTTAGTTTTTATTATCATTTTCTCGTATTATGTTCCTTTTTCCTTTGTTTTCAGGATTCTTGTCATTTCAGAGCCTTCTGTGAAGAAACGAGCCAAAACGCCAAGAAATTAGGGTTTTTCAAGATATTCTGCACTTATGGCGTTCAGCGCCGCGCCGGCTACAGGGAACGCGATGACGTGGCCCACTTTCACCCAGAGACCAACTGCCACGTTCCCATGATATGGCAGTTCCAGCCACCGCGCCCGCGGCCACTGCCACCGCGCCCGCGGCCTTCACAAAAATTTTCCCGCTCAGAAGAAGTTGAGGGGCATGCTGGTCTTTACGCATCTCAAGGATCCTCTATAAATAGTTTTCGATTTTCATTTTTTAGTTTCATCCAAGCTTAGTACAATCTTAAGCCATATACTATCAGTTTCTGTAAAGTAATAATCTCTTCACATCGGGGAGTTATTGCGGTGTAGATTGAGTTGTAATCGAGTCTTGGAGCACTTTGGTTGAAGTTCATCATACCAGCCTTACCATTCCGCAGATTTGTATCAGATTCAAGTCTCCGACTGGAGCAAGGTTCTATTTTATTGCATTTCTTTACTTATAATTGCTCTTACCATAGTCTACACGTTTTATAGACTCTAAATGCTCTTACCATAGTCTACACGTTTTATAGACTCTAAATGCTCTTACCATAGTCTACACGTTTTATAGACTCGCACTCTTTTACTTACTCGCTCTTATCATAGTCTACACGTTTTATAGACTCGCACTTATTATGTCTGGCTAAACTATAAAGGTTTGGATGTAATGATTGTCATCATGGTCGTGTTCCAATTATCATGCTAGTGAAAATACTCTGGGGATGTTTTGCTTTTAACTTAAGTCAATTACGTTTAAATGTTTATTGGGTAAGATCGAAAGCCGTCCAAACTAATGATACGACTTGATTATTATTTAACCAAACGAAAAGAGCGAAAGCCGTCGATTGGTTAAATAGGAATCATTGACCTTTTTAGAAAACGATTTTGAAACTATTTTCGGACGCGTTTGTAGGTTTGAAATCTGACTCTTGGTCAAAAGCCAAAAGTCTCTTTAAGTTAATCTTTCCAAGTAAAATTACTTTTCTGTTAAGTCAAAACTATCAATTTCTTAAAAATAGGTTTACCTCTTTAACGCGGAAGGCACCCTTTATATGTGACAATAAAGGAATTTAATTTAAAGAGTAAATTCGGTTCTTAGTAGTCAAAAGCTACAAGTTCCCGTTAAATTGATTCTTTGCTATCAATAGAAAATACTGCCCCATAAGTAGTTTCATCTACGCATGACCAGACCAATATCTGATTACATGATTTACATTCCAACCTGTCTTTTAAACTGTTATTTACCTCGCTCATTTACTTTGTTGCACTGCACTCACATCAATATTCTTGTTCACCTTAGATAAGCACCTTAGCAATAGAGTTGATAGATTGACAATTGGTCTCTGTGGTTCGATAATCTTATATATTACTTCGATAGGCTGTGCACTTGCAGTACTATATTTAGGCTATACGTTACAGATTCCCATCAGGAGGTCCTGAACATTAGGGTTGGCATTGGTATATATGTGTGAATGATTAGGGTTGGAAATTTGGTCCAAAGAATCCTTGAATTGATGAGAAAATATTTGATTTTCCATGCCATAATTTTCCAATCTTTTCATGCATATTTGCTACCAAATCATGTCCAATTACCAATATTTTTTCCAAATCTGATCATGCACGAAATATTGAAGTTATCCCATGCATAAAAAGATTTGATTGACTTGCTTTGGTATTTTTCACATATTTATTTTAATTAAATGAATTATTAATAATTAAAAATCCAAATAAATAAATAAAAATGATAAAAAACTTCCCTTTGGGCCAAATGGTCGTGCACATGCCTTGAATAATGATTCTTGAAAGAAAAAGAGGCCCATTAGCATTTTTAAGACATTTGAAGCAATGTTGACTTTTCAAAATATCCAAAACTTTCCCAACTTCCACAAGGCATATCTTGCTCAATTTTTAAGATTTGCTCATGTTCTTGGACATTTTGGAAAGGTCTTTGAGTCCTCTAACCAATGTATTTGGTCCCATGTCATTTTGATTTACCAATCTCAAGTTATGGCCTTTGACGTAAAGTCCCTTTTTGTTGACTTTTGAAAATGACCTATAATGTTGAAATTGATAACTTTTTGTGAGAGCATTTCTTGGATTTGAAGTATGAAGAGGAGTTGTAGGAAAGGTCTTTCTCTTCAAAATGAGCTTTGGATGGAATTTTTCTGATAATCCATGTGGAAGTTATGCCTTGGTCAAGTTACAGTTGACTTTTTCAACTGTCCAAATATGGAAACTTTTGCATCTTGAGACTTTTTGAGCCAAGCTTTGAGAATCATGATCAAGCATTGATAAAATGATGTTTGTGGCTTCAAAATGAGATGTTGACCAAAAATTTGAACTTTTGACTGTCAAATGACCATTTTGCCCCTACAGTTGACTGTAGTGCAATTAGGGTTTTTGACTGTGCAATTTTGTGCTGTAAGTCTTGAAACTTGTATGAAGATGTTAGTAGGCATGTGGGACTTGATTGGACCCTTGGAAACTTCATTTTCTTTGTCAGAACCAAAACCCTAGTTTTTGACTGTTAGGAGGCCTTTGAACTGTGCAACCCTTGGGGAATTTTGAAGCTTTGACTTGGCAAATTTGGAAGAATATGGGAGGGCAAATTTTAGGGTACAACAGTGGCCTTACCACCTAATCTTTTGAATTTACATGATGTGTTTCATGTGTCAGAACTCCGGAAGTATATTTCAGATCCATCTCATGTGATTCATATGGACGATGTGCAAGTACGAGATAATCTTACGGTGGAGACGATGCCTGTATGGATCACGGATCGTGAAACAAATACTCTGAGGGGTAAAGAGATTGCTTTGGTTAAAGTGGTTTGGCTAGGAGCTACCAGAGAAAGCGTGACTTGGGAGTTGGAGAGCAAGATGTGAGACTCCTATCCTGAGTTGTTCCATTAAGGTAAATTTTCGAGGATGAAAATATTCTAAGTGAGGGAGAGTTGTAACGCCCGTAATTTAATTAATTATTTAATTAAATTATTTTTTGGAATATTTGTGAAGTTGTGTTGTTATGTTAGATATTGTGTTGTGATTAGTTGGATTTAATTATTTTATTAAGTTGTGGAATAATATGAGAAGGATAATATTATTTGATGTGGACTTGTTTTAAAGGGTAGAAGTAGTAATAAGGGGGGGTGTAGTAGTCTTAAGCCCATTAAGGAATAAAGAGAATAATAGGGTTATTTTATTATTGTAGAAATAATAAGAAATTAGAAGCAATAAGAGAGAAAGAATAAGGGTTAGTAGAAGAGAAAGAACACGAAAGTTGTTGGAAAGGAGGAAAAGAGGCAGAACGGAAATTCAACCAGAAAAGTTATAGAGCAACCTTCAATCCAAGGTAAGGGTGGGGTACTGACTCTGTAATAGGGTTTATATTGATTGATTTATGGGATTAGATGTGAAAATGTTGTCTTGTCCATGATTGAATTATATGTGTTGTATGATGAGAATCGATGATTGAAAGATGAATAATGATGCCCTGATGCTGTATATTTGATGTAGAATTATAGGATAATTGTAATTGATGATTACCTAAGATTAGAGGATGTTTTTAGGGCCTAAAGTATGGAAATCATAGTGAAAACGCAGTTATATCTCAAAAAATATTCATGACAGAGCAGTATGTGTCGACCCCAAAAGCCATGCGTCGATGCATGAAGGCCTTTAGACTTAGGATGAGTCGATACAAAGGAGTCATGCGTCGATACATGAAGACTTTTAGACTCAGGATGAGTCGATATGAAGGAGCATGTATGGATACATGTAGTGTTGCAAACTCAGTATGAGTCGATACAAGAGAGTATGCGTTGACTCATTTAGCATATTCAGTTCAGTACGCGTCGACCCAAGGCATTACGCGTCGATCCATGTTGTCTGGTTTTTGGTAGAATCAGTTTGAAAAGGTTGTAACTTGAGTTTTCGGACTCCGTTTGAGGTGTCGTTCGAAGCGTTGAATAGCTAACGCGATGAACTTAATTCTTAAGATTAAAATGAAGAATAGGAAGGATAATACTAGTATCCAAATTAGGATTTAAATTAGTTCCCGCGTTGATTGCTATGTTGATTTTTGTGAAGAATGATGAGGATGAGATTATTATAGATTACTGTTTGGTTTGTACTAGTAGGATTTATGATGATAATGATGTAGTATTACAGAATAGTAATATGTAGAGGTTTTTTAATTTAGAAGTAAGCCTTAGATGATTAATTTGTTATAGGCCATATCACGTCGTAGGCCTATGGTCAACGTTGCAAGATTGATGATTTACTGTTGTATGGATGAGTTGTTGATGATAAATGATGTTTGATGAATTATGATGTATAAATGATGTTTGAAGAATTATTATGATAAATTATGTTTGATGAATTATGATGTATAAATGAAGTTTGATGAATTATGATGTATAAATGATGTTTGACGAATTATTATGTTGATGAACGGTGTTGATGAAAGATGTTGAGATGCCTCTAATAATTGGAAGCTAATAAGATGTGGATTATGGCCAACGATGATGTTGTGTTGAGATGTTGTTAATTATGGTGTTGTCATTACATTCATGATTGTTTCGTATACATTGCATTTCAAGATGAAGCTTATGCTCGTTAAGATGGCCTGTATTGGAGAATATTAAGATGAAGGCTTATGCCTTGTTGATGCCTCTATTTATTGGCAGATTTTTAAGATGGGAGTTCTGCTCCAATGGTACCATATGTATTTGCATAGTATTGAGTCACATTATATGATTGCATAAAGAAGTTGTGTATTGATGTGGCGAATGTGTATTATTATTGGTATTCTGTTGCAATTATTGTTGTTTATAAAATGAGAATTGGTGGTGTTATGTGATTTAATTTAATATACTAATTATCATACGTTTTATTATATTGTTAGATATCTCACCCCTTCAGTTTGAATGTTGCCCTTACGTTGGTAACGTGCAGGTAATCAAGAGTGAAGGTCGTATACCTTCAGTAGTTCGAGTCGGTGTCATTGCTCTGATACGTAACACTCGGGGGGATGAACGTTTGTTTCTTTTAATTATTGATTATTTCAGTTGTGAACTTTAATTTGCTTGTTATTAAGTATGTGTTGTTTTGAAGTTACTGTAACGATGGATAAAGATGTTATTAAGAATTCTGCTGCATAGATGTTTAAATTGTTGAATTAAGAAAGTAAAGTATTATGTTGATGGTTCGTCCTAAGTTTTAAAGTGTTATGTATCCACGATGAATGCAATGTGTTTTGAAAGATGAGTTTGTGGAATCCTGATTCGTTTGCATGAATGATTATAACTCTGATTTGCATATATAATTGCCGGGTAGAATTAGGGTGTTTCAGGCACACCGAGCATTTGGATTATAACGGGGAGAAGTAGTGTTTGGATTTTGAGGAGGCTCCTTCAGAGTGACCAAATTAGACTTCAACAAGTATGGCAAAACCTGAGATAAGGACATGTTAAGCCGGGTGAACTGTCTTCTAGGCGCATCCTTCCTGCGCTGATTGTTTTGTCGTTAAGTTGATACCAGGTTGGAGATTATTACAGCTCCCACCGTTGGACGACGTTCAACCTTGCTTTGATTCTTTTGACCATAGGCAACACTTACTTCTTTCTTCCCAGAGAATGGTTTCTTTACCGTACTTGAAGACGCATCTCTTTGAATCTTATCGCTCTTGATACTAGCTTCTACTCTTTCAACTGTCAATATCAGCTCGGTGAACCCAGCTGAAGAGCTCCTGATCAAATGTTTGAAGAATGGGCCTGAAAAAGTACCCAAGAACATATGTACCAACTCTCTATCAGACATAGGAGGTTGGAATCTTCCTGCAAGATCTCTCCATTTCTGGGTATAATCTTTGAAGCCCTCACTGGAACCCATAGACATACTTTGAAGTTGTGTACGGGTTGGAGAGAGGTCAACGTTGTATTGGTATTGCCTGTAGAAAGCAACAGCCAAATCCTCCCAGTTGTGGATGTTGGTTCCCTTTAGCTGATAGAACCACTGCAATTGAGTCCCCAATAAACTTTCCTGGAAGAAATGCACCCACAAATTCCTATCAGCAGTGTGAGGTTGGATCTTCTTCACATAGGACATCAGATGCAGCTTAGGACATGAAACCCCGTCATATTCAACAAATGCGGGAACTTTGAACTTAGAGGGAATGATCACTTCAAAAACCAACCCTAGTTCTTCAAAATCCTGACCAGGTTCTCTATGAATTTCCATGGTGCTGAGACGATCCTCTAGTTATTTATATTTGTCATAAGCAGGAGGATATTGTTCTTCAGCGTAGTTAGCCTCTTCTTCATCAGACCCCAGACTGTGGTTCCCTTCTTTTGTCTTCTCTTCCTTATTGTCCCCCTCATTTGACGGAGTTGCGAATTCTAGAGCTCGCTTTACTTGTTCTCTGAATCTTCTTCCCATATTCAGGACACCCACTGGTTTCCTTGTATTTTTCTTCTTGTCTTTGATCATGAGAGCCTTTAGGTCCTCTTATCCTTTAGCCAGATCCAGAAACATCTGTTGGAATTGAGCATTCTATTCTTGAAGATCCTTCACTGTTTGTTTGATACCATCTTACTGAAATAAACAGTAGAAAGATAAGGAAACTTGTTGTGGAAAACCTGTTTATGTTATGATGCATGAATATGCGTATACAAATGATTTCAAGGACTTAGAAGATTTAAATTTGTTTAGACTAAAGGGAACACACATTAATTGTATTAATAAGTTCAAATTGCTTAAAACATGCCTCTTGGGCTTACATTGGAAGAAACAAAAATAATACAAAAAAAACTTTCTAAAACAAAAAGAAATCAAGCTTCCCACGAGTGTGTCCTCTTCGATTCAATGTAGGCGTTCAAACTCTGCTCCTCATGGAGTTGTCTCATGAGCTCCAGAACATTCTTCTCCCTTGCGTAGAATTGGGATTCAAAGGTGTCTCACTCCCCCTTTATCTGAATCCAATCTCTTTGCAAATCTTCAAGAGAAGTAGGCATATCACGATAAAGGACAATATATAGAACATCTCCTTCGGCAACATGCTCCATGATGATTGGTAAAATGGCCTCATAAGGCATCATGAGGTTTTAAGCGAGAGCTCGCACCCACTTAAGGTAAGGCTCAAGGGGAATGGAATTCTTATGTCCCAATGTCTTACTATCCACTTTGTTTATCATGCCCCAAGCTCATATGAACCTCTGACGGTACCCTTGGACATCGTTCTCATAGTCGAATGCAATTCCTTGAACAAGTGTATCATGAGGACCATCCCTCCTAGCGTACCCAAACTATCGTAACACCAAACAAGGGTTATAAGTGATTCCTTCCCTAATGACTAGGAGAGGGACATTAGGTAATTCCCCACAATTATCAATGATGTAACATCTTCCAAAGATCGAGGCCACCCGTGAATATCCGAATGTGTGAGGGACATCAACCTATTAGACCATCTCACACCTTTCTCATTCTTCAAAATATATCAAGGTAGGTGCAAAATAAACAACCTAGCCAACATATGAGTGCAACACATAAGTGTCCCTCTTCTCTTTAGGGTGCGAGTGTGAAAAGATTTCAAAATGTCTCCAAGTAAAGTAGGCACCGGTTTACGAGATAGAAAAACTTTGACCGCATTCACATCTATGAGTTGGTCCAGATTAGGAAATAGTACCATCCTATAAATGAGAAGGTCCATCACTTCTTCAAAGGCTTGTAAATCCAGAGTATCCCAAAAGTAATGAGCTTTCTCAAACAAAAACTTGGCTAGAAACCTTTTGACACCGCTTCTTGTTTCCCAATTTACCATGACGTCGGACCGTTGTAAATACAGAGCTCGAGCAATCTCCTCAGGTTTCAGGTCTCTTTCCATACCGTTGAAGGGTAATTGATTAAGGATGGTCACTCCCAATAACTGAGAAAACTCTTCCATGGTAGGCACTAACTGGTAATCGGGAAATGTAAAGTAATGGTGTAAAGGGTCAAAAAATTGAAATAGCACTTTCATCATGTCTTCATCAGGGCTTGAAGTAACCAAATTGAGGAGTCGACCATGTCTCTTGGTGAATGGATAATTCTCAGGAACTCTTGACGCCAACTCTTTGAGTTGAGGAAGCACTCTTACGAGGTTGACTTGGATAGTATTTCTACAAATAGAAGCCATGTCCTATAAAAAACACAAAGATAAGTCCTAAAAGTCCTTGAAATTGTTAGTGCGACATGTTATGTTATGATGTCATGATGTTATGTACAAAAAAATATATACAAGTACACAAACAAGTCCTTAGGTTTAGGCTTGTATGGGTTCCGTAGGTAAGTACCCTCTAGAAGTTTAGTTGGTTCAACCCGTCCTAGAAAGTAACTGGGTTATAGGGAACCTCAATATCACTGGTCTTTCTTCACCGGGAATTATTTTAGCGTAACCCTCTTTATTGGCGACCAAAATATCCCAAAGTCCGATCTCAATGAGCGTAATATCGAGTATCAACCAATTTTAGACTGCACCAAATCCGACTATCTCACCATTTCCTAATGGCCAAGTTGTTCAATTAAAGGTTCTAAGGTCAGTTAGTGCTTCATGACACCACACATCGGCCCCGTATTCTCCTTGACTAAACTCAAGGGCTACCAGTACCAACAAATGTGTCACACTAACATAGATATCGCTTCAACCATGTTGGTATACCCTGCATAGTCCCCACGATCTATTGCTACTTACCTAAAAGGTGCCCCAGATCCGGGTGTAGGATCTTTTAGTAACAACCCAAACAAACCCCCAAAGATAAAACATACAAAACACACAATGTAAAGCAAATAAAGAATTAATTAAACTCTAAGGTAACCCCACTTTATAAGTATAACTCCCCATCAGAGTCTCCAGTTCTGTGATACGGTGGGAGAACTGACTTGGGTGTTTTTTATTTTATCGCAATTGTTGCGGATAGCAAGAGTCACCACCGACTTTTCTTTTATCCAATAAAGGAAAGGGTGAAAAGAATGGGAAAGACCTTTCAAGAATTTTTCTTGAGTTCAGAGGGTAGGTTAAAAAAGGGAAGGTGTTAGCACCCTTTTCATCCGTAGTTATCTACGGAGTCTTAGTTGCTTGCTAGATCACTTGAAAATGCTTTGTTTGAAAATGTGTTTTGTGATGGGTGCAAGTTTTAAAAATATTTTGAAAATGCCTTTGTTTCAGAAAACTTTGTAATGATTCTCGTCTCTATAATAATGTATACAAAGTGTTGGTTTTAAAAATAGTTCAAAGAGATGTTTGTTTTTGAAGATGTTTTGAAAGTGTAAGTGTGGAAATGGTTTTAATTTGTGAGAAAGCAACTACGAGCGTCCTACCTACTCAAAATGTCTTTTTTCTTTTCCTCCTCCTTTAGATGCTATCTTACCATGGATTGGTAAGAAGCCCCATCATTGGAAGTGAAGGGATGAGCGTGGGTCAATCATATAGTCATAGAAGGTAACTTATGAGACGTTTTAGCAATTTTCATAAGGGACTAGATCGTTTGTCGGAGGCAACATCGAGGGCCTACGATCTTTTTTATCGAGGATCTTTGCTAAAATGCCCATATTCGAGGGACATGACTATTTTACGAGGCAACAAGCGAGGTTACCCTAGAGGTGCACGTGTGTGAATAGTATGTTTGATTGCATGCATTTTTGTCTTTGAAATTAGGGTTTTTTAACGGTTGATTTTATCTTGCCATACACACCCTAATTACTAACAATTTATATTAAAGCGGTAAATTCCGGAAATTAAAATCCTAAGATATTATATCATTAGGGGATGAGGGATAAAAATGTACAAATAGGGATTGCAATAAATTAAACCTAATTATCTATTACAACCATATTGAATAAATGTACAAGAAATGATATGAATATAATGTACAAGGAATGTAAAAAGGAATGGATTTTGCTTTAGATTTTTGTTAGGAAAATTGTTTTGACCTAATTGACCTAAAGGGATATGATTAATAAAAATAGGAAAATTAATCCTAAGTTAAAAGGAAATCAAATTAATCAAGAAATCATTTTTTAAGGTTTTTTTATGGAAGGATTTTGGTTAATTAAAATAAATATGAAAATATAAAATATAAAGCGCAAAAGAGAGAAAAAACAAATCTTTCGACAGCATGTGTCGAAGCATGTTCCGAAGCCTGCTTATATGCATTGAACATAACCTTCTTTAGACTCTGTAACTCAGTGTGAATCGAAGCATAAAGTTGACCCTATAACTCAGTGTGAATCGGAGCATAAAGTTGACCCTGTAACTCAGTGTGAATCGAATCATAAAGTTGACCTTGTAACTCAGTGTGAATCAAAGCATAAAGTTGTGTGTCGAGTCACACACCCTTTTTCCCTTATGTTTGGGCATGTAAAGTAGTATGGGTCGAATCCTAAGGCTTTATGTCGAAGCATGCTATAAATCTTTCACTCCAACATTATTTTATGGTTTATACAGTTTAGTTATTAATATATAATTGACAAGAAAAGAAAACAAGCAAAAGGTTAGCTTCGAATGCAATGGTTACTACATGTTATCTTCGAAGATGAATCATCAATGATTCTTGAAATGAAGGGTTTAAAGTCAATAAGACTTACCTTGAAGCTGGAATTTGTGATTCGAACTTGAGTTGCTGCCTTGAATGTTCTTGAGTTCGAAGAAAGAAACAAAGGTGTTGTTTTTGGTTCTGGGTTTAAGAGTGTTTTAAGGCTCAAGTCTTAGTATTATCTCCTCTCTCTTTTTTTCTTCTTCTCCTTTTTCCTTGTCCCCAAAAGCCCCCTTTGTGTGTTGTGAAACATCTTATTTATCGAAGAGTCTTGCTGGAGTTTTAGGGGGGAAAACAAATAAAATTTGAACAGTTTTGGTATGTCCTTTTCATAGCTTTCAAGGTGCAGCTCTTATATGCTAGTTTGGTGCAAATATGGGACTGGCTTAGGAGAAGTATAGTAGGACTATTTTGCAGCAGTTTTAGAGTGTTGTGGCAGCTTGGTGCATGGCTATTTCATATCAGTGGAACATACTACTTTTTGACATGGTTTTAGGCTGTTATGTGGACAGTACAACAAGCTTGGGCTTGGCAGGATATATGACTTTGTTCAGCAAGCATCTTGAATACTTCACCCTTTCGTTTTGATCACATAGATCCACAAACCTTCGACCAAACTCATCAATAATCAAAACAATATTGTTTCCACCAATGGTATGTTCTTCGAATGGATTACTTACAACCTTCGACCAAACTTATCAACTAGAAAAATAATATTTGTTTCACCAATTGTGTGTTCTTCGAATGGACCACATTCATCTGAATGTACCACTTTTATTATGCAAGATAACCTCATTGGCATAGTCAAAACGAAAGAATTTCTGGATTGCTTTCTTACCAGTAACCATCAGTTGATTAAGTGGTCGAAAGTTCAAATGCCCAAACCTCAAATTGTAATTCATAGTGTATAAAAGATGTGTGTCAAAGGGTTTAGAGGTGGATCGAAGCAATTTACTCGAAGGATGCCATTTCCCAGTCGAAGCTTGTGGATCGAAGCAAGCATGAAGATAGACTTGTAACCCATAGTGTCGAAACTAAGTGTGTCGAAGGGTTTAGAGGTGGATCGAATCAAGTTGCTCAATGGAAACCATTGCCCAGTCGAAGCTTGGGGATCGAAGCAGGCTTTCTCTTCTTCGACTTGTCAAAATATTCCAACCACTCCTTTCGATCAGTCATGTAGTTTTAATAGCCAGTTTTACCTTGCTCTTCTTCGATTTGTCAAAATCTGCCAACCACTCATTTTGATTAGTCATGTGGTTCGAACAACTTGAACCATATTTTGAATATGACATGGTTATCTGCAAATGCACACTTTTTCTTTTATCTTCTTTTCCCTTCTGATAGTTTCCTCTTCCTCCTTTCGAAGATTCAGAAGTTCCATCTTCGACCTGATGCTTGAAAGTCCAACATGATCCAAGGAAACTATATGGGACATTAAAAGTCCAATTGTACTTGTGCAAACTTGGGCTTTTGAAAATCTTTGTGAGAAATGTCTTGAGAAAAAAGAGGATAAATTTTGGGGTACAACAACTACATAATTGTATTAATGACAAAAATAAACAAATGCGCGGAGATAGAAAGGGGAAAGATACAATTCTAATTAAATAAGGTGTGGTTTAATTTACAATTTAATTATTTTAAAATAAAATAAGGTGTGATTAAATTAATTAAATCTTTATTATCAAAAATTAAATTAACTAATTAAAGTCTAAATAATTCTAAGTATTTAGAAAATATTTTTTGGTGTTTTATTTAGAAAAGATATTCTAATTGTTTTTATCTTGTAAACTAATTAATGAAACAAAGTGATTTAAATTAAATTTTATTTATAAAAAAGAAACTAAATTAGTTAATTAAAACCTAAGTCTATTTTTTTATGATTTTATATATTTTTTTTAATTTAAAATAAAAATAGTTAAAAGAAAAGAAAATGATTAATTAAATTAAAATAATAAAAAATGGGTCAGTGTTTGTACAAAGTAATCAGGGGGGTGTTGGTAGACGTCTAGGCCCGAGAAGGTTTTTTTGTTTGAATCAGAAAAATAATATAAAAGTGGAATGGACCTGCGTGATGAAAGGAATTTGGGGGGGGGGGGGGGGTGAAAATAAGCAAAATTGAAATAAATCAAAAAAATACAAAAGAGGGATTCACTATGGTTCGAACCCGCGCCCTTGAGCTAAGAAGTAACTATATAAGCGCGCTTGCCACTGGGGTGGCTATTTCATCGGGTCATTATACCACTTGCACTAAATATAAAATAAACCAAGTCCTGAAAATTTGAATTTGTCATCTTCTTCTTCCTCGCGCCAACAACAACTACAACACCTTGTTGATTCTTGAAAATGCTCATTTCTCAACAAAATCAAAAAATGTAAACATCAAACTTGCTTAACTTTTAATCAAGAATCCAACCATATAAATTTCAAAAGCTATAGATCAATGGTTAGGATTAATTTTGTTTGGTACCAAACGGAACCCTAAAATTTCAGAAACTTCAGTTTCAAAATTCTCATCACATGGTCAATTAAAATGAAAACTAAGAACATGGTTAGCTTTGGGGAAATGATATCTACATTTTATCTTTTGAAATCGAAAGAAAATGATGTATGGATAAGGATATCAAAGTTAGAGAAACTTACCCCTGAAGTGAGAATCGAGTTTGGAGTTAGAGCACTCCTAGAGATGTTGAGATGATCTGGATAGCTTCACTGAACTCCCAGGAAGCTTTTGCAATGCTTACCTTGGATTGAGAGCGCCTCAATTCTTCTGGACAAGTCAAGTTGCAGAGTTCTATTTTTGAGTTTGGAAGATGGTGAAGATGGTGTTGTAGTGATGAAACAGGTCTTGGATGAGTTCTACATGAGTTATAGAAGCTTTGTAAATGATTTAGAGTGAAAACGCACGAGTGGATTGAGTGTTTGGTGTTCAAGGTCAGAAGTTGCAACAATGGAGTTTTATATGTAGCTTCTGATCTTGAGAGGTTTTTTGAGGTTGTGAATTCGTGTTTTAGCTTGCAAATACTTCCTTTATTTATATGCAAGAGGTTTGAGGGCCTGAAGTAACCAAAAATTCAAGATAACATGTTATGGTTTTGAAGCTTGGTTTTGAAGTAACTTGCAAAGGCATGAATCAAATGAAATGGTACAGTCGCTCATAGGGTGGTTAGGAGTTGTAGACGTGTTGCTTCTTGCTTTGGCATTGTGTGTATGCAGAAGGAACATGTGAGAGGCTCAAAGAGAGTTGACAAAATGCATAAAGCATGCTTTATGTAAATGGCAATGGCGCCATTGTGCCATAAATGGAAAAATCATTTGGACGATGGCTAAAACACTTGGATAATGATTCAATAAGTTGTGTAAACATTTAATTATGGTGAGATTTGCAAGTTAGAAGCCTGTAAAGCAAGATTATGCAGCATGGCTTAGAGATTTGATCTTATGTTCATCACAAAATGACTTGTATTTCAAGAATGGATGTCCAACTTCATGCCTTCGAATCTCCTAGCTCAAGTATTATAAAATTGTGTTCTTGGACATTTTGGAAAGCTTGAAACATTGTCTACAAATTTTATGTTGTGAGTTTTGGCTAAATCAAATGTGAACTTAGTGAAAATTGGCCATGAAGTTGGGACAAAAATCTGATCAAAACTTGTAAAAAAAATTCTGTGTTGGATAAAAACATCCTAACTTCATGAGCTTATATCTCTTAATCCAAACACTTTTTGGAAATCAACCCTCATTGACAAAGTTGTAGAAATCACCAATCCCTAAAACTTTCATGTTGAAAGTTTTTTTTGAATCAACTTGCATCTTGAGGAAACTTGCTTTTGAAGTTAGTGTTTTTTGTCAAAAACACATAGAATTTTGCTAAGTGTTAGAATTTTTTTCTAAATTTGACTTTTGTTGACTTTTTGATTTCTTGATGATCAAGTTTGATAATTTTGAATATCTTGATGATTCTTGACTTTTGAATTCTAATGTTGACCAAAAAGTCAAAGTTTGACTTTTGAGTGACTGTTGACTTTTCATTAATTGATTCAAATTTTCAACTATCAATCACTTCTATATTTGGAAATGTCTTGAGCCATGTAATTAGGTCAAGATGTTGTATTTGAACCCTTGAGATCATGCTTCAAGCCATTAAGTCATGCACTAGGTCAAAAGTCCATGATCAGTCATCCTCAGTTAAAACCCTAATTTGGGCAATTTTTTACCTCTGATGATTTGAGGGTTTTTCTTGAGGAATCATGATCAAACCTTGATAACATGATGAATATAACTTCAAAATGTTGATGTTGACAAAAAATCTTGAAGTTTGACTGTATGTTGACCATAATTGACTTTTTACCCAATACACTTGATTTTCAGCCATCTGAGCAATTGAGTGGGAAAATTTGTGATGCAAGGCTTGAAACTTGACATGAGCATTATTGAGGACCTATGATGAATCATGAAAGTAATTTGAGGCATTGTAAGTCCAATTTCCCTTGAGAAAGTCAAAACCCTAGTTATAGGCCAATGCTTAGGAGGTGAATTTGTCTGATCAACTCTTGAAAATCCTTGAGTATTTTTTGAATCTTAGAAGAATGTCTTGAAGAAAATGGGAGGACAAATTTTGGGGTACAACACAAACCTAAAGACTTAGTAACCTTTAGGCCTTCAAAAACTCCCCAAAATTCATCTAGCATAGCGCTACACCAGCCCAGATGTTTGGAGAAGCCATTTATCCAAGTACCCATATCATTTATGATTACTCCTTCACACCCAGCCGATTCATCTTCCTTACTCGTAATGTCAGTATTGAGCTTCACCATGTAACTAAGTGGAGGAATCCAATTTCCACTCCCATCTCTATCCCCTCTCTCTGAGAGATGTCTATAGAGGTTTATGGCACTATCATAGTCTTGATTTCTATTCAGAATGTAAGCTATGGGGTTTGACGTCTTATATAAACTTCGTCATGGTTTTCCATGTTATGATAATACCACATCGCATGGCAAGCTATAGCCCACACCTCACTCCAATTCTTGATACCATCGCCACTATAATTTGTGTTAAGCTTTATCCGACTAGCTAGATCCACTGTAAAAAAATGTCCTCATAATGTTACTTGGAACTATGCTCTTCCAGACTTGCATGTTCTTTGCACAATCACGTAATGCATGGAGAATTGTCTCCCTCACGCTACCACAACTAAGATACTCTGCACTCTGATCCACTGTCGCACACGAGTTTATAAAACATAGTCAAAGTGAAGCGACACTCGAGTATCGTATTGTAAAGACTCTTGATAATTTTAACCAAATTTAAAGAAGGGGGTTTTTAAGGTTCAGAACTTAAATCAAAGGTGATTAAGGTAAAAACAAAATTGATAAATAAACTAATCTATTGTATCGATTTCCGACTTATCATCAATTCTTATAATTCCAATTCCCTAATAAGATTTGATCCTTTTTGATTATAACACCCACTGACAAGCACACTTGATATTATATGATGTATGTTCCTGATTTATGAATAAAGCAAATAGATTTAAGGCGTCACGAATTAAGCGAACACGACTTAATCAAATATGATAACGAAAAAGCTACGGTAACACAATTATAGTTAAGAATCATACAAACAATCAAATTTAATCAACTCTATCCTATAAGCATAATAAAATTAAGCAAACGAAAGTTATCGAGTTAAGAAAACTCGCAAACAAGTTTATAGGCAGAATTGAAAAGAAACCAAAATTAAACTGAAATTTATAAAAACCTCAAAGTGGAATCCGAATACAACATATCACTCGTAAGAATTAGCTCTCCATGGAATCCTAGCGGCCAATGCTATAATTTCGTTTAAACTGAGTAATCTAATCCTAAAACTACTGATTTGTTTAAATAGAGCAAGGGAATTGGGGCCTAATAGGAACCGACCCGAAAAATTACAAAACCAGCCCAAAAACTAAGTAATTTGTTAAGTATGAAACTAAACTGAATTATTAGACCCTTATGCACTCCGAATTGGAATTTGAATTCAACATGAAACTTGTAGCTTTTCTTCTCAGCTTTCGAGTGCATATTAGAATACATCAATATGATTCCCGTAACTCAAGTTATGGTCTATACAGTAAGAAGGTATCAATTAACCGTTTAAACTTAAAATAAAGTACGCAATTAAAATAAAGGCAAAAGTAAACTTAAATATAAAAACATACTAATATAGTAAAAATACTAAAATAAACTGTAGAACTGCCTAAGTATAATAGTATAAGAATGTACATCAACATGCACTGATCAAATTCCCCCACGCTTGAACTTTTGCACTCCGAGCAAAATTATAAATTCAAAACAGAATAACAAGAACAAAACATGAAATTCCAAAGGTTCTCAGGATACAGAGTACAAGAATAATTATAATTCTAAGCTTCAAGAATATGGTGTTAGTGAACAACTTTTTGTGACAGTCAAAGCAGATAAGAAGACATTTTACCAAAGAGTACATCATAAGCAGTAAGATCCTCACTGGATAAAATTTCTCTCAACTCATAAGTGTTTAGGTTAACTGTTTATACTCAAAACACATCATGAAAATTTGCACTATCATAAGCTTGAAAAGACTCTATAATCCACAAGCAAGTTATATGCACACAAAGATCAAAATAACTTTTATCCGGATTGTAACTTGGCAAAAGATAAGGGTGAGATAAATCCTAAGGGGTATTAGGCTAAAAATCAAAGGGTCAAAATAAAATTGAAGGAAATTGAGGGGAGTTGAACTACAAGGTACTTCATTTACCGTACTTTCAACAACATCACAACTATTTCTCTTATCTTTTCTCCTTTTATTCATTTTTTTTTCTTTTTTCAGAAGGAGTATGTATTGGCATCATTCTTTTCCATTTTTTTTCTATTTTTCTTTCTTTTCCATATATATATATATATATATATATATATATATATATATATATATATATATATATATATATATATATATATATATATATATATATATTTCTGTCAACATTTGAAACATCACAACTATATTGTTCAACCCCACACAACTCCATACAAGACTCTTTCAACACTTTGATTTGGGTGATACTTTTGTTTTTCACTTTTAGGCTTATAATGAGTTTTAAATAAAAATGGGATAAATAAGTTCAAAGGAGTTTTCAAACAAGAGATGATATTATTCAAGGTTGGCTTTTTGGCTAAGTGGCTAAAATTAAAATAAAACAAAATGCCTTTATCATATCAGTGTGCACGAGTAAACAAAAAGCTTCAACAAGAGTCAATTTAAGTTCTAGAGACTAATAAGCACGAGTGAAATGACACAAGAAAGAAAGATATGAGTTTTTAATGTTATCCATTATTAGGCTCAAAATTTCACAAGGGTTAATGATCTACCATTAATGATGCATAATTTAGAGTTTAATCCTACTTAACATACCAATAATACACAAAAAAATCAATCACATCACATCGCAAGTCTTTAATCAAGAGAACAAATAAGATACTCACAACTGTAACCCCAAAACCCAAAAAATTACATGCATTGTTAAATTTTTTTTTAAAGAAAACAAGTAAATGACAAATAGAAAACACACAAAACATAAAGGATCAATGGTTGAAGGGGCTTCCTCACTGTTTTTATTTCATCTGAATGTTTGGAGAAGCCATTTATCCAGGTACCCATATCATTTATGATTACTCATCCACACCCATCTGATATATCTTTCTTAGTGGTATCATCAGTATTGAGCTTCTCCATGGAACTAAGTGGGGGCTTCCAATTCCCACTCCCATATGTAGCCCCTCTCTCAGAGAGATGTCTATAGAAGTTTATGGCACTATCATAGTCTTGATTTCTATTCATAATGTAATCTAAGGGATCTGACGGTCTTATATAATCTTCATCATGGTTTTCCATGTTATACCAATACCACATCGAATAACCATCACCACTATAATTTATGTTAAGCTTTATCCAGCTAGCTAGATCCACTGTAAAAAAGGTCCTCATAATGTTACTTGCAGCTATGCTCTTCCAGACTTGCATGTTCTCTGCACAATCACGTAATTTATGGAGAATTGTCTCCCCCGCACTACCACAACTAAGACACTCTGCACTCCCAAACCCTTTTTGCTTTTGCTAGATTCATATTCCAAGTATAAGCTATTCTTATTCCAACTATCAAGCTTGGTAGAAATCTGATCAACAACATATTGAAAGTCATTTTTATTCAGCTTCCTACCACTAATAGGTACTCCAAGATACTTCCCCAAAGACTTTATAACTTTGAACTTAGACATGCGAGCTAGCTTAACCTGCAAGCTTCTATGGTCATTACATGCATTATCAAATTTATCATATGGGGCGGGAGCTTAATTTCTTGTAACATATGCCATATGAATTCCCAACTCAGTTTATCGTACGCTTTCAAAAGATCCATTTTCATAGCAAATATCCTTTCTTCCCTTTAGTCTTGTCCATGGTATGCAACACCTCTTTAGCGATGATGATGTTTTCATGTATTGATCTTCCTGAAACATCTAATTAATATTTTATATTTTTATCTTCTATTCGTAACATCTAATTAATATTTAATATTTAATATTTAATATTTAATATTTTTTATTTTGTGTTAATGATAATTAGGGCACATCAATATTTAATATGAATAATTTAATAAAATTATGCTTCTCTTTTTTATTTATTATATTTTTTTTTATTTGTATAAAAATGTTAAGTATGACAATTTTTAGAACATAGATTAATAATTATTCAATCAAGATTTAATAGCTTAATAAATTATAGGTGTTGAAAATCCACCTAATTCTATGATGAATTTCTACCACAATGACAATTAGTTATGAGAAAAACAAAGAAAAGAAGACAAGACAATTATTTCTGCAGAGTTTCTCTCTGCCCACAAACTGTGGAAAACTTTCTTATTCACTTTGCAACTGCAAAATACTGTGAATGACTTACTTGACTTGCTTTCAAAAATAGGGGTTACTCCCTCTATTTATAACTGAGCTTACACCCTAAGCCCAAAGCCCAAAATATCTTTTTGTTACTAAATCAAATCAAATCAAATCTATTATAGACTTAAATCTAATCTATTTAAATCTAAAACAAATCAAATCTCCTTTGACACTATGAATTACAATTTAACACACCACCTAATTCATTGTGTCTAAACTGTTTATGTTCATCATGGCTCTTAGCTTTCTGAATACTTCGACTTGCACTCCCTTCGTCATGATGTCTGCAATCTGATTCTCAGTTCTGCAGTGTTCCAAATTCATCTTCCCATCTGCTATCTGCTCTCGAAGATAATAGAATCTCATTTCGATGTGCTTAATTCGACCATGTGCTATTGGATTCTTCGCCAGATTAATAGCTGACATGTTGTCTATCTTCATGGTAATTGCTCCATGATTTTTCCCTGTTATCTCTTCGACCAAGCTCATCATCCAAGTTGTTTGACATGCACAAAGAGAAGCAGCTATGTATTCTGTTTCACATGATGATAATGCCACTACTGGTTCCTTTCTTGATTTCCAAGCAATTGGTGCACCACCTAGCATAAACACATATCATGCTGTTGACTTTCGATCTTCAGCATCACTACACCAACTCGAATCAGTGTATCCCACTAACTTGCATTCTTTTCCTTTATCAACTGCAGGAAACAAAATGCCATTATCGAAAGTTCCTTTGAGATACCTTAGTATCCTCTTCACTGCTGCTAGATGTGATACCTTTGGCTTCTGCATAAATCTACTTACCATACCTACACTGTATGCTAAGTCAGGCCTTGTATGACAAAGGCATCTCAATGATCCAATAAGTCTTTTGTATTGGGTTGGATCAACATCATCTTCATCTGCATCTTTCGACAGTTGCAGTCTTGGTTCTGCAGGTGTCGAAGTTGAGTTGCATTCTTCCATCTCAAACCTCTTGAGAATTTCTCCTGCATATCTTCTTTGATGCATCATCAAACCTCTACTGCTCTTGTAGAATTCGATACCAAGGAAATATGAAATCTCACCCAAATCAGACATTTCGAATTCCTTGCTGAGATCACCTTTGAAGTCTTCGATCTCACTTTTACAGCTACATGTTATCAACAAATCATCTACATAGAGACATAGTATAAGCAATTTACTCTTGCTTCTTCTTACATATACTCCATGTTCAGTTATGCACTTCACAAATTCCTTCTCCCTTAAAAAACTATCAATTTTCTTATTCCAAGCCCTTGGAGCTTATTTCAATCCATACAGGGCTTTATGTAGCCTGTACACCTTTCTTTCTTCGTCATGTTTCACAAACCCAACTGGTTGTTTAACATAGACTTCTTCATCTAAGGGTCCATTTAGGAATGCACACTTCACATCCATCTGACATATGTGCCAACTGTTTATTTCTGCTAGACCAACAACCAACCTGATTGTTTTGATCCTAGCAACAAGTGCAAAAACTCCGTCGAAGTCTATTCCTTCTTTCTGTAGAAATCCTTTCGCCACAAGTCTTGTTTTGTGTCGAGTTAATTCACCTTTCGAATTCGTTTTCACTTTGTATACCCACTTGACATCAATTGCCTTCTTGCCTTGAGGCAATTCGACAAGTGACCAAGTGTTGTTGTCTTCGATAGACTTTACTTCTTCGTTCATTGCTTTCACCCACTTCGAATCTTTTAATACTTTAGCTGCATTAACAGGTTCGACATGTGCATAGAAAGCATAATTTACCAGCTCACCTTTATTATCTATTACATCATCTGATGTAATCACACAATCTTGCAATCTTGCAGACATGCGTCTTGTTCTTTGAGGACTGCTTGTACTTGGTATATCTGCTGGTTCCTCTTGTCGAACTTCTCTTTCAACTTGAGTTTCTGGCTCTTCGAATAGGATTCCCACTGAATCTTTCTTGCCATTTGCAGTCCAATCCCATTCTTTAAACTCATCTATGATCACGTCCCTGCTGATCACAATCTTCTTATTCTCTGGATCGAACAACTTGTAGCCTCTTGTCGAATGATATCCAACTAGGATCATTTGACTTGACTTGTCATCAAGTTTTCTTCTCAACTGATCTGGCACATGTCTATATGCAATAGATCCAAATACCTTCAGATGACTCAAGATAGGCTTCACACCAGACCAACATTCTTCTGGAGTAATTCCTTCTAGCTTCTTTGTCGGACATCTGTTCAAAATGTATGTTGCAGTCGAAACAGCTTCACCCCAAAACTCTTTAGGTAAACTCTTGCCTTTCAACATACTTCTCACCATATTCATGATGGTTCAATTTTTCCTTTCTGCAATTCCATTTTGTTGTGGAGTATAGGGTGGCACCACCTCATGCACAATCCATTCCTTTTCACATAATCTGTCGAAGTCTTTCGACACATATTCTCCACCACCATCAGTTCTCAAAACTTTGAGCTTTCGACCACTTTGTCTTTCGACCATAGACTTAAACCTGGTAAATACTTCGATCACTTCACTTTTCTTCTTGATCAGGTAAGTCCATAGCTTTCGACTGAAATCATCTATGAATGTAACAAAGTACTTATTACCTCCCATCGAATCCACCTGGATTGGTCCACATATATCAGAGTATATGACTTCAAGACTAGCCTTCGATCTACTTCCTGCATCCTTGCTGAAGCTATTCTTGTGTTGCTTCTCCTGCACACATTCTTCACATACTTCGTTTGGAATGTCAATTTCAGGCAATCCTGAAACCATATTTCTTCTCTTCAAATCTCTGATGTCTCTGAAGTTGGGATGGCCTAGTCTATAATGCCATATCCATTCATCTCTGCTAGCTGCAGTCGAAAGGCACTTGTGCTCCATCACATTTAGTTCAATCTTGAAGGTTCGATTCTGAGACATAGGAGCCTTCAAGATTAATCTCCCATTTGCATCAATGACTCTCATCAACTTATCTTCGATTGACACTTTATAATTCTTTTTGACCAACTGCCCTATACTGAGCAAATTGCTCTTCATGCCTGGTATGTACAACACATTGGAGATTACTGACCTTTTGCCATCTTTCCTCATAATCATAACATCACCAATACCTTCAGCTGCCAAGGTATTGTCATTTGCAAATATTACCATATTTTTCTTTGAGGGCTTTATATTGACAAACCAGTCTTTTCTTCCATACATATGTGATGAACATCCTGAATCCAAGTACCATTGGTCCTTGAATTTATATTCATCTCTTGTTGTGACCATCAGCATCATCTCTTCTTCTTCATGTTTTGCAAGCTTTGCATCACTTTCTTGATTCTTTCGTTTTTCTGGACAATCACTCGAATAGTGACCATACTTCTGACAATTGTAACATTGAATGTGACTCTTATCAGGTTTTCGACCACCACCTCTTCCTTTATTTGCAACACCACCTCTTTGGTTGCCTTGGTATGGTCTTCTTTGATTCGACACGTCTCCTTCGATTTGGTTTCCTCTACCATTCGATTTGTTGTAGCCACCTCTACCTCTGTCGAAACACTTTCCTTTGCCTTTGGTCTCTTTTGCTGAATGTGCCTGCAAGGCCACATCACTCTTCGATTTTCCTGCAGCTCTTTCGTTCATTCTTTTTTCATGAGATTCAAGCGTCCCTTGAAGCTCTTCCTTTTTCAATTTCGACAAGTATTTCCCCTCTTCTATCGCCACCACTATGTGGTCGAACTTAGGGGCTAAAGATCTCAAGATCTTCGACACAACAGCTCTTGTTGTTAACGCTTCTCCACATATCTTGATTTGATTTACTAGTTTTGTAACCCTAGTGAAGAAATCAGATATGTTTTCACTGTCTTCCATCTGAAGCAGTTCATAGGTCCTTTTGTGAGTTTGTAACCTCACTTCTTTCACCTTTTCAGCGCCTCCAAAAGACTTCTCAAGGATCTCCCAAGCTTCTTTTGCAGATTCTGAATCACTAACCTTTTCGAAATTGTCTGGGCTGACACATTGATGAATTATAAATAATGCTTTATAACTCAACTTCTCAGATTCTGTGTATTTCTTCTTTTCTTCTTCTGAAGCGTTTTCGCCAAGCGTTTCGACTCCATCTTTTACAAGGTCCCTAAGACCTTGACACCTGAATAAGACTTTCATCTGTTTGCACCAATTCTCATAGTTGTCAACTTTCAGAATTGGTAGCGTTGCTGGATAGTTTGCATTCCCATAACTTGTCATCGTGAATTCTTCAATCATTCTTGATTGAAACTTCCCTTGAATCGAAACAAAAGCTCTGATACCAGATGTTGGAAATCCACCTAATTCTATGATGAATTTCTACCACAATGACAATTAGTTATGAGAAAAACAAAGAAAAGAAGACAAGACAATTATTTCTGCAGAGTTTCTCTCTGTCCACAAACTGTGGAAAACTTTCTTATTCACTTTGCAACTGCAAAATACTGTGAATGACTTGCTTGACTTGCTTTCAAAAATAGGGGTTACTCCCTCTATTTATAACTGAGCTTACACCCTAAGCCCAAAGCCCAACATATCTTTTTGTTACTAAATCAAATCAAATCAAATCTATTCTAGACTTAAATCTAATCTATTTAAATCTAAAACAAATCAAATCTCCTTTGACACTATGAATTACAATTTAACAATAGGTTAACAAATTATCAAATGACTAACAATAAAAAAAGCAACTTATACAAATATGTGATACACATCACATTAAAGATGTCAATTTGTATTTGTTACTATATTTTAAATAGAAATTATTGCGTTCAAAATCCCAAATATGAGAAATATTCCTTCGAAAATATTTGTATGAAAAATAAAGTCTCCGAAAAACACTTTGGCTACATAGATTTAAAACATATCTCACTCATGTATAGTCTATTTCCTGCCATGATAGACATAGAGTATTTTAAAATATATAATTTTATTTTTTAAAAATTTATATGTGGTTTTCTTTATCTTGTCATATATATTTTTATAAAAAAATATTAAAATGTGTATATAATATTGATAAAATAAAGAGACATATATACGAAGATTTTAAATTTTTTGAAAATTTCAAATTTTAGTGATCGAGACTTTCATGAATATCGATAAAGTCTTGTCAAATTATTAAATTTATAGTAGATAATTAGTTTCTACAATTTTAGTTTGTATTTGAATTTTTTTTACTATTATAATTTGACTAAAAATAATATTTTTATTTTATTATATTTATGGAAATTCGATGGAACCGCAGGATGTGAGGACAAGAATGAGAGACAAAACTCCGTGTGACGAAGATCAAGAATGAGGATGAAGATAAATTTTGAGGTGGGAACGAGGGCCATTCTCCGCCAAGTTGCGATTTTATAACCCAACAAACTCGGACACACGTCTAAGCTCAACCCCTATTTTCTTTATATTTTCCCAATCTAATAGCCAATTTTTAGACAAAACGAGGGGAAAATTAGTAAAAATATGGTGTAAAAAATTTGCACTGACAGCCTAAATTTTTTGTCCTGTCTGTCTAAATTTTTTGCCCAGTCTGCCTAAAATTTATGGTTCTGCCACTACTCCCTCCCATTGATGCCCTTAGACACTATCCTGTTCCAGGATTCCTATTTAGGAATATGATAAACATGTACCGGTTTTAATAACTATTTTGTAAATACCAATTATGTCATAGGCTTAAATAGTTAATTGATCCTTGCAAGTTGACATATTTTTGTTTTTCATCCATGTATTTTTTTATAAAGTCTTTAAATATTGAATTTCATTTGATTTTAGTCCCTAAACTTAAAATTTGTAGGAAAATCAGTAGGTTTCTTACGGATTTTCCTGCAGATTTTAACTTTAGAGAATAAAATCAAATATAATTTGACATTCAAGGATCATTTAAAAATAAAGATAGACATAGACAAAAATAAATAAAAAACACATCAACTTACATGAATCAATTGACTATTTAACCATATATCATACATCAAAATTGCTATAATTCTAGCAAATAAAAGATTCCCTTTTTGGTCCTTTATATTAATTTTGGGGATTAATGTTGTTTCCTTAATTTAAATAATGTATTCATGTGTACTATCCAACATGTTATTCTCTTTCTATGGGACGAAAGAGAAAGGGTATCAAGTGATACAATCATAATATTGACCAAATTACTTCAAACACAAAAGGAGTGCGAATTGTGTTATTTGGTTTGAAAACTTTTTTTGTAAAATATTGATTTTAAGATTGGTTAGCTTTAATAAATAAGATGAAGGAAAATTAAAGGCGAGAGATAAATTGCAAAAATGTAAAAGATAAGAGATGGATAG
This sequence comes from Vicia faba, assembly GCA_948472305.1. NCBI lineage: Eukaryota > Viridiplantae > Streptophyta > Magnoliopsida > Fabales > Fabaceae > Vicia > Vicia faba. Next base: position 213,518,108 of record OX451735.1, on the reverse strand, counting down.
ATTATACCATAATTATTATTGGTTCAACCTTAAACCATATGACTTAATAGAGTCCCCAAGAGTTTTTTCCTGAGATTTTTCGCTAAGAGTTTTGAGCTTTTACACTAGGTTCATCCTGCAACTTTCTTACACCAAGCTTTTACACATGTCTAGCTTGCAACCTTTATATCACTTAAAATTTTACAAATGAAGTAAGGTCCAAATTACATAACTTAAAATGTTACAAGATAATTAAGCTCTCAAATTAAAATTACAACACAATCTGATTAGAACACCATAATTACACAGCTTTACTTTAAGCCTTTTACTCCCTCAACACTAAGATAATGACAAGTGTATGAAAACAATTTAGATGAAGAGAGTGGGTGAGAAAGAAAAGTAAAAAAAAAATATTTTCGTGCTTTGGAAGAGTGCACAAGAGTCTTTTGTATAGGAGAGAAAAATGTCTCAAAAAGGAAATAATCAATGGACCCCGGCCAATCTCTAATCGATTAGTATGCATCACTAATTGATTAGACCTAGCAAATATGGAATCCATTTGTCCAGGTTCGCTTTCTAATCAATTAAAAATGGTTCATAATTGATTAGGTGACTATTTTTCTCCTTAATCTATTAGATACAAATTATAATCAATTAGAGAGCAATAATTCATTTTCCTAATTGGTTTGGATACTTTCTAATTGACTATAAAGATTTTAAATAAATGAAGTTTTGTAAAATGTTTTAGTGCATGTTATTGGACATGAGACTCCACACACATGAGAGAAGGTGAAATATGGGAGTTTAAAAAATGACAGTTTAAAACAAAACTGTTTTTTTAAATCAAAGTAAAAAAACATTTTACAGAAAAAGTTTGAATATTGTAGCGGAAAAACAACAGAAAAAATAAGCGAAAAGTAAAGAGATAAAACAAGAGAGATGACATCAAACTTTATAAATGTTCAATCTAAATGAAGTGACCTAATCCTCTTATAAAGACTTGATCTTGAGAATCTCTAGTAATACTTATGAGCTTTCAGTAGGTTAAGTTCACGAACCCTCTTATACAAAGAAAAATGAAGTTTCAGGTTAATTTTCAACCAAATAGAACAATGGACTGAAGCGATTAGTCTTCTTTCCAAACACAAATAAAATTTAAGTGATTAGTCCCCAATCTAAATTGATATTTTATACGGATTTATCTCAAACCAGTGGAGTTTTGAATTGTTTATATTCCTAATTGAACTAGGCTTTTACACGGGCTAACCACGAACCAAACTGATATTTTATACTAGGATGATCTCAAAGTGGAGTTTTACACCAGAGATTATCTCAAAAATCAAAGAGAATATTTTTCACTGGTTATCTTTAAGAACCCATATATAGAGTTTTCCTTAAGTGGCTTAGCTCACAAACTAAAAGGCGATTTAATACTAAATCCCCAAACAAAGCTTTTAACAAGTTTAACTTCGAATCCAAAAAGCACTTCCTAAGAAGAGATATTCAATCAAGAGAAAAATAAATCTTGGGGAATTTACAAATATTCCCTTTCCAGAATAAATATTTCTTGCATAAACATAATGACTTTCTCAAAGCACTATGGCTAAATTCAAGTGAGATAAAGTAGAAAAATATTTTAGAGAAAGCGAGCGGGAGAGTAATAAGACTCATGTTTATGGATGTGAAAAAGTGAAGGAAAAGGGTTATATTTATAGGCTAGATGTTGGCAAAAGAGAAAGTATCCATAGGTCAAATTAATGGTCCAATCGATTGGGTCCTTATGCCAGTCAATTGGATGCCCTAAATAATCAATTGTAAATGCCCATTTTGGAAAGATTGGATATAGAGTCGCTGCCCTTCATTAAGATACTATCACAATCGATTATGGGCACCATTTTACCTTATCCAATCGATTGGGAATATCCTCCAATCAATGTAAAATCAAGCTTCACAAATAAGCTTTTGTTTTGATGAAGACAAACCATGGCTAACAAAGAAGGAAAAGATTTTGATCAAGCATATAAGGTACAATAATATTATCTACGTTGACCTTAAGATATAAATACTCAAAAATGAAAAAGAAATGTTTAAGAATCATTACTCAAGCTTTTCAAAGATAAAATTTCACTTTTCTTCTGCATGCAATCGATATACATCTTAGTGCAATCGATTACACACTTCAAAATTTCAGATCTTTTGCTTCTGTTTCTATGTACAATCGATTTACATTACCTATGCAATCGATTGCATACTTAAAATTTTCAAAACGTTTGCTTCTGTCTTTGCATGCAATCGATTACATTGTTAGTGCAATCGATTGCACTCAGTTAATTTTTGCTACTGACTTTGCATGCAATCGATTACATTGTTAGTGCAATTGATTGCACTCTTCAAGAGTTTGAAAAAATAATTGTTAAAAACCTTGTGCAATCTATTTACACCAAGGGTGAAATCGATTGCACACTGCACGAATTTGAAAAATAACAGCTTTGTTCATGCCTTTTCATCATGCCTTTTCATTACATCTTTTCACTCAAACTTGGCATTTGTTCATGATACATTTCCAGATCTTCATGATGTTTCAAAAGGGTGTTATGAATATATAAATATTCAATTTCAAATCTAGATCTAACACCTTCTTTCAAAATATTTTCTGAAATTTCAAAATACAAACTCAAGCATTCTTCATTTTCATGCATAAGTTTTCTGCACATTTTCAAACATTAATAAACAAAAAACTTTGAGCAAATATATCTTGAGTCTTTGTACAATATTATTATTGAAAGAAGAAGATTATACATTGTAAAATCACTCTAAGTGATCAATATTACTCTACTCACTCAAACTCACAAATTGATATTTACTTACTTATTTTCAAGGATTGTTGGAATTAAGTTTAAGTGTTTTTGTTGGAATCTTGTCTTTCCAAGTTGTTGGATACAAGTGTTGTTACATTGAGAGGATTGTTCTCATAGGTAACTTAGTGAAAATCTAAGAGGATTTTCTTGGTCCAAGAGGAATGTTCTTGGTTTGGTTGGTAGTTCTTGTTTAAGTTTGCCACAATAAGGAAATCTCTTTCATGTTGAAAGGGGACTGGAGTACTCTCGGACTGTGAGGGGAACCAGGATAAATCTCCCGGGTCTCTTTATTTTTCTGAATTTTTAAGCTTTCCTAAACTCACTTATAACGAGAAAAATAAGAACCATCATCACTAAAAACCAGAATTTTTAAAGTACCTAATTCACCCCCCTCTTAGGCGCACTTCGTACTTACAATTGGTATCAGAGCAGGTTATAGGTAACCTGCTCCTAAAAGATCCAGAATGGCTTCCGCAAATCAAAATCCCGTTTTCAGAGATGGTGGTAGTAACAACAAGCCTCCTCTATTTTGTGGTGAATATTTTGACTTCTGGAAAATACGCATGAAGGCGCATCTAGAAGCACAAGGAGAAGAAATATGGGATGCCGTCGAAAATGGTCCATTTATCCCTATAACGGTAATCAATGGTGTCGGCTCATCAAAGCCTAAAACTGCTTGGGATGATGATGATAAGAAGAAAGTTCTCTATGACAAAAAGGTAATAAACCTTCTTCAAGGTGCACTTAGCATGGACGAATTCTTCCGTGTCTCGGCATGCAAAACAACAAAAGAAATATGGGATACCTTGGTACAAACTCATGAAGGAACGGTTGAAGTAAAAAGATCAAGACTAAATACCCTAAGTCAAGAATATGAATTATTTTGAATGCAGCCTGGAGAAACCATTCTTAACTTACAAAAGAGATTTATGCACTTGACAAATCATCTAAGTGCTCTTGGTAAAACTTTGACGAATGATGAATTGAATCTGAAAGTACTTAGGTCCTTAACAAGGGAATGGCAACCAAAGGTAATGGCAATATCAGAAAAGAAAAGTCTATCCAACATGTCGTCCGCAACATTATTTGGAAAACTTCAAGAATACGAAACGGAACTCGGAAGACTCGAAAAACATGAAAATCAAGAGAAGAAATCCAAGAATATTGCTTTGAAGATAGACTCCAAGGAAGTTGAAAAGGAAAAAAATACAGAAGAAGATGAAAACTTCATTCTTCTTGTAAAAAGGCTTGGAAAGTTCTTCGGTAAAAATGACAAACCTTTTTCTCATTCAAAAGGAAAGAAACATTTTCAGAAAAAGGAAGGCTCCACATCAACACAAGAAATCACATGTTATGAATGTGGTAAGCAAGGCCATATCAAGCCGGATTGTCCAAAACTCTCCAAGAAAGGTGGCTTCAAAAGCAAGAAGGGATTCAAGAATAAAAAGGCTTATGTGGCATGGGAGGACAATGAAATAAGTTCCTCGTCCGATTCCGATAGTGATGAAAGTGCAAATCTAGCATTGATGGCCTCACACCATTCCGGTGATGAAGACAATGAGGTTAGTAATGAATTTTACCTTTTTGATAGTGATGCACAAGGTGCTATAGATGAACTATTGAATGAATGCAAAATTCTGTATAAAACCATATCATCACAAAAGAAACAAATCTCATCCTTAGAAGAAAAATATGTTTTAATGGAAAAAGATCTCAAAGAAGAAAAACAAAAACCAAGTGATGAACAAAAACAAAATTTTGTATGCAAAAATTGTGATTCACTCTCTTTCCAAATTGTCCAACTAAAAAGAGTCATTGAAAGATATGAAAAAGGGAAAATTGGATTGGAAGGTGTTCTTAGCCAACAAAGATACTCCAATGATAAAAGTGGACTTGGATATTCAAAGTTTTTAAAACCAAGTTCTAACAAAACTATCTTTGTTAAGGCAAGTGATCAATCTTCCAAAGAGAAAGTGAACAAACCTAAAATAGTTCGTCACTATCTGAAAAAGAAAACATTCTCTAAGAAGAAATCTTATCCTTCTAGATATAGAAGTAACTTTGAACCTACTTGTTTTTATTGTGTTATTAAAGGCCATACACCTACTGCTTGCTATGTCAGAAACTTCAGTGTGACAAGTGGGAATTATGTATGGGTAAAGAAAGGCACTAATTATGAAGGACCCAAAGCAACTTGGGTACCTAACAAAACCTAATTTGTTTTGCAGGTATGCTTGAAGACCACATGCAATCTTTGGTATCTTGATAGTGGTTATTCAAAGCATATGACAGGAGATATAAACCAATTTTCACATCTAGCGCTAAAGGCCAAGGGTTTTGTCACTTATGGAGACAATAATAAGGGAAGAATCCTAGGCAAAGGCAAAGTTAGTGCTCCACCTTTCACATCCATTGAATATGTTCTTTATGTTGAAGGACTAAAGCACAATCTTCTTAGTATTAGCCAACTTTGTGACAAAGGCTTCAAAATCAAATTCACCAAGGATGAATGTTTGATAGAAGACGAAGTCACTCATGAGGTAATACTTAAAGGTAAAAGAATCAATAATATATTCATGATTTCCCTTGATGATCCATCTTTGAAAGTTAAATGTCTCATGGCGAACAACGATGATTCATGGCTTTGGAACAAAAGAATTGCTCATATTCATATGGAACACTTGAATAAATTAATCAAGCATGATCTTGTCATTGGATTGCCTAAGAGAAATTTCGTCAAAGATAGACTATGCGATGCTTGTCAAAAAGGGAAACAAACTAGATTAACTTTCAAATCTAAGAATGTGGTGTCCACTACAAGGCCACTACAATTGTTACATATGGATCTATTTGGTCCATCGAGAACAAGGAGTTTCGGAGGTAATGTATATGCTTTGCTTATTGTTGACGATTTCTCTAGATATTCTTGGACATTGTTTTTAGTGCAGAAAAGTGATGCATTCAAGGCGTTCAAGAAGTATGCTAAACAAATTCAGAATGAGAAGTTTCTAACAATTGCCTCAATAAGAAGTGACCATGGCGGAGAATTCCAAAATGCTCTATTTGAAGAATTCTGTGGAGAACATGGAATATCTCACAACTTCTCGGCACCGAGGACTTCACAACAAAATGGATTGGTTGAAAGAAAGAATAGGTCTCTTGTGGAACTTGCTAGAACAATGCTTAGCGACTCAAACCTTCCAAAATACTTTTGGGCGGATGCAGTGAGCACGGCATGTTTTGTTAGCAATAGAGTTAACATTAGACCAATCTTAAAGAAAACTCCATATGAACTTTTCAAAGGGAGAAAACCAAACATTGCTTTCTTTCATATCTTCGGGTGCAAATGCTTTGTCCTAAACAATGACAAAGATAATTTGGGTAAGTTTGATGAGAAATCCGATGAAGGTATATTTCTTGGTTACTCACTCTCTAGTAAATCATATAAAATATACAACAAAAGAACTTTGACTATTGAAGAATCTATGCATGTTTCTTTTGATGAAACTAACTCCTCCAAGGAGGATAATATTGTTTGTGATAATGATGATGAAATTTTAGAAGGTCCTCAAGAAAATTCTTCCAAGGATCAACCCATTCACCTAGAAGAATCACCTCAACAAGAATTGAATCTCAATGATCTACCAAAAGAATTGAGAACTCATAGAGATCATCCTATTGATAAAGTGATTGGTGATATAAGTCAAGGCGTGTCTACAAGATTAAATTTCAAGGATGCTTGCCTAAACATGGCGTTTGTCTCTCAAATTGAACCCTCCAAAGTTGATGAAGCTTTAGGCGATGACCAATGGATCATAGCTATGCAAGAAGAATTGAATCAATTTGAAAGGAATCAAGTTTGGGAACTCGTTCCTAGGCCAAGCAACAAACACATTATTGGAACAAGATGGGTGTTCAAAAACAAACTTGACGAGAATGGAATAATTGTTTGCAACAAAGAAAGATTGGTAGCACAAGGCTATAATCAAGAAGAAGGAATAGACTTTGAAGAAACTTTTGCTCCAGTTGCAAGGTTAGAAGCCATTCATCTCTTACTTTCCTATGCTTGTTCATTAAATTTTCAGCTTTTCCAAATGGATGTCAAAAGCGCATTCTTGAATGGATATATCACTGAAGAAGTATACGTTAAGAAACCCCCGGGTTTCGAAGACTTAAAGAATCCATCTCATGTATTTAAATTAAGAAAAGCTCTCTATGGACTGAAACAAGCACCAAAGGCATGGTATGACCGTTTAAGCAACTTCTTATGCGAAAAAGGTTTCGAAAAAGGCAAAGTTGACAAGACTCTATTTATCAAGAAAATCAAAGACGACACTTTGATAGTACAAGTCTATGTTGATGACATCATCTTCGGTTCTTCAAATCAATAAATGTGTGAAGAATTCTCATCAATGATGCAAGGAGAATTTGAAATGTCCATGATGGGAAAAATGAACTATTTTCTTGGACTTTAAATCAAACAACTAAAAGATGGCATCTTCATCAACCAATCCAAATATTGCAAAGAACTCTTGAAAAGGTTTGACATGGATACCTCTAAGGAAATGTCTACACCAATGGGTTCTGGTTCTTATGTTGATCAAGATGAATCAGGTGTTTCCATCGACATCACTAAATATCGAGGTATGATTGGCTCCTTATTATATTTGACGGCAAGCCGTCTTGACATTATGTTTAGTGTTTGTCTCTGTGCCCGCTTTCAAGCTAACCCAAAGGAATCTCATCTCACGACGGTAAAGAGGATCATGAAGTATCTCAAAGGAACAACAAATGTCGGACTATGGTACCCTAAAGGTAGCGTCTGCAACTTAATTGGTTATTCTGACGTGGATTATACAGGATGTAAAACAGATAAAAAAAGCACAAGTGGCACTTGTCACATTCTTGGTAATGCATTAGTATCATGGGCCTGCAAGAAACAAGCATGTGTTGCTCTAAGCACGGCCGAAGCTGAATATATTGCAGCCGGTAGTAGTTGCGCTCAAATTTTGTGGCTAAAACAACAACTTCGTGACTACGGACTCGATCTAGGGTGCATTCCACTAAGATGCGACAACACCAGTGCAATTAACATTACAAAGAATCCTGTCATGCATTCAAGGACTAAACATATAAACATTAGACATCATTTTCTCCGTAATCATGTTCTTCAAGGAGATGTTGAGGTAACCTTTGTAGATACTCATAATCAGCTTGCCGATATCTTCACCAAACCTTTGGCAAAAGAACCTTTCTATAAAATTCGTCGAGAGCTCGGCATACTTGATGAAAGCAACTTATAAGGTGCATTCTACCCTTGATATATCTTTTATATATGACTTATACATACTATATATGAATCTATGATATGCGATATTTAAATTTTCAAGAAAAATTTGGTTTTGGACTTTTTTTGTTAATGCAAATCGATTGCACAAACAATGCAATCGATTGCTGTTTCATGTGCAAATTGATTGCACCTTTAATTCAATCGATTGCACTATGTGCGTTTTTGCTAATTTTTTATTCTGTTTGTGTGCAAATCGATTGCACATGGTATGTCAATCGATTGCACATACTGAAAGTAGCTTTTATGACAGAAAATTAATGTTGGTCAGAATTCCTCTCTCATATTCCCAAGCCAAATACACTTCAATTCTAATAACTCATTCCCTACCTAACCAAATCACTTCCAAATCTCTCTCACAAAAACTTTCTCTCTCATAAAACCTAAAACCCAAATAATCCGGCTGCACCTCCTCCTCATTACACAGAACCTCCACTTCAACAACAATTCCCGAACCAAGGCTCATGGTCTTACAACCATCCAGACATACATCACCCTTAATGTTCTGGATGACTGTTTTTTTTCTGTTATGTTATTGTCTTGCTATTTCAATGTTTCGTTTGTTCAATTTTCTGTGTAACTCTTAAACAATTTGTGTTACTGTTTTAAGTTCTATATTTTTTGTCAATATATTGCTTTATTATTATTTGCTTTAGGCATCTTTCCCTTCTTTTTGATAATGTCAAAGGGGGGAGAAAGGTGTATGGTACTTTATGCTTGTATTTCCTTGTCTTAACTTTCAAGGTACTCTCCAATCAATATGAAGAATTGCAAAGGATTCCAACCCTCTCCTACATAGGGGGAGTTTTGCATCTTAGGGGGAGAAGCTCTTCCGGAAAGTACATCGCATAAAGCAAGATTATTTGTCATCATCAAAAAGGGGGAGAATGTAAAATCAATCTTCACAAATAAGCTTTTGCTTTGATGAAGACAAACCATGGCTAACAAATAAGGCAAAGATTTTGATCAAGCATCTAAGCATCTAAGGATAATATCTTCATTCAAAGTTTTCAACAACTTTAAAGGTACAATAATATTATCTATGTTGATCTTAAGATATAGATGCTCAAAAATGAAAAAGAAATATTTAAGAATCATTACTCAAGCGTTTCAAAGATAAAATTTCACTTTTCTTCTGCATGCAATCGATTTACATCTTCGTGCAATCGATTTCACACTTCAAAATTTCAGATCTTTTGCTTCTGTTTCTATGTGCAATCGATTTACATTACCTATGCAATTGATTGCATACTTAAAATTTTCAAAACGTTTGCTTCTGTCTTTGCATGCAATCGATTACATTGTTAGTGCAATCGATTGCACTCAGTTAATTTTTGCTACTGACTTTGCATGCAATCGATTACATTGTTAGTGCAATCGATTGCACTCTTCAAGATTTTGAAAAAATAGCTGTTAAAAACCTTGTGCAATCGATTTACACCAAGGGTGCAATCGATTGCACACTGCACGAATTTGAAAAATAGCAGCGTTGTTCATACCTTTTCATCATGCCTTTTCATTACATCTTTTCACTCAAACTTGGCATTTGTTCATGATACATTTCCAGATCTTCATGATTTTTCAAAAGGGTGTTATGAACATATAAATATTCAATTTCAAATCTAGATCTAACACCTTCTTTCAAAATATTTTCTGAAATTTCAAAATACAAACTCAAGCATTCTTCATTTTCATGCATAAGTTTTCTGCACATTTTCATACATTAATAAACAGGAAACTTTGAGCTAATATATCTTGAGTCTTTGTACAATATTATTATTGAAAGAAGAAGATTATACATTGTCAAATCACTCTAAGTGATCAATATTACCGTACTCACTCAAACTCACAAATTGATATTTACTTACTTATTTTCCAGGATTGTTGGAATTAAGTTTAAGTGTTTTTGTTGAAATCTTGTCTTTCCAAGTTGTTGGATACAAGTGTTGTTACATTGAGAGGATTGTTCTCATAGGTAACTTAGTGAAAATCCAAGAGGATTTTTCTTGGTCCAAGATGATTGTTCTTGGTTTGGTTGGTAGTTCTTGTTTAAGTTTACCATAATAAGGAAATCTCTTTCATGTTAAAAGGGGACTGGAGTACTCTCGGACTGTGAGGGGAACCAGGATATATCGCCCGTGTCTCTTTATTTTGCAGCATTTTTAAGCTTTCCTAAACTCACTTATAACCATAAAAATAAGAACCATCATCGCTAAAAACCAAAATTTTTAAAGTACCTAATTCACCCCCCCCCCCTCTTAGGTGCACTTCGTACTTACAATCAATTGGACAATTCAGAAAATATTCCATAATCATTCTTACAGTTCCCAATTCGTTTGTTTATGCTCTAAAATATATTTAGGTTATTTTCTTTGAGAAATAAATGCTATAAAAAAGATTTTATGAGTGTGATTTAGCCATAATACCTTACGAAAATGTCATTGCATTTTTACAAAAACCCCGCGCTTATTAAGATGAAATAAAGCATAAATAAAATATATAAATCACACTTAGGATGTTACTCGATATCAAACACATATGCTCTGTAACACATAATTATATAATAAGACATTTAACACCTGTCATCGCATGCTCGCCTTCACTTAGGGTATCATTGTAGCAGAATCATAAATATAAACATGCTTTAGAAAGTCATATAAGTCTCATAAAATACTTTGTTAAAACTCCACAAATACGGTAAAAATCTCCTCAAAATAACATAGTCATCACAATAACAAGAGTATAACATCCAACTCTCTAAAATAACATAACCAAATAAAGGAAAACTGTCGTTTTCCCCGACAAGTGTTATAAATAAGAGAAACATAATTCTAAGAAAATGTGAAATAAAAGGAAAGAAGAACAACCTTGTGCCATCCTCCCGCTCTAAGCAGCTACTCAGTTACCTACTTATTTGTACTCCAAAGGAGCACAGGCCACAACAACTACAAAGGAGTGAGAAATCACATTAATAAAGTAAGCAGTACATACTGCAAGGTAGAGTATAAATATATACATGTTTTACAGATAATTGCATACAACATGTCACAATACATTCTCACACCCAAGGTTCTCAGAATTGAGTTTTTACCTTGACTAGTTTTGCCTAGGTAAAATTGAAACGTAAAATCATAGAGTTTATCTCATATTAAAGTAATATTAAATTTATATGCACAACATACATATACTTATATAATATTATAAATGCATCAATAATTTAAATTTTTAACTTAATTATAAATAAAAAATACACTATATCACCATAATAAAGTGTAATACTCACAAACTTGTATCTAACAACCTAAATTACCCACCAAATCATAAGAAGTAACATCCAAAAGATTATCCCAAAAACCAAGAATTTAATAAGTTTCTCAAGTCCAAAGAAAGAAGTGTTTTCATCTTCATCTTTAACTTAATTAAAAGTTCAATTCATTTACAACATCATGTTCATTAGTGTATTCATATTCAACTTGATTAAATTTATATCTAGAAAAGATAAAGGTTCTTCAATATTATAACTAAGATATGAATGTGAATAAAATTAAAAAGCATGAGAGAAGTTTTCAAGGGGGCAAAATATAAAATGTGTTTTTAAATTTTTTCCAAAAAAGGTAAAATTGGGTCAAAGAGTAAAATCCAAGAATTTTACACGATTTCAGAGCGATTTAAATCATTTAAAATCGTTCCAGAATATGATTTTACATAAAAAGGTTGTCACCTACGATTTAACCCAAAATGTAGACCTAGAAACGTGAAATCTATAGAGTTTAGGTTTTAAATCTAGATTTTAACAACCTTGCTCACACCCAACTCAATAATCACACACAAAGATTTATTATGCATACAACTCATTTATATGACGCAACTCAATTATGCAACTCGATGCATATACATGTGGTACCAACTTAACACTTGTTCCTCTCAGGAACTGGGTCCCTTCTTTGAACCCATGAGCCCTCTCTCTAAGCTCCAAGCCCCCTATATGAGCTTGTTATAAGACACTAGCCCCATCTCTGAACTAGCGAACATGTCTCTTGACATAACTCAGATGATGCATGAATCATACTTATCTGATCCTAACATAATGCACCGACAACTCTCGTAATCCTCTCCATAGTTTACCATACAACACAATCCATAAATGCACAACACAACTGAAATCACTAAAACATAATTATTAAATAATTTAAAAGCTACTAATATTCATCATCTCCAAAATAACATAAATAACCCATGTAATATACATCTATTACTAAGGTTATCACAACATATTCAACCCCTTAAAACAATTATATTTGATAGTAATTCACGTTAGTTTTACAACGCTTCAAACGGTAACTCATTTGGACTTACAGATGAAAAGTTATGGCCAAAATCATCGGGGAGTACAACTTAAGTTAAAACGAAAATTTATTTCAAATTCTGCCCAGTATGTGTCGACTCCTAGGTAGCATGTGTTAACTCCTGGGACTTATGTGTCCATTTATGGGACTTATGTGTCTACTTAAAAAGGAAAGAAAGTTTAAATTTGCAACGAATAAGTATGGGTCAACCCATACAACATCTGTGTCGACTCTCAACTACACAAAATTTTTGCGTTTATTCATCGTTGGAGGCCTTCCGGACCTCCGATTTTGATTCCGTAAAAATCTTCGGTCTCAGAATTCGACATACTACAATAATCTAATGATTAAAACAACAATATGACACATATAATTCTCTATTTTTCTCTAAAATATATTAACCTCAAAGCTTCAACCTTCAATAATGGGGGAAAATATCAACAATTTTAAAACAGTAAGTACATATCAAATTATACACAAAAATACACATCAATTCAGCCAATTAACATCGTCATGTCATAGAAACTAAAAATTTCATGAACAACCCAATATTCTATTGGAGGTTAAGGACCCCTCTACCCTACCCCTCATGCATATACCCTTTATTAAGGTTATTCTCCCCCCTTACCTTAATTCCTAGTAAGAATCATGAATTGCATGATGTTCTTCTTCTTCAAGTTCTAGCTAACCCTTTGCCTCTTTTTTTCCCCTAGCCTGCCTTTTTCTCTCTTCTTTCTAAATACTCACAGAGTTCTCCCAAATCTAGGTTTATCTCCTAATACTATACTTAGAATAAACCTCCTTATAATTATAATTTTGTCCCAACTAACACAAGTCTCTCTCTACTAACGCCCTAATTCTCTACTGTTCTTATTTTAATTAAATAAGTCAAAATAAAATAATATTATTTAATTATTAATAATTTTAATAATTCTACCAACTTCTAATTACTCTATATACTATCCTCTCAAGGTCACACACCCTACCACCCAAATTATTTAATTATTACCACATAATAATTAAATAAATACACCAAATTCATAAATAATTTAAATAAACAAAATAATCTAAATTTGGGTGTTACAACTCTCCCGCACTTAAAGAATTTTTTTCCTAAAAAATCACCTTAAGTAAACAGATTTAAATACAAATCCCTCATTTGCCTCTCAAGCTCCCAAGTCACGTTCCCACCCACTAGTCCTCTTCATTCTACCTTTACCAAGGTAATCTATTTACCATGCAACTGGGTGATGTCTCAACAGTCAGGTTATCTTTCACCTGAACATCATCCACTTGGATCACATGAGATGGATCCAGAATTTATCTCATTAACTTAGACACATGAAACACATCACAAATATTAGCAAGAGACAGTGAATGGCGACTTTGTCTATACAAAAATTTGTATATATGATTTTAGAACATATTTTTAGGGTATAGTTTTAAGGATTTTTACTCCCAACTCCATCAAAACCATTCTTTGGATTGAGATGCTTAGAAAACAACATTAGAGGTTGCATCTTGATGATCTGAAGTTGGATTTGCACGAATAATCATGACACCGCGAGAGTTGCCATTTCATCTTTCTTATTCTCTATTATTCGAATTTTATTTGTAAGTTTACTCTGATTTTATATATATTTGTTGATCATGGTGTTGTATAATATTTATTTTACAAATCTATATATATGTCATCATTGTTTACTGGCTTTATGTTTGGATTTGAGTTTCTATAGATAAATACTCCTAAAATCTGGATTTAGGATGAATATCTATTAGGTTTTAAACTCTAGAAATAGATTTAAGTCTAGTATTTATAGTGGGTATCAGTTCTTAATGGTTATGTGTTGTTTACTTGTGTGAGACATCATTGATGAGACGATACGATTGTTATATCAACTTTGTGTTAGACATAACCTCTGTTGTGGGTGATACATGATGATATTGACAAGTGTATTAGGTTGCACACAACTCATCGGTAGGTTTAAGTATTTGATGGGTATATGAAATTCAAATACTTAAACCTACTGATATATTGTGCGTAACCTAAGACACTCATTAATATCATCATATATTACCCACAACAGAGGTTATGTCTAACCCAAAGTTGAGATAACAACCATATTGTCTTATCGATGATGTCTCATGCAAATAAACAACACAAAAGCATTAAGAATCGATACCCATTGTGAATATTAGGCCTTAATATATTTCTAGAGTTTAGAACCTAATATATATTAATCCTAAATCCAAATTTGAAGAGTATATATCTATAGCAACTCAAATCCAAACATAAAGCAAGTAAACAAGGATAATATCGATATAGATTTGTAAAATAGATCTTATACAATAACATGATCAATAAATACACATAAAATCAAAGTAAACTTACATACAAATTCCAAAAATTAAGGGTACAAAGAGAAGGAAGAAGAAGAATAAACATCTCTCACGGTGTCAAGACGATTGATGCAAATCTAACTCCGAATCATCAAGATGCAACCTCAATTGTTGTTTCCTAAGCCTCTATACTCAAAGAATGGTGATCACACCTCTAAAAAATGGTGGATACCCTAAAAAAATTGTTTTTACACTAAATATAGAGTTTCTACTCAGACAAATTTGTCCAATGAGCTTCGGGCGAATTTGACAGCAGTGAGAAAAATAAGTTCTTGTTTTCACCATAACTCAAGAACTGTAAATCCGATTTACGCACGGCCAGAAGCATTGGAAACCTTATCCGATGCCCTATATAAAAATGACTAAATACCATGCTTGTATGAGTATCTATAATACGTGACAAGTTTATGATTAATTGCATGTTTAATGTTAAACGGTCTACGAACTAGCTGACATGAAGCTTCTTTACCCATTTGCTTTGTGAATTCTTCTCCTTTGCTTGTGCCTTCTTCTTTCAGGCTTGATCTATCACTTTTCTGCACAATAACACACAAATCAAATATTCTACTACTAAATACTAAAAACAATAAATTCTAGCAAAACTTGGGAAAAATGGTAATCGAAAATACAAAAAGAAGCTGAAAAGTGCCAAGTTTTAAAGCCAGATTTATACATATTTGGCACTGATCACTTACCTCTAATCATCAATTATGAATGAGAAATGATATTTCCAAGAGCCAGGGATAAAACAATATTGCAATTTTCATCTCTCTTTATCTCTGTAATTTAATAATGCTAATGATGTTGTGATGAGAATGAAAATGAAATGAGATAAGGTTGAGATCACACTCCTGAATGCTGAATCAAGAAAAGATAGCTTGAATGAAAGGAATTTAAAAAATATATGAAGTTCTTAAATAAAGATGCAATCAGTTAATAAATATCAGAATATCTTAACAAATGAAAATAAATTTAAGAAATATTTGATCCCCTTGAACAAAGATGCAATGAGTTAAGGAGTATGCAATGCAACGAGTTTAAGAAATATATGACAAATATTCAATAAGAAATATTAGAATGTCTCAATAAATGTAATAAAATGAATGAAGTTTTTTGATAATAAATTAATAAATATCGGAATATCTTAACAATGTCATGTAATTTAAGAAATATCTGATCTTCTTAAAGGTGCAATGAGTTAAAAATATCGCAATATCTTAACAATTGAAACTAATCATAAAAAATAATTGATCTTATTAACCAAATATCCAATGAGTTAAGAAATATCAAACTATCTTAACAAATGCAAATAAATAAATTAAGAAATATCATACCAGAATGCCCTAACAAATACAATGCAATAAGTTGAGAAATATCAGAATATCTCAAACAGACAATGCAATGAGTTAAGCTATACCACGATGTCTTAACTAATGCTGTTGTACCCTAAAATTTTCTCTCTCATTTCTCAAGACATTTCCCACAAGATCTTCAATAGCTCAAGCTTGCACAAGGATTGACTAGGTCAAGATATCTCCTCAACATTGATGCCTCAAATTAGAGTTTGAATTTTCACAAGGACAATTGGACTTTTAATGCCTCATATGACTTTCATGGATCATTATAGACTTTCAAGATTTCTCATGTCAATTTTCAAGTCTTGCAGTTCAAATTTGCTCAGTCAATTGATCAGATGACCTAAAATCATTTGTATTTGGTAAAAAGTCAATTATGGTCAACTTACAGTCAAATTTCAAGATTTTTGGTCCATATCAACATTTTTAACTCATATGTATCAATTGATCAAGTTTGGATCACAATTCCCTAAGAAAATTGATCAGATCAATCAAAAGGGCAAAATGGTCAAAATTAGGGTTTTGACTGAGAAGGCTTGATTTCCGACTGTTGACCTAATACATGAATTATTGGTTTGAAACATGATATCAAGGAATCAAATGCATCATCTTGACCTAATTACATGGTTCAATTCATTTTTCAAGATTAATTGACTGATAGTTGAAATTTGATCAACTGGTGAAAAAGTCAAATGTACATTGAAAATTCAAACTTTGACTTTTTGATCAAAATTAAATTTCAAAGATCACATTTCATCAAGACATGAAAAAATATTAAACTTGATCATCAAGAAATCAATAAATCCAAAATTCATTTTGAAAAGTCAAAATTTCTAAGTTGCATACATGCTTTTCTTCATGACTTTATGCCAAAATTTCACCATGATGCAAGATGATTCATGGAAAACTTTCAACATGAAAGTTGTAGATCTTGATGAATTCTAAAAACTTGTAATAGGGGGATCATGTCCAAAAAATGCTTAGATTTTGAGTTATAAGGCCATAAAGTCATGAACTTTTTCTTAAAACACTTAGTGAAAATTTGACCTAGTTAGGCAGATTTTTGGTACCAACTTCATGACAACTTTTCATATAGTTCCAATTGGATTCTTCAAAAGTGAAAAACATGAAGGTTGTATAGGATGTTCCAAGATTTCCAAAATGTACAATAACTCAATGAGATCATTCTTGACCTAGGAGAATCGAAGGGATGAAGTTAGGGTTTCAAACTTGAATTACAAGTCAATTTTATGAAGAACTCGAGACCAAATCTCATAACCTTATCATCCAATCTCACTTTTCAGGTCATGTTGCTTCTAAATCTCCATATAATCAGAGATTTACACAAATATGTGATGTATGACACAAAGATTTGAGGCTTTATCTACTTGGTCATACCATTTTTGGATGAAATTGAAAAACGCCCCATATCCATTTTCATAAAGATCACTTTAATCACAAAGTCAGCTTCTTGAGCTCCTAAAACATGTTTCATCTGAACACAAGCAAAGTCAAAACCAAAAGCAACAGGTCTAAGGCCTCCAACAACTTCATACCATGCTTGCACAAACACATTGAAACTTATTTTTCACTTTTCTTCAAAAACAAGCCACCTAGCCAAAACCCTACATCTCAAAAATCCCTTGTGCAAAACATCTCTAACCTTTTCAATATAAGTATAAAAGTCTATTGCAAGAAAAAACGAGCTCAAGCATCCTAAAATATCCCAAGCACCCTTCTGCACAAAACTGACCATAACTTGACAATTTTGAGCTTCAAACCTCCAAATCAAAAACCAGTCGTGCGTTTTCAAATTTAATCATCCATACACTCTCTATACATCATACCAAAGCCATTCTTACACCTATTACACCTTTGTAACCCTATTTCCATCATTCACCATTTTCAAACATCAAGCTTGCAGGTTGACTTGAGTAGGGAGACTCAGGGACTTTCAAAGCAAAGTAGAAGTTGAAATACATTCAAGGAGGTCCAAGAAAGCTAAGCAGATCCTTAGGACACCTCAAAGCTTGCTCAAACTCCATACACGAATCCATCTGAAAGAGGTAAGTTTTCTAACTTCAATATCTTGATACAAGCATCCTTTATACATACATGTTGAAGTAAAAATGTAGATATCATTGCCCCAAAGCTAACCATGTCCATAGTTTTCATTTTCATTGACTGTGCATTGGAAATTTTGGGGTTGAACTTTCTGAATAAATTAGGTTTCAGTTTGGGGCCAACAAAATTAATCTTCATCTTTGACTTTTAACTTACATAATTTACATGGTTGAATTCGTAGTGGAAAAATGCACAACTTTCATGTTTATAATTTTGCAAATGATGGAGAAATGAGAGAGTTATAGTTTTCAAATTTTCTTGTCCATGGCTGGCGCGAGGAAGAATATGAGTATGTCTTCAGGGACGTGTTTATAATATATATTTATAGTTTTGTATTAATAAACGGATGTATAGCCACCCTAGTGGTAGAAGCGCGTGCCTGTGACTATATGGACTTGGGTTCGAGCCCCAATGGTACCCTTTTGTTTTTTCACTTTTTCTTATTTCAGATTTAATGCGAGCCAAGCTAGCCCGTGTACCATGTGCCTTTATCGGTCACCATTAGATCAGCCAAGCCATTAAATCCAATACATCACATGCATGTCCCCATGATGCACCCTTCAAAGCTGACCGCACTAGATCACCAGAGGTCGCTGGACTTTGTTCTGGGCCTGGATCATTTTTGGCTTCTCACCCCCAGATTGCTTTTGGACACATGCCCATTTATTTTGTTTTTTGACTTGAACAAAAAATACTTTTGAGCCTAGCGCCCCTTTTACTTTTGTTAACCACCATTTCTATTTTTTAACCCCCTGACTTTAATTTTTGTATTTTATTTTATTTATTTTTTCTATCATTATTATTATTATTATCATTTTATTGAATAAAAATACCAAAAATATTTTATATTTATTATTTAGATGATTAGTATATTTTTCATTTAATTTCTTTTAGACAAAAAGACCAAAAAAATTCCTTTAGCCAAATTCTTTTCTTAATTAAATTAATATTAGACTTAGTTTATTTTAATTAATTTAGAACTTAAGAGTTTAATTAATTAATTTCTTTCTATTCTTTTTTTTTTTAGTTTTAATTAAATAGGTTAAAATCTTTTCATAAATAAAAAATCTAAGAATTGTTTTCTTAATTTATTTATTTATTTTTTCTTATTTAATTTAGGATTAGTCTTTTTAGGCTAATTAGTCATTCTCTTTTAGTCTAATTAGGTTAAAAGCTCTTTCATATAAAAACTTAAACAAAACAAAAAATAGTTTTCTTTTCTTTTCACATTGCTTTCATTATTATTGTATATTATTTATTTGTTCAATATAGTTGTAATAGTAATTAGGTTTAATTTCTTTTATCCCCCATTTGTAAACTTGTACCCCCATCTCCAAATGATGCAGTAGCGTAGAATTTTACATTTTCGCAATTTATCGCTTTCATATAAATGCTAGTAATTAGAGTTTGTATGACAAGACATAAAATCAACAAGTAGAAAACCCTAATTCAAAGACAAAAATGTATGAAATCAAAACACTTTGCACACTTGCACCTCTAGGGTTAACCTCACTTATTTCTTAAAGATAAAATAGTCATGTTACACAAACGTGGGATACTTTAGCAAAAACAATCAAAAAATAAGATCATAGTCCCTCGATGACCCTTCAATGTTGCCTTCATAAATGACCTTATACCCTTACAAAAATTGCTAAGGTAACCTACAATGCTGCTTTCTATGACTGTACGATGACCCACGCCCGTCTCTTCACATCCAATGATACGGCTTCTTATCAATCAATGGTAAGGTAGAAATATCTAAAGGCGGAGGAAAAGAACTAAGACTTTTTGAGTAGCTAGAACATTAATAGTTGCTTGCTCACAATCATCTTCAAAACATCTTTCATAAACACACAAACACTTTCAAATGAAATATTTTTCAAAGTCTACGCTTTATATGCATTCTCATAGAGACGAGAATCATTATAAAGTCTGCCTAAGCGAAGGCACTTTTCAAAAATAATTTCAAAACCCATCACAAACACATTTCAAACAAAGCATTTCAAAGTGAGCTAGCAACTTAGATCTCGTAGATAACTACGGATGAAAAGGGTGCTAACACCTTTCCTTTTCATAACCTACCCCCGAACTCAAGAAAATTCTCAAAAGGTCTTTCCTGTTATTTTACCCTTTCCTCTGTTGGATAAAAGAAAAGTCGGTGGCGATTCTTGCTATCCGCAACAATCGCGATAAAATGCAAAACACCTAAGTCAGTTCTTCCACCGTATTACAAATGCAATGCAATAAGTTGAGAAATATCACAATATCTCAAACATACAATGCAATGAGTTAAGCTATACCAGGATGTCTTAAAATATGCAATGCAATAAGTTGAGAAATATCATAATATCTCAAATAAGTAATGCAATGAGTTAAGCTATACCATGATGTCTTAACAAATGCAATTCAATAAGTTGAGAAATATCATAATATCTCTAACAAAAAATGCAATGAGTTAAGTTATACCATAATGTCTTAACAAATACAATGCAATAAGTTGAGAAATATCATAATATCTCAAACATACAATGCAATGAGTTAAATTATACCAGAATTTCTTAACAAATGCAATGCAATAGGTTGAGAAATATCAGAATATTTCAAACAGACAATCCAATGAGTTAAGATATACCAAAATGTATTAACAAATGTAATGAAATTAGTTGAGAAATATCATAATATCTCAAATAAGCAGTGCAATGAGTTAAGCTATACCTGAATGTCTTAACAAATACAATGCAATAAGTTGAGAAATATCAGAATATCTTAAAAAAATAATGCAATAAGTTAAGCTATACTAGAATGTCTTAACAAATGTAATACAATAAGTTGAGAAATATCATAATATCTCAAACAAGCAATGCAATAAGTTAAGATATAACATAATGTCTTAACAAATGCAATGCAATAAGTTGAGAAATATCAGAATATCTCAAATAGACAATGCAATGAGTTAAAATATACCAGAATATCCTAATAAATGCAATGCAATAAGTTGAGAAATATCAGAATATCTCAAACAAATAATACAATAAGTTAAGATATACTAAAATGTTTTAACAAATGTAATGCAATAAGTTGAGAAATATTTTAATATCTTAAACAAACAATGAAATGAGTTAAGATATACCACAATGTCCTAACAAATGCAATGAAATAAATTGAGAAATATCATAATATCTCAAACAAACAAGGCAATATGTTAAGATATACCAGAATATCTTAACAAATTCGATGAATAAATGCAAAGAGGATAGGGTTAGTAAATCAAGACTAAAAGTGGACTTCTATGTGGATAAACACATCATGTTCAGCGACCTGACATAAATGTTTCAAAGGTTAACGGATCTCACTTATGCAGGCATCTTGCTGACAGCAGAGCACAACAAACATGCTAATTAACTTCGAAGTTTACACATTTTCATCTTGATGACACCGTAATGATAATGAATTGCAATAAACATGCAAACAACTTCATTGGGGATAGAGGAATCAAGTTCAGCACATGTGACTTAAAATATATATCTTGAAAGTAAATAGTATTTTTCTCTGCCAATATTTTGCTGACAGTATATCACAAAAAACATGTACCGACATGTTACACAACCATTTGTTGAAAGAGATCTTCTAAAATCATTTAATCATCCCACATGGTGGGTATATATTTCTGTTGGGTAAGCAAGGAATTCATTGGAGAAATAAATGTATTAAAGACTTATCGGGGATTAATTGAGAACATCTCAGAGAATCAAATTTGTAGGGGACTACTGCCAGTAATACTTAGGAAGCACCTGAAGCCTCATTGGAGAAAACTTCAAAAGAAACTCTATGGGGAATCATCATTGGGGAAAACCGAGTAAGAAATTTCGTTGACACAAGAGCTCACTAGGGAAAATTAATCATTTCGCTGGGGAATAAACCCAATTTTAGAAACAACACCACTGCTGATTGATTTCTGAACAAGCATTCAATTTGCACTGGAGAAGAAACTAAGTCTGTTATTCAAGAAATAGTATTCAAAGCCTGGTCATGTCAAGGATAACAACTGGCTTGATTCTAAAAGGTCCCCAAGTCTTGGCTGGGGTTTATGCATGAATATATTGTGCATGATAGAAAGAAAATGAATGCATGAATTTATTGGTTAATGCATTGGGTTTCAAATTGGTTCATCGATACTTCTAGTCTTGAAGAGATAAGTTATGACACCATTAAGATGGTTTGCAAAACCCTGATTGTTGATTTTCCACTTGAAGGGCTCTATGTTTATTCTCATAGAAGGAAGAATAAAAACTTTTGGCTCAGATGTATTGTTGAAAGACAAAATTCCCCGACATTTCAAAAATCAAACTAATTTTAAAATTTTCAAAAGCTTTTGTTAATTCAATATTTTAATGTTTTTATTTTATCAAAAATAAAAGTGACATTAAGTAAACAAGCAGGAAAAAACAATGGGTGAAGAAATGTTCAACTGATTCATATTATTTAATGAGAAGAATAACTCATTCATAAGAGGTCTGTACATAGATGTAAGCTCCTTTAAGAGGAAATTACATAAAAGAAAGCAAGTAAATGGAAACGAAAATTAACCGAATTTCCATTGAATTACAATGTTTTGCTACTTCCCCTTTGACCTCTAATCTTCGTCACCTCGCTTCTAGAGATGGTGATTGTACTATTCCCTTCCATATGAGCTTCATGGTGATGTAGGCTTGAATGTTGAGTCTTACGCCATTGGATATTGCCTAGCTTTGTGTGAATCAATATTCGGAGTTTCAATTCACCAGGAGATGTACCCTCTTTTGATTAATCTGCACTTTTAGGTTTTTGACTTACCGGGCTTAATTTTATTTATCCCTAACTTTTGTCTAAGTCATCCTTGTGATTTTTCGACTCACCAGCATGCTCATTCTTTCCTAAGCCTTCTTTTTAGGTTTTCGACCTAGTGAGCTTTTTTTATCCATCTTTTTTTGTCAGCCATAATACTTCTTGAATGCATTTGAGTTAGTTGTATGGGTCAACTTTTTTCCATGCATGTTTGTGAGAATCAAAGTTCTATCGGAGAAAGCCTTCTTTACCATATACAATCCTTCATAGTTTGGAACCCACTTGCCACGAGGATCCTTTTGAGTAGATATAATCCTTTTTAGCACCACTTCATCTACTATGAATTCTCGAGGTCACACCTTTCTATCGAAATCCCTCTCGAGTCTCTTCTGGTAAAGCTGGTCATGACAAAACACTGTCATTCTTTTCTATTCAACCAAGTTGAGCTGGTAAAAACCGGTTTTGAACCCACTATGGATTTTCTAACTCATTATTTATCAGAACTTTAAGAGAATTAATTTAAACTTCTATGGGAAGCACAACTTCCATGCCATAAATAGGAGAGAATGGGGTAACCCCTGTTGAAGTGTGAATGTATTCTATTTATCCATGCAAAGCGAAAGGTAGCATTCTATGTCAGTCTTTGTATGTCTTCACCATTTTCTGAATGATTTTCTTGATTTTTTAGCTGCTTCACCAACACCATTCATCTCTTGTCTGTAAGTTGATGAGTTGTGATGTTCAATCTTGAAGTTATCACACAACTCCTTCATCATCTTGTTATTTAGATTTGACCTGTTATCAGTAATAATCTTGTTAGAAGTATCGTAACGATAAACCATTTCATTCTTGATAAACCAGGGGACCATTTTCTTTGTCACATTTGCATATTGTTATACCCCAAAATTTTCCTCTCTTTTCTCAAGACATTTCTCACAAAAAATCTTCAATAACTCAAATTTGCACAAGTGTTGACTAGGTCAAATCATCTCCTAAGCACTAAGACCCCAAATTAGGGTTTTGGTTTTCACAAGGGAAATTAGATTTCTAATACCTCAAAATACTTTCATGGTTCATTATGGGTCTCCAAGAATACTCATGCCAAGTTTCAAGTCTTAGATCATAATTTTGTTCATTCAATTGATCAGATGACTGAAAATTAGTTGTATTGGGTAAAAAGTCAATTATGGTCAACCTCTAGTAAAACTTCAATATTTTTGTCTCATATGAACATTTTGAAGTCATATTCATCAATTGATCAAGGTTTGATCACAATTCCTCAAGAAAAGCATTTAAATCATCAAAGGGGGCAAAATTGTCAAAATTAGGATTTTAACTGAGATTGACCAATCATTGATTTTTGACCTAATACATGACCTAGTGGTTTGAAGCATGATCTTAATAATTCAAACACAATATCTTGACCTGATTTCATGGCTAAAATCATTTCTCAAGATCAAACAATTGATAGTTGAAATTTGATCAACTGATGAAAAAGTCAATTGTTACACCAAAAGTCAAACTTTGAATGTTTGATCAACATTGAGTTTCAAGGATCAAGATTCATAAATACATTCAAAAATATGGAGTTTGAGCATCAAGAATCAAGAAAATCAATAAATTCCACAAAAAGTCAAAGTTTTCAAGACTTAGAAAATTTTCTAAGTACATTTTATACTTGATAAACTCATTACTTCATGACCTTTTTTCACCAAGATACAAGATGATTCAAAGAAAACTTTCAACATGAAAGTTGTAGATCTTGATGAATTCTACAACTTTTTATTAGAGGGTTGATGTCCAAAAAATGCTTAAATTTGAAGATATAAAGCCCATGAAGTCATGACAATTTTTATAAAACACTTAGTGAAAATTTTGACAAGTTTAGGCAAATTTTTGACCTAACTTCTTGGCCAATTTTCACCTAGATCCAAGATAGTTTAGCCAAAATGATCAACATGAAGGTTGTAGATAATGTTTCAAGCTTTCCAAAATGTCCAAGAACTTGAAGAGATCATGTTTGAGCTAAGAGAATCAAAGGCAAGAAGTTGGGTATCCATTCTTGAATTACAAGTCATTTTGATGATGAACACATAACCAAAACCCAAACCTATGCTACATAATCTTACTTTGCAGGCCTTCTAACTTGAAAATCTATCCATGATCAGATGTTTACATAACTCATTGATCCCTTGTCTAAGTGTTTGAGCCTTTATCCAAGCTACATTTCCATTTATGGCACAAAGGCACCATTGCCATTCTTGAAAAGTTGCTTTAATCACAAAGTCAACTTGTCTTGAGATTTTCACTTGTTCCTTCTGCACAAACTTCATCTACAAGATAAGAGAAAATGTGTTTAAAGCTTCTAGCCACACTACAATCTTTGTACCTTGCCTTGAAACCATATTTTTCAAGGTTGCTACAAAAATAAGTCAAAATCCATAACATGTGATCTTGTGATTCTGATCATCTCAAGTCCTCAAACATTTTCCTATAAATTGAGACATTGTCTACAAGCCAAGAACACGAATTAGCAAGCTGAGAAACTCACCCAAACTCCCTCAAACTCAGAATTTCTCACAAACCTCATTTTTGTGCCATTTCTGACCTTACACCTCAAACTCACATTCCACTCGTACGTTCTTCCTCAAAATCAATCACAAATCATCCATACATCATTTAGAACATAACCAAACACCTGTTACACGACTGTCACACCTCCATCACTATCCTTCATTTTCAAAAACAGTAACTTGCATCTTGACTTCTCTAAAATAATACAGCCACTCTCAATCCAAAGTAAGCATTGCAATAGTTTCCTGGAGGTTCAGGGAAGCTAACCAGATTATTACAACATCTTGAAGAGTGCTCAAACTCCAAACATGATCTCCATTTGCAAGGTGAGTTTTCTGAACTTCCATCTCTTCATACAAGCATCATTTTTACTTTGATTTTAAAAGATAAAATATAGACATTACAACCTTGAAGCTAACCATGCTTTTAGATTTTATTTATATTGCCTGTGCATGGAGAATTTTGAGTTTGAACTTTTTGAAAAAGTTAGGTTAATTTTGGTATCAACATAAATTCGTGTTCATCTTTGATCTATAGCTTTAGTTATTTACATGGTTGAAATCATGGTTAAATTTCAAGCAACTTTCATGTTTACATTTTCCATTTTGGTTGAGAAATGAGGAAGTTACAGATTTCAAAAATGTTGAAGAACACCATGGCGCGAGGAAAAAGAAGATGACATGTTCAGGACAAGGTTTATAATATATTTATTGGTTTGTGTTTTAAATACCGGATGTATAGCCACTCCAGTGGTAGAGAGTGCGCACGTAAGACTTGGAACTATAGGGACCTGGGTTCGAGCCCTAAAGGTACCCTTTGCGATTTCTCATATTATTCTGTTTTTTTGTTTGTTTGTTTTGTAGCGCGCCTCGGTCTCCTTTGGTTGGGCCTAATTATTTTTCTACTGAACATCACCCCCTATTTTCTTCCAACAACCAAGCCCACTTTTTCTTTATTTTTATTTATTTTCTGACTATACAAAGACTGTTTGGGCCTAAAATAAAAACACTTTCTCACACCCCTTTTTTTTTCTTTTAACTCAGATTCAACATTTTATATTTTATTTTTATTTTATTTATCTATTTTATTTTTAACCAAAAAATATAAAAACTATATTTTCTTAAACAATTAGATCAAACTCTCCCACTTTATTTTATTTACTTTATAGACAAAAATAATGAAAATATTTTCTTAAACTATTTAATTTCTTTTCTTAATTAAATTAATTTAGACATTAGGATTTTTATTAATTAACTTCTTTTAAAATTAATTAATTAGGTTAATTATTAAAACCCCTTCCATAAAAAACATATAAAAATATTTTTCTTTTCTCTTTTCATTATCTCTACATTTTTTTGTACATTCTATTATTTCGCATTACGATTTTTGTGACTATCAAAGCCTTGTAACAGTAGTTAGGGTTTATATTACTTGTCATCCCTATTTGTAAATTTGTATCTCCATCCCCTCAAATATTGTAATAGCGTAGGACATTTAATTTCCGCAATTTATCGCTTTCCTTATTATTGTTAGTAATTAAGGTTTGTATGGAAAGACTTAAAATCAAACAATAGACAATCCTAATTCAAGACAAAATACTTGAAAATAATACACTTTGCACACATGCACCTCTAGAGTAACCCATACTTGTTGCCTCAGATAAAACAGTCACGTCCCTCGAACGTGGGATACTTTAGCAAAAGACCATCGAGTACAAGATCATAGTCCCTCGATGACCCTTCGATGTTTCCTTCGGTAAACGATATTAGTCCCTTACAAAAAATTTCTAAGGTATCTTACAATGTTGCCTTCTATGATTGTACGATGACCCACGCCTGTCCCTTCATATCTAATGATATGGTTTCTTACTAACTAATGGTAAGATAACACTATCTAAAGGAGGAGAAAAAGAACAAATACTTTCTTTGAGTAGGTAGAACGCTCGTAGTTGCTTGCTCACAAACATTTCAAAATAAAACATCCTTCAAACACACTAACACTTTCATGAAATATTTTCAAAAGTATACACTTTGTATACATTCTCATAGAGACGAGAATTATTACAAAGTTAGCCTAAACGAATGAACTTTTCAAAAATAATCTCAAACAAACACAAACACATTTACAAAGCATTTCAAAAGTGAGCTAGCAATTAAGAGCCCGTAGATAACTATGGATGAAAAGGGTGCTAACACCTTCCCTTTTCATAACCTACCCCCCGAACTCAAGAAAAATCTCAAAAGGTATTTCCTGTTCTTTTCACCCTTTCCTTTACTAGATAAAAGAAAAGTCGGTGGCGACTCTTGCTATCTGCAACAATTGCGATCAAATGCAAAACTCTCAAGCCAGTTCTCCCACCGTATTACAGAACTGGCGACTCTGATAGGGATATATAAACTAAAAGTGGGGTTACCTTAAGAGCTAGATCACCTTTATTGCTTTATTTGTTTGTCTTGTTTGCTTTACATTTATGGGTATGTTTGGGTTTTACTTGTAAAGATCCTATACCCAAATCTAGGGAATATTAGGTAAGTAGCAATAGATCATGAGGACTATGCGGCATACTACCGACATGGTTGAAATGATGGCTACGTTAGTGTGACACATTTGTTGGTACCGGTGTCCCTTGAGTCCATTCAAGGAGAATACGAGGCCACTGTATGGTGTCATGAAGCACTAAATGGCCGTAGAACCTTAGTTGAACAACTTGACCATTAGGAAGTAGTGAGATAGTTGACTTTGGTGCAAGACTAAAGTTGGTTGATACTCGATACTATACTCATTGAGATCAGACTTTTGGGATATTTTGGTTGCAGTTTGGTGCTTGAGCTAAAACAATTCCCAATGAAGAAAGGTTGGTGATATTGAGGTTCCTTAGAACCCGGTTACTTTCTTTTAGGACATGTTGAACCAACTAAACTTCAAGAGGATACTTACCTATAAACCCCATGCAAGCCTAAACCTAATGCCTTGTGTGCTTTATTTGTGTGTGATTATTTGTTCATAAACATCATGACATCATGCCATAGAATTTTCACTAACCATTTCAAGGACCTAGGGATTTATCTTTGTTCTGTTTTGTAGGATATGGCTTTCACCCACAGAAATACCATCCGAATCAACTTCGTAAGGGTACCTCCTTAACTCAAAGAGTTAGCGTCAAGGGTTCATGAAAATTCTCCGTTAACTAAAAGATATGGTCAGCTTCCCAACCTGGCTGCCTCAAGCTTTGATGAAGACATGTTGAAGGTGCTCTTTCAGTTCTTTGATCTTGTACATCATTGTTTCACCTTTCCCGATTATCAATTGGTGCCTACAATTGAGGAATTCTCTCAACTACTAGAAGTGCCTATTCTGGATCAAATACCCTTCACCGGTTTAGAGGAAGTTCCAATACCTGAGGTTATTTCCAAGGCCTTACATTTGAAGAGTTATGACATTATAGCCAATTGGGAGACTAGAAGTGGGGTCAAAGGATTTTTGGCTAAATTCTTGATGGAGAAGGCTCAACTACTTTGGGAGGCCATGGATTTATAAGCTTTTGTAGAAGTTTTGGCTATTCTAATCTATGGTTTGGTATTATTCCCTAACCCGGACCAACTCGTAGATGTGAATGCTGTCAAAATTTTCCTTACCCGCAACCTTGTGCCTACATTGCTTGGAGACATTTTGCACTCTCTTCATGCTCGCACTATGAGGAAATGAGGGACTCTTATGTGTTGCTTTCCTTTGCTGTTTAGGTGGTTTATTTAGCACCTTCCACAATCATTATTGAAGAATGAGCAAGGCTTGAGATGGTCTCAAAGGTTGATGTCACTCTCTCATTTTGATATCCATTGGTGTTCTCGATCTAAAGAAAACATTACTATCATTTATAGTTGTGGGGAGTTCCCTAATGTTCCACTCTTGGGCATTAGGGGAGGTATCACTTATAACCCTTTTCTAGCCTTACGACAGTTTGGCTATGCTCGAAGAGATGGTCCCCATGACGCGCTCATTCAAGGAATTGTATTCAACTATGAGAATGATGTTCAAGGTTATCATCAAAGGTTTGTACATGCTTGGGGAATGGTAAGAAAAGTTGATAGAAAGACTTTGGGGCATAAGAATTCTATCCCTCTTGAGCCTTTTCTCAAATGGGTATGAGCTCGTGCTCAAATTCTCATGATCCCATATCCTGCTATTCTACCAATAATTGTGGAGCCTGTTGCCGAAGGGGATGTTTCTCATACCATCCTCCGTCCTAACATGCCTACAGACCTGGAGGAATTGCAGAGATCGTGGATTCAACTTAAGGGGGGACGAGATACCTTTGAAGTTCAATTTTATGCAAGCGAGAAGAAAGTGTTAGAGCTCACAAGGTAACTTCACGAGGAGCAAAGCATGAATGCCTACATTACACCAAAGAGGATGTGTTCGTGGGAGACTTGAGTCTTTTGTTTCAGGAATTTATTTTGTGGTCTCTTTAAGACCTTTTTGATATTATCCATTTGTAATCCCAAGAGGCATTTGTAATTCTGGAACTTGTTAATGCAATTGATGTTTTTGTCTAGAAAATTTAAATTCCTTAAAGGCCTTGAAAACATGGCACCCGCATAACATGCATCATACCATAAGCAGGTTTTATGACACATGTTTCCTCGTATTTCTACTGTTTATTTCAGTATAAGATGGATCTCGAGAAAAATGTCAAGGACTTGCAAACTCAACACTCTCGGTTCCAAGAGACTCTTCTCAACTTAGCAAAGGGTCAGCAAGAAATGATGACGCTTCTTGTCACGAAGAAGAAGACCAAAAAGAAAGTTATGATCAACATGGGGAAGAGGTTCAAAGGCCCCGCCTGACAAGTTCAAATTGATGAGGACTCCTCCTCCGAGGATGATAATCAAGATGCTAGAAGCACCCATGTTGGGGTTGGGAATAACTAAATTTCCAAGGACGAGGATTATTCTGATGAGCAATACCCGCCCACTGACGACAAATATAAGTAGCTAGAAGACAAATTAAAAGTTATAGAGATCCAAGCAGTGACTGGCTTGGACATTGGAGACTTCGGTTTGGTACCTGGGATGGTCATTCCCCACAAATTTAAGATCCATATCTTTTCCAAGTACGATGGTGTCTCATGTCCGAAGCTTCATCTTAGATCATGCGTCTGCAAGATCCAACCGCATACCACCGATAGGAAACTATGGGTGCAATTTTTCCAAGAGAGTCTATCTGGAACACAGTTGGAGTGGTTTTATCAATTGGAAGGGACAAACATCCATACATGGGAGGATCTGGCTGTTGCCTTTTACCGTCAATACAAATATAATGCTGATTTGGCACCGACCCGAGTGAAATTGCAAGGCATGACCATGGGTTCAAGTGAGGGCTTCAAGGAGTACGCCCAAAAGTGGAGAGACCTAGCTTGCAAGGTGCAGCCACCTTTGACTGATAGAGAATTGGTAGACATGTTTATGGGAACATTGACTGGTCTATTTTTCAACTTGCTGATTGGGAGTTCATCATCCGGATTTACTGAATTAATCTTGACTGGTGAAAGGGTGGAAAGTGGGATTAAAAGTGGGAAGATACACATAGCCTCCGCCTCTAATTCTGTGAAAAAACCATTTATTGGTAAAAAAGAGTCTAATGCCATGTATGGATCAAGAAGCTATGCTAAGAATGACCACCATCATTCAGTGGGGGGTAGTATTGATTTCCAATCCAACTCCAACTCAACGACCGCGTCAACAAAACAATCAACAAAGACCAGACATCCCGAGGAGACAGTTTACCAGAATCAACATGCCATTGTCTCAAGCTCTATAACATATGTTGAAGGCAAATTTATCAACATTGCTGGATCCCCCTCCAAATCCAGAT
Source organism: Vicia faba (assembly GCA_948472305.1). Taxonomy (NCBI): domain Eukaryota; kingdom Viridiplantae; phylum Streptophyta; class Magnoliopsida; order Fabales; family Fabaceae; genus Vicia; species Vicia faba. The sequence goes on along the minus strand of OX451735.1, from coordinate 213,486,430 downwards.
ATTTAATCTCCAAAGTATAATCCGAATGCAAAATGTGCCTACCACTTTGATAGTCCTGGACATGACACTGATCATTGTTGGGCATTGAAGAACAAAAACCAAGACCTGATTGATAATAAAACAATTAAATTTGACCCTCCACCGACTCCTAATGTGATCACCGCACCAATACCCAGTCATGGTAAGGGTGTCAATGCCATTGAAGATGCTTCTTTTGTTTCCTCCATCAATTATGTAACCACTCCTTTGAAGATTGTTAAAAAGAATTTGTTGAAAGCCGGAGTATTTCTAGGCTTCCTTGAAGACTGTTACTGTTGTGCTGCACAAATTAATGGTTGTATATGGCTGAAAAAAGGTGTCCAACGCCTGATTGATAGCGATGAAATTCTATTTGAGAAAACTCCATCTATGAAAAGTTTGACCAAAAGTGTATCTCAAGAGTTTGAAGACGTGTCTATAATTACCATTTTAAATACTCCTATTAGGATCACCTCCAAAGGCCCTATAAGGATCCCCGCTGAACCAAGAATAGCTCCCCTGATTATCACTGCACCAGGGCCAGTCCCCTACTTTTCTGACAAGGTTGTGCCCTAGAACTATAGGGAGAAAGTATATTATCATGGTATCAAAAAAGAGCCACGGATTGTTGAAAATGAAGATGCCAACATTACAAATATTGTTGGATCAAGTAAAGTCACTAGGATGGGAGGGATCTTCTCTCCCGATATCTCTCCTCCGACAACCACTACTACAATACCCATTCGCATTTCTGCTGCTAAACCTGTTATTGATACTCGAGGAAAGGAGAAACTGAATGAGCCTTCCCAGACGGAGGCGCATACAAAAGATATTGAAGACACATCTAGCCAAGAGATGGAGGAGATTTTGAAAATAATCTGAAAGAGTGACTATAAGATAGTGGAACAACTGGGGAAGACACCTCCAAAGATATTCGTGTTGTCTTTGTTGTTATATTCCAAAGCACATGCTCAAGCTCTGCTAAAATTCCTGAAAAATGCACATGTCCCACAAGAAACTACTACTGACAATTTGAAAACTGTGTAGTAAGCTTGATTACTGACAATGGTTTGGGCTTTTCGGACGCAGATTTGGCTCCGGCGGGGAAGAATCACAACAAAGATATACATATTTCCATTGTGTAAAGGCACCACTTTAGCACATGTGTTAGTGGATACAGGGTCATCCCTCATTATTTTACCAAAGGGTGCTTTAGACATATTGGATTGTGAGGCGTTGGTGCTGAAACTAAGTGATATTATGGTGAGAGCCTTTGATGGGTCGAAAAGGATGGTCCATTAAGAGGTTGGTCTTCCTATCAAGGTTGGATCTCAAGTTTTCAACTCAACATTCTATGTAATGGATATCCGCCCGAACTATTCTTGCTTGCTCGGACGTCCATGGATTCACGGGGCAGGTACGGTTACCTCCACATTACATCAAAAGCTGAAGTACCCGGTAAAAGGAAAATTTGTCACAGTTTATGGAGAGGAAGAGTTCTTGATCAGTCATTTGAATTCTTTTAAATATGTTGAAATGGATGGGGAATTCATTGAAACCCCATGTCAAGCATTTGAAGTGGTCCCTCCAATGATTGATGTTGCCAAGGCCACTCCCAAACTTCTAAAGATACACCAAGAATAGCCTCTCTCAAGGATGCTCGTGCTATTATTGAAGACGGAGGTTGCACCATTTAGGGATAACTTCCTGATATCCCCTACAAGTTAGACAAATTTAGGTTGGGCTTTACTTCCAAGACCCAGAGAGAGGTTCGACATGCTTGTGCTAGGAAACCACATCTATGTATTATTAACAATAAAGTTAATGCTCTGGGAGACTCTAACAGTGACGGTGATTGGGATGAATGGATCTACCCAACTGCTGATGGAGGACTCAACAACTGGAAGACCAAAGACTTCATCTCAATCTCCTTCAGCTAGGAGTAATTGCCATTTCCTGTTTTTTTATTGCTTTGAGAAATTTGTCTATAATTTCCTCTAAAAACAATGACTTTAAACCATGTGCCTTGCCCGGGGCACAATGGTCCATTTGTTAAGGGTTTGTCATTTTCATATGTCATATGCTCATTTTAATGAAAATATTGTACTATTTTGCATTCAAATTTTGTGTTCCTTGTCTTTATTTACTTTACTACATTTTCAAATAGCCATGTGACCTTACATGTACACACACACATTTGTAGATCCACATCCACTCTGAATATCGCTGACAACAATTCTGCTATTTCCATCTATGAATTTGAAAATTCAATCTATCAAGATGAAGACGAAGGTGAAGAAGATTATGAGATACCTGGGGAACTCTCCAGACTCCTGATACAAGAGGAAAACTCCATTCAACCACACGAAGAACCAATTGAAGTGATAAACTTGGGTACTGAGGCAAATAAGAGGGAAGTCAAGATTGGCACCAACCTAGAAGACAGTGTCAAGGACAGATTGGTTCAGATGTTACACAACTATGTTGAGGTGTTCGCTTGGTCATACAAAGATATGTCGGGGCTTGATACTGATATCGTAGTTCATCGTCTGCCAATGAAAGATGGTTGTCCTTCAATCAAATAAAAGGTACGTCGCATGCGGCCAGATATGTCTGAGAAGATCAAGACTGAGGTAATGAAACTGTTCAATGCAGGTTTCTTGGTAGTGACATCATACCCTCAATGGGTTGAAAATGTTATTCAAGTGCCTAAGAAAGACAGAAAGATACACATGTGTGTGGACTATAGGGATTTAAATAGGTCAAGCCCCAAAGATGACTTTCCTCTACCACGTATTGATGTTTTGTTTGATAGCACTGCTAAACATAAAGTGTTCTCCTTCATGGATGGTTTCTCGGGTTACAACTAAATCAAAATGGCAGCCGGAGACATGGAAAAAACTATTTTTGTTACACAGTGGGGCACCTTCTATTATAAGGTCATGCCTTTTGGACTGAAGAATGCAGGTGCAACTTATCAACGGGGTATGGTGGCTTTGTTTAATGACATGATCCATCATGAAGTCTATGTTGATGACATGATAGAAAGATCCAAGACTGAGGAAGAGTACCTTGATCACTTGGAGAAGCTATTTGAAAGGTTGAAGAACTACAAGCTGAGGCTGAATCCCAATAAATGCATCTTCGGGGTAAGATCTGAAAAACTCATAGGCTTCGTTGTCGGTAGAAAGGGTATTGAATTCGATCCTGAAAAAGTCAAAGCAATAAAATAAATTCCATCTCCTTGTACTGAGAAGGAGGTCAGGGGTTTCTTAGGACGACTCAACTATATTGCCCGACTTATCTCTCACTTAACTGCTACTTGTGAACCAATCTTCACACTGTTAAAGAAAGATCAAGTAGTCAGATGGAATGAAGACTGTCAAACAGCTTTTGACAAGATAAAGGAGTACTTGCAAGAACCTCCAATCCTAATGCCTCCAGTTTAAGGAAGACCTTTGATCATGTACTTGACTGTGTTAGAGAATTCAATGGGTTGTGTGTTGGGCCAACATGACGAGTCTTGTCGAAAAGAGCATGTGATATACTACCTTAGCAAAAAGTTTACCAACTGTGAAATAATATATTCACTGCTCGAGAAAACTTGCTGCACTTTGGCATGGGCTGATCGCTGACTAAGACAATATATGTTGACTCATACTACTCTATTGATATCTAGGATGGATCCCATTAAGTATATCTTAGAGAAACCAACTCTCTCTGAACGAATAGGCAGATGGAAAATGATCTTGACTGAATATGACATCCATTACACTACACAAAAAGCAATCAAATAAAGTGTAGTGGCAGATCATTTGGCCCATCAAGCTGTTGATAACTACCAATCCATGAATTTTGAATTCCCAGACGAGAATATCATGCTGATAACCGATTGTGCAAAGTATGCACTATAAGAAGGACCTGAACAAGGATCCCGATGGACTATGGTTTTTGATGGAGCTTCCAATGCATTAGGTAACAGAATTGGTTCTGTGATTATTTCTCCTGAAGGTTTCCATACACCTTTCACTGCCAGACTCTACTTTGACTGTACAAACAACATGGCTGCGTATGAAACATGCATCTTGGGTCTAAAGACTACTATTGACCTAAGAGTCAAATTCTTAAGCGTATACGGAGATTCGGCCATGGTGATCAGTCAAGTTAAAGGAGAGTGGGATATTAAACATCCAAATATGATCCCTTATAAATAGCTGGTGCTAACCTTGATCCCATACTTTGAAGAGGTCACCTTTGAACATATCCCGAGGGAAGAAAATCAGTTTGCAGATTCCTTAGTAACTATATCATCTATGTTCAAGGTCAATTGGGACAACAAAGCTCCCAGAATCATTACCAGAAGATTTGATGAACTGGCACACTGTTGTGAAATTGACACTGATGAGGAGAAGCCTTGGTTCCATGATGTTGAAAGGTATCTTGAAGCACAAGAATATCCTGAAGGAGATTCAATCAACGACAAGAAATTCCTGCGGAGATTCTCAGCCAAGTTCTTCCTAAGCAATGTGATTTTGTACAAGCACAACCATGATTCAACTCTGCTCGTTGCATGGACAAGAAGGAAGCAGAGAAGATCATGGAAGATATGCATGAAGTTATCTTCGGAACTCATTCCAATGGACACACTATGGCCAAGAAAATTCTGAGAGGTTGTTACTATTGGTCGACTATGGAAACTAATTGTCACCACCATTCGAGGACTTGCCATAAGTTCCAGATTTATGCCGACAAGGTTCATGTGTCTCTAATACCTTTAAATGTCATGACTGCTCCATGGCCATTTGCAATGTGGGGCATTGACATGATCGAATAAATCAAGCCCACTACATCTAATAGACATTCTTTCATCCTTGTATCCATTGACCATTTCACTAAATGGGTTGAAGCGACTTCATTTGCCTCAGTTACCAAGAATGTTGTATCCCGATTCATCAAGCATAACCTCATCTATCAGTAAGGAATCCCTAAGAGGATCATCACTGCCAATGGTACCAACCTCAATAATGCTATGATTACTGAACTCTGCATGCAGTTCAAGATAAAGTATCACAATTCTTCTCCATGCAGACCTAAGATGAATGGCACAGTGGAAGCTGCCAACAAAAATATAAAGAAGATTGTGTAAAAGATGGTGGTGACTTATAAAGACTGGCACAAGATGCTACCATTTTCTCTGTATGGATATCTGTATTACGGTGGGAGAACTGACTTGAAGGTTTTGTGTTTGATTGCAAATGTTGCGGTTAGCAAGAGTCACCACCGACTTTTCTTTTATCCAAAAGGAAATGTGAAAAAGCAAAGGAAAGACCTTTGAGATTGTTTCTTGAGTTCAGGGGTAGATTATGAAAAGGGAAGGTATTAGCACCCTCTTCATCCATGGTTTTACATGGGCTCTTAGTTACTTGCTAGATCACTTTATTTTTGTTTGAAATTGTGCTTTGTATGGTTTTTGAAAGTATATTTGTAAAGAGGCCATTGTTTAGGCAATCTTTGTAATGATTCTCGTTCGTAAGAATGTATACAAAGATGTTGATCTTTTGAAAATGTTTTCAAGTTTTGTAAGATGTTTGAAAGTGTAGGTGATTATTTTTGAAAATATTAAGGATGTTTGTTTTGAAATGGAGCAAGTAATTAGGATCAATCTACCTACTCAAATGTCTTTCTTGTTCATTTTATTTTCCTTTGACATTGTTATCTTACCATTGATTTGGTAAGCAACCCTATCTTTGGATGTAAACAGGGCGGGCGTGGGTCATCGTATAACCATGATTAGTAATGTTGCAAGGTATCTTAGCATTCTTTTTGAGGGACTAAGATCATTTATAAGACAACTTAGATAGCGTCATCGAGGGACTATGATCTTGTATTTGCTTGTTTTTGCTAAGATACCTTACATGCGTAATATGGCTATTTTGTATAAGGTAACCAAGTGGAATAACCCTAGGGGTGCTTGTGTGCAAGTTTATTGTTTTCATGCTTGTTTTTGTCTTGAATTAGGGTTTTCTATATATTGGTTTTAGTCTTTCCATACAAACCCTAATTACTAGCATGTTATATAAAAGCGATAAATTGTGAAATTTAAAATTACTACGCTATTACAACATTTGTGGGGAGGGGGATGTACAATTTGTAAATGGGGATTGCAAGAATTTAAACCTAATTAGTCTATTACAACTATATTGAATTGGTATGAATATACAAGAGATTAAATAAATACAAAGTATAAAAATGAATAAATGTACAAGGATGCAAAAATGTAAAGAAAATGAATTTTGTTTGGTTTTCATGAAAGAAGATTTTGTCTTAACCTAATTAAATAAAGAAAATAGTTAATTAAGTAAGAATTTATTAAGAAAAGATTTTAAATGAAAACCTAGTTCTATTAATTAATCAAAAGAAAATAAATTCAAGAAAAGTATTTTGGTATTTTCATCTTAAAAATATTTATAGTATTATAAAATATTTTTAGTCTTTTTTGTATATAAAAAAATAATGTATTTAAATTAGTATGAAAGAAAATAACTAATAACTTAAATTTATTTATATTTACAAGATAATAAGTAAAAAAAATAAATAAATTATAATTAATAAAAATATTTTGTGAGAAAAATAAAATAAATCAAGTCAAAATATAAATATATCATTTTTTTTTGTATTTTTATGATTTTTTAGTACTTAGAAAATACATTTAAGAAAAGAAAAATGAAATAAACAAATAAATAATAAAACTTGGGCCAGGGGGTGCCAAGGGAAGTAGGGAGGTCAGTCAGCAAAAAAAATAAAAAATAAGTCAGGCCCAATGCCTTGCAAACAAAAAAGTCAGAATTGTAAAAATATGAAAAATGAAAAGGGTACCACTGGGGCTCGAACCCAGGTCCCATAAGTTACAGGCGCACATTTCTACCACTGGGGTGGCTATACATCAGTTAATACAAATAAAACAATAAATATGTAAGGCAAAACGTGTTCTGAAGACTTCATCTTTAACCTCCAGCCAGACCAACTGTAACTTGCTTATTTCTCATAAAAAATGAAAACTGTAAACATGAAACTTGTAGAAAATTTTCTCACGATTCCAGAAATGTAAAGTATTAAAACTATAGATTAAAGATAAGCAAGAATTTTAATGGCCCTAATCTGAACCCTAAAAATTTCAGAAATTTCAGTTTCAAAATTCTCTAAGCTCAAGAAAAATTAATGGAAACTAAGGACATGGTTAGCTTCATGGCAATGATATCTACATGTTTTATTCACAAATAAACTATTGATGATGCCTGTATGAATAGTTCAAAGTTGAGAAAACTTACCTCAAAACTGGAAATCGTATTTGGAGTTTGAGCTTGTTTCAAGTGATGGTGATGATCAGGTTAGCTTCCTTGAGGTCCTATGAAGCTAATGCAATGGTTTGCTTGAGTTGAGAGTGGCTGAAATGACTTGGAGAAGTCAATGTGCAATGCTCTGTTTTTGGTTATGGAGTTTGATGCAAATGGTGTTACAGTCGTGTAACAGGGACAGGGACAAGTTATATTTGATGTATATGAGCTTTAGGAACTAAAAGGCCAAAGAACGCACGAGGGAAATAGAAGATACAAGTTCAAGATCAAAACCTGCACAAAAATGGAGTTTGTGTGCAATTTCTGGCTAGAGGGAATTTGAGAGAGTTTCAGGCTTACAAAAATTGTGTCCTAAGTTGCATAATAGTGTCTCAATGTATAGGAAAAGGTTTTTGAGAGCTTGGGTGATCAGAAGTACCAGTTCACATGTTATGGCTTTTTGGCTTATTTTTGAAGCAAGCTTGACAAGCATTGTTCCAAGGCAAGGTACAAGGCTATCTAAAGTGGTTAGGAACTTTAAACATACTTATCTGATTATGTATAGTATGCTTGTGTAGAAATAACAAATGCAAAGCTCAAGAGAAGTTGACTTTGTGATTAAAGCCAATTTACTAGAATGGAAATGTTACTTTGTGCCATTAATGGAAGTGCAACTTGGATAAAGCTTGAATCAATTGGATAATAGCTCAAAAGCAAGTGCAATCTTCTGATTATGGAGAGATCTTGAGGTTTAGAGGCCTGCAAAACAAGATTGTGCAGCATAGGTTTGAAATTGAATTCTTGTTCATCACAAAATACCTTGTAATTCAAGTGACAAAACCCTAACTTCATCTCTTCGATTCTCCCTCCTCAAGAATGACCTCAAGGAGTTCTTGGACATTTTGGAAAGCTTGCAATGTGCTCTACAACCCATATTTGAATTTATTTTGAAGATTCCTCTTGTAACTATGTGAAAAGTGTCATAAAGTTAGGTCAAAATCCTGGCTAAATTAGGGCAAAATTTCACTAAGTGTTTACTTTCATAACCCTATGTTCATAAAATCATAACTTGAGATCCAAGAATTTCTGGAAGGAGTTTTGTAAATCAAAGTTGTAGATTTCATGGAGATCTACAACTTTCATGTTGGAAGTTTTTCTTGAATCATCTTACATCATGGTGAAATTTGGCTCAAAGTTATGAAAAAACATGAAATTTCCAACACTTTTAGAAAAATTTCTAAGTTTAGAAATTTTGACTTTTCAAAATGAAATCTTGAATTTTTTATTTATTGATGAATAAGTTTCATATTTTGACATGTTTTGATGAATTATGATCTTTGGCACTTGAATTTGACCAAAAAGTCAAAGTTTGACTTTTCAGTATACAATTGACTTTTGATTAGTTGACTACAAAATTCATCTGTCAATCCAATGGACTTGCAATGTTTTGAACCATGTAATTAGGTAAAAATGATGCAATTGGAATCTTGAGATCATGTCTTAAATCAATTTACCATTTGTTAGGTCAAAAATCAGAAATTGCCCTTTCCCAATCAAAACCCTAATTTTAACCATTTTGCCCTTTTGGAGATTTGATCAAATTTCTTGAGGAGTTATGGTCCAAACTTGATCAAATGATACACATAATTTTAAAATGTTGATGTGGACCAAAAATTATGGAGTTTGACTGTGAATTGGCCATAGTTGACTTTTTCCCCAATACAATTGATTTTTAGGTCAACTACTCAATTGACTGATCAAAAGTGTGATTCAAAGCTTGAAACTTTACATGAATGATCTTGGGGGTCCATAATAATCCATGAAAGCCACATGGGGTATTGGAAGTTCAAGTGTCTTTGTGAAAACTCAAACCCTAGTTTTGGGTCATCAATGCATAAGGAGGTGTCTTGAGCTGATCAAACCCTAATACAATCTTGAGCCCAAGGATATCTTGTGAGCAAAAATATTGATAAGTGAGAGGGTAAATTTTGGGGTACAACAGCTGCCCCTGTTCAATCTTATTAAGTCTGAAGAGTTACATTGGCATGTTTTTTCATTCGTGACTCGAAGGTGGAAGATGATTGGACACTAGAGTGCCCAGAAATTTGCCCTTGGTGATGTGATGTTAGAGGGAATGGGCTTAAAGATGCCATTTTGAGAGGTGATAGAAAGTTGTTGGATATGGGCTTGTAGATTCCATCCAAGAGTGATTGTTGAATTGTAAGCTGAAACTGAATGAGTATTAGAATGTCATCCGTGTTTGGAGCGTATATGTACTGTATCTGAGAGTTGAATCCGAATGAGTGTCAGGATGGCATCCGTGTCTGGAGAGTATCTGAACTGTATCTGAAAGTTGGATCTAAATGAGTATCAGAATGTCATCCGTGTCTGGAGCGTATCTGAAGTGTATCTGGAATCTGAATCTGAATGAGTATCAGGATGGCATCCATGTCTAAAGCGTATCTGAACTGTATCTGAGAAGTTGGATCTGAATGAGTACCAGAATGGAATCCGTGTCTAGAGCATATCTGAACTGTATCTGAAAGTTGGATCTGAATGAGTATCAGAATGGCATCCGTGTTTGGAGCGTATCTGAATTGTATCTGAGAAGTTGGATATGAATGAGTATCAGAATGGCATCAGTGTCTGGAGCGTATCTGAACTGTATCTTAAAGTTGGGTCTGAATGAGTATCAGAATGGCGTCCGTGTCTGAAGCATATCTGAAGCGTATCTGAACTGTATCTGAAAACTTTGAACATTGTTAATAATAGCCGTTAACCTTATCCTGAAAAGGGTAAAATGTTAGCTAAAATGCAAAGTCGTGTTGTATGAAATGCATGGTATGATGCATTCGTGCTATCAATATTTATGATATATGGATGCGATGTATGCATATGTGAGTTAGTCTACTGCATTGTTGTTGGATTGGGGAAAATAAATCCCCGGCTGCTGCAGAGGATATGGAGTATAAGTCTTCATGTTGTGAAGTCTAAGTGTTGATGAATTTCTGCTTTAGAGGAATAAACTCTGTTGTAAGAGAAATGTCATGTACTGTTTGAAAAATCCTGGTTGGGAATCCTGAGAAATTTGACGAATTCTACTGGGGATTGATAACTGGAAGCTCTGTTCCGCTGGGGATTAAACTTCTCACTGTGGGGAACTTTATGGAGATAAATTTAGAGAGATTTCCTTATCCCTTAAATCCATCAGCGATTGTATTTTATTTTGTTTATTTGTAAACAGTAATTATGTTCAAATGCATATGTTCAACTATGAATCATTGGACGTTTTTGTAAACAAAACACAAGCAAAAAGAAAAAAACAGATAGTTTTTGCACTTTCAAAGGGATATCTTCGCATTGACTTTGAGTGAGTATTTTTGTACAATGAGACAAACATTCTAGTAAGAGAATTCCGTCGTAAAAAAATGAAAATTTTAATACAAAGAAAAGATAGCTATGTGCAATAATCCCATGGGGTTCCCATTCTGCTATAGCCTTTGTATCTCTGAGCATCTTGTCCATTTGTTGCCTTGTCTGAAGATGATTGAATTGGTCAGAAATGTCGAGTTTGCAAGTTGTCCGTAAGGTGATCCAACGGGACATAGTCATACACTTTAATTCCTTGACTTTTGCCTGGACCGCCCTTTCGGGTTTTCAGTCCACCGAAATACCCTTTTTTGCCCAAGTCGCCCTTTCAGGTTTTCAACTTGCCGGGTGTACAAATTTTTTTGTTTTTATCCCTAATTTTTTCCCGAACCTTTTTTTGGTTCGCTGGGATGCCCTTGTTTTGCCTAGGTGTATCAACCTAGCGAGTCTCTTATGCGTAGTATCTTTTGACTATGTCTGCGTTTTCAGAGTGTGGCAGATCGTCGCCATCCATGGTGGTCAAGATCATTGCTCCACTAGAGAATATGTTTTTGATTACAAATGATCGTTCGTATGTAGGAGTCCATTTGCCCTGGGGATCACCTTGCGGAAATATGATACGTTTGATCACCAGATCTCCAACTTGATACACTTGGCGCCTGACCATTTTGTTGAAAGCCTTGATCATCCGTTTTTGATACATTTGACCATGGAATATAACAGTAAGCCTTTTCTCATTAATTAAGTTCAATTGATAAAGTTGAGTATGGATCCAATCTTCTTCACTCAACCGTGCATCCTTCATAATTCTTAGAGAAGGGATCTGGACGTCAATAGGCAAAACGGCCTCCATGCTGTATACCAGAGAATAGGGTGTTGCCCCAGTTGATGTGCGAGCTGTGGTACGATACCCGTGGAGAGCGAATGGTAGCATCTCATTCCAGTCTTTGTATGTGACTGTCATTTTCTGTATGATCTTTTTAATGTTCTTATTCGCGGCTTCGACCATTCATCTTTGGCTGATAAGGGGAAGAATTGTGATGCTAAATATTGAATTGCTCGCACAAGGCGGTGATCATAGTATTGTTCAGGTTTGTACCATTATCCGTAATGATCCTCTTCGGAATACCGTACCGGCAAATGAGATTTTGCTTGTTGAATCGAGCGACAACATTCTTAGTAACGGAAGCAAAGGACGCTGCCTCCACCCACTTTGTAAAATAATCAATGGCCACTAAGATGAAGAGGTGTCCATTAGAGGATGTCGGCTTGATTTCCCAAATCATATCTATTCCCCACATAGCAAAGGGCCAAGGAGCTGTCAAGACATTCAGAGGAACCGGAGGTACATGCACCTTGTCAGCATAGATCTGACACTTGTGGCAAGTTCGAGAGTGTTGATAAAAATCTACTTCCATGGTAGACCAGTAATAGCCTTCCCGTAGGATTTTCTTTGCCGTCGTATGCCCACTGGAATGGGTGCCAAAAGTGACTTCATGTAATTCATCCATGATCCTTTCAGCTTCAACCTTGTCTACGCACCGAAGTAATACGGAGTCATGGTTGCGTTTGTAAAGAATGCCATTACTAAGGAAGAATTTAACATAAAATATCCTTAAGAACTTCTTATCATTGATTGAAGCTCCTTCTTGGTATTCTTGAGCCTCGAGATACCTCTTGACTTCGTGAAACCAAGGCCGATCCACTATTTCTTCAGCATTAATCTCGTGACAGTGTGCTGGTTCATCCCTTCGTTCAATGGTAATCTGGGGAATGCTCGAAGGTAATCTTCTCAAAATGTGGGAGAAATTTCAAAACATGTTTTTTGTAAGGTATAAGGTTAGGGTGTTTGGTGTCCCATTCCCCTTTGATCTGGCTGATAACCAAAGCTGAATCTTCGAATACATTCAAAGATTTGATCCCCAAGTCTATGGTAGCTTTGAGACCAAAGATGCACGCTTCGTATTCCGCCATGTTATTAGTAAAATTGAAGTAGAGTCTTGCCGTAAAAGAAGTATGACATCCTTCAGGAGATATGAGTACAATACCAATACCATTGCCGAGTGCGTTAGATGCCCCATCAAAAACCAGGGTCCATCGGGATCCTTGTTCAGGTCTGTCATATGGCCTGAGTTCTTCACAGTTGTTTACCATCATGATGTCTTCATCTGGAAATTCGAACTTCACGGACTGGTAGTCTTCTACAGCTTGGTGAGCAAGGTGATCAACTAGTACACTGCCCTTTATTGCTTTCTGGGTAGTATATTGTATGTCATATTCCGTCAGGATCATCTGCCATCTTTCTATTCTCTCAGAGAGAGCAGGTTTCTCGAAGATGTATTTTATTGGATCCATTTTAGATATCAACAGGGTATTATGAGTCAGCATATACTGTCTTAGCCGGCGAGCAGCCCATGCCAGAGCGCAACAAGTTTTCTCGAGCAATGAATATCTTGTTTCACAGTTGTAAACTTTTTGCTCAGGTAATAAATAGAGTGCTCTTTTCGGCTAGACTCGTCATGTTTCCCCAGCACGCACCCCATTGAATTTTCCAAAACGGTTAGATACATGATCAATGGTCTCCCCTCAACCGGTGGCATCAAAACAGAAGGCTCTTGCAGGTACTCTTTGATCTTGTCAAAAGCAGTTTGGCATTCATCATTCCATTTGACTACTTGATCTTTCTTCAATAGCTTGAAGACTGGTCCACAGGTAGCTGTCAGGTGAGAAATGAATCTGGCAATGTAGTTCAAACATCCCAAGAACCCTCTGACTTCTTTTTCAGTACGAGGAGCAGGCATCTCTTGTATCTCCTTCACCTTAGCAGGATCTACCTCAATACCCTTATTGGTGACGACAAAGCCTCAGAGCTTACCAGACCTTACTCCAAATGTGCATTTATTTGGGTTCAACCTCAACTTGTACTTCTTTAGTCTCTCAAAGAGTTTTTGTAGATGGTTAAGATGCTCTTCTTCTGTTTGAGATCTAGCTATCATGTCGTCCATATAGACTTCTATTTCGTGATGTATCATGTCGTGAAATAGAGCTACCATGCCACACTGATAGGTTTCCCCAACATTCTTCAGTTAGAATGGCATCACCTTGTAGCAGAAAGTGCCCCACTGTGTGACGAATGTTGTTTTTTCCATGTCCTCCGGCGCCATTTTGATTTGGTTGTAACCTGAGAAACTGTCCATGAAGGAAAACACTTTGTGTTGTGCAGTATTGTTAACTAGGATATCAATGTGGGGAAGTGGGAAATCATCCTTAGGGCTTGCCCTATTTAAATCTCTGTAGTCCACGCACATTCGTACCTTGCCTTCCTTCTTAGGCACGAGAACAAAATTGGCAACCCATTGCGGATAGAAGGTGACGACCAAGAATCCAGTATTGAATTGTTTCATGACTTCTGCTTTAATCTTCTCTGACATATCTGGTCGCATTCGACGAACCTTTTGTTTTACCGATGGGCAGTCCTCTTTTGTAGGTAGACGATGTACCACAATATCTGCATCAAGTCCTGGCATGTCTTCATACAACCAGGCAAAGACCTCTACATACTCGTGTAGAAACTGAATCAGATGTTCTTTCACACTTGGTTCTAGATTGGCACCCACCTTGATCTCTCTTTTGTCTTCTTTGGTACCCAGGTTAATTGTGTCCACGGGTTCCTTGTGGGGCTGAATGGTTCTCTCTTCTTGTTGTAGCAATCTGGAAAGTTCCCCCGGTACTTCACAATCTTCCTCACCTTAGTCTTCTGCTTGGTAGATTAGATTTTCAGAATCACAAAAAGCCATAGCAGAACCATTATCCATGGGATCCTGAATGGATGTAGACCTACATTGTGAGTGTGAGTGTGTATAAGGGTATAGCTATCTTTGAAAGAAAAATGTAAAAAGAAAAAAAATAAGCGCAAAGTTTGTATGCAAAATGTCCATGATTCATTGATGTAATATGTAAGTGAGATAATAAACCTTACAAATGGACCATTGTGCCTCGGGTAAGACACAAGGTTTTAAGAGTTTGAATTGTTTTAATATTACAGATCCAACAAAATGTAAAGACAAATTACTGTGGGATAAAAGTGATCGGGACGAAATCTAGCCTCCCAATTGCTGAGCCCTCCATTGATAGTTGGGAAGATACAATCTTCCAAATTGCAAACATCTACATCATCCTCTACCGCGTTGACTTCACGGTTTCTGATCTTCAGGGGTGATCCTCTAGCACGAGCGCGACGTACATGCTTCTGAGCATTTGAAGTGAAACCCATGCCAAATTTGTCAGACTTGTATGGGATATCTGGGAGTTTCCCCCAGATAGTGCACCCACCTTCTTCTTTTAATGCCTTTGCATCCTTCAACGATGACATTCTGAGTGGAGGCCTTGTGATTTTGGGGACAACTCTGGTTACTGCTAGATCTTGTGGGACTTTCTCAAAATGTTGGAATGGAGTTTCAATAAATTCACCATCTAATTCCATGTATCTGAAGGAATTGAGATGGCAGATCATATACTCTTCTTCTCCATGAACGATGATAATCTTCCCTTGAATTAGATACTTCAACATTTGGTGTAACGTAGAAGTAACAACGCCAGCATTGTGAATCCATGGTCGGCCTAGCAAGCAGGAATATGAAGGGCGAATATGCATTACATAAAAAGTTGAATCAAACGTTTGGGTTCCAACCTTTATGGGGATATCCACTTCCCCATGCACCATCCTTTTTGAGCCGTCAAAGGCCCTCACTACTATGTTAATTGGCTTCAATTTCCATCCCTCACAATCAAGCCTATCAAGAGCCTTTTTAGGCAATACATTCAGAGATGAGCCAGTGTCCACCAAAACATGAGCCAAGGTTGTACCCCTGCATTCCACTGAAACATGCAATGCCTCATTATGCTTCCTTCCTCTTGGAGTTAAATCAGCATCCGAAAAACCTAGAACATTATCTGCGGTCAAGCTGGCTACGCAGTCTTGGAACTGATCGGAAGATGCTTCTTGGGGTACATGGGCAGTTTTTAGGAATTTTACCAAGGCCTTTGCATGCGCCTCAGAGCATAGTAGTAAAGCCAACATGGAAATTTTGGATGGAGTTTTCCCCAGTTGTTCAACTACATTGTAGTCGCTTCTTTTTATGATCTTTAGAATTTCCTCCATCTCTTTCCAGGAGGTTTCAGGGATAGTCAATGATTGTGCCTTCGTCCAGACAGGCTCAATCAGAATACTTTTACCTCGAGTCTTGGTTAAATCGGCAACAGGAATGTCAGTAGGAGTATTAGCAGGGATTGTAACAACTTTGTTAGTTAGAGTATTGGTGGAGATGATTGTAGGACTGGGAATAGCCTTCGGGGGAGCAACAACAACATGAATGATTACGGGTCCAGAAACTGCTTTTGGGGGAGAAATTTCTGGAGAGAATATCCTTCCGCTTCGGATAATCTTGCTAGTACCTGCAATATTACTGATATCAGAGTTAACTTTCTCAAAACTTGAATCTTCGGCAGCTGGCCAGTCTTACTTGATACCGTGGTAGTAGATATCCCCTCCATAATTCCATGGTATGGTTTTGTATGATGAATACAGGATTGGTCCAGGCATTGTAATTATCAAAGGAGCTGCTTTTGGAACTGATGTAATTCTAACGGGTCTTTTGGTGGAGACCCTGGAAGAATTGGCCGATATGGTAATGATAGACACATCATTAAGAGGAACAGGTGGAACATAAGTCTTTTCAAACAAGATTTCCTTGTTATCTATTAAGCACTGAACGCCTGCTTTCAACAAAGGACTGTTGGTTGGTGAGGACAAACATAAGGTAATCTAGTGCGTCTGCTAGCTAATTTTCTTCTTGCGGGAAATGCTCAAAGGTAATCTTCTCAAAATGTGGGAGCAATGTCAAAACATGTTCTTTGTTTGATAAGGTTAGGGTGTTGGCCATAGTTGAATTTTTCCCCAATACAACTGATTTTTAGGTCAACTGCTCAATTGACTGATCAAAAGTGTGATTCAAAGCTTGAAACTTGACATGAATGATCTTGGGGGTCCATAATGATCCATGAAAGCCATATGGGGTATTGGAAGTTCAAGTGTATTTGTGCAAACTCAAACCTTAGTTTTTGGTCATCAGTGCATAAGGAGGTGTCTTGAGCTGATCAAACCCTAATGCAGTCTTGAGCCCAAGGATATCTTGTGAGCAAAAATATTGATAAGTGAGAGGGTAAATTTTGGGGTACAAGACTATCGTACCTCGGAGAGAACATCAATTGGGGAAACCCCATTCTCTTTAGTCTACGGCAAGGAAGTTGTCCTGCCTGTCGAAGTTCAGATTCCTTCTCTAAGGATTATGAAAGAAGCTGACTTAGGCGAAGACGGATGGATTTAGACTAGGTTGGATCAGTTGAACTTGATCGATGAAAAGAGACTGGTTGTTGTTTGTCATGGTCAAATGTATCAAAAATGAATGATCAAGGCATTTAACAAGAATATCAAAGATCGAGTATACCTGGCTAGCGACTTGGTAATAAAGAGCATTATTCTACCACAAGGAGATCCCAGGGGAAAATGGACTCCCACAAACGAAGGGTAATTTGTGGTTAAGAAAGTATTCTCTGGCGGGGCCATGATGTTAACCACTATGGAAAGTGAATATTTCACGCACCCTATGAACGCGGACATAGTCAAAAAAATACTATGCATCAGAACGACCCGCTAGGTTGACATACCTATGAAAAAATAAGGGCATCACAGCGAACAAAAAGGGTTCGGGAAAAATTAGGGTTATATACAAAATATTATACACCCGACAAGTCAAAAACCCGCAAGGGTGGTTTGGGCAAAAAAGGGTATCCTGGTGGACTGAAAACCCGAAAGGGAAGTCCAGGAAAAAGTTAAGGGTTTAAAGCGTACGACTATGTCCCGTTGGATCATTACAACCAACTTTACTACCAAGGTCAAAGTTCAAATGGTACAAGATCAGTTTAGTTAACTTCTTCCGACAGCAAGGGATGATGTTCGAAGACATATGGGCAATAGAAGAGTTGGAACCCAATAAGATCACTTCCACATAGCTACATATATTTGTTTTCACTTTGTATTATTTTCATTTTACGACGACTTCCTTTTACTAGCATTTTCGTCTCTTTGTACAAAAACGTCTGTTTATAGACAAATTATCAATACAAATATACTTTTAAGTGCAAACTTTTTGTTTTTCTGTTTTGATTGCAAAAATTTCCAATGACTAAAATTGAATGATGTCATACGGTGGGAGAACTGACTCGGGTGTTTTATGTTTTATCGCAAATGTTACGGATAGCAAGAGTCTCCACCGACTTTTCTTTTATCCAATAAAGGAAAGGGTGAAAAGAATAGGAAAGACCTTTCGAGATATTTTCTTGAGTTCTAGGGAGTAGGTTATGAAAAGGGAAGGTGTTAGCACCCTTTTCATCCGTAGTTATCTACGGGCTATTAGTTGCTTGCTAGATCACTTTGAAAAATGCTTTGTTTGAAATGTGTTTGTGGTGGGTTTTTTGAAAGTATTTTGAAAACGCCTTTGTTTTGGAAAAACTTTTTAATGATTCTCGTCTCTATAAGAATGTATACAAAGTGTTGGTTTTGAAAATAGTTCAAAGAGATGTTTGTTTTGAAGATGTTTTGAAAGTATGAGTGTGAAAATGGTTTTGGTTTGTGAGAAAGAAACTACGAGTGTCCTACCTACTCAAAAGGTCTTTGTTCTTTTCCTCCTCCTTTAGATGTTTCTATCTTACCATGGATTGGTAAGAAGCCCCATCATTGGATGTGAAGGGACGGGCGTAGGTCAATCGTATAGGCATAGAAGGCAACTTATGAGACGTTTTTAGCAATTTTTGTAAGGGACTAGATCGTTTACCGAAGGCAGCATCAAGGGACATCGAGGGACTACGATCTTTTTTTATCGAGGGTCTTTGCTAAAACGCCCATATTCGAGGGACACGACTATTTTCTGAGGCAACAAGCGAGGTTACCCTAGAGGTGTACGTGTGAATAGTGTGTTTGATTGCATGAATTTTTGTCTTTGAAATTAGGGTTTTCTAACAGTCGATTTTATCTTTCCATACACACCCTAATTACTAACAATTTATATTAAAGCGGTAAATTGCGGAAATTAAAATCCTAAGCTATTACATCATTAGGGGAGTGGGGGTATAATTTACAAATGGGGATGATGTAGAAACTTAAATATTACAACCTTATTGAATAATAATGAAGACAATGTAAAAATAGTGTAAAATAAAGGAAAAATTGCATTTTGAACTGTTATATGTCGACACATGCTGCTATGCATCGACACATAACTTTCCTTGCTCCTGTAAAACCAAATCAACTCAGTATGATTCGATGCATAAGGGGATGTGTCGAGTCATGCACCTGTTTGTATTGACACATATGCATTTTGTGTCGACTCAGGCACCTTTAATCCTTCTGTTTTGGCACCTGGATAGCAGTATGAGTCGATGATAAGGCTATGTCTCGACTCATACCCTGTTTTATTCACTAGAATTAGTCGACCCAAGTGGGTATGTGTCGGCTCATGCTGCCGTTTTTTTTTTGCCTTAAACATTGTTTTATTGTCTATTTGGGTCAGTTTACAGCATATGATTGATAAACATAAACAACAAGCAAATGGTTAGATCAAAGCGGGAATGATTACTACATTTTTATCTTCAAAAATAAATCCTTAATTATGCATGAAAAAAATGCAAAGTCAAGATGACTTACCTTGGGACTGCACTTGGTGTTTTAAGTCTGAGTACTTCTCCAGTTGTTGTGATGGCTCCAATGAATCTCCAGGAAGTTGTTCCAAAATGTTGAATCACACTAACTCGGTCAAGTTGTACAATATTGTTTTTATGTTTGGAGGGTGAAGATATTGGCACTAAAGGGACTTTTTTTATGTTTGAACAATCTCTATGTGATAAGGTGTTCGGTTTATGGGAGAGTTTGTAAGATGGAATAATAGATTGAGGTTCTGTTTTGAATGAAAGTAGAGCTGGTTTTGTTTGAATGAGCAAAGGTTACAGAGAATGCTATTTTTTCTGTTCAAAAACTCTCTATTCTCTCTCTAAAAGCCAACCCCTTGTTTGTTGTGAAAACAGTCTATTTATAGAGGAGATTTTGTTGGGATTTTGGGAGGGAAACAAATCACAATTTGAACAGTTTGGGTATGCTGCATCATTGCCTTTTAGATGCAGCTTTCTTATGCAAGTTTAATGCAAACATGGGGCTAAGATGATGCAGGCTTGGACTGGGTTGGTAGTAGCATAGCAGGGTTGTTTTTGCAATAGAATAGGAGTGTTGTGGCAGCTTGGTACAAGGTTGTTTCGTAGCAGTACATCAGACTGTTTTTGACATGGTTTTAGGCTGTTTTGTGGGCAATACAGCAGGCTTGGACAACATTTTTTGTAGCATGATACAAAATCTGGTTTGTGGACCAATTTATGTAGATTGTAACAAAGATAAAGCATGTTTGTGGGCAACATAGTGGCAAGGTTTGAGTCAAAGGGGAAGATTTCAAACAAGACCAAACCTAGGATTTGTACTCTTGCAAAAATTCCACTTTGTAATAACTTGAATTATTTGTAACATCTTGAATCATTTGTGACATCTTGAATTATTTTGAATTATAGTGAAAAGATGTCATGAAGCAATGAAATTAACAAGTATAGAAAATACTTAGAAAATTTTCCAAGTCTTGCAAAGTTGGATTTTTGACTCTCTTGATTTTTGATGATCAAATTTCATATTTTGGATGTCTTGATGAAATGTGATTTTTGGGATTAAATTTTGGTCAAAAAGTCAAAGTTCGACTTTTTAGTGCACAGTTGACTTTTTCCACGAGTTGACCAAATTTCATCTATCAATCCATTGATCTCAGGAGATGAATTGAAATATGCGATTAGGTAAAAATGATGCGCTCGGATCCTTGAGATCATGCTTCCAACCAAAAAGTCAGGTATTAGGTCAAAAATCAAAGTCCGGTCATTTTCAGTCAGAACCCTAAATTTGCCCGTTTTGCCCTTTTGATAATTTGAATGATTTTCTTGGAAAATCGTGATCCGAGACTTGAAACTTGACAGAAATAATCCTGAGGGTCCATAATGATCCATGAAAGTCATTTGAAACATTAGAAATCTGTCTGCCTCTGTACAAACTTAAACCCTAATTTGAGGTATTAGTGTTGAAGAGATTGTTTAACCTAGTCGATACTTGCGCAAACTTGAGTAGTTGAAGATCTTTTTAGGAAATATCTTGAGAAATGAAAGGGAAAATTTTGGGGTACAACAGTTGCCCTTGTTCAATCTTCTTAAACCTGAAGAGTTAGACTGGCGGGTCCGCCGTTCTTGACTTGAATGTGGAAGATGATTGAACACTAGAGTGCCTAGAAATTTACAATCAATGATGGCGTGGTTGATTGTGTCCGGAATGGGCTTATAGATTCCATTTGGAGAGGTGACAGAGAGTTTTTCGAGGATGGGCTTATAGATGTCATCCATAAGTGATGAGGAGTCGTCGGGGATGGCTTATAGATTCCATCCATAAGTGATGGGGAGTCGTCAGAGATGGGCTTATAGATGCCATCCAAAGGATTGTTGATGGAGATTGGAAGAAGTATCAGGGTAAATCTTTGGTCGGTTTATACTGAAACAGTAGATATCTTGAAGGAAATGTTTTTCATGTAGATAATCGCCCCGTCCTGTTTCGGGAATTGATCTATAATTAATTTGTTGGTAAACCCGTCTTGTTTTGAGAGTTCATGCCATTGGTGATAAAGATACTCGCCCCATCCTGTTTCGAGAATTGATCTTTATCTAACCAGAGAGAAAGAAAGGTAGTTTCCCCGTCCTGTTTCTGGAGTTAATCTTTAATCTGTTCATGTAGATAATTGTCTTGTCTTGTTTTAGGTATTAATCTACAATCAATTGTTCACAGATATTTGTCATGTGTTGTTTCAGGTATTAATCTGGAACCTGCTTTTCGTTGTTCGTAGAGATAGTTTCCCTGACTTGTTTCAGGAATTAGTCTCTAACCTTAGAGAAGGGGAGATAATTTTCATGTCTTGTTTCGGGAGTTAATCTTCAATCTGGTCATGTAGATAGTTGTCCTGTCTTGTTTCAGGTATTAATCTACAATCAATTGTTCGCAGATAGTTGTCCTGTATCATTTCAGGAATTAATCTGGAACTTGTTGAAAATTGATGGTGATATTTGTTTGTTTATCTTTCATGAAAAGGTAAAGAATTATCCGTATGCAATGTCAAGATGCATGGCATACATTGTGTAATGATGTTCTCAAAATAAATGAGATTATGCTATATGTATTTTGTATACATATGCTATGATGTTTGTAAAGTAATGCATGAATGCAATATATGAACTGGTCGATTGTTCATTGTAGCATCGTTGAAATGAGGGAAAATAAATCTATGACTGTTGTTGAGGATGAAGAATGTGATTCTTCATTATTTGTTTAGAATGTTTCCACTGAGGATTCCTGTTTTGTTGTTTGAGGAGAAATCCACAGGGGGACGTTGATTTTTCTTGAGGGAAAAGAGCTCAAGAGTTTTAGTTATTCGTTGCTCTACTGGGGAGTTATCTCTTGATTAGAGAGAATGGGAGTTAACAACTTATTAGGGATAAAGAAGTTAACTGTTATCTAGTCAGCTTCCAGGCTTTGCAACAACTCACTGGGGATTATGGCAAACTCTACTGAGGAGGAGGAGTTTTGTTAGTGATTTGAAGAAGTTAAATTATTATCTGGTCGGGTCCAGGCTTTGTAGTAACTTGCTTTGAAAGAATGGAGTCAACTGTTATCTGGTCAGGTTCCATGCTTTTCAGTAACCTCTGGTGATATTAATAACTCCGTTGGAGATTGTAGTGACTCTACCGGGGGTTAAGGGGTTTCGTTTGTTGATTTGTAATCGTCTAAAAAGAAAACTCAAGCTGGGGATTTACAGTTTATTGGGGAAATAAACCCCATTGAAGAGAATATTTTGACGACCTGCTGGGGAGATGTTTTCTTTAGGGAGAAATCCACACGGCTCTTTTTTAAAACCAACTCAGATGGGGATGAAGAATGTGATTCTTCATTATTTGTTGGAATTGAATTGTTGGGAGATGGACTTCCGTGGCTAGAGAAATAAAATCTACTGGGGAAATAAAACTTCGTAAACTGCTTGAGGATTTTTATGAAGCCCTGTTGGGGAACCACCATGTTGTGGAATTCTTCAAGATGCTAGGGAGATGATTGGAGACTCTTGATCTATGGGGAATATCAGAATCTCTGTCATCAATAGGTTGTATGCTAAAGATATGGCAGTGACTTTGCAGAATGACGTCTCTGTCTCTGTATCTATTGTGGTATGTATCTGCGGGGATTTGAATATAACTTTTAGATATTGTCCCATTTCTTAAATCCATTAATAATTGTCTTTCTGTTTTTTTATGCGTGTACTTGTAAATAGTGATTATATTCAAATGCATATATTAAAAATAACCACTGGACGTTTTTGCAAAACAAAATAGAAAAAAAATAGTTTATGCACTTTCAAAGAGATAACTTTTGTATTAATCTGAAGAAGTCTTCCTATAGCAGTCATTTTTGTACAATGAGACAAACATCTTAATAAGAAAATGCCTTTGTAAGAATGACAACTATACAAAGAAGTATACAAAGAAAAACAACTATGTGAAATGATCTAATTGGGTTCATATTCTTCCATTTCCTTTATATTTTTGAGCGTCTTGTCACTTTACTGCTTGACCGAAGCTGACTGGATTGATTGGTACCATTTGAATTTGACACTTGATACTAAAGTATGCCTTTGAGGTGATCCAACGGGACATAGTTGTACGCCTTTAATCCCTAAATTTTTCCTAGACCGCCCTTTCGGGTTTTCAGTCCACCGGGATACCCTTTTTTTCCCAAGCCGCCTTTTCAGGTTTTTGACTTGCCGGCTGTACATATTTTTCATATATATATCCCCAAAATTTTCCCGAACCCCTTTTGGTTCGCCGGGATGCCCTTATTTTTGCCTAGGCCAGTCAACCTAGAGGGTCTCTGTTTATGTGTAGTATTTTTTAACTATGTCCGTGTTTACAGGATGCAGAAGGTCGTCACTGTCCATAGTGGTTAATATCATGGCTCCACCAGAAAATATGTTGTTGATCATAAATGGTCCTTCATATGTGGGAGTCCATTTTCCCCTGGGATCACCTTGTGGCAGGATAATGCGCTTGATTACTAGGTTGCCAACTTTATATTCCTGACATCTGACCTTCTTGTTAAAAGGTTTGATCATACGTTTCTGGTACATCTGACCATGACAAAAAGCCGCGAGCCTTTTCTTGTCAATCAGGTTCAATTGGTCAAGTCAAGTCTGAACCCATTCGTCTTCATTCAAACCCGCATCCTTCATGATTCTCAAGGAAGGTGTGATCGGTGGATCTGGAACTGACTGTTTTAAAGCTGGTTCGCGAAATGTCGCGGAAGCAAGAGTCGCCACCGTCTTTTATTTTCTCCAACATGGACAGGACAAAAGCACAACAAAATTCCTCATGAGATTGTCTCTCGGTTTGGGAGGTAGATTATAGAAAGGGAAGGTGTTAGCACCCTTTCTATCCGTGGTTATCCACGGGCTCTTAGATACTTGCTCATTTGTGTTTTCAAAAATGGTTTGTTTGCTTTTCAACTGTGGGTTTAAAAAGTTTCTTTGAAAATTTCAGTTCGACTCTTGTATCAGTCCTCAAGAGTGTTTGAAAAGTTTCTTTCGAAAGCTTTTTGAAAAGGGTCGGTGTGAAAAGTATTTTTGATTTGTTTTGAAATTAGAGCAAGTATCTAGAGTCGTCTACCTACCCTAAGGAATTCGTCTGTGTAAATGTCCTTAAAGTAGTGCCATCCCGCCATTGAGAGGTAGGTAGCACCACCGTTGGAGGTGTTCGGGTCAATTCGAGGGTTCGGGACATGGTGATCACCGGAGCAATAGGAAGACACCTTAGAAGCTACCCTCATGCCATGTTCATGGACATGAGGACTTACTAAAACATCCTCTACTCGACGACCACCTTTCGAGGGGCAAGGCAACAGTGAGGCGTACCCTAGGGGTGGTGTGTGATTTGTGTGTCGTTTTCAGATATGTTTATCTTGTTCATGCATTGGTGATCTACGCATTGCTTTTATTTTGACATTCATTCTTTCATGCGAATTATTAACAGTTAAAAGATGCGAGAATTAAAAGTCCTACGCTATTACAAAGGCGCGGGTCCACATCGCCAAATTAATCCAGGACCCGATTTGAAATAAAATAAAGTGCGAGAAATAAATGTCTAATTAAGCTATTACATGGCTTTGGGAGAATTACATGAATATTCACAAAAAGAAATAAAAATGCGAAGAGAATTAAAGTCGGGAATGCGAGGGCGTTGGACCCTTTTAAAGAAATTGAATTAAAATCATGAAATTAATTAAATTAAATGTGAAAGGAAGTTATTTTTGAGTTTTTTTGTATTTATGGATTTTTAGTAAGAAAATTAAATTGGAATTAAAAAGAAAAGTTAATTAACCCTAATTGTAACTATTTTTAATTTATTAAGAAAATATTTAAGTTTGACCTAATTTTAATTAATTATTTACATGGCAAATTTTATTTACAAAATAATAATAAATAATTAAATAGGGTGAAAAAGAAAAAAAAAGGATAAAAGTATAAAACCCTAATTCTACATTTTTTAGTTTATTACAAAAAATATTAAAATTTAAACCTAGAATTAAGACTAAATTAATTATTAAATTTATTTACAACAAAATGTTAGTGAATTAAATATTAAAAAACATATTTTTTATTTTTATATTTTCTGATTTTTTGGCATTTTTATGTTATGAAATTATTAATTTATGACTTAGAAGGAAATAATTAAATTAAAGCAAATAAAAATAAAATAGGAAAAAAAAGAAAAGAAATACAAACCCTGGGGGGTGTTGACCCCAGTTTGGAGGTGTTTGGCCAGTAATTAGGCCCATTGAATTCCTGGCCTTGTTGACCTTTAGTGATTATGTGTGTATGCATTGACTGAATCATTCCATAGGCTTTGGATCTGGACCATTGGACTGCTGCTATGGGATGTGTGGCAAGCCAAGATATGAGGCTGCATGGTAGGCCTCAGGAAGCAAGCTACACAGAACCACGTTAGGAAGAAAAATATGAAACAAAGTAGGGGGACCTGGGGTTCGAACCCAGGTCCCAAGGCTTACCAATGCTCTCCTCCACCAACTGTACCATTAGCGCGCGTTGTACATAGAATAAAGACTAAATAATATAAAAGAAAATTGGCGTTAGTGACATAGAACCAAAAAAACGCGCGCTTGAATTCAAACTGTCCAATCAAGTCTTGCCACATGATCTTCTTCTTCGTTCGTTCCTGAAATAAAAAGAAGTAGCGGGGGTTTTAAACCCCCCCAAAACACAGTCTTTTCTAAAATAGCGACTAGCCCATGTGGCCATATAAATTAGGCGCGATTAGTGTATTGAATTCGTCCAAGCGTCCTGATTCTAGCCATGGTACTGGGATGTCTTTATTTTACAGTATATGCAAACGCCCAATTTGGAGCTTGAGAAAACCTAAAACATTTTAATGGCAACTTTGCGCACGGGCCATATTAATACAATTAGATAACACCATTAGCTTTAGAATGGTTAGATTAGTATAAATCAGTATAAAAAACACACAGAAAATGCATGGAATTCAAGATGCGATTATGAATATATTTCAGAAAAGTGGGACTCCTATCTACCAATTCTTTGCGCTTGGAGAGTGGAGAACGATTGGGTTCTGTTCAGAGGAGTTCCAGGAAGCTTTTGAGATCTTTTTCACGCCTTGAAACGCCTTCAAACTATGAAAACAGGTTTTGGATTTTTTAAGAAAAAGTGAGTTTTGGTCCTTGAGTTCTAGCGCAACATTCAGGTTGTGAGCATTAGGTTTTGCTTCTGACTTATATGAGGGATGAATTAGGGTAACAATTTGAGCCAAAAGATCCATGTTTTGATGGATCCAATATTTGATTTTAATGGCATATTTCTTCAAATCTTTTCCATGTGTTTTGATGCCAATCATGACCAAATCACCTTGATTCTTTCCATATTGGATAGTGCACAAAATCTTGAAGGTATTCTATGCACAAAAAGATTTGAAAAGCATGAATGAGTATTTTTTTTTCCATATTTTATTTAATTAAATGAATTAATGGTGATTAAAAATTCAAATAAATAATAAAAAATTATGAAATAACTCCCCTTGGGCCAAATGGTCGTGCATAGCCTTTGGATGATGAATCTTGGAAGAAAATGTGGCCCATTAGCAATTTTGAGGCATTTGAAGTAAAGTTGACTTTTCAAAATTCCCAAAAGTTTCCCAACTTCCACAAGGCATATCTTGCTCAATTTTTAAGATTTGATCATGTTCTTGGACATTTTGGAAAGGTCTTGAAGTCCTATAACCAATGCCTTTGGTCCCATGTCATTTTGGTTTACCAATCTCAAGTTATGGTCTTTGACTTAAAGTCCCTTTTTGTTGACTTTTGAAAATGACCTATAATGTTGAAATTGATAACTTTTTGTGAGAGCATCTCTTGGACTTGAAGTGTGAAGAGGAGTTGTAGGAAATGTCTTTCTCTTCAAAATGAGCTTTGTATGGAATTTTTCTGATAAACCATGTGGAAGTTATGCCCTGGTCAAGTTACAGTTGACTTTTTCAACTGTCCAAATATGGAAACTTTTGCATCTTGAGACTTTTTGAGCCATGCTTTGAAAATCATGATCAAGAATTGATCAAATGATGTTTGTGGCTTCAAAATAAGATGTTGACCAAAAATTTGAACTTTTGATTGTCAAATGACCATTTTGCCCCTACAGTTGATTGTAGGGAAATTAGGGTTTTTGACTGTGCAATTTTGTGCTGTAAGTCTTGAAAATTGGTATGAGGATGCTTGACCATGTTTGTAGGCATGTGGGACTTGATTGGACCCTTGGAAACTTTAATTTCTTTGCCAAAACCAAAACCCTAGTTTTTGACTGTTATGAGGCCCTTGAACTGTGCAACCCTTGGGGAGATCTTGAAGCATGTTCTTTGCAATTTTTTGAAGAATATGGGAGGGCAAATTTTGGGGTACAATAGTTGCCCCTATTCAATCTTCTTAAATCTGAGGATGTAGATTGGCTGACGTGCCTTTCGTAATCCGAAGGTGGAAGATTATTGAACACTAGAGTGCCCAGAAATTTGCGCTCACATAGTAGTGTGATGGTGGGAATGGGCTTATAGATGCCATTTGGAGATTGATGGATAGGACGATGGGCTTATAGATGCCATGCTAAGAGATAATGGATGAGCGGATGGGCTTATAGATGCCATCTGGGTGTCGATCGCGTAAGAGATTCCTTAGCGAGAACTTGCGTACCTGCAAAAGAAAATGATTACCTGACCTGTTACAAGAGCTGGTCTTCAAACTCTTTGTATAGATGTGTCCTGACTGGTTACAGGAAGTGAATCCGGAGCTTCAAAAGGTGATGAATGAACCAGGGATGGTTACTACCTCAATGGGACGACGAGAGAACCTTGAATGATTACTACCTCAACAGGAACGCTGAGAGAACCTTGGGGCGATTACTACCTCCACAGTAACGGGGAGAGAATCTGGGGACGATTACTACCTCAACAGGAACACTGAGAGAATCTGGGGACGATTAATACCTCAACAGTAACGCTGAGAGAATCTGGGGACGATTACTACCTCAACAGTAACGCTGAGAGAATCTGGGGACGATTACTACCTCAACAGTAACGCTGAGAGAATCTTGGACGACTTCAACCTCAACAGTAACGCTGAGAGAATCTTGGATGTCTTCAACTGGATAAGAAACAGGGAGATCTTAGGGTCGATCTGACTGAACCAGAGAAGGCCTTTGACTGGATAAGAATCAGGAAAATCTTAGGGTCGATTTAACTGAACCGGTCTAGGTCTTGGAATCTTCAACTGGATAAGAAACAGGGAGATCTTAGGGTCGATCTGACTGAACCAGAGAAGGCCTTTGACTGGATAAGAATCAGGAAAATCTTAGGGTCGATTTAACTGAACCGGTCAAGGTCTTGAAATCTTCAACTGGATAAGAATCAGGGAGATCTTAGGGTCGATCTGACTGAACCAGAGAAGGCCTTTGACTGGATAAGAATCAGGAAAATCTTAGGGTCGATTTAACTGAACCAGACTAAAGTCTTGAAATATAGCTGAGAACTTAACTGGATCTTTCCTGAAAGGTAAAGGTCAGTCATATGCAATGTATGATATGGATCAAACAATGATGTTCTCAATATAAATGAGATTTGTAAGGTATGATGCATATATGCATGCTATAATGATGTATGTGATGTTTATGAATGTATGTTTTTGTCTTAGGAAAATAAATCCTTGACGGGTGCCGGGAAGTCACTCCTGGGCTGATGTTGGAAAATAGATTTTGCCTCCGCTGGGGATGATAGTTGCAAGAATACCGGTAGGAGAAGATAACTCCGTTGGGGAATAAACTTGGCAGATGGATTACTCTGCGGGGAGAAAGATTAATCTAGCGATCTTGCTGGGGAATAACACTCTGTGGGGAGAGAGGAACTGTTGGAAGGTTGATAGACTTCGCTGGGGATACCGTTGTTATGTTGGAAGTGTTGATAGACTTCGCTGGGGATAAGAAGACTTCGCCGAGGACGGTCTTTCCATGGCTTTTGGCTGAGGATAACCCAGTTATATCCTGGTAAGGAAATAACTCTTTGAATAAAGCCGGGAGACGCGTTCGTGCTCTGCGAGGATAAGCTTCCAGAATCTACTGGGGATAAGCTTACTGCTCGGGGAGATGATTCAACTTTCCTGGGGAAATCTGGATTGGACTCTCCTGGGGAAATTTTGAACTGTATGGGGAAGCGACTTCGTTGAATGTTTGATATACCGCCGGGGAACAATCTTTAGACCAAGACTGTCGGGGATGCTTGTTATGAATACATGTATATTGCTGGGGAACATTGAGATCTGCCGGAGGATACCCAACTTCCTTAAGGTTGACTGTAACTTTGCTTGGGGAGAGTGCACTGACTTGCTGACTCACTCCCTGGGGAATTAAGATATCTGGTTATGTTCTTCAGCCGAACCTACCTTGGTACCTTGGTGGACGGAACCATTAGATTGCTTAGACAACTCTTTATTGCCCCTGTTTCTACTGTTACCTGTAATTAATCCTTTGTTTCGTATGCAAATATTCACGAGTTAGTAAATTATTGTCAATGCATATATCACAAATTGAACCTTGGACGTTCTTCGCAAAACAAAACAGAAAAAGAAAACAATTGGCAATTTTAACTGAAAAGTGATTTTTGTATTGATTTTTGAATTTGCCTGTAACTAGGCGTTTTATGTACAAGAGGCTGACGTCCTAGTAAGAGAGCGCCGCCGAACAACAGAATTTATACAAGTTTGTACAAAGGAAAATAAACAGCTGTGTGAAATGGAATGATCCCACTGGGTTTCAACTCTGCTATCGCCTTTATGTCTTTGAGCGTCTCATCACTTGATGATCTTAGTTGAAGATGAAGCTGACTGATCGATGTCGTCTGAACTTGATGTAGATACCGGATTCCGGATGTAAGATGATCCAATGAGACATAGTATTACGCTTTATCCCTAACTTTTGCCTGGACCGCCCTTTCGGGTTTTCAGTCCACCGGGATACCCATTTTTGCCCAAGCCGCCTTTTCAGGTTTTCGACTTGCCGGGTGTACAGATTTTTTCATTTCATCCCTTCATTTTGCCCGAACCCTTTTGGTTCGCCGGGAGCCCTAATTTTTTCCTAGGTATGTCAACCTAGCGGGTCTTTATTACGCGTAGTATCTTTTTACTATGTCTGCATTGGCGGGGTGAGGAAGGTCGTCACCGTCCATGTTGGTTAGAATCATGGCTCCTCCTGAGAACACATGTTTAACCACAAATGGCCCTTCGTACGTAGGGGTCCATTTGCCCCTTGGATCACTCTGAGGAAGGATGATACGCTTGATTACCAGATCCCCAACTCGATATTCTTGTGGTCTGACCTTTTTGTTAAATGCCCTGATCATCCGTTTCTGATACGTCTGACCATGACAGATAGCAGCAAGTCTTTTCTCGTCAATAAGGTTTAGCTGATCAAGTCGTGTCTGGATCCAGTCATCTTCGTTCAGATATGCATCCTTCATTATCCGGAGAGAGGGTATTTGCACTTCAATCGGTAAGACTGCCTCCATACCGAAGACCAAGGAGAAAGGTGTTGCCCCGGTTGACGTTCTGGATGACGTACGGTACCCATGTAGAGCGAACGGTAACATCTCGTGCCAATCTTTATAAGTCACTGTCAGCTTCTGCACGATTTACTTAATGTTTTTATTTGCTGCTTCTACAACCCCATTCATCTTCGGTCTGTAAGGAGAAGAGTTGTGGTGCTGTATCTTAAACTGCTCGCAGAGCTCAGTGATCATCTTGTTATTAAGATTAGTACCGTTGTCTGTAATGATCCTTTCTGGGACGCCGTATCGACAGATCAGGTTATGCCGAATGAACCGTGCCACAACAGTCTTGGTTACCGTAGCGTAGGATGTTGCTTCGACCCACTTCGTGAAGTAATCAATCGCTACCAGGATGAAGCGATGCCCATTGGACGCTGTAGGTTTAATCTCACCGATCATATCTATGCCCCACATTGCATACGGCCAAGGTGCTGTCAAGACATTCAGAGGAACTGGAGGAACATGCACCTTGTCTGCATAAATCTAGCATTTATGGCATGTCCGAGAATGTTGGTAGCAGTCAGCTTCCATTGTGGACCAGAAATACCATGCCCGAAGGATTTTCTTTGCCATAGTGTGTCCACTGGAATGTGTTCTGAAGGTCCCTTTGTGTAGCTCTTCCATGATCCTTTCTGCTTCTGTCTTATCCACGCAACGCAGTAAGGTCGAATCATGGTTTCGCTTATACAGGATGCCATTGCTAAGGAAGAATTTCGCTGCGAATCTTCTCAGAAACTTCTTATCGTTGACAGATGCACCTTCAGGGTACTCCTGAGCTTCCAAGTATCTCTTCACCTCATGGTACCAAGGTTTCTCAGTCACCAACTCAGTTTCAAGATCACAACAGTATGCCGGTTCATCCAGTTTCCAGATGATGATCCGGGGATCCTCATTGTCCCATTTGACCTTGAACATAGAAGACATCGTAGCTAACGCGCCCGCTAACTGATTCTCCTCTCTCGGGAAATGCTCAAAGGTGATCTCTGTGAAGTGGGGGATCAAGGTCAACACACATTCTATGTAAGGAATAAGATTCGGATGTTTCGTATCCCACTCTCCTTTGATCTGATTGATCACGAGAACGAAATCTCCGAAGACACTCAGAAACTTGATCCTTAGGTCGATCGCAGCTTGAAGACCCATGATGCATGCCTCATACTCCGCCATGTTGTTGGTGCAGTTGAAACATAGTCGGGCAGTGAGTGGAGTATGAGTGTCTTGAGGAGATATGATCATAGCGCCGATGCCGTTACCCAAAGCATTGGAGGCTCCGTCAAAGTGCATAGACCATCGGGATCCTTCCTCAGGTCCTTCATCCGGCCCAGGTACTTCACAATCAGTCACTATCATGATGCTCTCGTCTGGAAACTCGAAGTTCATTGACTGATAGTCATCTACTGCCTGATGTGCCAAGTGGTCTGCCAATACACTTCCCTTGATGGCTTTCTGGGTTGTGTACTGAATGTCGTATTCTGTCAAGATCATTTGCCATCTTGCTATTCTCCCAGACAGAGCAGGCTTTTCAAATATGTACTTTATAGGATCCATCTTCGAGATCAACAAGGTAGTGTGAGTCAGCATATACTGTCTCAGCCGGCGAGCAGCCCATACCAAAGCGCAGCAAGTTTTCTCAAGCAGTGAGTATCGGGTCTCACAGTCGGTAAACTTTTTGCTTAGGTAATAAATGGCATGCTCTTTTCGGCCAGACTCGTCATGCTGCCCCAACACACACCCCATTGAGTTGCCGAGTACTGTCAGGTATAATATCAGAGGTCTCCCTTCAACCGGTGGCATAAGAATGGGTGGTTCTTGGAGATACTCTTTGATTCTGTCAAAAGCGGCCTGACATTCATCGTTCCAACGTACTACCTGATCTTTCTTCAGCAGCTTGAAGATTGGTTCACAGGTGGTAGTCAGGTGTGAGATGAATCGAGCAATGTAATTCAGGCGTCCTAGAAAGCCTCTGACCTCTTTCTCTGTCTTAGGAACTGGCATCTCTTGAATGGCTTTAACCTTGGCAGGGTCCACTTGAATACCCTTATCACTTATAACGAAGCCTAGCAACTTTCCAGATCTTACCCCGAAGGTGCACTTGTTCGGGTTCAACCTCAGCTTGTACAACTTCAGACGGTCAAACAATTTCTGCAGATGATCCAGGTGTTCTTCCTCAGTCTGGGACCTTGCGATCATGTCGTCAATATACACTTCTATCTCATGATGGATCATGTCATGAAATAAAGCAACCATGGCACGTTGGTAGGTTGCCCCAGCATTTTTCAGTCCAAAAGGCATGACCTTGTAGCAGAAGGTGCCCCACTGAGTAACAAAGGTAGTTTTTTCCATGTCTTCAGGTGCCATCTTAATCTGATTGTAACTTGAAAAACCATCCATGAAAGAGAACACCTTATGTTGAGCAGTATTGTCAACAAGGACATCAATGTGAGGTAGAGGGAAGTCATCTTTGGGGCTGGCCTTATTCAGATCCCTGTAGTCAACACACATTCTGACCTTACCGTCTTTCTTCGGCACCGGCACCACGTTAGCAACCCACTGAGGATAAGAAGTTACTGCAAGAAACCCGGCATCAAACTGTTTCATAACCTCGGCTTTGATCTTCTCAGACATCTCTGGACGCATACGGCGGACCTTTTGCTTAACCGGAGGGCAGTCTTCCTTGGTAGGCAAGTGATGGACCACAATGTCGGTATCCAACCCAGGCATGTCTTCGTAGGACCAGGAAAATATCTCCATATAGTCATGTAGCATCTGAGTCAACCGTTGCTTCATGCTGAGCTCTAGGTTGGCACCAATCTTGACTTCCTTACGGTCGGTCTCAGTACCCAAATTTATCGTTTACACCGGCTCTTCATGTGGTTGAATTGCCCTCTCTTCCTGGAGTAACAGTCTTGCAAGCTCACCAGGAACTTCGCAATCATCTTCACCTTCGTCTTCGACTAAGTTGATCGGATTTTCGAAGTCATAACTGGCAGTAGCAGAGTCGTTACCAGTGAGATCCAGAGTGGATTGAAACCTGTATGAGTGAGTGTGTGTAAATACAGCTGTTTTGCAATATGTAAAGAAAGGAAAGGAAGAAAAGGAGCATAAGATTTGAAACGCGAGAAAACGTCCAAGATCTTTATTCATGATATATGAAATGACAATTTAATATACCCTCACAAATGAAGCCAACGGCGCCTCGGGTAAGACACCGGGCCATAGAGTTTCAAATCATTGTTTATTACAAATAACAAAACATAGGAGTTTATTACTGCGTAACAAAAGTAACAGGAGTATGATCTTTAGCAGTCCAATTGGTCAATCCGCCATCAGTCGTCGGGTAGATCCAGCTATTGAACTCTGACTCTTCCACTTCATCTTCATCCCCAACAGCATTCACTCCTGGATTGGTAATGAGCACAGGAGGTCTTCTGGTCTTTGCCTTGCGCACATCCTTCTGACCCTCTGCAGTAAAACCCAGTCCAAATTTGTCAGTTTTTTGTGTAAAGTCAGGGAGCCTGCCCCAGTTAGCACATTCACCTTTCTTGATCACAGCCCGGGCATCCTTCAAGGAAGCCATCTTCAAAGGAACATCCTCTTCGACCACCGTTTCTGCTGCTACCAATGTTGGAGGTACCTCTTCGAAATGCTGAAAGGGGGTTTCAATAAAATCCCCGTCCATCTCAATATACCTGAAGGAATTCAAATGGCTCACCATATACTCCTCCTCTCCCTGCACAGTGACAATCTTCCCTCTGACGGGGTACTTGAGTTTCTGGTGCAAGGTAGAGGTCACTGCCCCAACTTTGTGGATCCAAGGTCGACCCAGTAGACAAGAATACGATGGGCGGATATCCATCACATAGAAAGTAGAGCCGAATACTTGAGAACCCACACGAATAGGAATGTCTACCTCTCCATGAACCATCCTCTTAGAATCGTCAAAGGCTCTGACGATGATGTTGCTAGGTTTCAGCTCCAGGCCCTCACAATCCAAACGGTCTAAAGCCTTCTTTGGTAGCACATTTAGGGAAGAACCAGTGTCCACCAACACGTGCGCAAGGGTAGTGCCCCTGCATTCAATAGAGACATGCAGGGCGTCATTGTGGTCCTTTCCCTTAGCAGTAAGGTCAGCATATGAGAAACCCAAACCATTGTCTACTGTCAGATTTGCTACGCAATCAGTAAACTGGACTGCAGATGTCTCCTGTGGCACATGGGCCGTCTTGAGAAATGAAATCAAGGCCTTAGCATGGGCCTCTGAGCATAGTAGCAAAGAGAGCATGGAGATCTTGGAGGGTGTATGCCCTAGCTGCTCAACAACATTAAAGTCACTCTTCTTGATTATTTTCAGAATTTCCTCCATCTCTTGTTGGGAGGCCTCAACATTCACAGATTTTGGTGCCTCCATCCGGGCAGGCTCATCTTCAATCCCTTTACCCTGAGCATTAGATGACTCGGCAGCAGGGGAAACAACTTGATCAGAACTGGGAACAGGTATACTTGCAGGTGTTATAGTGAGGGGTCTTTGAATAGTTGGTGGTGCAATGTCAGGCGAGAAGAGCCTGCCACTGCGGGTTACTTTGGCTGGACCAGTGATGTTGCTGATGCTGGTGCCAGTGTTGAATTCTTGCTTAATTCCATGTACATACACGTCTGCCCCATAATGCCAGGGGACAGCCTTATCAGATTCATAGGGGAGAGGCCCCGGAACAGTAATAACAACGGGTGCGACAATCATGATTTTCAACGGCTTCCTCGGGAGAGCCTTGATCGGATTATTAAAGATTATAACAACAGAAACTTCTTCCACCGGAACAAACTGAACAGCAGTCCTCTTGAACAGAATCTCTTTGCTGTCCATCAGGCTTTGGATGCCTAACTTTAGCAAAGGACAACCAGAAAGGGAAACAGCACAGAAAAGGCAACCTTCACTACAACCCGGAAATAAACCGGCCAGCAGTAGGTTCCTCTTAACAGTCATCAAGGGAGTAGCTACATCATTCACAGAAACGACGTATACATCTTCATCAACGGCATTCACTCCATGCTGGGGCATAGGAGCAGTCACCACATTTGGCCTCTCAGGCGCTTCAAACTGTATCTCTTTTGCGTCAATAAGGTCTTGCACCTTATTCCTTAAGGCCCAACAGTCATCAGTGGAATGCCCCGGGCTATCAGAGTGATAAGCACAGCGAGCATTTGGATTGTACTTGGGAGAAGCCGTATTCACAACCTTCGGGGCCTCTCTAACAGTCACCAAATTGGTGGATAGCAACTGCGGCAAGATCTGCGATAGGGTCATACTCAAACGGGTAAACTCTCTTCTGGGTCTTTCAGCCCTTTGTGGATTAGTTTGCCGAGGAGCGGCAGTAGGCTTAGCAATCATCACCGCGTTAACAGATTGGCGGCGCTCAGGTTTCTCCTGTCTTCTGGACCCATATACAGCACTGGCCTCCTTCTTAAAGGGCTTCTTCTCAGAGCTTGCGGATGCACCTTTATGAATTTTGTCGGACTTCATTCCAGCCTCTATTCTCTCCCCAGTCAGAATAAGATCAGTGAACCCTGCAGATGAGTTACCGATAAGATGGTTGAAAAATGGCCCAGATAGGGTCCCCAAGAACATGTCTACCAACTCCCGGTCAGTTAACGGAGGCTGCACCCTGCCAGCCAGATCCCTCCACTTCTGTGCATACTCTTTGAAACCTTCGCTTGAACCTAGCGACATACCCTGGAGTTGGGTACGTGTAGGGGCAAGGTCGGCATTATATTGATACTGCTTATAAAAAGCATTAGCCAACTCCTCCTAGTTACGAACCTTGGTCCCATCCAGCTGATAGAACCATTCGAGATGATTCCCTGAAAGACTTTCCTGGAAGAAGTGGATCCACAAGTTCTTGTCCACTGAGTACGGTTGAATCTTCCGCACATAAGATCTGAGATGTAGTTTGGGACAAGACGCCCCGTCATACTTGGTAAAAGATGGTGCCTTAAACTTATGAGGAATGATCACACCAGTAGACAAACCCAAGTCTCTGAAATCCAGCCCAGGCACTTGTTGGATCTCCATTGCATTCAGTCTGTCTTCCAACTGCTTATACCGGTCTTCAGCGGGAGGATACTGTTCCTCATCAAAGTCAGTCTCGTTGTCAGAGACTACCGGACTAGGACCTTTTCCCCCTTGGGGACTGCTCTTGCCTACTGAAGAATCAGACTCTTCATTCTGCAGAGTGTTGCCAAACCTTCGGCCCGAGTTGAAAAGAACAGTTCTCTTCTTCTTCTTCTTCTTCTTCTTCTCCTTCTTCAGGAGTAAAGCCTTCAGCTCTTCTTGGCCTTGAGCCAAACCCATGATCAGTTCTTGAAATTGCGCGTTCTGCGCCTGAAGAGCCTTGATAGACATCTCGGTTGATGATGAGTCAGGGTTCATGATGCTGAAATAAACAGCGAAGAACAGTAAGCAACCTGAAAAGAAGAAAACCTTCTATGCACATGATGAATGATATGTGTTTATGCAATGCATTCAAGGGTTCGAAAGTTCAAATTTGTTGTAGACAAAAAGGAACACACGTTATCATTAAGGAAATAATTGTTCAGTACATCAAAGCCTCATGGGCACATATTACAAAGCAAATCAATCCCAAAAGACACTACGCATCCTCTTTGGAGCTATGTAGGTGTTGAGATTCCTCTCCTCGTGCAATAGGCGGGTGAGCTCCAAGACCTTCTTTTCACTAGCATGTAGGCTGGTCTCAAGAGAATTCTGTTCTTCCTTAAGCTGGATCCAGCTCTTCTGTATCTCTTCCCAGGACGTGGGCATGTCAGGATGTTGAATAGTGTAGGACACTTCTCCTTCCAAGACTGGCTCTTTGATCACAGGGAGCACATGAGGATATGGCATTACTAACTTCTGGGAGCGGGCGCGTACCCACTTGAGATAAGGTTCCAATGGGATGGAATTCCTGTGCCCCAGTGTCTTGTTGTCTATCCTACTTGGCATCCTCCAAGCTCTGATAAATCTCTGGCGAAGTCCTTGTGCATCGTTGTCGAAGTCAAAAACTATGTCAGGAATTAACATGTCATGAGGGCCATCCCTCCGAGCATAACCAAACTGTCTCCAAGCCAGGCATGGGTTGTAAGTAATACCTCCTCTGATTCCAAGTAAAGGAACATTAGGGTACTCCCCGCAATGATCAATGATAGTGACATCCTCTCTGGACCGAGGGCACCAATGTATATCTGCATGTGTAAGAGTCATCAACCGTTGTGACCATCTCAAACCCCGCTCGTTCTTCAAAACTGATTGTGGAAGGTGCGAAGTAAACCACCTTCCCAGGAGAGGAGTGCAACACATAAGGACACCTCTTTTTCTCATGGTTCGAGTGTAACATGAGTGAAGGATGTCCCCCAGCAACGTAGGTATAGGATTCCTGGACATGAAGATCTGGACAGCACTGATATCTATAAGCTGATCTGGGTTAGGGAACAACACCAAACCATAGACAAGGAGGGCCACAACTTCTTCAAAAGCTTGTAAGTCAAGGGAGTTCCAACATTCATGGGCCTTTTCAAACAGAAACCTGGCTAAGAACCCTTTGATACCACTTCTAACTTCCCAATGTCCCTTAAGGTCAGATGATTGTAGATGTAAGGCTTTAGAAATCTCTTCAAGCTTGGGTTCCTTTTCCGTACCGTTGTAGGGTAGTTGATCAAGGATAGGGATCTTCAGAAGCCGGGAGAACTCCTCCAATGTAGGTACCAGCTGATAATCCAGGAAAGTGAAACAGTGATGCAGAGGGTCAAAGAACTGGAACAGGACCTTTATCATATCTTCCTCAATGTTGGTATTGACCAAGCTGATGAGTCTTCCATGTCTTTCACTGAATGAAGAGCTCTCGGGAATCCTGGATATAAGCTCCTTAAGCTGAGAAGGGATCCTTACAAGGCTGATTTGAATTGTCTTTCTGCGAACAGTTTCCATGTCCTACAAAACAAGAACAAAGATGAAGATTCGAACCCCTGAAATGGTTAGCCAATGCATATGATGCTGGATGATGTCATGATGCTATGATTAAACACACCACAGATATTTACAAAGGCAAACATGTAAGGCACACAAGTCACACAAGACAAGCCCTTAGAGTTTAGGCCAGCATGGGGTCTGGGTATTACCCTCTTAAAGTTGGTGGGCTCAACCTGTCCTATTAGAAGTAACCGGGTTCTAAGGGTCCCAATATCACTGGATTGCTTTCATTGTTCATCGTTTCGATTTAGCCACTGAACTGGCGACCGAAATATTCCAGGAAAGCAACCCTCAATTGAGTGTAGTATCGAGTATCAACCAACCTCGGACTGCACCAAAGTCAGTTATCTCACTACCCTAAAGAGGCCAAGATGGATCAATTAAGGTTCCTAAGGTCAGTTGATGCTTCACGACACCACGCGGAGGCCCCGTACTCTCCTTGACTGAACTCAAGGGTTACCGATACACACCAAAGTGCCACATCAACGTAGCAGACTGTTTCAACCATGTCGGTATACCCCACACAATTCCCTCACATCCTTGTTGCTACTTTCTAAGAAGGTATCCCCAGATCCGGGTTAGGATCTATAGAACTCCCAAGACAGTCCCACAATTTAAAGCAAACAAGTCAAAGCAATTGAAAACACAGTGATCTTAGTCCTAAGGTACACCTCACTTTAAGAGTATTCCCCAGCAGAGTCGCCAGTTCTGTGATCGGTGGATCTGGAACTGACTGTTTTAAAGCTGGTTCGCGAAATGTCGCGGAAGCAAGAGTCGCCACCGTCTTTTATTTTCTCCAACATGGACAGGACAAAAGCACAGCAAAATTCCTTATGAGATTGTCTCTCGGTTCGGGAGGTAGATTATAGAAAGGGAAGGTGTTAGCACCCTTTCTATCCGTGGTTATCCACGGGCTCTTAGATACTTGCTCATTTGTGTTTTCAAAAATGGTTTGTTTTCTTTTCAACTGTGGGTTTAAAAAGTTTCTTTGAAAATTTCAGTTCGACTCTTGTATCAGTCCTCAAGAGTGTTTGAAAAGTTGCTTTCGAAAGCTTTTTGAAAAGGGTCGGTGTGAAAAGTATTTTTGATTTGTTTTGAAATTAGAGCAAGTATCTAGAGTCGTCTACCTACCCTAAGGAATTCGTCTGTGTAAATGTCCTTAAAGTAGTGCCATCCCGCCATTGAGAGGTAGGTAGCACCACCGTTGGAGGTGTTCGGGTCAATTCGAGGGTTCGGGACATGGTGATCACCGGAGCAATAGGAAGACACCTTAGAAGCTACCCTCATGCCATGTTCATGGACATGAGGACTTACTAAAACATCCTCTACTCGACGACCACCTTTCGAGGGGCAAGGCAACAGTGAGGCGTACCCTAGGGGTGGTGTGTGATTTGTGTGTCGTTTTCAGATATGTTTATCTTGTTCATGCATTGGTGATCTACGCATTGCTTTTATTTTGACATTCATTCTTTCATGAGAATTATTAACAGTTAAAAGATGCAAGAATTAAAAGTCCTACGCTATTACAAAGGCGCGGGTCCATATCGCCAAATTAATCCAGGACCCGATTTGAAATAAAATAAAGTGCGAGAAATAAATGTCTAATTAAGCTATTACATGGCTTTGGGAGAATTACATGAATATTCACAAAAAGAAATAAAAATGCGAAGAGAATTAAAGTCGGGAATGCGAGGGCGTTGGACCCTTTTAAAGAAATTGAATTAAAATCACGAAATTAATTAAATTAAATGTGAAAGGAAGTTATTTTTGAGTTTTTTGTATTTATGGATTTTTAGTAAGAAAATTAAATTGGAATTAAAAAGAAAATTTAATTAACCCTAATTCTAACTATTTTTAATTTATTAAGAAAATATTTAAGTTTGACCTAATTTTAATTAATTATTTACATGGCAAATTTTATTTACAAAATAATAATAAATGATTAAATAGGGTGAAAAAGAAAAAAAAAGGATAAAAGTATAAAACCCTAATTCTACATTTTTTAGTTTATTACAAAAAATATTAAAATTTAAACCTAGAATTAAGACTAAATTAATTATTAAATTTATTTACAACAAAATGTTAGTGAATTAAATATTAAAAAACATATTTTTTATTTTTATATTTTCTGATTTTTTGGCATTTTTATGTTATGAAAATATTAATTTATGACTTAGAAGGAAATAATTAAATTAAAGCAAATAAAAATAAAATAGGAAAAAAAGAAAAGAAATACAAACCCTGGGGGGTGTTGACCCCAGTTTGGAGGTGTTTGGCCAGTAATTAGGCCCATTGAATTCCTGGCCTTG
The DNA here is from genome assembly GCA_948472305.1 of Vicia faba. Classification (NCBI taxonomy): domain Eukaryota; kingdom Viridiplantae; phylum Streptophyta; class Magnoliopsida; order Fabales; family Fabaceae; genus Vicia; species Vicia faba. The sequence continues at coordinate 213,444,995 of OX451735.1, read as the reverse complement.
TTGACCTTTAGTGATTATGTGTGTATGCATTGACTGAATCATTCCATAGGCTTTGGATCTGGACCATTGGACTGCTGCTATGGGACGTGTGGCAAGCCAAGATATGAGGCTGCATGGTAGGCCTCAGGAAGCAAGCTACACAGAACCACGTTAGGAAGAAAAATATGAAACAAAGTAGGGGGACCTGGGGTTCGAACCCAGGTCCCAAGGCTTACCAATGCTCTCCTCAACCAACTGTACCATTAGCGCGCGTTGTACATAGAATAAAGACTAAATAATATAAAAGAAAATTGGCGTTAGTGACATAGAACCAAAAAAATGCGCGCTAGAATTCAAACTGTCCAATCAAGTCTTGCCACATGATCTTCTTCTTCGTTCGTTCCTGAAATAAAAAGAAGTAGCGGGGGTTTCAAACCCCCCCAAAACACAATCTTTTCTAAAATAGCGACTAGCCCATGTGGCCATATAAATTTGGCGCGATCAGTGTATTGAATTCGTCCAAGCGTCCTGATTCTAGCCATGGTACTGGGATGTCTTGATTTTACAGTATATGCAAACGCCCAATTTGGAGCTTGAGAAAACCTAAAACATTTTAATGGCAACTTTGCGCACGGGCCATATTAATACAATTAGATAACACCATTAGCTTTAGAATGGTTAGATTAGTATAAATCAGTATCAAAAACACACAGAAAATGCATGGAATTCAAGATGCGATTATGAATATATTTCAGAAAAGTGGGACTCCTATCTACCAATTCTTTGCGCTTGGAGAGTGGAGAACGATTGGGTTCTGTTCAGAGGAGTTCCAGGAAGCTTTTGAGATCTTTTTCATGCCTTGAAACGCCTTCAAACTATGAAAACAGGTTTTGGATTTTTTTAGAAAAAGTGAGTTTTGGTCCTTGAGTTCTAGCGCAGCATTCAGGTTGTGAGCATTAGGTTTTTCTTCTGACTTATATGAGGGATGAATTAGGGTAATAATTTGAGCCAAAAGATCCATGTTTTGATGGATCCAATATTTGATTTTAATGGCATATTTCTTCAAATCTTTTCCATGTGTTTTGATGCCAATCATGACCAAATCACCTTGATTCTTTCCATATTGGATAGTGCACGAAATCTTGAAGGTATTCTATGCACAAAAAGATTTGAAAAGCATGAATGAGTATTTTTTTCATATTTTATTTAATTAAATGAATTAATGGTGATTAAAAATTCAAATAAATAATAAAAAATGATGAAATAACTCCCCTTGGGCCAAATGGTCGTGCATAGCCTTTGGATGATGAATCTTGGAAGAAAATGTGGCCCATTAGCAATTTTGAGGCATTTGAAGTAAAGTTGACTTTTCAAAATTCCCAAAAGTTTCCCAACTTCCACAAGGCATATCTTGCTCAATTTTTAAGATTTGATCATGTTCTTGGACATTTTGGAAAGGTCTTGAAGTCCTATAACCAATGCCTTTGGTCCCATGTCATTTTGGTTTACCAATCTCAAGTTATGGTTTTTGACTTAAAGTCCCTTTTTGTTGACTTTTGAAAATGACCTATAATGTTGAAATTGATAACTTTTTGTGAGAGCATCTCTTGGACTTGAAGTGTGAAGAGGAGTTGTAGGAAATGTCGTTCTCTTCAAAATGAGCTTTGGATGGAATTTTTCTGATAAACCATGTGGAAGTTATGCCCTGGTTAAGTTACAGTTGACTTTTTCAACTGTCCAAATATGGAAACTTTTGCATCTTGAGACTTTTTGAGCCATGCTTTGAAAATCATGATCAAGAATTGATCAAATGATGTTTGTGGCTTCAAAATAATATGTTGACCAAAAATTTGAACTTTTGACTGTCAAATGACCATTTTGCCCCTGCAGTTGATTGTAGGGCAATTAGGGTTTTTGACTGTGCAATTTTGTGCTGTAAGTCTTGAAACTTGGTATGAGGATGCTTGACCATGTTTGTAGGCATGTGGGACTTGATTGGACCCTTGGAAACTTTAATTTCTTTGCCAAAACCAAATCCCTAGTTTTTGACTGTTAGGAGGCCCTTGAACTGTGCAACCCTTGGGGAGATCTTGAAGCATGTTCTTTGCAATTTTTTGAAGAATATGGGAGGGCAAATTTTGGGGTACAACAGAAGGGATCTGGACTTCGATGGGTAGGACAACTTCCATACCGTATACCAGAGAGAAAGGAGTTGCCCCTGTTGATGTGCGTACTAAGGTACAATAACCATGAAGAGTGAATAGTAACATCTTGTGCCAGTCTTTGTATGTCACCATCATCTTTTGTATGATCTTATTGATGTTTTTATTGGCGGCCTTTACAATGCCATTCATCCTTTGTCGGTAAGGGGAAGAGTTATGATGCTGAATCTTGAATTGTATGCAGAGCTCGGTGATCATAGTATTATTGATATTGGTACCATTATCTGTAATGATTCTTTCTGGAATACCATACCAACAGATAAGCTTATGTCTGATGAACCGGGCCACGACGTTCTTGGTAACAGAAGCAAATGAAGCTTCCTCGACCCACTTTTTGAAATAATCAATGGCAACCAGAATGAAGCGGTGCCCATTAGAAGCGGTAGTTCTAATCTATCTGATCATATCAATCCCCTACATTGCGAAAGGCCAAGGAGCAGTCAATACATTCAAGGGAACCAGAGCCACATGTATTTTATCGGCATAAATCTGGCACTTGTGAAAAGTTGGGGAATGCTGATAACAGTCTACGTCCATAGTGGACCAGTAGTACCCTGCCCTCAAAATCTTCTTAGCCATTGTGTGCCTACTAGAATGGGTGCCAAAGGTACCTTCATGCATATCTGCCATAATCTTCTCTGCTTCACTCTTGCCTACACACCGAAGCAAAGTAGAATTGTGGTTTCGCTTGTAGAGGGTTCCGTTAATAAGGAAAAACTTGGCAGAGAACCTTCTTAGGAACTTCGTATCATTAACGGAAGCTCCCTCAGGATACTCTTGGGCTTCGAGGTATCTTTTCACTTTGTGGAACCAGGGTTTGTCCACTACTTCTTCAGTATCAAGCTCATAACAGTATGTTGGTTCGTCCAATATCTCAATAATGATCTGAGGAGCTTCATTATACCATCTCACTTTAAACATGGATGAAATAGTAGCTAGTGCGTCCGCTAATTGATTTTCTTCTCGTGGAAAATGCTCAAAGGTAACTTCTTCAAAGTGTGGAATCAGTGTCAGCACATGCTCTCGGTAAGGGATGCGATTAGGATGCTTCGTGTCTCATTCTCATTTGATTTGACTGATTACCAGGACCGAGTCTCCAAATACACTCAGGAATTTGATTCTCAAGTCGTTAGCAGCTTTGAGACCCATAATGCATGCTTCATATTCAGCCATATTGTTGGTACAGTTGAAACATTGTCTAACAGTGAATGGAGTATGACAGCCTTCGGGAGATATGATCACAACACCGATTCCATTGCCAAGTGCGTTGGAAGCTCCATCAAAAAACATAGTCCATTGGAAACATTTCTCAGGTCCTTCATACGGTCCAGGTTCTTCATAATCAGTCACTAACATGATGTTCTCGTCCGAGAATTCAAAATTCATGGATTGATAGTCATCCACAGCCTGATGTTCCAAATGATCAGCTAGTACACTTCCTTTTATTGCTTTTTGGGTAGTGTATTAAATGTCGTATTCGGTCAGGACCATTTGCCATCTTGCTATTCTTCCAGAGAGAGCGGGCTTCTCGAATATGTATTTGATAGGATCCATTTTAGATATCAATAAACTGGTGTGGGTCAACATATATTAACTTAGTCGGCGAGCATCCCATGCCAAAGCGCAGCAAGTTTTCTTGAGTAGTGAGTATCTTGTTTCATAGTCGGTAAACTTTTTGCTAAGGTAGTATATTGCATGTTATTTTTCGACCAGACTCGTCATATTTCCCCACCACACACCCCATTGAATTTTCTAATACTGTTAAGTACATGATCAGAGGTCTTTCTTCAACTGGTGGGATCAAAATTGGAGGTTCTTGAAGATACTCGTTGATTCTGTCAAAGGAAGTATGGCAGTCGTCATTCCATTTCACTACTTGATCTTTCTTTAGTAATTTGAAGATTGGCTCACAAGTAGCAGTTAAGTGGGAAATGAATCTGACAATGTAGTTTAGACGTCCCAAGAATCCCCTAACCTTCTTTTTGGTGTAGGGAGTTGGCATATCTTGAATAGCTTTAACCTTCCAAGGATCTACTTCGATACCTTTTCCGCTGACAACGAAACCTAAGAGCTTACCAGATCTTACTCCAAAGATGCACTTGTTATGATTCAGTCTTAACTTGTACTTCCTTAGTCTTTCAAATAGTTTCTGCAAGTGATCCAAATGCTCCTTTTTAGTCTGAGACCTGGCTATCATGTTGTCGATGTAGACCTCTATCTCGTGATGGATCATATCGTGAAATAAGGCTACCATAGCACACTGATAGGTTACCCAGCATTCTTCAACCCAAATGGCATAACTTTGTAGCAGAATATGCCCCACTGCATGACGAAAGTCGTTTTCTCCATATCTTCAGGTGGCACTTTAATCTGATTATACGCGGAGAAACCGTCCATGAAGGAGAATATCTTATGTTGTGCAGTATTGTCAACCAGAACATCAATATGGGAAGCAGAAAGTCATCCTTAGGGCTCTCCCTATTCAAATATTTGTAATCCGCACACAAATGCACCTTGTCGTCCTTTTTAGGTACCAGTACCACGTTTGCAACCCATTGTGGATAAGAAGTAACAGCTAAGAATGCGGTGTTAAACAGTTTCATAACTTCAGCCTTGATCATTTCTGACATCTTAGGATGCATACAATGAACCTTTTGCTTCACTGGAGGATAGTCTTCTTTCGTTGGTAGACAATGAACCACAATATCAGTGTCCATCCCCGGCATGTCTTCGTATGACCGGGCAAAGATTTCAGTGTAGTCATGTAACATCTGGATTAATCGCTCTTTGACGCTATGCTTCAAGTTGGCACCTATCTCGTCTTCCTTCTTATCCTCTTCAGTACCCAAGTTTACTGTCTCAACTGGCTCTTCATGAGGCTGTATTGCTCTTTCCTTATGTTGTAAAAATGTAGCAAGTTCTCCCGGTACTTCATAATCTTTCTCACCTTCGTCTTCAGCTTGGTAGATCGGATTTTCAAAGTCATAACTAGCAATAGTAGAACCGTTATCAATGGGATCCAAAGTGGATCTGGATCTGCAGTTTGATATGTGGGTGTGTGTAAGAGAGCATAGCTATTTTGATAGAGTAAAAGAAGAAAAGAAAGACAAAGAACGCAAAATTTGTATGCAAAACTTCCAATTATTTATTTATGATATATGAAAGTGAAATGATAACCCTCACAAATAAACCATTGTGCCTCGGGTAAGAGACAAGGCTTTAGAGTTTAAATTGTTCAAATATTACATATCCCAAAAAAACAAAAAGACAGTTACTCATGGATGAAAGTAATGGGAACAAAGTCTCTAGCCGTCCAACTATTGAGTCCGCCGTTGGTAGAAGGGAAGATCAAATTGTCCAAGTCACAGTCACTATCAGCGTCTTCTACAACATTAACTCCATTGTTGCTGATGTGTAGTGGTGGTCCTCCAACGCGAGCACGACGAATGGCTTTTTGAGCTCTTGAAGTGAAACCTAAACTAAATTTGTCAGACTTATAGGGGATGTCAGGTAGTTAGCCCAAAATAGTGCACCCACCTTCTTCAATTACAGCCCTAGCATCTTTTAGAGAAGCCATCTTCAGTGGAGGTCTAGTAATCTATGGAACAGCAGTGGCAGCTTTGGTAACAACAGTTATCTAAGGAACCTCTTCAAAATTCTGGAAAGTTGTCTCGATGAACTCGCCGTACATCTCGACATATCGTAAAGAGTTCAGATGGATCACCATATACTCTTCTTCGCCATGGACTGTAACAATCTTTTTATTAACCAGATACTTTAACATCCGATGCAAGGTGTAAGTGACAGCGCCGACTCCATGAATCCGAGGGCGTCCCAAAAAACAAGAGTAAGACGGGAGAATGTCCATCACATAGAAAGTGGATCCAAAAGTTTGGGAACCGACTTTAAAAAGGAATGTCCACCCCCTCCCCCCGTGTACCATTCTCTTAGAACCGTCAAAATCCCTCACCACAATATTACAGGCCTTTAAAGTAAGTCCTTCACAGTCCAATCTGTCTAAATCACCCTTGGGTAAAACATTTAGAGACGAACCTGTATCAACTAGAACATGAGCCAGGGTAGTGCCCCTGCACTCAATATAGAAATGCAGGGAATCATTATGCTTTCTTCCTTTAGACATCAAATCAGCATTGGAGAAACCAAGTCCATTGTCAGCAGTCAAACTAGCAATATGGTTCTCGAATTGGTCGACAAAAGTCTCTTGCGGCATATGATCCGACTTTAAGAACATCACCAAAGCTTTAGCATGGGCTTCAGAGCATAATAACAAGGCCAACATTGAAATTTTTGAGGGTGTCTTCCCCAATTATTCCACAACATTATAGTCACTCTTCGTATGATTTTCAAAATTTCCTCCATTTTCCGTTTGGAGGCTTCAATAATAACTTCTTTAGGTGTCTCTGTCCGGGCAGACTCAACTAATACTTCTTTGACCCGAGCCTCAGCTGACTCAGTAGCAGGAATAACAACAGGAGCAACAGGTATTTTAGTAGGAATAACCAAAGGAATGGCAACAGTCTTTGGACAGATTTTAGGAGAGAAAACCCTCCAGCTTCTGGTAATTTTACTGGTCCCAACAATGTTGTCGATGTTAGGATCAATATCTTCAGTAACTTCATTCTTAATGTCCAGGAGGTCCTGCTTGACGCCATGATAATAAATGTTATCTCCATAATGTAGCGATAGAAATGTTTAAGACTAAGCCATTAGATTGACTAAACTTATACTGATCAAAATTAAAATCATCACCGCGCTTTATTATTTCCTAAGGAATGGGAAAAGAGCGAGTAACCCAAAAAGAGGGGGAGATATTCAAGGTAGAGGGGTTGGTTATGCAAATGGAAGGTATTAACACCGTAAACATCTACGGTACTCCGCAGGAACCTCTTTGTAAAATCTGTATATTTTGGCTATAAAATGTTGTATAAAAATAGATAGTGGAGGTGAGAAAAGAAATATTTTTTTTATGATTTTTGCACCCACCGCGGTTGCGAACCTTTAGTGCCTACGTACCACCTTTCGTGCAATAGGGGATCAGGGTACACGTAGTTCACCTTTTAAAAATTAAAAAAAAAACACAAGTGTGTTGGTTGATTTTATGAGATAAGACATCATCGTCATTGTTCGTGTGGAAAACATACTTACTACCCACAATTATGAGAAAGGAGAATTTGCATCATCTCAAAGTGGAGGATATGGCTTGGATTTTAAAATCAACAATGCCTCACTCAACACCCAAGTAGAAAATATCTCACTTCATCACATATTGTGGAAGTATAGTTGTTTGCATCACTACAAGGATTGACAAGAGTACAATCTTTTGAGAAAAGTTTTAAAGTAGAAGCCAAAGTGGCAAAATGGTTTGAAATAAGCTTGATTGACTTTTAGTCTTCTCACAAAAAATGTCAAGGTATTATTTAAGTTGATTGAATTTTATTTATGAAAAGGTTTTGAATATGCATGGACCTAGGTCCATGTTTATTATGAAAATGGTTCAAGTTTTAAAAAAAACAAGAAGAGTTTTCAAAAGGAGGAAGAAGGTTTTTGAAATTAAAGAAGATGGGAGGAGAAGAAGATACTATCCTAAAGCATAAGGTAAAAGCTAGGGATAAGAACCATCTAACCAATAAGAAGCCAATACTTGACATTATGAGTCAATATAGAACTCTCATTCTTTGGATTGAAACCAAGCAAGCAAAGATACTAGACCTCTTGAGAGAACCAAACTTCAAAAGTATTAAGTCTTCACAAAAATTGGGCATAGTAACGGCTGTATATGAGTGAATTCCAGATTACCAACAAAGAATGTAACCATAATAACATGCACACAAAACAAACAAACAACCCAATGTCTTGAGGTAAACCTCAAGAACTCCAGACAAAATATCAATTAAGATCACAAGGTCTCCAACATAGGCCAAGGTCTCTAATCCTAAGTCCAAGAAGTCCAATACTCCATAATGCCAAGGATAGTAACCGAATAATCCAAGTATCATTAAAGTTTTTTATAGTTCATATTGATTATTAAGTATCTTAAAAAAGAAAAGAAAAGCTCAAGTGAGCAAAATAAAAAATGACAAGAATAGAAATGCTTAAGTGAGCAAAGATGAAAAATAGCATGAAATGTAAATGCTTAAAGTAAATGGTGCATAAAATAAAAGAGCATAAAATAAAAACACAAAATAAAGTCAATTATTAGAAATTAGTGGTTAGTTGGATGACCATCTTGAAACTTGCATTTGAAACTCATTAGAGGATTGGTAGAACTAAAGCCTCCACACAACAAGTTGCATTTGCTTTTTGTCAAGTATATCATCCATTTTGGAATCCTAAAAGTAAAATTTAATGATCAACAATGTTTAAGTGATCTGCGTTGACCAAAAGTGATGTAGATCCATTAGAGGATTGGTAGAACCAAAGCCCCCACACAATGAATCTCAAGGTTATTGGATCAAAGAGATTAAATTAACATACTTGGGCTTGCAAACATAGGTTTGGGCCACAAATGATCATTTATTCGAATCAGGACAAAATATAGTGCTATATTAAGCAATCGTAAGTGGACTTATATAGAAGTCACACCTATTTTGAGGCCGGTCAATAGCAATTTATGCACCATTTGTTTTGAGACACTATATAAAGATCATGCTCCAATAACACTTAGTGCAATAAGAAAGGGATGAGATGAAAAAGGGTGGGAAAGAATATAAACCACATTTGAATTAAAATTTAATCAAACTATCATTAAAATCATTCATCCATTTTTATGGAGTTAGACTCAACATCATGGATCCAATGATGTTAACAAAGTTCATGATCAAAAATTCAACCCAAGATCAGCCAGAAAATAATCACAAAATAATATTATATTTAATATATACAATAAAAAGGGTTTTAAAATGTTTTAAAATATAAATAAGACAGAAAAATATCAACTATGTTCAAATTAATCAAGAAAAATTAAGTAAGACCATAGAAAAATCAGAAACAGACTCAAATATTTTTATAAAATTTTTGGTAATTTTTTAAAGTCAGAAACTATTTTTAAAATTAAAAGAAATGAGTAAAATAAACCAAAAATGATAAAAAAATAACAAAATCAGAAATAAAAAATAAATGAGGTCACCAATATTTGTCACAATATCATTGATTCATTCTATATTATTTTTAGAATTTAAAAATGCATAAAAGTATTTTTAAACATTTAAAACAATTTAAATTAAGTGAAAATTTATAAAAAATTTCAAAACAAAAAATAAAACTGTAAAAAAAATAAAAATCAAAAAGAGAAAAATAAAAAATATTTTTCATAATTTTTTTAGATTTTTTGGAATTAAAATAAATTTTCTATGATTTTTCGAAGTTTAAAACAATTTAAATATAAAAATCAGAAAATAAAATAAAGTCAAAAAAATGTGGACCAATGGATGAGAGTTAAAACGCGTTATTAAGCTAATCCAATGGATCAGACGCGCTATGCGTATCATGGTCATTACTGAATAAAGCACTGAATCACATAAAATCAGATTTTCAAAAAAATACAAATGGCACGCCATCATTGGTTGGAAGATGACACGCTGGTCATCTTCAACCTCCAGCCAACGTGAAGCACAGGTCCTTCAAACTGTAAAATTAGAAGCTCATGCCTATGTCATTCGCTTCGTCTCATCAAGACGAAGACAACCACACCTTCGCGAAAAATTTATATAAACTGTAGCTCAAGCAATTTGGAAGGAAAGTTTTGAAAAGGAATTTGAAAATTCATGGCCAAAACGTGTTTCCAGTTAAAAGTAAGTGTTGCGACTAGAACCAGGGCAATGAGAGCTTCACAATGATATCAAAGTTTGGAAGAATTGATGGAGAAATCTACCTATTGAAGTTCAGTTGCAGAGCTATGTAAATGGACTTGGTAAGATCAATTCAGAAGGTTTCAAGGCTCAATTCTTCTTCTGTTAGCTTCAGGGAAGATAACGGAAGGTGAATTGATATAAAAAATGGATTGAAAAAGGCTTGAACAATGATTTCGAAGTTGTAGAAAAGTGAGTTATGGAGTGAGTTTGGCAGTGTGATTTTGGTTGTTCAAGCTTGAGAAAACAAACGAGATAGCTCATGTATTTATAGGAAAAGTAAATGGGATCAAAAGGAAGGGTGAATGATGCAATTTGGAGGGAATTCGTGTGGGTATGCATCATGAAGAAAGTGTGACTTCTCTTTTGTCAAAACTCATCCAAAACACGTGTTTTAATTCCCTAATCCACTTGGGAAAGTTGACTAATCATGTTTAGACCCAAAACGCGTGCTAACTTGAGGGTTAGGAGTTGTAACATGAAATTCAAATTCTGACTTACAATGAAACTTCAATTCCAAGCTACCACTTTTGATACAATGGCATTCTCAGCTCAAAGGGTCTTAAGGCATGGTTCTTGATGCTTTATAAAGATGAGATTACAAGCTTTTTAATGGGAAAATAATGGAATCAAATTGATGTTTGAGATGAAAGTTGCAATGAGTCAAAGTTGGGAAAAAGAGGTTGACTTTCCATACTTAGAAATATTTCATGTTTTTCTTCAAAAGTGACCTATAATGTTTTGCATCCAAACATGGCCTTCCTCTTGGAATTTGATCTTGACCAAAAAGATGGAATGAAATAGATATATTGAATGACATTTTGAAACTTGAACCATTCAAAATATCCAAAAATTGAGAGAGTTATGGATTGTTAAAGTTGGCAAAATATCATGAAATGACCTATAATCTTTTGTATCCTTAGGGCATCTTCCATCCATTTTATCACTTTGCACATAAAAGAAGGAATAAAGTTTACATCCTCAATATCATTATGGAAAAAGAGTGGGCTCAAAGTAATAAAAAGTTACCCAGTTATGATCATTTGAAGTCACATATGGGAAGTTAGGGGTTCATCTAGAGGACTTGTAATCTTTCTTCATCATCAAGTTTCTTCCACATGAAAAGTACTTGAAACTTTTGAAGTGATTTGTTAGTAAATCTTTGAAGAGAACGATGTTTTTGGAATCACTCAAAAATACCAAAAGATGAGCAAGATATACTTCTTTGAAGTTCAAAACCTTAGCTCCCAGATCAAGAAAATACTTTGAGGAACTTTGACAATTTTAAACAACCTTCTTGTACCAACACTTTTGCTTTGTAGATAGAAATTGTTGAAGATGTTAATGAGAACTCATAGCAACCAAAACCACTTCCATATCTCGAGAATTGAGAGAAATATGTACTTGTGACCAATGGGAACAAGGCCTTGTCCCGCCATGACAACTTCTTCAATCAACCCCTTGTACTTTTGAATCAATCTTGATAACTTTGAAATGTGGTGAACCAAAATAAACCTTTCCGTGCCATTTCTTCCAAAACAAATTCAATGGTGAGGTTAAAATTTCTCAAGCTTTATTGACTAGGGCATGGAAATAAACTCATGAACCCATGGATCAAGTTGCTAAGCCACATTGCCTTTACCTACATTATTAACAAGTAAGATAAACAACCATTGCATTTTATTAATTAAAAGGAAAGTCAAAACAAAACATGCATGATCACAAAAGAAAAACAAGTCAAGGTGCTTGGTGATTCCTTAAAGAGCAAAGCTAAAGATAGGGAGGAGAACCAAAAGCCCTAATGTGATCTTGTTGTGATTGAATCAATATGGTATTATGAAGGGATCTTAGGGGCAAAAATTGGGGTACAACAACTGACCTTATTTAAGTTTATTCTATCTGGAGATATGAAGGTTAAAAATCTTTACGTCGACGTGATCGAAGATACTTAAATATAAAACAAACTCTATTTTTGGTCCTAAGATGCCATGAAATTCTTATGAGTATGAATGCATATGAACAAATTCAAAGGGACGCAAAACACCACTGGGGATGTAGCAAAGGAAATAAGGATCAAAAGAGAAACCCAACTAGGAAATTAAATCACTGGTTAATCAAAAAGACCCGACTCTATTGGTGTAACACCCAAAGAAGAGATAGCGTAGCATCAACTTAGCTAAAGAGGAGATAGTACAGGATAAAAATTATTGACAACCATTTGTGAACTACCAAACTCAATAGTAGGAGGTAAAAGATAAAAGAGATAATGACTCATGGGGGATGGTAAAAGATCAAAGGACACAACAAGTTTTACTGAAGGCAAAACTACCAACATTCACTGAAGGTAGAAAGAGAAAAGAATAACAATACCGACGTTCACTGACGGTGAGCTACTGTTGTACCCCAAAATTTGCCATCTCATATTTTTACAAGATTTTCCTCTTGCATAGGTGGTTACAAACCTTTGCCTAAAGACAAGGAAATTTTTCAAATGATGTTTCTAAGTTTCCTTCGATTGGCCTGTTAACGAGGCTTTTCGATTGGCATCTCAAAAGTTCCTTTTGATTGGCGTCCATGAAATGCCTTTCGATTGTCATCTCCAAAGTGCTTTTCGACTGACATATACACAGCGTCCTTCGATTGCCATATACATAGCGTCCTTCGATCGACAGCTTCAAAAGGCCTTTCGATTGGCCTCATGACAAGCCTTTCAATGGGCATGGTGTCAAAGCCTTTCGATTGACATGACAAGGGATCCTTTGATTTAGCATTGTGTCAAAGACCTTCGATTGGTATTTGGACAAAGGCCATTTGAAGAACTCCCTCCAGGCCATTCGAAAGAGGCCATCAAGAGGGTAATCAGAAAAATATGTCCAGGCTAGATTCTTGCCTTGTTTGGTCACAATTCCACAAGAGCTGATTCGACCAGGGAACTCTCCTCAAAAGGACAGGAAATTGAAGCAAAGGGTGATCCAATAAAAGGAGTCTTAGTATTGAAGCTGACACAATTCTACTCAGAACCATTAAGGAGAACAAGGTTCTAATAAGGAAAGTCCTGATTAGTTCGAATTGAAGTTCAACGTTGGCATAGAAGGCAGATTCGAAGGAATGAAAGGGATTTGTTCCAAAACAAGCCAGAAATCCCATAATCGAATGAATATTTTCTCAATCAAATAAATAATGAAGTAGGCTGGAAAATCAAAGAAAATGCGTGGGAAAAAAACACAAAGATTTGGCCATTTTAGAAACAAAAGATACAAGACAAATAAAATCTTTTCTCACTCAAAATTCAAGATTCAGTTCAATTTTGTTAACCTAATTCATTCTACTATATATACATAACAAACCCTGGTCATAGAAAGGGGAATTTGGCCGTGTAGAACACCCACAAGACTGCTCAAAATTTTGACAAAAAGTGTTGATCGAGTTTTGCTCTAGAGGAATACTCAAGGAGTTACAAAGACTGCAATCCATTCCTAGGCGTATTTGGAACCTTCATGGACCACTCTCACGCATCAACACATCCAGAAACAGTCAACACAGGTATCACAGTTTGCTCTTGTTCTTGAAACTAGTTTTTGAAATATACGCATGATAAATGATTTTTAAATATACGGTCATGTTTATATGATCATTTAGAACATATCTGCATAATTAATTACGTGTTTTGATGCATGTTTGATTGAATACCATGGTGAGGGTTTCATGGTTCTGTTTAGGGTCTTTCGTTTCAGGCAAAATCAGGGCAAAAGATGAGTACCATTGTACTCACGAGACCAAACCCAATTGATCTGTATATTTGTTTTGAATTTATATTATCTGGTGTTGATTTTTGAGAATTGCAGGTTTGTAGCTACAATGCTGACTGTAGGTAAAACCTTAAGGCTAAAATGACAGTCCCAACGAAGAAGACGATGGCGTGTCCAAACCTGAGTGGCCCATTTGAATTTTGCGCGTTCTATTTATTACACTGATTTTTCTTCACATATAATATATGTTGTTCATTTATATTAACGATTGAACAATTCGCTCAGTGGAAAAGGGAAAGGCTTTTCAGTGCGCATGTGTAGGAGGTTAAGGGTTCGATCCCTTCCTCCTACATATTACTTTTCTCACAATTTTTATGCAGATTCAATGTCTCCTTTCCAAGCGCGCACACCTTAGGCCTCCAGATCATCATCCTTGGATCAATCAATGCCCGAATCCAATGCCTCCAATGAAATTCCTCATGGTGGACACTCCTGGCGCAGTCACACTAGATCCCACGTTGCTATGGGCCAACTGGATTGGGCTTTGAACAGAAATTCAGCATGCACCCTCCAACTTGGGTTTACACCCCTCAAGCCCATTCTTTTCTCTTTTATTTAATTCTCTTTTGTTATCTAATCATTTCAATTGTTTCTTATTTCAAATCAAATATTTTCATGAAATCAGAAAATAATCACAAAAAATAGGATTTAGTTTTTTTTCAATAAATTAATTTTTGTAAATTAATTAATTTCATCAACTTTAATTTGTTTCATTAATTAAAATTAATTAGAAAAATTAGGTCAAACTTCAAATTTTTTTTTCACAAAAATCCCAAAAATATTTTCAATGATCAAATTAGATTTTTAGGGTTTCAAACTTATTTCAATTTTTTATTCTCACGCGTAATTATTTTTGCCATACGATTAATTTTTATTATTGATGTAACTGCGCCCAGTTTGTAATAGCTTAATTACGGTTTTATTTCCGCACTTTATTTTTTTCAGTCAAGTTCTTTATGTATCTACACCAAAGCCCTGTAATAGCGTAGGACCCTATTTTATTGCTTTTATGTTTTATATGCTTGTATATAATTGCTAGCAACCTAGGCATGTATTAGTAATTAATCAATAGATCACTAAATTCAAGATAAATATATCTGAAAAAACACACTTTTGCACATGTGCACCCCTAGGGTATTTTCCACTTGGTGGCCTCAGAAACAATGGTCATGTACCTCGAACATAGGGATACTCTTAGCAAAGACCCTCAGTTTAAAGTCATCATAAAGATCATAGTCCCTAAATATCCCTCGAGTTGCCTACGAGAAATGATCTTATAATGATAGTCCCTTCGAAATGCTAAGGTATCCTTACATGTTGCCTTCAATGACCATTACGTCCCTTTCGATAGTCCCTCAACATCCAACGAATAGGGTTACCTACTCACTAATAGTAGGATAACACGGTCTAAAGGATAGGAGGAAAAGAAAAATCTTTTTCGAGTAGGTAGATAATTGTTAGGTACTTGCTCAAACAAATTTTTACACCCTACACTTTCAAATACTACTTTTCAAACAAAAGTTTTCAAAACACTTTATTACACTCTTGAGGACTGATACAAGAGTTACCATAAAGTGAATCGTCGCACCAAGGCATTTTCAAAACTTTTTCACACAAACACGAAAGCAATTTCAAAAATGAACAAGTACCTAAGAGCCCATGGAAAACCATGGATGGAAAGGGTGCTAACACCTTCCCTTTCCGTGATCTACCCCCCTTACTCAGAAATCTCGAAAAAGGTCTTTTTTTGTTCATTTTACCCTTTCCTTTGTTGGATAAAGAAAAGTTTGTGGCGAATCTTGCTTACCATGACATTTGTTAACAAAAAAATGCAAACCAATATTAACAGTCGGTTCTGCCACCATATCACAGAACTGGCGTCTCTGCTGGGGAATCTTATAAAGTGGGGTTTACCTTAGGGTCTAGATCATTATTTAACTACTTCATTGTGTGTTTGCTTGCTTTATCTTTAAGGGTTTGCTTGGGTTGTTACTAAAAGATCCTACACCCAGATCTGGGCACCTTATTAGGTAAGTAGCAATAAACCATGGAGGCTGTACGGTATAGACCGATACGGACGAAGTGGTGGCTACGTTAGCGCGATGCTTTGGATTATACTAATGTTCCTTAAGTAAGTTAAGGATAACATTAGGCTTCCTCATAGTGTCACTAAGCGCTAGCTGACCTTTAGAACCTTTAATTTACTCATCCTAGCCATTAGGAAGTAGTGAGATAACCGGCTTTGGTTCTGACCGAAGATTGGTTGATACTCGATATTACACTCATTGAGGCTGGACTTTCAGGATTTTTTGGCCACAATACTTCGGTTCAAAGCTGAAACAATTTCTGAAGGGAAGGTTCGTGATATTGAGGCTCCTTAGAACCCGGCTACTATTAATAGGACAGGTTGAGCCAACTGAACATTCAAGAGGGTACTTACTTACAAACCTCATGCAAGCCTAAACCTAAGGCTGCGTGTGTGATTTGTTTGCTTTCGACTTGAGTTCCTTGCGGGTTTTTGTCTAACAAACATGATCTCCTTGTAGGATTTGTTTACAGGCATTATCCAGTAACCTGGAATTCTTAGACTCACTTGTCTTCATCACCTCACATTTTTTCTTAATGCATAGCAGACACATCATAACATCATCTCATATCATCTCCTTAACCATTTCGAGGATCTCAAGGGTCTGTGATGCAGGTTATGATGGACCAGACGTCTAGCAAGGGGAAATGGGATTTATTTTCCTCTAGCTAATGACGTTAGAAGATCAAAACACAATCACTTGAGTCAGGGGCTATGACCTTCCCTTTCCGTAATCTACCCCCTTACTCATAAATCTCGAAAAAGGCCTTTTTCTGTTCTTTTCACTGTTTCTTTTGTTGGATAAAAGAAATGTCGGTGGCGACTCTTGCTTACCACGACATTTGCAAACAAAAAAATGAAAACCAGTATTAATAGTTGATTCTGCCACCGTATCACAGCTACCAACATTCATTGAAGGTAGAGAGACAAACATCGACGTTCACTGACGATGAACTACCAACTTTCATTGAAGGTAGAAAAAAGATAACAATCACCAACATTCACTGATGGTGAACTACCAACTTTCACTGAAGGTAGAGAGAAAATAAATATCATAGCACCGACGTTCACTGATGGTGAATATGATCGGTGGATCTGGAACTGACTGTTTAACGCTGGTTCGCGAAATGTCACGGAAGCAAGAGTCGCCACCGTCTTTTATTTTCTCCAACATGGACAGGACAAAAGTACAGCAAAATTCCTTATGAGATAGTTTCTCGGTTCGGGAGGTAGATTTGTAGAAAGGGAAGGTGTTAGCACCCTTTATATCCATGGTTATCCATGGGCTCTTAGATACTTGCTCATTGTGTTTTCAAAAGTGTTTGCTTTTCAAAGTGTGAGTGGGTTTGAAAAAGTTTCGTTTAAAATTTCAGTTCGACTCTTGTATCAGTCCTCAAGAGTGTTTAAAAAATTGTTTTGAAAGCTTTTTGAAAGTGTCGGTGTGAAAAGATTTTTTGATTTGTTTTGGATTAAAGCAAGTATCTATGAGTCATCCACCTACCCTAAGGAATTAGGCTGTGTAAATGTCCTTAAGGTAGTGCCATCCCACCATTGAGAGATAGGTAGCACCACTGTTGGAGGTGTTCGGGTCAATTCGAGTTTAGGGACAATGTGGTCACCAGAGCAACAGTAGGACACCTTAAAAGCTACCCTTATGCCATAGATCATGGACATAAGGACTTACTAAAACGTCCTATACTCGACGACCACGTTTCGAAGGCAAGGCAACAGTGAGGCGTACCCTAGGGGTGGTGTGTGAATTTGTGTATTGTTTTCATTTATGTTTTATCTTGTCATGCTTTTGGTGATCTACGCTTTGATTTTATTTGGGCCATTCATTCTTTCATGCAAAATTTAGCAGTTTTAAGGGTGCGGAAATTAAAGTGCGGAAAATAAAGTCCTACGCTATTACAAGGCGCGGGTCTGTACATCGCCAAATTAACAAAGACCCATTTTTTTTAATAAAATGAAGAAAGTAAATAAATTTCCTAATTACTATTACAAGGCTTTGAGCAATTACATAATATTTAAAAGAAAAATAAAATAAATGCGCGAGGAGAAATTGGAATCGAATGTTCGAGGGCGTTGGACCCTTTAAAGAAATTAAATGGAATTAAAAATTAACTAATTATTTAATAAGGAAAGGAAGTTATTTTTTATGGTTTTTGGTATTTATGAAATAAAGGAAATTAATTAAAATTAGAAGTTAAATAAAACCCTAGTTCTAAGTTGTTTTTAATTGTTAAAGAAAAATATTTAAGTTTTAACCTAATTTACCCTAATTAATTAATGACATGTTTATTTACAAAATAATTAATAATTAATAATAATAACAAGAAGAAAAAAAATTATTTATTAAGAAAAAGAATAAAAATGCTAAAAACCTAATTTCTACATATTTTAGTTATTAAGAAAAACATTTAAATTTTAAAACCTAATTTAACTAAATTAATTATTGAAAGTTTATTTACAAAAATATTAATGAATTAAATATTAAATAAACATATTTTATTTTTGATTTCTGATTTTTTTGTATTATGAAAATTATTTTTGTGTAATTAACTAAATAATAAAACAAATAAAAGAATAAAAAGGAAAATTAAAATAAAGAAAAAATATGCAAACCATGGGGGTGGCTGACCCAATTGAGAGGTGTGTTTGAAGCATTTTTGGCCCAAGAATAAGGCCTTTATTGACTTTCAGGAATTGTGTGTGGAAGGGTTGACTAGCGTGCATGATGGTATCCATATTCTGGCTATTGGATTGATCCCCTGGGATACTTGGCAGGCACAAGCGCTAGGCATATGGTGGACCACTGGAGGGAAGTTGCACCTGAACACATTACAACCAAAATTATTGAGAAATATGGGGGACCTGGGAATCGAACCCAGGTCCCAATACCTGCATCCCACTTCATTTGCCAACTGAACCATTGAACGCATTTGTAATGTTAATGGAATATAAATAATATAAAAGAAACACACGCTTATGATATTGAACAACCAAAAAACGCGCCAGATTTCAAACGTCCCAATCAGCATAGGCCACGTTCATCTTCTTCACGTTTTCCCTGTAATTATAAAACAGATAGCGGGGGTTTTAAACCCCCACCAAACACAACCTGCAAAAAATAGCGATTAGAGCATGCTTGACCATAAATTGAGCGCGAGGTCATGGAACGATTCGTTTGGACGTCACGAAGTCAACGGTACCAGTGTGGTTGTCCAATTTTTCCAGATTAAGAAACCCCTCTTTTGGAACTTCTGAAACCCTAGAAAACTTTCATGGTGAATTCTTATATATGCAGTATTAATTCAATTGAGTAGTACCATTAGCTTCAGAGCATTCATGTTAGTGTAAATCAACAATAAAAATGCATAAACAATGCCTAGAAATCAAAACACGATTATGGAAATTTTTGAAAGAAAAGCAATTATGTTCTACCAATTTCTTGTGCGTGGAGACTTGGTTTCGATTGCAAAAGCTTCCTAGTAGTACTAGGAGTGTATTGGAATAGCTTTTTGGCTTTCAAATGTGCAGTAGCTAGGTTTTCAGTTTCCAATTTTTTTGTCAAAAGTTGCAATGTTGTTCTTGGTTTTCAGTGCAACTTCTGTGTCCAGGGCATTAGGTTTTGATTGTGCTTTTGTATGTGAGTGAATTAGGTTAAGAAAACCAGCCTATAATCCATGCATTGATGATTTGGAGATTTGATTTTCCATGAGATCAATTTCAATCTTTTTGCCATGGAACTATTGCCAATTGTATATAATCTTTCCTTTTGAGTGATGCACGAAATATTTGATTCATAATGGATGAAAATGCTGCACAAAAAGATTTAAAAAACATTGTTTAGTATTTTTCTCATATTTAATTTTAATTAAATGAATTAATAAGATTAAAAATTCAATTAATTAATTAAAAATAAGAAAATAACTCCCTTTTAGCTTAATGGGTCGTGCATAGCCTTTGGGTGATGATTCATGGAAGAAATTGAGGCCCATTAGCATTTTTGAACCCTTTTATGCAAAGTTGTCTTTTCAAAATTCTCAAACTTTTCCCAACTTCCACAAAGCATATCTTGCTCAATGTAGAAGCTTTGATCATGTTCTTGGACATTTTGGAAAGGTCTTGAAGTCTTCTAACCAATGTCTTTGGTCCCATGTCATTTTGATTTACCAATCTCAAGTTATGGTCTTTGACTTAAAGTGCCTTTTTGTTGACTTTTGAAAATGACCTATAATGTTGAAATTGATAACTTTTTATGAGATCATTTCTTGGACTTGAAGTGTGAAGATGAGTTGTAGGAAATGTCATTCTCTTCAAAATGAGCTTTGGATGGGATTTTTCTGATAAACCATGTGGAAGTTATGCCCTGGTCAATTTGCAGTTGACTTTTTCAGCTGTCCAAAAATAGAAACTTTTGCATCTTGAGACTTTTTGAGCCATGCTTTGAGAATCATGATCAAGAATTGATCAAATTATGTTTGTGGCTTCAAAATAAGATGTTGACCAAAAATTTTGACTTTTGACTGTCAAATGACCATTTTGCCCCTGCAATTGACTGTGAAGCAATTAGGGTTTTTGACTGTGCCATTTGATGCTGTGAGTCTTGAAACTTGGCATGTGGATGCTTAACAATGTATATAGGCATGTGGGACTTGTTTGGGGCCCTTGAAAACTTCAATTTCTTTGCCAGAACCAAAACCCTAATTTTTGACTGTTAGGAGGCAATTGGACTGTGCAACCCTTGGGAGATTTTGAAGCATGATCTTAGCAAACCTTGAAGAATATGGGAGGGCAAATTTTGGGGTACAACAGTTGCCCCTGTTCAATCTTCTTAAACCTGAGGGTGTAGATTGGCTGGCGTGCCTTTCGTAATCCGAAGGTGGAAGATGATTGAACACTAGAGTGCCCAGAAATTTGCGCTCACATAGAGTGTATCAGCAGTGTGATGACGAGAATGGGCTTACCGATGCCATTTGGAGACTGATGGATAGGTGGATGGGCTTATAGATGCCATCTGGGTGTCGATCGCGTAAGAGTTTCCTTAGCGAGAACTTGCGTACCTGAAAAAGAAAGATAATTACCTGACCTGTTACAGGAGTTGATCTTCAAACTTTTTATGTAGATGTGCCCTGAATGGTTACAGGAATCAAATCTTTAAACTCTTCGGACGTGCCCTGGTGAGATACAGGAATCGAGTCTAAAGAATATAGTCGTCAACAGATACACCCTGGCGAGATACAGGAATCAGATCTTCGAACTCTTCAGACGTACCCTGGAAAGATACAGGAATCGGGTCTGGTAATGCTAGTCGTCAACAGATACACCCTGGCAAGATACAGGAATCGGATCCTCAAACTCTTCAGACGCACCCTGGCAAGATACAGGAATCGGGTCTGGTAATGCTAGTCGTCAACAGATACACCCTGGCGAGATACAGGAATCGGATCCTCAAACTCTTCAGACGCACCCTGGCAAGATACAGGAATCAGGTCTGGTAATGCTAGTCGTCAACAGATACACCCTGGCAAGATACAGGAATCAGATCCTCAAACTCTTCAGACGCACCCTGGCAAGATACAGGAATCGGGTCTGGTAATGTTAGTCGTCAACAGATACACCCTGGCAAGATACAGGAATCGGATCCTCAAACTATTCATACACACCCTGGCAAGATACAAGAATCGGGTCTGGTAATGTTAGTCGTCAACAGATACACCCTGGCAAGATACAGGAATCAGATCCTCAAACTCTTCAGACGCACCCTGGCAAGATAATGGAATCGGGTCTGGAATCAGTCGTCAACAGATACACCCTGACAAGATACAGGAATCGGATCTTTAGTTGCGACCGTTGATAATAATTATCTTTGTATTAACCTTTGTCCTGAAAAGACAAAACGTTAGTTGTATGCGATGTCATGATGTATGACATGCGATATGTGATAAGTGAGATTGTATGTTCATGATACATATATGCATGCTATAATGTATGAAGATGCGATGTTTATGAATATATGTTTTCGTCTTAGGAAAATAAATCCTTGACGGATGCCGGGAAGTTAAATCCTGGGCTGATGTGAATTGCATTCTTTGTTTCCAATGGGGAGTGATGGTTGCAAGAATACCGGTAGGAGAAGATGACTCCGTTGGGTAATAAACTTGGAGATTACTCTGTGGGGGAAAATTATTCTAGCGACCTTGCTGGGGAACAATACTCTGTGGGAAGAGAGGTACTTTGCTGAGATGATGATAACTCCGCTGGGGATACCATTGTTATGTTATGTTGAAGGAATTAATTGACTCCGCTGGGGATAAGAAGACTTTGCCGAGGCCGATCTTTCCGTGGCTTTTGGCTGAGGATAACCCAGTTATATCCTGGTAGGGAAATAACCTTTGAATAAAGCCGGGGGACGCGTTCGTGCTCTGCAGGGGATAAGCTTCCAGAATCTACTGGGGATAAGCTTACTGCTGGGGAGATGGATTCCATTTTCCTGGGGGAACTTCAGAATGGACTCTCCTGGGGAAATGTTTGAGATATATTGGGGAAGTGGCTCCGCTGAATGTCCGATATACCGCCGGGGAACAATCTTAGATCGAGATTACCGGGGATGCTTGTTAAGAATGCTTGCGTACTCCGTTGAGGAATGTTGAGATCTGCTGGGGATACCCAACTTCTTTGAGGTTAACAGTATAACTTTGCTTGGGGAGAGTGTATTGACTTGCTGGCTCACTCTCTGGGGAGTTAAGATATCTTGGTTATGTTCTTCAGCTGAACTTACCTTGGTACCTTGGTGGACAGAGCAATTAAATCGCTTAGACGACTCATTATTGCCCCTGTTTCTAATGTTACCTGAAATTAATCCTTTGTTTCGTATGCAAATATTTATGAGTTAGAAATTATTGTCAAATGCATATATCACAAATTGAACCTTGGACGTTCTTCGCAAAACAAAACAGAAAAAGGGAAAACAATTGGCAGTTGATCTGAAAAGTAAATTTGTATTGATTTTTTGAATTTGCCTGTAAATAGGCGTTTTACGTACAAGAGGCTGACGTCCTAGTAAGAGAACGCCGCCGAACAACAGATTTTATACATTTTTCGTGCAAAAAGGAAAACAAAATAGCTATGTGAAAAGAATAACCCCACTGGGTTTCAACTCTGCTATCTCCTTTATATCTTCGAGCGTCTTATCACTTTGCTGCTCAATTGACGATGAAGCTGATTGATCGATGCCGTTTGAACTTGATGTTGATACCGGATTCTGGATGCAAGGTGATCCAATGAGACATAGTATTATGCTTTATCCCTAACTTTTGCCTGGACCGCCCTTTCGGGTTTTCAGTCCACCGGGATACCCATTTTTGCCCAAGCCGCCTTTTCAGGTTTTCGACTTGCCGGGTGTACAGATTTTTTTTCATTTCATCCCTCATTTTGCCCGAACCCTTTTGGTTCGCCGGGAAGCCCTAACTTTTGCCTAGGTATGTCAACCTAGCGGGTCTTTTATCATGCGTAGTATCTTTTAACTATGTCCGCATTGGCGGGGTGAGGAAGGTCGTCACCATCCATGGTGGTCAGAATCATGGCTCCTCCTGAGAACACATGTTTAACCACAAATGGCCCTTCGTACGTAGGGGTCCATTTGCCCCTGGCATCACTCTGGGGAAGAATGATGCACTTGATTACCAGATCCCCAACTTGATATTCTTGTGGTCTGACCTTCTTGTTAAATGCCCTGATCATCCGTTTTTGATACGTCTGACCATGACAAATAGCAGTGAGTCTCTTTTCATCGATTAAGTTTAGCTGATCAAGTCGAGTCTGGATCCAGTCATCTTTGCTCAGATCTGCATCCTTCATTATCCGGAGAGAGGGTATCTGCACTTCGATCGGCAAGACTGCCTCCATGCCGTAGACCAAGGAAAAAGGAGTTGCCCCGGTTGACGTCCTTGCTGAGGTACGGTACCCATGAAGAGTAAACGGTAACATCTCGTGCCAATCTTTATAGGTCACTGTCATCTTCTGCACAATCTTCTTGATGTTCTTGTTAGCTGCTTCTATAGCCCCATTCATCTTCTACAGCCCCAATCTTCTTGATGTTCTTGTGGTGCTGTATCTTAAATTTCTCGCAGAGCTCAGTGATCATCTTGTTATTAAGATTGGTACCGTTGTCCGTAATGATCCTTTCCGGGATGTCGTATCGACAGATCAGGTTATGCCGAATGAATCGTGCCACAACATTCTTGGTTACAGTGGCATAGGAAGCTGCTTCAACCCACTTTGTAAAGTAATCGATCGCTACCAGGATGAAGCGATGCCCATTGGATGCCGTAGGTCTAATCTCGCTGATCATATCTATGCCCCACATTGCAAACGGCCAAGGTGCTGTCAAGACATTCAGAGGGACTGGAGGAACGTGCACCTTATCAGCATAAATCTGGCACTTATGACACATCCGAGAATGTTGGTAACAGTCAGCTTCCATTGTGGACCAGAAATATCCTGCCCTAAGGATTTTCTTTGCCATGGTGTGGCCACTGGAATGTGTTCCGAAGGTACCTTCATGTAGCTCCACCATGATCCTTTCTGCTTCAGTCTTATCCATACAACGCAGTAAGGTCGAATCATGGTTTCGCTTGTACAGAATGTCGTTGCTAAGGAAGAACTTCGCTGCGAACCTTCTCAGAAACTTTTTATCGTTGACAGATGCACCTTCAGGATATTCCTGAGCTTCCAAGTATCTCTTCACCTCATGGTACCAAGGTTTTTCAGTCACTACCTCAGCCTCAAGATCACAACAGTATGCCGGTTCGTCCAGTTTCCAGATGATGACCCGGGGAGCCTCATTGTCCCATTTGACTTTGAACATGGAAGACATCGTAGCTAACACGTCCGCCAACTGATTCTCCTCTCTTGGGAAGTGTTCAAAAGTTATCTCTGTGAAATGGGGGATCAATGTCAACACACATTCTTTGTAAGGAATAAGGTTCGGATGTTTCGTATCCCACTCGCCTTTGATCTGATTGATCACGAGAGCGGAATCTCCGAAGACACTCAGAAACTTGATCCTTAAGTCAATCGCAGCTTGAAGACCCATGATGCATGCCTCATACTCCGCCATGTTGTTGGTGCAGTTGAAACATAGTCGGGCAGTAAGTGGAGTATGAGTTCCTTGAGGGGATATGATCACAGCGCCAATACCGTTACCCAAAGCGTTGGAGGCTCCGTCAAAATGCATAGACCATCGGGATCCTTCCTTAGGTCCTTCATCCGGTCCAGGTACTTCACAATCAGTCACAATCATGATGCTCTCGTCTGGAAACTCGAAGTTCATTGACTGATAGTCGTCTACTGCCTGGTGTGCCAAGTGGTCTGCCAATACACTTCCTTTGATAGCCTTCTGAGTCGTGTACTGGATGTCGTATTCTGTCAAGATCATCTTCCATCTTGCTATTCTCCCAGACAAAGCAGGATTTTCAAATATGTACTTTATTGGATCCATCTTCGAAATCAACAAGGTAGTGTGAGTCAGCATATACTGTCTCAGCCGGCGAGCAGCCCATACCAAAGCGCAACAAGTTTTCTCGAGCAGTGAGTATCGGGTCTCACAGTCAGTAAACTTTTTGCTAAGGTAATAAATGGCATGCTCTTTTCGGCCAGACTCGTCATGCTGCCCCAGAACACACCCCATTGAGCTGTCAAGTACTGTCAAGTATAGTATCAGAGGTCTCCCTTCAACTGGTGGCATAAGGATGGGTGGCTCTTGAATATACTCTTTGATTCTGTCAAAAGCGGCCTGACATTCATCGTTCCAACGTACTACCTGATCTTTCTTCAGCAGCTTGAAGATTGGTTCACAGGTAGCAGTTAGGTGTGAGATGAATCGCGCAATGTAATTCGGACGTCCTAGAAAGCCTCTGACTTCTTTCTTTGTCTTAGGAACTGGCATCTCTTGAATGGCTTTAACCTTGGCAGGGTCCACTTGAATACCCTTGTCACTTACAACGAAGCCTAGCAACTTTCCAGATCTTACCCCGAAGGTGCACTTGTTCGGGTTCAATCTCAACTTGTACAGTTTCAAACGGTCAAACAGTTTCTGCAGATGGTCAAGGTGTTCCTCCTCAGTTTGGGACCTTGCGATCATATCATCGACATACACTTCAATCTCATGATGGATCATATCATGAAATAAAGCAACCATGGCACGTTGGTAGGTTGCCCCAACATTTTTCAATCCAAATGGCATGACCTTGTAGCAGAAGGTGCCCCACTGAGTAACAAAGGTAGTCTTTTCCATATCTTCAGGAGCCATCTTGATCTGATTATAACCTGAAAAACCATCCATGAAGGAGAACACCTTGTGCTGAGCAGTATTGTCAACCAGAACGTCAATGTGAGGTAGGGGAAGTCATCCTTGGGGCTGGCCCTGTTCAGATCCCTGTAGTCGACACACATTCTGACCTTACCATCCTTCTTCGGTACTGGCACCACATTGGCAACCCACTGAGGGTAAGCAGTCACTGCAAGGAACCCGACATCGAATTGCTTCATAACCTCAACTTTGATCTTCTCGGACATCTCTGGACGCATACGGTGGACCTTTTGCTTAACCGGAGGGCAGTCTTCCTTGGTAGGCAAATGATGGACCACAATGTCGGTATCCAACCCAGGCATGTCTTCGTAGGACCAGGCGAAGATTTCCACATAATCATGTAACATCTGAGTCAACCGTTGTTTTACGCTGAGCTCCAGATTGGCACCAATCTTGACTTCCTTCCTATCTGTCTCAGTACCCAGATTTATCGTTTCCACTGGATCTTCATGTGGTTGAATTGCCCTCTCTTCCTAGAGTAACAGTCTTGCAAGCTCACCAGGCACTTCGCAATCATCTTCACCTTCGTCTTCGGCTAAGTTGATCGGATTTTCGAAGTCATAACTGGCAGTAGCAGAGTCGTTACCAGTGAGATCCAGAGTGGATTGAAACCTGTATAGGTGAGTGTGTGTAAATATAGCTGTTTTGCAATATATAAGGAAATAAAGAAAGAAAGGGAGCACAAGATTTGAAATGCGAAAAAACGTCCAAGATCTTTATTCATGATATATGGAAATGACAGTTATAAGCCCTCAAAAATGAAGCCAACGGTGCCCCGGGTAAGACACCAGGCCATAAAGTTTCAATTCATTGTTTATTACAAATAACAAAAACAAAGGAATTCATTACTGCGTAACAAAAGTAACAGGTGTATGATCTTTTGCGGTCCAATTGTTCAATCCACCGTCAGTCGTCGGGTAGATCCAGCTATCGAACTCTGATTCTTCCACTTCGTCTTCATCTCCAATAGCATTCACTCCTGGATTGGTGATGAGCACAGGAGGTCTTCCGATCCTAGCTTTGCACACAACCCTCTGAGCCTCTGCAGTAAAACCCAATCCAAACTTGTCAGTTTTAGGAGTGAAATCAGGGAGCCTGCCCCAGTTAGCACATTCACCTTTCTCGATTACAGCCCGGGCGTCCTTCAAGGAAGCCATCTTCAAAGGAGAACCCTCTTCAGTCACTGCTTCTGCAGCTGCCAATGTTGGAGGTACCTCTTCAAAATGCTGAAAGGGGGTTTCAATAAACTCCCCGTCCATCTCGATATACCGGAAGGAATTCAGATGACTAACCATGTATTCTTCCTCCCCCTGCACAGTGACAATCTTCCCTCTGACAGGGTACTTGAGCTTCTGGTGTAGATTGGAGGTCACTGCCCCAGCTTTGTGAATCCAAGGTCGACCCAGCAAACAGGAATAAGATGGACGAATATCCATCACATAGAATATTGAGTCAAAGACTTGGGAACCAACACGAATAGGAATGTCTACCTCACCATGAACCATCCTCTTCGATCCGTCAAAGGCTCGGACAATGATGTTACTAGGCTTCAACTCCAGGTCCTCACAATCCAACCGGTCTAAGGCCTTTTTGGGCAATACATTCAGGGAAGAACCGGTGTCCACCAACACGTGGGCGAGAGTAGTGCCCCTACATTCTATGGAGACATGCAGGGCATCATTGTGGTTCTTTCCCTTGGCGGTAAGATCAGCATCCGAGAAACCCAAACCATTATCGGCTATCAAATTGGCCACACAGTCAGTGAATTGATCTGTCGAGGTCTCTTGTGGCACATGGGCCGTCTTCAGAAATGAAATCAGGGCCTTGGCGTGGGCCTCCGAGCACAACAGCAACGATAGCATAGAGATCTTGGAGGGGGTATGCCCCAGCTGTTCAACGACATTAAAGTCACTCTTTTTGATTATCTTAAGAATTTCCTCCATCTCTTGCTGGGAGGATTCAACATTCACAGACCTTGGTGCCTCTATCCGGGCAGGCTCATCATCAATCCCTTTGCCCCGAGTATTAGATGATTCGGCAGCAGGGGAAGCAACTTGATCAGAAGTGGAAACATGCGCACTTGCAGGCGTTATTATAAGAGGTCTTCGAATAGCTGGTGGCGCAATGTCAGGCGAGAAGAGCCTGCCACTGCGGGTTACTTTGGCGGGACCAGTGATATTGCTGATGCTGGTACCGGTGTTGAACTCTTGCTTTATTCCAAGTACATATACATCTGCCCCATAGTGCCATGGGACAGCCTTATAAGATTCATAGAGGAGGGGCCCCGGAACAGTAATAACAATGGGTGCAACAGTCATGATTTTAATTGGCTTCCTCGGGGGAGCCTTGATTGGATTGTTGAAAATTGTAACGAAGGATACTTCTTCCACAGGAACAAAAGGAACAACGGTCTTCTTGAACATAATCTCTTTGCTGTCCATCAGGCTTTGGATGCCTAACTTCAGCAACGGACAACCAGTAGGGGTAACAGCACACAAAAGGCAACCCTTGCTACAACCCGGAAATAAACCGGCCAGCAGCAAGTTCCTCTTAACAGTCAATAGAGGGGTAGCTACATCATTCACAGAAACGACATACAAGTCTTCATCAATGGGATTTACTCCATGCTGGGGCATAGGAGCAGTCACAACATTTGGCCTCTCAGGCGCCTCAAATTGTATCTCCTTCGCATCAATAAGGTCCTGCACCTTATTTCTTAGGGCCCAGCAATCATCAGTAGAATGCCCCGGGCTATCGGAGTGATAAGCACAACGGGCATTTGGATTATATTTAGGAGATGCAGTGTTCACGACCTTCGGAGCCTCTCTGACGGTCACCAAGTTGGTCGATAGCAATTGCGGCAAGATTTATGACAAGGTCATACTCAGCCGGGTAAATTCTCTTCTGGGTCTCTCACCCCTTGGTTGGTTAGGTTGTCGAGGAGCGGCAGCAGGTTTAGCAATAACCACCACATTGACAGTTTGGCGGCGCTCTGGTTTATCTTGCCTCCTAGGCCCATACACAGCACTGGCCTCCTTTTTAAAAGGTTTCTTCTCAGAACTTGAAGACGCGCCTTTCTGAATCTTTCCTGACTTCATACAAGACTCTATCCTTTCCCCAGTCAGAATGAGGTCTGTGAACCCTGCAGATGAATTACCGATGAGATGATTGAAGAACGGCCCGGATAGGGTCCCCAAGAACATATCTACCAATTCACAGTCAGTTAATGGTGGCTGCACCCTGCCAACCAGGTCCCTCCACTTCTGCGCATACTCTTTAAAACCTTCTCCCGATCCTAACGACATCCCCTGGAGTTGGGTACGTGTAGGAGCGAGGTCAGCATTATATTGATACTGCTTGTAAAAATCAGTAGCCAACTCCTCCCAGTTACGAACCTTGGTTCCATCCAGCTGATAGAACCATTCGAGATGAGTCCCTGAAAGACTCTCCTGGAAGAAGTGGATCCACAAGTTTTTGTCCACTGTATACGGCTGAATCTTCCGCACATAGGATCTGAGATGTAACTTAGGGCAGGACGCCCCGTCATACTTTGCGAAAGATGGTGCTTTAAACTTGTGCGGTATGATCACACCAGAAGATAAACCCAAGTCTCTGAAATCCAAACCAGGCACTTGTTGAATTTCCATGGCGTTCAGACGGTCTTTCAACTGCTTGTATCTGTCTTCAGCTGGAAGATACTGTTCCTCATTAAAATCAGTCTCGTTGTCAGAGACCACCGGACTCGGAGCCCTTCCCCCCTGGGGACTGCCTTTGCCTACAGAAGAGCCAGCTTCCTCATTCTGCAGTGTGTTTCCAAATCTCTGGCCCGTGTTGAATAGAACAATTCTCTTCTTCTTCTTCTTCTTCTTCTTCAACAGAGCCTTCAGCTCCTCTTGACCTTAAGCCAAACCCATGATCAGCTCCTAAAATTGGGCGTTCTGCGCCTGAAGGGCCTTGATAGACTGCTCGGTAGATGATTCATGGTTCATGATGCTGAAATAAACAGCGAAGAACAGTAAGCAACCTGAAAAGAAGAGTACATGCTATGCACATGATGAATGATATGTGTTTATGCAATGCATTCAAGGGTTCGAAAGTTCAAATTTGTTGTAGACAAAAAGGAACACACGTTATCATTAAGAAAATAATTGTTCAGTACATCAGGGCCTCATGGGCAAAACATTACAAAAGTGAATCAATCCTAGAAGACACTACGCATCCTCTTTGGAGCTATGTAAGTGTTGAGATTCCTCTCCTCGTGCAGTAGGCGGGTGAGCTCCAAGACCTTCTTTTCACTAGCATGTAGACTGGTCTCAAGAGAATTCTGTTCCTCCTTAAGCTGGATCCATCTCTTCTGCATCTCTTCCCAGGACGTGGGCATGTCAGGATGTTGAATGGTGTAGGACACCTCTCCTTCCAATACTGGCTCTTTGATCACAGGGAGAACATGAGGGTAAGGCATTACTAACTTCTGGGAGCGGGCTCGTACCCACTTGAGATAAGGTTCCAACAGGATAGAGTTCCTGTGCCCCAGTGTCTTGCTATCTATCCTACTTGGCATCCTCCAAGCTCTGATAAATCTCTGGCGGAGTCCTTGTGCATCATTGTCGAAGTCAAAAACTATGTCAGGAATTAACATGTCATGAGGGCCGTCCCTCCGAGCATAACCAAACTGTCTCCAAGCCAAGCACGGGTTGTAAGTAATACCTCCTCTGATTCCAAGTAAAGGAACATTAGGGTACTCCCTGCAACGATCAATGATAATGACATCCTCTCTGGACCGGCAGCACCAATGTATATCTGCATGTGTAAGAGTCATCAATCGTTGTGACCATCTCAAACCCCGCTCGTTCTTCAAAACTGATTGCGGAAGGTGCGAAATAAACCACCTTCCCAGGAGAGGAGTACATCACATAAGAACACCTCTTTTTCTCAAGGTTCGAGTGTAACATGAGTGAAGGATGTCCCCAAGCAACGTAGGTATAGGATTCCTGGACATGAAGATCTGGACAGCACTGATATCTATAAGCTGATCTGGATTAGGGAACAACACCAAACCATAGACAAGGAGGGCCACAACTTCTTCAAAAGCTTGTAGGTCAAGGGAGTTCCAACATTCTTGGGCCTTCTCAAACAGAAACCTGGCTAAGAACCCTTTGATACCACTCCTAACTTCCCAATGTCCCTTGAGGTCAGAGGGTTGTAGGTGTAAGGCTTTAGCAATCTCTTCAAGTTTGGGTTCCTTTTCCGTACCGTTGTAGGGTAGTTGATCAAGGATAGGGATCTTCAGAAGCCGGGAGAACTCTTCCAATGTAGGCACCAGTTGATAATCCAGGAAAGTGAAACAGTGGTGCAGAGGGTCAAAGAACTGGAACAGGACCTTTATCATATCATCCTCAATGTTGGTGTTGACCAAGCTGATGAGTCTTCCATGCCTCTCACTGAAAGAAGAGCTCTCGGGAATCCTGGATATAAGCTCCTTAAGTTGAGGAGGGATCCTTACAAGGCTGATCTGAATTGTCTTTCTGCGAACAGTTTCCATGTCCTACAAAACAAGAACAAAGATGAACATTCGAACCCCTGAAATGGTTAGCCAATGCATATGATGCTGTATGATGTCATGATGCTATGATTAAACACACCACAAATATTCACAAAGGTAAACATGATAAGGCACACAAGTCACACAAGACAAGCCCTTAGAGTTTAGGCTTGCATGGGGTCTGGGTATTACCCTCTTGAAGTTGGTGGGCTCAACCTGTCCTATCAGAAGTAACCGGGTTCTAAGGGTCCCAATATCACTGGATTGCTTTCATTGCTCATCGTTTCGATTTAGCCACTGAACTGGCGACCGGAATATTCCAAGAAAACAACCCTCAATTGAGTGTAGTATCGAGTATCAACCAACCTCGGACTGCACCAAAGTCAGTTATCTCACTACCCTAAAGAGGCCAAGATGGTTCAGTTAAGGTTCCTAAGGTCAGTTGATGCTTCACGACACCACGCGGAGGCCCCGTACTCTCCTTGACTGAACTCAAGGGTTACCGATACACACCAAAGTGCCACATCAACGTAGCAGACTGCTTCAACCATGTCGGTATACCCCGCACAGTTCCCTCACAACCTTGTTGCTACTTTCTAAGAAGGTATCCCCAGATCCGGGTTAGGATCTATAGAACTCCCAAGACAGTACCCACAATTTAAAGCAAACAAGTCAAAGCAATTGAAAACACAAGTGATCCTAGTCCTAAGGTACACCTCACTTTAAAAGAATCCCCAGCAGAGTCGCCAGTTCTGTGATCGGTGGATCTGGAACTGACTGTTTAACGCTGGTTCGCGAAATGTCGCGGAAGCAAGAGTCGCCACCGTCTTTTATTTTCTCCAACATGGACAGGACAAAAGCACATCAAAATTCCTTATGAGATAGTTTCTCGGTTCGGGAGGTAGATTTATAGAAAGGGAAGGTGTTAGCACCCTTTCTATCCATGGTTATCCATGGGCTCTTAGATACTTGCTCATTGTGTTTTCAAAAGTGTTTGCTTTTCAAAGTATGAGTGGGTTTGAAAAAGTTTCGTTTAAAATTTCAATTCGACTCTTGTATCAGTCCTCAAGAGTGTTTGAAAAATTGTTTTGAAAGCTTTTTGAAAGTGTCGGTGTGAAAAGAGTTTTTGATTTGTTTTGGATTAGAGCAAGTATCTATGAGTCATCCACCTACCCTAAGGAATTAGGCTGTGTAAATGTCCTTAAGGTAGTGCCATCCCACCATTGAGAGATAGGTAGCACCACCGTTGGAGGTGTTTGGGTCAATTCGAGTTTAGGGACAGTATGGTCACCAGAGCAACAGTAGGACACCTTAGAAGCTACCCTTATGCCATAGATCATGGACATAAGGACTTACTAAAACGTCCTATACTCGACGACCACGTTTCGAAGGCAAGGAAACAGTGAGGCGTACCCTAGGGGTGGTGTGTGAATTTGTGTATTGTTTTCATTTATGTTTTATCTTGTCATGCTTTTGGTGATCTACGCTTTGATTTTATTTGGGCCATTCATTCTTTCATGCAAAATTTAGCAGTTTTAAGGGTGCGGAAATTAAAGTGCGGAAAATAAAGTCCTACGCTATTACAAGGCGCGGGTCTGTACATCGCCAAATTAACAAAGATCCGTTTTTTTAATAAAATGCAGAAAGTAAATAAATTTCCTAATTACTATTACAAGGCTTTGAGCAATTACATAATATTTAAAAGAAAAATAAAATAAATGCGCGAGGAGAAATTGGAATCGAATGTTCGAGGGCGTTGGACCCTTTAAAGAAATTAAATGGAATTAAAAATTAACTAATTATTTAATAAGGAAAGGAAGTTATTTTTTATGGTTTTTGGTATTTATGAAATAAAGGAAATTAATTAAAATTAAAAGTTAAATAAAACCCTAGTTCTAAGTTGTTTTTAATTGTTAAAGAAAAATATTTAAGTTTTAACCTAATTTACCCTAATTAATTAATGACATGTTTATTTACAAAATAATTAATAATTAATAATAATAACAAGAAGAAAAAAAAATTATTTATTAAGAAAAAGAATAAAAATGCTAAAAACCTAATTTCTACATATTTTAGTTATTAAGAAAAACATTTAAATTTTAAAACCTAATTTAACTAAATTAATTATTGAAAGTTTATTTACAAAAATATTAATGAATTAAATATTAAATAAACATATTTTATTTTTGATTTCTGATTTTTTTGTATTATGAAAATTATTTTTGTGTAATTAACTAAATAATAAAACAAATAAAAGAATAAAAAGGAAAATTAAAATAAAGAAAAAATATGCAAACCAGGGGGGTGGCTGACCCAATTGAGAGGTGTGTTTGAAGAATTTTTGGCCCAAGAATAAGGCCTTTATTGACTTTCAGGAATTGTGTGTGGAAGGGTTGACTAGCGTGCATGATGGTATCCACATTCTGGCTATTTGATTGATCCCCTGGGACACTTGGCAGGAACAGGCGCTGGGCATATGGTGGACCACTGGAGGGAAGTTGCACCTGAACACATTACAACCAAAATTGTTGAGAAATATGGGGGACCTGGGAATCGAACCCAGGTCCCAATACCTGCATGCCACTTCATTTGCCAACTGAACCATTGAACGCATTTGTAATGTTAATGGAATATAAATAATATAAAAGAAACACACGCTTATGATATTGAACAACCAAAAAGCGCGCCAGATTTCAAACGTCCCAATCAGCATAGGCCACATTCATCTTCTTCACGTTTTCCCTGTAATTATAAAACAGATAGCGGGGGTTTTAAACCCCCACCAAACACAACCTGCAAAAAATAGCGATTAGAGCATGCTTGACCATAAATTGAGCGCAAGGTCATGGAACGATTCGTTTGGACGTCACGAAGTCAACGGTACCAGTGTGGTTGTCCAATTTTTCCAGATGAAGAAACCCCTCTTTTGGAACTTCTGAAACCCTAGAAAACTTTCATGGTGAATTCTTATACAGGTAGTATTAATTCAATTGAGTAGCACCATTAGCTTCAGAGCATCCATGTTAGTGTAAATCAACAATAAAAATGCATGAACAATGCCTAGAAATCAAAACACAATTATGGAAAATTTTGAAAGAAAAGCAATTTTGTTCTACCAATTCCTTGTGCGTGGAGACTTGGTTTCGATTGCAAAAGCTTCCTAGTAGTACCAGGAGTGTATTGGAATAGCTTTTTGGCTTTCAAATGTGCAGTAGCTAGGTTTTCAGTTTCCAATTTTTTTGTCAAAAGTTGCAATGTTGTTCTTGGTTTTCAGCGCAGCTTCTGTGTCCAGGGCATTAGGTTTTGATTGTGCTTATGTATGTGAGTGAATTAGGTTAAGAAAACCAGCCTATAATCCATGCATTGATGATTTGGAGATTTGATTTTCCATGAGATCAATTTCAATCTTTTTGCCATGGAACTATTGCCAATTGTATAGAATTTTTCCTTTTGAGTGATGCACGAAATATTTGATTCATAATGGATGAAAATGCTGCACAAAAAGATTTAAAAAACATTGTTTAGTATTTTTCTCATATTTAATTTTAATTAAATGAATTAATAAGATTAAAAATTCAATTAATTAATTAAAAATAAGAAAATAACTCCCTTTTAGCTTAATGGGTCGTGCATAGCCTTTGGGTGATGATTCATGGAAGAAATTGAGGCCCATTAGCATTTTTGAACCCTTTTATGCAAAGTTGTCTTTTCAAAATTCCCAAAAATTTCCCAACTTCCACAAGACATATCTTGAAGCCCATAAGCTTTGATCATGTTCTTGCACATTTTGGAAAGGTCTTGAAGTCCTCTAACCAATTTCTTTGGTACCATATCATTTTGATTTACCAATCTCAAGTTATGGTCTTTGACTTAAAGTGCCTTTTTGTTGACTTTTGAAGATGACCTATAATGTTGAAATTGATAACTTTTTGTGAGAGCATTTCTTGGACTTGAAGTGTGAAGATGAGTTGTAGGAAATGTCATTCTATTCAAAATGAGCTTTGGATGGGATTTTTATGATATACCATGTGGAAGTTATGCCCTGGTCAATTTGCAGTTGACTTTTTCAACTGTCCAAAAATAGAAACTTTTGCATCTGGAGACTTTTTGAGCCATGCTTTGAGAATCATGATCAAGAATTGATCAAATGATGTTTGTGGCTTCAAAATAAGATGTTGACCAAAATTTTTGACTTTTGACTATCAAATGACCATTTTGCCCCTGCAGTTGACTGTGAAGCAATTAGGGTTTTTTACTGTGCCATTTGATGCTGTGAGTCTTGAAACTTGGCATGTGGATGCTTGACAATGTATATAGGCATGTGGGACTTGTTTGGGGCCCTTGAAAACTTCAATTTCTTTGCCAGAACCAAAACCCTAATTTTTGATTGTTAGGAGGCAATTGGACTGTGCAACCCTTGGGAGATTTTGAAGCATGATCTTAGCAAACCTTGAAGAATATGGGAGGGAAAATTTTGGCGTACAACAGTGAACTACCAACATTCACTAAAGGTAGAAAAAATATAACAATCACAAACGTTCACTAAAGGTAGCAAAAAAATAACAATCAACAACATTCACTGATGGTGAACTACCAACTTTCACTGAAGGTAGTAAGAGAAAAAATATCATAGCACCGACGTTCACTGATAGTGAACTACCAACATTCACTGAAGGTAGCAAAAAGATAACAATC
Organism: Vicia faba; assembly: GCA_948472305.1. Lineage (NCBI taxonomy): Eukaryota > Viridiplantae > Streptophyta > Magnoliopsida > Fabales > Fabaceae > Vicia > Vicia faba. The sequence goes on along the minus strand of OX451735.1, from coordinate 213,408,419 downwards.
ACCAACGTCCACTGATGGTGAAATACCAACTTTGACTGAAGGTAGAGAGAAAAGAAATATCATAGCACTGATGTTCACTGACGGTGAACTACCAACATTCACTGAAGGTAGCAAAAAGATAACAATCACCAATGTTCACTGATGGTGAACTACCAACTTTCACTGAAGGTAGTAAGAGAAAAAATCATAGCACCGACGTTCATTGACGGTGAACTACCAACGTTCACTGAAGGTAGCAAAAAGATAACAACCACCAACGTTCACTGATGGTGAACTACCAACTTTCACTGAAGATAGAGAGAAAAGAAATATCATATCACCGATTTTCATTGACGGTGAACTACCAACATTCACTGAAGGTAGCAAAAAGATAACAATCACCAACTTTCATTGATGCTGAACTACCAACTTTCACTGAAGGTAGTAACAGAAAATATCATAGCACCTACGTTCACTAACGGTCAACTACCAACATTCACTGAAGGTAGAAAAAAGATAAAAATCACAAATGTTCACTGATGGTGAACTACCAACTTTCACTTAAGGTAGTAAGAGAAAATATGATAGCACCGACGTTCACTGACGTTGAACTACCAACGTTCACTAAAGGTAGCAAAAAGATAACAATCACCAACGTTCACTGATGGTGAACTACCAACTTTCACTGAAGGTAAAGAGAAAAGGAATATCATAGCACCGATGTTCACTGATGGTGAACTACTAACGTTCACTGAAGGTAGCAAAAAGATAATAATCACCAATGTTCACTGATGGCGAACTACCAACTTTCACTGAAGGTAGAGAGAAAATAAATATCATAGAACCGACGTTCACTGATTGTGAACTACCAACGTTCACTGAAGGTAGCAAAAAGATAACAATCACCAACGTTCATTGATGGTGAACTACCAACTTTCACTGAAGTTAGTAATAGAAAAAATATTATAGCACCGACATTCATTGGCGGTGAACTACCAACGTTCAGTGAAGGTAGCAAAAAGATAACAAGTTTCCCCAAAATTCCAGCTTTTCACCTTGAAAGGGTCTCAACTTCTTCTTTGACCAAGGCATTCCACCTGGAAAGGGTAATATATAAGTTGTCTCAAATAAAGAGACTACCACTTGCAAAGATTTCACAATAAACTGTCTCTGTGATATTGAAAAGACTAGCCATCCACTGGAGTAATTTGACAATGAACTGCAAACTATCTACTCATAGAGAATATAGCAAAAAAGTAACGTCGAATTTTACAGGGAAGTATAAGTTGCTCAAATAAAGAGACCTGCTACTTTCTGTTATATGAAGGATTATAAAAAATGACTTCTTAGGGAAAGTAATATGGCTTTATGGGGAAAGAAATATGACTTCCCGGGGAAAGCAATATGACTTGCTGGGGAAATGCCGATATATTCTTGTTGAGGAGATAAATTATTCTCGTGCAAAATAAATGCACATTCTCAAACCAAAGCTCGAAGCTTGCAGAGATCATAAGTAATAATATTGCTGGGAAACAAAGATTCAAACCAGAAATAAACTGGAGTGAAACAGTCAACCAAAATACATCCTTTGAGAAATAAACTCAAGAGGGAAACCCAATCTATCCAGACAAAGAGCTGTACAGGAAGGCTAAAGCAAAAATCTTCCATGAGGGATAACTCCGTGGGGAAATTGAAAGAATATACACTTTTTGCTTAAGGCCGACACTCTATTGGAGGAAGGACAACACAACTCTGCAAAACAGGGTAATATGTTAACAAAATATTAACGAATATGAATGATCAATAATTTGCTAAATTTAACTATGCATGATGTATGTATGAACGTATGGGTGTTATCATGTATATACTGACAAAACAGACATATAACACTGGGAGTAACCAGGCAAAACCAACTCGGGCACAATCAGCACTCGGTTAAATCACATCCAAGATAAACATTCCATAAGAAAATAAGCACCAAATGAGGAAACAAAATCCTATTTCACGGCTTAAATTCACTGGGAAGAAACATAATCCGGAAGTAAACAAATCATAGCGACAAAACAGTACAGATACATGGATATAACATCCTTCTCCAGGCTTCACCGGGGAATAGCACTCAGACTTCAATGGGGAAACAAATGTTTTCACGGTCCACACTTCTACTGGGGATTGCAACACTGATTTCAAATAAGGTAGATGGAAACCATATCGGTGAAACATCAACTGAGGATTTCGAGCTGACTTCATCGGGGAAATATAATACAGACCTCACTAGCGGAGATAATGCCTCATTATCGAGATATCAACTGAGGACCTCGTGTTGACTCAATTGGGGAGGTCAACACCACATCGGAGAGGGAAAACAAATATACGTTCTTCAATATCGAGAGTAAGTATTGCACCAACATCTCTGGGGAAAAAGTATGAAACCTCATGGGGATAATAACTTGGATTTAAGAAGTCAAACATTACAGCAAGAAATCAATATTATGAGGATTTTAAATCAAACCCAACACTTGGCAGGTGAAAACCCAAAAAACTGACAAATGCCTCAACACTTCTTAAATAAAACACTGCCCTTGCCTGATTATCGGGAAATCAAACAAAACGCAAGTGCTGCCGAAAGGGAGATGCTTCGTAAAATGAGTCAAATCACAGCATGCATGGTGAGAAAAGACTTCTATCAAATAAGCAAGGCCTTCACTGGAGAATCTCGGATTGAGTCTTCATATCATACAGACTTATTCCAACAAAAGATGCCCTAGGATAGCCTTCTTGGGGAATCAAGAAATCAACATTATAGAAAGAGGTCAAACTCATGGGAATTTTAAATCAAACCCAGAACTTGGCAGGTGAAAACCCAAAGGGTTGGCAACAGTATCAACACTTCTTAGAAAATATGCTGCCCTGATCTAGTTACCTGGGAAATAAATACCAACAATAATGCCAATAATGCAGAAAGAGCAACATTTTGCAAATAGTTCCATCTCAGCACACCAAGGGAAAAAACCTTTCTTCATATGAGGGAAGACTTTGCTGGGGAATCTGGGATAGAGGCTTCAAACCATGCAAACCAAAAATAATAAAAAAAGAACCAAGACTTGACTGGGGACACTGGGATCACAAACCCAATATTGCACCTTACGCCAATTGGTATCGTCTTCAATATACAAAAATTACACGCATAACAGCGAAAATGACCTGAGAAAACCTTCCCGGGGGAAACAAAACTTCCCAAAATTACTAGAGTTCGTCCATTCCTGGGATCACCACTTTTGTTTTCCTCTAGAATCACAAAATCTAAAGTAAAAGTAATTTGTAAATTCTTTTTGAAAAATGATTTTTTTATTTTATCTTTTTGCTTTGAAAATTATTATCAACAATAAATGGAGTGTTTGTAAGCTGAATAAAATAAGAATTACAAAGAATTGGGTAAAAGCTCAAATTTTATTGATAGAATGGTAGTCTACGAATGGCGAGACTCCATGGATGATTACAAAGTTCAGAAAATGGTAATATATAATGGAAAAGATACATTGAGATACAATGACCACTATTTCCTTTAACAACTTTGAAATTTTGAGAAGCAGCTTCTGTTGAAGTATGGTGAGGATCCAAGAAGATTGTTGCTTCAATGATCAAGTCTTGTCTGATGTAGTTACTTGCCAAGAAAGTCCCTAACTTTTTCCTAAGCTGCCCTTGCGGGTTTTCAACTTAGCGGGAAAATTTATTCTGTTTATGTCTCTAATTTTTGCCTAGACCGCCCTTTCGGGTTTTTGGCCTACCGAGACGCCCCTTTTTGCCTAAGCCTCCCTTTCGGGTTTTCAACTTAGCGAGCTGTTCTTTTATTTCATTAGGCAAAGTATTTCTTGACTGCATCAGAATTCATGGGACGTGGGAACTCCTCGCCATCCATAGTTTTAAGAATTAATGCACCGCCAGAGAAGGCTTTCTTGACAACATATGGTCCTTCAAAATTGGGAGTCCACTTTCCCCTAGAATCAGCGCTAAAAGACATGATCTTCCTGGAACGAGGTCGCCTTCTCTGAATTCATGAGGTTTGACCTTCTTATCGAAAGCTTTCTTCATTTTCTTATGATATAACTGCCCATGACACAAAGCTGTCATTCTCTTCTCTTCGATCAAATTCAATTGGTCAAACCTGTTTGGGACCCATTCAGCCTCTGAAAACTTGGTTTCCATTATCACACGCAAAGAGGGAATCTCAACCTCGATTGGGAGTACCGCTTCCATTCTATACACAAGTGTGAACATGGTTGCTCTTGTTGAAGTGCGGACAGATGTCCAATATCCATGTAAAGCAAAAGGGAGCATTTCATGCCAATCTTTATAAGTAACAACCATCTTCTGGGTGATCTTCTTGATATTCTTATTAGCAGCTTCAACAACCTCATTCATCTTCGGCCTGTACAGAGATGAATTATGATGGACAATCTTGAATTCTTCACAAAGTTTTGTCATCATCTTGTTGTTTAGATTCGAGCCATTGTCGGTGATGATTCTGCTCAACACACCATACCGACATATAAGAGTATTCTTAATGAAGTGCACTACCACCTGCTTAGTAACATTAGCATATGAAGCAGCGTCCACCCATTTGGTGAAGTAATCAATTGCTACCAAGATAAAATGGTGTCCATTTGAAGCTTTGGGTTCTATCATTCCAATCATGTCAATACCCCACATAGCGAAAGGCCACAGGGAAGAAATAACATTGAGAAGTGTCAAAGGCACATGAATTTTGTCCGCATAAATCTAGCATTTATGTCACTTCTTTGCAAATTTGTAACAGTCATATTCCATTGTCAGCCAATAGTAACCTGCCCTTAGCATCTTTTTAGCCATTGAATGTCCATTGGTATGAGTGCCAAATGAAACTTCATGAATCTCATGCATCAACATGTCTGCTTCGTATCTATCCACGCATCTGAGCAAGACCATGTCATAATTTCTCTTGTACAACACATTTTCACTGAGGAAGAAGCTGCCAGCCAATCTTCTCAATATCTTTCTATCTTTATTTGATGCACCAATCGGGTATTCTTGAGTCTGGAGAAAATGCTTGATATCATAATACCAAGGTTTCTCGTATGCTACCTCTTCTGTTGTGAACACATGAGTGGGCCTATCCAGTCGTCGAACTATAATTCGAGGTATATCATTCCAAGTATTCACTTGATACATAGAAGCCATAGTTTCTAGAGCATCCTCCATTTGATTTTCGTCTATAGGGATGTGATGGAATTCAACTTTATTAAAGAAGGGTAATAGTCTTCAAGCATACTCTTTGTAAGGGATCAAGCCGGGGTGACGAGTATCCCACTCTCCTTTAATCTAATTTATTACTAAAGCTGAATCTCCATACACATCTAGAATTTTAATTCTGAGATCAATAGCTTCCTCGAGACCCATGATGCAAGCCTCATATTATGCCATATTATTAGTATAATTAAATGTCAACCTAGCAGTAAAAGGAATGTGTGATCCATGTGGAGTGACAATCACAACACCAATTCCTTTACCATAAGCATTCACAGCTCCATCAAACATCATACTCCAGCGAGATTCAGGATAAGGACCTTCCTCAGGCAATGGTCCATCATAATCTTTCACTTTCAGAAACATCACATCCTCATCAGGGAAATCGTACATCACAGACTGATAATCATCAACTGGTTGGTGAGCAAGATAATCTGCCAACATGCTTCTTTTAATAGCTTTTTGGGTGCGGTATTCAATGTCATATTCAAATAACAACACCTGCCAGCGGTCAATTCTCCCAGTAAGAGCAGGCTTTTCAAAAATGTACTTGATTGGATCCATTTTGGAGATCAACCAAGTAGTGTGATTTAACATATACTGCCGCAAACGTTTTGCAGATCAGGCCAGAGCACAACATGTCTTTTCCAACATGGAATACCGAGACTCACAATCACTAAACTTTTTAATGAGATAATAAATGGCATACTCTTTCTTCCCTGTTTCATCTTGTTGTCCCAGAATACAGCCCATGGAATTATCTAACACTGTCAGATACATAATCAATGGCCTTCCTTCAACAGGAGGGAGTAAGATAGGAGGTTCAAGCAGATATTCTTTAATACTTTAAAATGCCCTTTGGCAGTCATCTGTCCCCACACAACCTTGATCTTTCTTTAACAACTTAAAGATCGATTCACACGTTGCAGTCATGTGGGAAATGAATCTAGAAATATAATTAAAACGCCCGAGGAACCCTCTGACTTGATTTTCAATTCTCGGTGCTGGCATTTCTTGAATTGATTAGACTTTATCAGGGTCAACTTCAATCCCTCTTTGGATAACAATGAAACCCAACAATTTCCCTTACCAAACACCGAAGGTACATTTATTTGGATTCAAGCGGAGATGATACATCCTTAAACGCTGAAACAACTTCAAAAAATCTTCTACATACCCTTCTCCAGTCTGGGATTTAGCAATCATATCATCAGCATATACCTCAATTTCCTTGTGCATCAGATAATGGAATAGGGTTATCATAGCCCTCTGGTACGTTGCACCAGCGTTCTTCAACCCAAAGGGCATCACTCTGTAACAAAATGTTCCCCAGGGTGTGTTAAACGTTATTTTTTCCATGTCCTTAGGAGCCATCCTTATTTGATTATACCTGGAAAATTCTTCCATGAACGAGAAAACTTTGAATTTTTGTCGTGCTATCCACAAACATATCAATGTGTGGCAATGGAAAATCATCTTTTGGACTAGCTTTATTTAGATCTCTGTAATCTACGCACATGCGAACTTTTCTGTCTTTCTTAAGTACTGGGACAATATTGGCAATCCACTGAGGATACACTGATGTCACAAGAAAAGCGGCATTAATCTGCTTTAGAACTTCTTCTTTGATCCTCACTTCCATATCTGGGTGAGTTCTTCGCAACTTCTGTTTGATTGGCGGGCACTCTGGCTTCAGCGGAAAATGGTGCTCTACAATATCTGTATCTAAACCCGGTATATCTTGGTAAGACCAAGCAAAAATATCCACATATTCTTTCAACATCTTAATCAACACGCTCTTCACATCAGGATGCAATAATACTCCAATCTAGACTTCCTCCAGATCTTCTTCTGAACCTAAATTGATTACTTCCAATGGCTCTTTATATGGCTGAATGGCATTCTCTTCACGCTCAAGTAACCGTGAGACCTCTTCCGAAATCTCATCATAGTCTTCTTCTTTAGCCCCATACACAGGACATTCAAAGTTGGAAGAGGGTGCAGGGTCATTGTATTCAATGGGTTTTTTCATTAATCTGCACATATGATTTATGATTGCTTTTAGAAACTGACACATATAACAAGTGATCATGCAGATTGAATTTCAATTATTATTTATTTTGAAAGGTTTTTTTATTACCATTTTCCAAGAAAAAGCAAAAAATAAAGACACAATTTGAGAAACAAAGACAACTTTTATTATTTATTTTAAAAATCAAAGCAAACAGTCACGAAGGAAATCACGAAGATGCTTTAGCAATTCTGTTTGAGGGACTAGATCATTTACCGAGAAGGAAACCGTAGGGTCATCGAGGGACTATGATCTTTTGTTTTTACGGATCTTTGCTAAAACATTCCTTTCTCATGACTGTTTTTTAAAGGCAACCAAAGTGGGCGTACCTTAGAGGTGCTTGTGTGCAATTGTGTTGTATTTCAGTTATTTTTGTCTTTTTATTAAGTTTGTTAGCGTTTGATTATTAGTCTTATCATACAAGCCTAATTACTAGCAGTTAATATGGAAAGCAGTAAAATGCAGAATATAGAGGTCCTACGCTATTACAATGCTTCGGGGAGGGGATTTACATTATACAAGGATAATGGGGGATAAAGTGGTAAAATATCCTAATTTTTATCTATTACATCCAGTGAACAAATACAATAAATAATAAAAATGCAAAATTAAAAAAACGCGCATGAAATAGAAAAGACGTCTAAAAAAATCCTAAAGAAAAGAAATCTTTTTGTTGTTTTTTAGTATAAAAGAAAATAAGCCTAAGTCTATTTAATTTTCTTTTTAAGAAAACATGTTAAAATAATTAATTAATTAATTGACAAAATTAATTTAATTTGAAAAATAACTAGCCTAATATTTTTTTGATTTTGATTTTAATGTTAATTAAAAAGATGAAAATAGAGAAATGAACCAAAAAGTAAAAATACAAATGGGGGACCCTTCAATTGCATGGAAAGGGAGACTTCGATCCAGGGGAGAATTAAGGTCCTTCGACCCAGGGGAGGAAGATATCTTCTTCAATCTAAGGGGGAGAAGTCGCCTCCTTAGATCCAGGGGGGAGAAGTCGCCTTCTTCGATCTAGGGGGAGAAGTCGTCTTCTTCGATCCAAAAGAGAAATTTATTCTCAATTCTAGACTTACAAGACAAATATTAGCCAGAAAATGACCTGGGTGTCGAACCCAGGTCCTTCGATCCTGCGTATATTGGTTTTATTTAGGCCAGAACTGTAGAAAATGTTAGTAAACGAAGAACATGACCTGGGTGCCAAACCCAAGCCCTTTGATTCTGTCTAGGATGGCAAATCGAAGGGGACATCAAATATGGAGGTATTATGCAAATTCAAAGTTGGACAGTTTTACCCTCTCTTACCCAGTAGAATGAAGCTTCGATTTGGGTACTGGCTGGATGTGAGCACTTTCGATCTGAGGGCTTCTTGGCGTGGGAACCTTCAATCTGAAGGACTGCTTTAGCTTGGAAAATTCTGGCAACCTTTGATGAATTTTTGGGCAGCCTCTCTCCAATGTTTTTTCGTTCTCCTCCCTCTTTTTGCAACACTTGTGATCTCTTTATATAGAGGGGGTAGAGGGGACAAGAAGGCAAAGACTTAAACAACCTTGATTGTGTTTGAAAGTCATGAATATCATTTTGTAACATTGTCCAAACACATGGGATCTTGTCCCTTTTTGAATTTACTATTGTGTAACTGGGCTTCGAATGCCCTCCTTCGAATGGGTCTTCTGAATGCATCTTTTAAATGGGCCTTCTGAAGGCTTCTTCGAATGAACCTCTTATGCATGCTTCGAATGAGCCTTCTGAAGGCTTCTTCGAATGAACCACTTATGCGTGCTTCGAATGGGTCCTCTGAAGGCTTCTTCGAATGAACCTCTTGGAATGCCAATCAAAGTGCTTGGCCATGCCAATCGAAGGGCTTGGTCATCATGCCTGTCAAAGCTGTCTTTGTTTGAAATGCTAAATTGAAGGATTCTTTGCCATATCAATCGAAGGGCTTGGCCATGAGTCCAATCGAAAGCTTCCTTTGGAATGTCAATCGAAAGGCCTGGCCACAATGCCAATCGAAGGGCTTGGACATGAGGCCAATCGAAAGTCCTTATTCAGGTGCCAATTGAAAGATATTGTTAAGATGCCAGTCGAAAAACACCTTATCGAAGGAAACTTTGACCAACTTCTAAATTTTTTATTTTTTCATCAAGCAAGTGTTTGTAGCCACCCATGTGAGGGAAAATCTTGTAAAAAGTGAGAGGGAAAATTTTATGGTACAACACCTACGTACCACCTTTCGTGCAATAGGGGATCAGGGTACACGTAGTTCACTTTTTAAAATTTTTAAAAAATACAAGTGTATTGGTTGATTTTATGAGATAAGACATCATCGTCATTGTCCGTGTGGAAAATATACTTACTACCCACAATTATGAGAAAGGAGAATTTTTATCATCTCAAAGTGGAGGATATGGCTTGGATTTTAAAATTAACAATTCCTCACTCAACACCCAAGTGGAAAATATCTCACTACATATTGTAGAAGTATAGTTGTTTGCATCACTATAAGGATTTACAAGAGTCCAATCTTTTGAGAAAAGTTTTAAAGTAGAAGACAAAGTGGCAAAATGGTTTGAAATAAGATTTATTGACTTTTAGTCTTCTCACAAAAAATGTTAAGGTATTATTTAAGTTGATTGAAGTTTATTTATGAAAAGGTTTTGAAGATGCATGGACCTTGGTCCAAGTTTATTATGAAAGTGGTTCAAGTTTTAAAAAAAACAAGAAGAGTTTTTAAAAGGAGGAAGAAGATTTTTGAAATTAAAGAAGATGGGAGGAGAAGAAGAGACTATCCTAAAGCATAAAGTAAAAGCTAGGGATAAGAACCATCTAACCAACAAGAAGCTAATACTTGACATTATGAGTCAAGATATAATTCCCATTCTTTGGCTTGAAACCAAGCAAGCAAAGATACTAGACCTCTTGAGAGAACCAAACTTCAAAAGTATTAAGTCTTCACAAAAATTGGGCAGAGTAATGGTTGTATACGGGTGAATTCCAGATTAGAAACAAAGAATGTAACCACAATAACCTGCACACAAAACAAACAAACAACTCAATGTATTGAGGTAAACCTCAAGAACTCCAGACAAAATATCAATTAAGGTCACAAGATCTCCAACATAGGCTAAGGTCTCTAATCCTAAGTCCAAGAAGTTCAATACTCCATAATGCCAAGGATAGTAACCAAATAGTCCAAGTATCATTAAAGTTTTTTATGGTTCATGTTGATTATTAAGTATCTTAAAAAAGAAAAGAAAAGCTCAAGTGAGCAAAATAAAAAAAATGACAAGAATAGAAATGCTCAAGTGAGCAAAGATGAAAAATAGCATGAAACGTAAATGCTTAAAGTAAATGGTGCATAAAATAAAAGAGCATATAATAAAAACAAAAAATAAAATCAATTATTAGAAATTAGTGGTTAGTTGGATGACCATCTTGAAACTTGCATTTGGAACTCATTAGAGGATTGGTAGAACCAAAGCCTCCACACAACAAGTTGCATTTGTCAAGTATATCATCCTCAAAAGTAAAATTTAATGATCAACAATGTTTAAGTGATCCGCGTTGACCAAAAGTGATGTAGATCCATTCGAGGATTGGTAGAACCAAAGCCTCCACACAATGAATCTCAAGGTTATTGGATCAAAGAGATCAAATTAACATACATGGGCTTGCAAACATAGGTTTTGGCCACGAATGATCATTTATTCGAATCGGGACAAAATTTAGCACTATGTTAAGTAATCATAAGTGAACTTATATAGAAGTCGCACCTATTTTGAGGCCGGTCAATAGCAATTTATGCACCATTTGTTTTGAGACATGATATAGAGATCATGCTCCAATAACACTTAGTGCAATAAGAGAGGGATGAGATGAAGAATGGTGGGAAAGAATATAAACCACATTTGAATTAAAATTTAATCAAACTATCATTAAAATCATTCATCCATTTTATGGAGTTAGACTCAACACCATGGATCCAATGATGTTAACAAAGTTCATATAAAAAATTCAACCCAAGATCATCCAGAAAATAATAAAAAAATAATATTATATTTAATATATACATTAAAAAGGGTTTTAAAATGTTTTAAAATAGAAATAAGATAGAAAAATTGAAGGAAAATTACGATCAAAAGCGCAGCGGAATTTAAAATTTTCCTTTAGCGATCCTTACGAATGAGCATGGTCAGTGATATAAGTATTTACCTCTTGTGGCGATTCAGACCGTTGATGTCGTGATCACGAGCGTTGATGAAGAATAACGCCTCTACTCAGTCCACACGAACAGATCACTTTCGGTCACAGTGCTAGCTGATCATGAACGGAAACCTTGAGTGAGAGAGAGAATCAAAAACGAAATTGCATCAAGTGAAATTGCTTCATCACAAGGGATCTATTTATAGAATCACTCGTGTGGGCTACAAGCTAAAAGCCCAATTAAGGCTATAAGCTAAAAGCCCAATTAAGCTTATGGACATCATACCTTATGATGTACCATATATCACTTATCCACGTGGTACCTTACCACTTTCCGTATTACACTTAAGTGAACCGTATCTTACGGTGTTCCTTATTTATTCTATCTCTCATCAACCTGTCCTTATGTGTGTGACCCTGTAGGTTTTCGCGACGTTGGCAATTATATTAAATCACACATTTAATATAATAAACAGTGAGCGGTATCTAGCAACACATCACTGTTACCCAAGTCACGAAAATGTCATGTGATCTGACCAAACCTTTTCCGTGATAATATTTGTGTTGTACAATTACCCTTTTGCCCTCATGTCTATATTGAACACAAGGCATACACTGTGTCACCCTTGTCCAGTTCAATATTGGGCCCTTAGACATTTATACTATTATGTAGGATGAGCAAATTCCATCTAGGTCACTCATGTCCCTTAGCATGCTTTGTAAAGTACCCATCAACCGTATTTATAGTCATCCAGTTACGGATGACGTTTGATCAGCAATAAAGTACTTGACTCTACATCTAGGATCCATAGTGGTTTCAGGTCAAAGTGTGGTATACACCATTATCATCATGAGAATAACTTATGACACTTTGCATAACATTCTATGTAGTATTCTCATAGCGGGTCAATCCAGTATAAATATTACTCCTAATATTCATACCTATGTCAAGACTTGATAACTCCTTATCTATGATCCATGAGATGTGATCATCAATCTATCTTCATAATAATCTTAATGCTTTAATGTTATCCCACTTCACATTAAAGCTTGACTACATATACTTTAAGAATAGTGTCTTATGTTTAATGGGATCTCATGATTAAGTCACACTTAACATTTCATTAAACAAATAAACCATTCTAGGGACTTTATTATTTTGGAAAGAAAACATAATAAAGAAATGCCTTTTATTATTAATAAATAATTCGATACAAGTACCAAAAGTATTAGCCTCTAGGGCTTACACCAACAATCTCCCACTAGCACTAGAGCCAATCAGGCATACCCCTAATACCCATAGATCTAGTATGTCCATCATGCTTCAGCTGCGCAAGAGGCTTTGTTAATGGGTCAGCAACATTGTCAAGTGTAGGTACTCTGCATATTTTCACATCTCCCCGATCGATTATCTCTCGAATAAGATGATAACGCCTAATTATGTGTTTGGATCGTTGGTGAGATCTAGGCTCCTTAGCTTGTGCGATAGCACCATTGTTATCACAATAGAGATCAATGGGATCCAGAATTCTATGGACTATGCCAAGTTCACTAATGAACTTCTTGATCCAAACAGCTTCCTTTGCTGCAGTTGAGGCAGCAATATACTCAGCCTCGGTTGTAGAATCAGCAACTGTATCTTGCTTTGAACTTTTCCAGCTTACAGCGTCACCATTTAAACAAAACACATAACCAGATTGCGATCTAAAGTCATCCTTATCTGTATGGAAGCTAGCATCGGTGTATCCAATTACAGCAAGCTCTTCCTGACATCCATATATTAAGAATGAGTCCTTAGTTCTTCTCAAGTACTTAAGGATATTCTTGACAACTACCCAATGAGTATCACCGGGATTAGACTGGTACCTACTCGTTGCACTTAAAGAATACGAGATATCTGGTCGAGTACATAGCATGGCATACATGATAGATCCTATTGCAAATGCATATGGAATCTTATCCATGCGATCCCTTTCTTCCTTACTTGAAGGGGATTATGTTTTTGACAGACACATGCCATGTTGCATAGGTATGAATGCTTTCTTGGAATCATGCATATTAAAGCGTCTCAACACTTTTTCTATGTATGTACTCTGACTTAGGCCAAGCAGTTTTTATGTCCTATCTCTATAGATCCTGATTCCTAATATATAGGTTGCTTCACCTAGGTCCTTCATTGAAAAGCATTTCCCTAACCAAGTCTTCACTTGTTGCAAGGTAGGGACATCGTTTCCAATGAGTAATATGTCATCTACATATAATATCAGGAATATGATCATGCTCCCACTAACCTTCTTGTAGACACAAGGCTCATCTTCATTCTTGATGAATCCATATTGTTTTACTGTTTCATCAAAACGAAGATTCAAGCTTCTGGAAGCTTGCTTCAATCCATAAATTGATCGCTGTAACTTACATATCTTTTGGGCTTCTTCTGGTATGTCAAATCCTTCAGGTCGTGTCATGTACACATCCTCAAGAAGATTCCCATTAAGGAAAGCAGTTTTGACATCCATCTGCCATATTTCATAATCATGATATGCAGCGATAGCAAGTAAAATCCGAACAGATTTAAGTATTGCAACTGGTGAAAAGGTTTCATCATAGTCAACCCCATGAATTTGTTTATAGCCTTTTGCAACCAGTCTTGCCTTATAGGTATGTACCTTACCATCCATGTTAGTCTTCTTTTTGAAGACCCACTTGCATCCTATAGGGTTAACTCCTATAGGAGGCTCTACCAAGGTCCAAACCTGGTTTGTGTACATGGAATCCATTTCAGATTTCATGGCTTCTAGCCACTTCTCGGACTCAGGACCAGTTATGGCCTCTTGGTAGGTCACAGGCTCATCTTGATCCATGATTAATACATCACCCTGATCACTTATGAGATATCCATATCTCTCAGGTTGTTGACGTATCCTGCTTGACCTACGCTGGTCTTGTTCTACTTGAGCAGGTTGCTCTTCCACAACTACTTGTGTTTCCTGCTCTAATTCCTCCATAGGTGTATCAATGCTTTGTGGTTCTTGAATTTCTTCAAGCTCTATTTTCCTCCCACTGATTCTTTTGGAAATAAAGTCCTGTTCCATAAAAACTCCAGTTCGAGCGACAAACACTTTTCCCTCAGAAGGATTGTAGAAGTAATACCCTCTTGTTTCTTTAGGATACCCCACAAATAAGCATTTGTCAGATTTGGGCTCAAGCTTAGTTGAAATTTGTTGTTTCACATAAAATTCGCAACCCCAAATCTTCATGTAAGACATATGTGGTTTCTTACCACTCCATATCTCATATGGTGTATTCTCAACCTTTTTGGATGGAACCCGGTTAAGTGTGTAAGCTGCAGTCAATAGTGCATGTCCCCAAAAGGAGTTCGGAAGATCGGCGTGACTCATCATGGATCAGACCATGTCTAACAAGGTTCGATTTCTTCTCTCAGATACACCATTCCATTGTGGTGTTCCGGGAGGAGTAAGTTGGGATGAAATCCCACATTCCTTTAGATGGTCATCAAACTCTAGGCTTAAATATTCACCGCCTCGATCTGATCGAAGAACTTTAATATTCTTACCTAGTTGGTTTTGTACTTCATTCTTGAATTCCTTGAACTTTTCAAAGGTTTCAGATTTGTGTTTCATTAAATACACATAACCATATCTACTGAAATCATCAGTAAATGTGATGAAGTATTGAAAACCTCCTCTGGCTGGTATGTTCAGTGGTCCACATACATCAGTATGTATGAGGGCCAAAAGATCATTAGCCCTTTCACCTTTTCTTGTGAATGGGGACTTTGTCATCTTTCCAATTAAACAAGATCTGCATGTCTCATATGATTCATAATCAAAAGAGTCGAAGAGTCCATCTTTATGGAGTTTGGAAATGTGTTTCTCATTTATGTGGCCTAAGCGACAGTGCCAAAGGTAGCTTGGATTTAACTCATTAGGTTTAATCAATTTAGTATTAATGTTATAAATTGGCATTTCAAGATCAAGGACATATAGTCCATTGTTCATTTGTGCAAAAGCATAGAATATATCATTCAAATAAATAGAGCAACAATTGTTCTTTATTGTAAATGAAAAACCAAACTTGTCCAAACAAGAAACGGAAATAATTTTCCTACTAATTGCAGGTACATAATAACAGTTCTCTAACTGAATTATTAAACCACTAGGTAAAGTCAAAACATAAGTTCCTACGGCTAAAGCAACAACCTTTGCTCCATTTCCAACTCGTAGGTCAACTTCACCTTTTGCCAAATCTCTACTCCTTTTTAGCCCCTGCACATTAGTACAAATGTGAGAACCGCATCCAGTATCTAATACCCATGATGCAGAAGTAGATAAATTAATTTCAATAACAAAAATACCTGAATTTGAAGTCCCTACTCCATTTTTCATATCTTCCAGGTACTTTGGGCAGTTTCTCTTCCAATGTCCGGTCTTACGACAATGGAAGCAAGTTCCCTCCTTTGCTATGCCTCCACTAGGATTCAAAGCAGGAACAATAGGTTTAGGCTTGGCAACTTCCTTGCCTTTCCCTTTACCGACCTGCTTGGTAGGCCTTTTGTTCAGCTTCTTTCCATTACTGACCATCAGAATGGACTTCCCTTTTGTCTTCATATTCTGCTCAACAGTTTTCAACATGCTTAGCAATTCTGGAAGACTCTTATCCATGTCATTCATGTTGAAATTCATGACAAACTGATTAAAGCTATCTGGAAACGATTGCAAGATAAAATCAATTGCAAGTTCCTTTCCAAGCGGAAACCCTAACCTTTCAAGGTTCTCCACATACCCAATCATTTTGAGTACATGGGGACCTACAGGGTTTCCCTCAGATAACTTGCTGTTAAAAAGGGCCTTTGAAACCTGAAACCTCTCATTTCTTGCCTGCTCTTGATAGAGCATTTTCAGATGTCCGATCATATCGAACGCTGGCATGTTCTCGTGTTGCTTTTGCAACTCCGAGTTTATAGTAGCTAGCATGAGACAAGCAGCTTCGTTAGCATCATCAAAATGCTTCTTATAAGCTTCTCTTTCTGCCTTAGGTGCCGAACTAGGCGGTTCCTCTTCAGGAACAGGTGTCTCCAAGACATACAGCTTCTTATCGTGCTTGAGGACAATCCTCAGATTTCGGTGCCAATCTAGGAAATTTGTCCCAGACAATTTTTCCTTATCTAGGATTGATCGCAAAATATGGTTGTTTGTTGTCATGGTAATCTACAAAAAAATGAAAATATAAGTATCATTAAAACAACATATTTAATTAGGCCTTTAATCAAATATGCTCCCACTATTTTACTCAAACCAAATGAACCTCATCATTTGATTCGGAAAATCCCGTTGGAAGACTTTCAAGTGGGTCGAGATCCACATTTCACTTCGTTCTAAGTCAGCGTTAGGATGATTACACAAAACTAGGTTATTTAGGTAAGAACTCCTTCCAATTGTATCTCATACAACTCTCGAATATTTTCAGTTGGGTGAATAACTCCTTATTCTAATTCATCATATGAATCATTCCCAACGCTTGCTTCTAAACATGTATAATCTTATTATAATGTGTTTAGTTAAGTTTGACCCATTGTTTTAGTAGTTGGATATTACAATTATCCCATCGCACCTTACTAATATAGAACATGCACCTCGCGTAGGCGAAACCTACATTGTTCGATACTAGTCTTGATGAGTGCTAAAACTTGGAAAGCATGAACTTAATATTTAACTTGAGGGATTTTGTTATTAGTTTGATCTCACCGGCTTAACATGCAATTCGTCTCTCTCATGCATCAACATACAAACACATGCATCAATATACATAAAAGGATACAGTTATGGCCCCTAGCGCAATTGTTCTCCCAAGCCAATGAGAGAACCTAAGCTAACCTAATAACGATCTAAACTTCTGCAAGCAAGATCTCCAAGGTTATCCTCCTTTGATATTGTATTCTTCTCTTTCTTCATAATATTACATTACATAAAAGAAACTCGTTTTACATACGAGGGAGTGAGATGAGAAAAGAAGTTACATCAAGAATTTTAGAGAGAGGCACGACACGCAGGCCGTATTTTACAATCCCAAAACAAAATAAAGGAAAAACAACTAAGGCCATAACTGATCACCACAAGACAATAATAATAAACACACTTTTATTATTAGTTTAAATTTTGTTAATTAAAAAAAAAGGCAAATTAAATTTCGACGATTGATCACACTACACAACCCTTGTACCGTCATGAACCCTAATGCAACAGTTTCATGCTGTCAAACACATTTCGATTGATAATTCAGTATGATTAATCACATGCCATTGCTTCACCATACTAATGTCGAATTCCGAAGCATATGAACAGTGATCGGTTAAAGGAATAATAATCATCAAGTGTTTGAATGAACGAAACAGAAATAGTATATCCCATATACCATCGTTGCATCAGATTTACTTATATCATATATAAAAGTGACCGATCTTACTTGTGTAACCTATGGACGATCGATGTATCGCTGCTTCACCATACTAATGTCGGATTCCGAAGCATAGTCAACATCAATCATCCAAATCGTACACAACAGATGCCAAATTTAATTACTCGTTTATTATTCAATTCATTCTGGTTTTAATCGAATCAAAACAGAAATATAGAACATAAACAACTATCAGATCCATGGTTTCATAAGTGGCTCTGATACCACTGAAGGAAAATTGCGATCAAAAGCGCAACGAAATTTAAAATTTTCCTTTAGCGATCCTTACGAATGAGCATGGTCAGTGATAGAAATATTTACCTCTTGTGGCGATTCAGACCTTTGATGTTGTGATCACGAGCGTTGATGAAGAACAACGCCTCTACTCAGTCCACACGAACAGATCGCTTCCGGTCACAGTGCTAGCTGATCACGAACGAAAACCTTGAGTGAGAGAGAGAATCAAAAACGAAATTGCATCAAGTGAAATTGCTTCATCACAAGGGATCTATTTATAGAATCACTCGTGTGGGCTACAAGCTAAAAGCCCAATTAAGGCTATAAGCTAAAAGCCCAATTAAGCTTATGGACATCATACCTTATGATGTACCATATATCACTTATCCACGTGGTACCTTACCACTTTCCGTATTACACTTAAGTGCACCGTATCTTACGGTGTTCCTTATTTACTCTATCTCTCATCAACCTGTCCTTATGTGTGTGACCCTGTAGGTTTTCGCGATGTTGGCAATTATATTAAATCACACATTTAATATAATAAACAGTGAGCGGTATCTAGCAACACATCATTGTTACCCAAGTCACGAAAATGTCATGTGATCTGACCAAACCTTTTCCGTGATAATATTTGTGTTGTACAATTACCCTTTTGCCCTCATGTCTATATTGAACACAAGGCATACACTGTGTCACCCTTGTCCAGTTCAATATTGGGCCCTTAGACATTTATCCTGTTATGCAGGATGAGCAAATTCCATCTAAGTCACTCATGTCCCTTAGCATGCTTTGTGAAGTACCCATCAACCGTCTTTATAGTCATCCAGTTACGGATGACGTTTGATCAACAATAAAGTACTTGACTTTACATCTAGGGTCCATAGTGGTTTCAGGTCGAAGGGTGGTATACACCATTATCATCATGAGAATAACTTATGACACTTTGCATAACATTCTATGTAGTATTCTCATAGCGGGTCAATCCAGTATAAATATTACTCCTAATATTCATACCTATGTCAAGACTTGATAACTCCTTATCTATGATCCATGAGATGTGATCATCAATCTATCTTCATAATAATCTTAATGCTTTAATGTTATCCCACTTCACATTAAAGCTTGACTACGGATACTTTAAGAATAATGTCTTATGTTTAATGGGATCTCATGATTAAGTCACACTTAATATTTTATTAAACAAATAAACCATTCTAGGGACTTTATTATTTTGGAAAGCAAACATAATAAAGAAATGCCTTTTATTATTAATAAATAATTCGATACAAGTACCAAAAGTATTGGCCTCTAGGGCTTACACCAACAATATCAACTATGTTCAAATTAATCAAGAAAAAATAAGTAAGACCATAGAAAAATCAGAAATAGACTCAAATATTTTTATAAAATTTTTTGTAATTTTTTAAAGTCAGAAACTATATTTAAAATTAAAATAAATGAGTAAAATGAACCAAAAATGATAAAAAAAATAACAAAGTCAGAAATAAAAAATAAATGAGGTCACCAATATTTGTCACAATATCATTGGATCATTCCATATTTTTTTTAGAATTTAAAAATGCATAAAAGTATTTTTAAACATTTAAAACAATTCAAATAAATTTAAAATTTATAAAAATGTCAAAAAACAAAATAAAATTGTAAAAAAAATAAAAATCAGAAAGAGAAAAATCAAAAATATATTTCATACTTTTTTCAGATTTTTTGGACTTAAAATGAATTTTCTATGATTTTTTGAAGTTTAAAACAATTTAAATATAAAAATCAGAAAATAAAATAAATTCTCAAAAATGTGGACCAATGGATGAGAGTCAAAACACGTTAGTAAGCTAATCCAATGGATCAGACGCGCTGTGCATATCATGGTCATTATTGAATAAAGCACTGAATCACATATAAAATCAGATTTTCAAAAAATACAAATGGCACACCATCATTGGTTAGAAGATGACACACTGGTAATCTTCAACCTCCAGCCAACATGAAACACAGGTCCTTCAAACTATAAAATCAGAAGCTCAGACCTATGCCATTCGCTTTGTCTCATCAAGACAAAGACAACCACACCTTTGTGAAATTTTTTTATAAACTGTAGCTCAAGCAATTAGGAAGGAAAGTTTTGAAAAGGAATTTGAAAATTCATGGCCAAAATGTGTCTCCAGTTAAAAGCAAGTGTTGCGACTAGAACCGGGGCAATGAGAGCTTCACAATGATATCAAAGTTTGGAAGAATTGATGGAGAAATCTACCTATTGAAGTTCAGTTGCAGAGCTCTGTAGATGGACTTGGTCAGATCAATTCATAAGGTTTCAAGGCTCAATTCTTCTTCTGTTAGCTTCAGGGAAGATCAAGGAATGTGAATTGATAGAAAAAATGGATTGAAAAAGGCTTGAACAATGATTTCGAAGTTGCAGAAAAGTGAGTTATGGAGTGAGTTTGGAAGTGTGATTTTGGCTGTTCAAGCTTGAGAAAACAAACGGGATAGCTCATGTATTTATAGGAGAAGCAAATGGGATCAAAAGGAAGGGTGAATGATGCAATTTGGAGGGAATTCGTTTGGGTCTGCATCATGAAGAAAGTGTGACTTCTCTTTTGTCAAAACTCATCCAAAACGTGCGTTTTAATGCACTAATCCACTTGGGAAAGTTGGATAATCATGTTTAGACCCAAGACGCGTGCTAATTTGAGAATTAAAATTTGTAACATGAAATTCAAATTCTGACTTGCAATGAAACTTCAATTCCAAGTTACCACTTTTGAAACAATGGCATTCTCAACTCAAAGGGTCTTAAGGCATGGTTTTTGATGCTTTAGAAAGATGAGATTACAAGCTTTGCAATTGGAAAATAATGGAATAAAATGTATGTTTGAGATGAAAGTTGCAATGATTCAAATTTTGGAAAAAGAGGTTGACTTTCTATACTAAAAAATATTTCAAGTTTTTCTTCAAAAGTGACCTATAATGTTTTACATCCAAACGCGGCCTTCCTCTTGGAATTTGCTCTTGACCAAAAAAGATGGCATGAAATATATCTCTTGAATGACATTTTGAAACTTGAACAATTAAAAACCTCCAAAAATTGAGAGAGTTATGAATTATGGAAGTTGGCAAAAAATCATGAAATGACCTATAATCTTTTGTATCCTTAGGGCATTTTCCATCCATTTTCTCACTTTGCACATAATGAAGGAATAAATTTCACACCCTCAATATCATTTTGGAAAAAGAGTGGGTTCAAGGTGATAAAAATTGACCAAGTTATGATCATTTGAAGTCACACATGGGAAATTGAGGGTTCATCTAGAGGACTTGTAATCTTTCTTCATCATCAAGTTTCTTCCACATGAAAAATACTTGAAACTTTTGAAGTGATTTGTTAATAACCCTTTGAAGAGAAGGATGTTTTTGGAATCACTCAAAAATACCAAAATATGAGCAAGATATACTTCTTTGAAGTTCAAAACCCTAGCTCCTAGATCAAGAAAATGCTTTGAGGAACTTTGACAATTTTAAACAACCTTCTTGTACCAACACTTTTGTTTTGTAGATATAAATTGTTGAGGATGATAATGATAATTCATAGCAATAAAAACCACTTCCATATCTTGAGAATTGAGAGAAATATGCACTTATGACCAATGGGAACAAGGCCCTGTACCACCATGACAACTTCTTCAATCAACCCCTTGTACTTTTGAATCAATCTTGATAACTTTGAAATGTGGTGAACCAAAATAAACCTTTCCATACCCTTTCTTCCAAAACAACTTCAATGGTGAGGTTTAAATTTCTCAAGCTTTATTGACTAGGGCATGGAAATAAACTCATGAACCCATGGATCAACTTGTTAAGCCACATTGCCTTTACCTACATTATTAACAAGTAAGTCAAACCAAAATTGCATTTTATTAATTAAAAGGAAAGTCAAAACAAAACATGCATGATCACTAAAGAAAAATAAGTCAAGGTGCTTGGTGATTCCTTAAAGAGCAAAGCTAAAGATAGGGAGGAGAACCAAAAGCCCTAATGTGATCTTGTTGTGATTGAATCAATATGGTATGATGAAGGGATCTTAGGGGAAAAATTGGGGTACAACACATAATTCTAAGGAACAGCTTTGTCGGAGGAATATGGAATGGGTCCTAGAAAGGTGATAATTAAAGGAGCAATCTTAGGAGTGGATGTAATCCTGACAGGTCTTTTGGAGGAGACCCTGGGAGGATTGTCGGAAATGGTAATAACTGACACATCTTCTCATCTTGCATCTTCATATAGACCTTTCATAGAGGGAGTCTTCTCAAATATAACTTCCTTGTTGTTCATCAGGCGTTAGACATCTATCTTTAACAACAAACAACCATTGGGCAGAGACACACACAGGTGGCAACCTTCACCGCAACCTGGAAATAAACTGGCTTGTAAGAGATTCTTCTTAATAGTTTGCAAAGGGGTGGTCAAATCATCCACGGAAGAAACAAATAGAACATCCTCAACAATATTAATACCCTGGCCATGCTTAGGCATTGGTGCAGTTATCAAATTGGGGGTTTCAGGAGGGTCAAATTCAATCTCCTTTGCCTCCATAAGATCCTGAACTTTATTCTTCAGAGCCCAACACTCGTTTGTATCATGCCCCAGACTGTTGGAGTGGTAGGCACACTGAGCATTTGGATTATAACGAGGAGATGTAGTGTTTGGATTTTGAGGAGGCTCTCTCAGAGTGACCAAGCTAGACTTCATTAGATGTTGCAATACTTGAGATAAGGGCATGTTGAGTCTGGTGAATTGTCTTCTAGGCGCATCCTACATGCGCTGATTATTTTATTGTTAAGTCGATACAGGGTTGGAGATCATTATAGCTCCTACTGTTGAACGACGTTCAGCTTTTCCCTGATTTCTCTGGCCATATGCAGCATTAACTTCCTTCTTCCCACTGAAAGGCTTCTTTACAACACTCGAAGATACAACCCCCTGAATCTTACCGCTCTTGATACCATCTTCTACTCTTTCACCTATCAATATAAGCTTAGTGAACCCAGCCGAAGAGATTCTGATAAGATGGTTTAAAAATGGTCCTGACAAGATAGAGGATGTTGGACTCTTCCTACAAGATCTCTCCATTCCTGGGCATAATCTTTGAAGCCTTCACTAGAACCCATAGACATGCTTTGAAGTTGTGTAAGGGTTGGAGTGAGGTCAGCATTGTATTGGTACTTCCTGTAGAAAGCAGCATCCAGATCCTCCCAGTTGAGGATGTTGGTTCCCTCTAGCTGATAGAACCATTCCAATTGAGTCCACGATAAACTTTCCTAGAAGAAGTGCGCCCATAAATTCCTATCAGTGGTGTGAGGTTGGATCTTCCTGACATAAGACCTCAAATGCAGTTTAGGACATGAAACCTCGTCATATTTAGAAAATTCGGGAACCTTGAACTTCTGTGGAATGACCACTCCAGAAACCAAACCTAATTATTCAAAATCCAGACTAGGTACTCTCTGAATTTCCATGGCATTGTGGCGATCCTCCAGCTGTTTATATTTGTCATCAGCGGGAGGATATTCTTCTTCAGCGTAGTCAGCCTCTTCTTCATTAGACTCTGGACTGTGGTCCTCTTATTTTGTCTTCTATTCCTGATCGTCTTCCTCATTTGACTGAGTGGCAAATTCTAGAGCTCGCTTTGCTGGTCCTCTGAATCTCTTTCCCATATTCAAGACACCCACTAGTTTCTTTGTCTTTTTCTTTTTGACCTTGAGGATAATTGCCTTTAGATCCTCTTGTCCCTTAGCCAGAGCCATGAACATCTTCTAGAATTGAGCATTTTGTGCTTGAAGATCCTTAATATTTTGTTCGAGAGCCATTTCTTTTTGCTGGAATAAACAACAGAAAGATAAGAAACCGGTCCTGAAACCCGTTTATGTGATGATATGCATGATATGCTTATGGAATGTTTTCAAGGACTTTTAAGATTTAAATTTGCTTAGACAAAGAAAGAACAAACATTAATTGAATTAATAAGTTTAAACGGTTACAAAAATGCCTCTTGGGCTTACAGTGTTGGAAACAAATATAATACAAAATAAACATCCTAAAACAAAAAGAAATCAAGCTTCCCATGAACGCGTCCTCTTCGGTGCAATGTAGGCATTCAAATTCTTCTCCTCACGAAGTTGTCTTGTGAGCTCCAAAACCTTCTTCTCGCTTGCGTAAAACTGGGTTTCAAAGGTGTCTCATTCCTATTTGAGTTGAATCCAAGATCTTTGCAACTCTTAGAGAGTATTCGGCATGTCGGGATAGCAAATAGTGTAAGGAATATCTTCCTCGAAAATAGGCTCCACGATGATAGGTAGGATGTCTTCATAAGGCATCATAAGGCTTTGAGTGCAAGCTCGCACCCACTTGAGATAAGGCTCCAAAGGAATGGAGTTATTATGCCCTAACGTCTTGCTATCAACCTTGTTAACCATGCCCCAAGCTCGTATGAATCTCTAACGATAACCTTGGACCTTGTTCTCGTAGTCGATTGCAATTCCTTGGATAAGTGCATCATGAGGGCCATCCCTCCTAGCATATCCAAATTGTCGCAAAGCCAAACAAGGGTTATAGGTTATTCCTCACCTAATGCCTATGAGAGGGACATTATGGAATTCTCTACAGCGATCAATTATGGTAACATCCTCCAAAGATCGAGGACACTAATGAATATCCGAATGTGTGAGCGATATCAACCTATTAGACCATCTTAAGCCTTGCTCGTTCTTCACAATAGATCAGGATAGGTGCGAAATAAACCACCTAGCCAACAGAGGAGTGCAACACATAAGAAGTCCTCTTCTCTTCATGGCGCGAGTGTGAAAAGAGTGCAAGATATCCCCAAGTAAAGTAGGCACCGGATTGCGAGATAGAAATTTTTTTACTGTGTTCACATCTATGAGTTGGTCAGGATTGGGAAATAGAACCATCCCATAGATGAGAAGAGTCAAAACTTCTTCAAAGGCTTATAAATCTAGAGCATCCTAAAAATATTGATCCTTCTCAAACAAAAATTTGGTTAGAAACCCTTTGACACCACTTCTTGTTTCCCAATTTGCCATGACGTCGTACCGTTGTAAATGTAGAGCTCGAGCAATATCCTCAGGTTTTAAATCTCTTGCAATACTGTTGAAGAGTAGTTAATCAAGAATAGGAATTCCCAAGAGTTGAGAGAATTCTTCCATAGTAGGCACCAGTTGGTAATCAGGAAAGGTAAAGAAATGGTGTTTAACGTCAAAGAATTGGAATAGCACTTTCACCATATCCTCTTCAAAGCTTGTCGTAACCAAGTTAACGAGACGACTGTATTTCTTGTTGAAGGGAGAATAATAGGGGACCCTTGATGCAAATTCCTTAAGTTGAGGAGGCATTTTGACGAGGTTGGTTTGGACAGTATTCCTGCGAGTGGGAGCCATGTCCTACAAAACAAGACAATGATAAATCTCTAGGTCCTTGAAATGGTTAGTGAAAAATTACATTGTATGATGTCATGATGTTATATACAAACAAAAATATACACACAAAGAAAACAAGTCCTTAGGTTTAGGCTTGCATTAGGTTCATGGATAAGTACCCTCTTGAAGTTTAGTTGGCTCAATCTGTCCTAGAAAGTAATCGGGTTCTAGGGAATCTCAATATCATTGATCTTTCTTCATCGGGCATTGTTTCAGCGCAAGCCTCTTTATTGGCGGCCGAAATATCCCTACAGTCCGATCTAAATTAGTGTAGTATCGAGTATCAACTAACTTCGGACTGCACCAAAGCCGACTATCTCACTACTTAATAATGGCCAAGTTGTTCAATTAAAGGTTTTAAGGTCAGTTAGTACTTCATGACACCACACAGCGGCCCCGTATTCTCCTTGACTAAACTCAAGGGCTATCGGTACTAACAAATGTGTCACACTAACATAACCGTCGCTTCAACCATGTCGGTATACCCCGCACTATCTCCACCATCTATTTCTACTTACCTAATAATGTTCCCCGATCCAGGTAGAGGATCAATACAAACCCAAACAAGGACCCATAATGTAAAGCAAGCAAGTCAAACAATGAAAGCAACTAAATGTGATCTAGCTCTAAGATAACCCCACTTTTAAGTATTTCCCCAGCAGAGTCGCAAGTTCTGTCATAAGGTGGGAGAACTGACTCGGGTGTTTTATGTTTTATCGTAAATGTTGCAGATAGTAAGAGTCGCCACCGACTTTTCTTTTATCCAATAAAGGAAAGGGTGAAAATAATAGGAAAGACCTTTTGAGATATTTTCTTGATTTCGGGGGGTAGGTTATGAAAAGGGAAAGTGTTAGCACCCTTTTCATCCATAGTTAGCTACGGGCTCTTAGTTGCTTGCTAGATCACTTTGCAAAATGCTTTGTTTGAAATGTGTTTGTGGTGGGTTTTTTGAAAGTATTTTGAAAATTCCTTTGTTTTGGCAAAACTTTGTAATGATTCTTATCTCTATAAGAATGTATACAAAGTGTTGTTTTTGAAAATAGTTCAAATAGATGTTTGTTTTGAAGATGTTTTGAAAGTATGAGTGTGAAAATGGTTTTGGTTTGTGAGCAAGAAACTATGAGTGTCCTACCTACTCAAAAGGTCTTTGTTCTTTTCCTCCTCCTTTAGATGTTGTTACCATACCATGGATTGGTAATAAGCCCCATCATTAGATGTGAAGGGACGGGTGTGGGTCAATCGTATAGTCATAGAAGGCAACTTATGAGACGTTTTTAGCAATTTTCGTAAGGGACTAGATCGTTTACCGAAGGCAACATCAAGGGACATCGAGGGACTATAATCTTTTTTTATCGAGTGTCTTTGCTAAAATTCCCATATTCGAGGGACATGACTATTTTCCGAGCCAACAAGCGAGGTTACCCTAGAGGTGTACGTGTGAATAATGTGTTTGATTGCATGCATTTTTGTCTTTGAAATTAGGGTTTTCTAACGGTCGATTTCATCTTGCCATACACACCCTAATTACTAATAATTTATATTAAAGCAGTAAATTGCAGAAATTAAAATCCTAAGCTATTACATCATTAGGGGAGTGGGGGTACAATTTACAAATGGGGATGAAGTAGAAACTTAAATATTACAACCATATCGAAAAATAATGAAGACAATGTAAAAACAATGTAAAATAAAGGAAAAATTGCATTTTGAACTGTTATGTGTCGACACATGCTGATATGCATCGACACATAACTTTCCTTGATCTTGTAAAACCAAACCAACTCAGTATGAGTCGATGCATAAGGGGATGTGTCGACTCATGCGCCTGCTTGTGTCGACACATACGTGCTTTGTGTCGACTCATGCACCATTCATCCTTCTGTTTTGGGACCTGGATAGCAGTATGTTTACATTGATTTCTAGTAAACAACCTCTAGTCCTCCAAACTATCAAATAATCTTAATGACTGTTATTTAATTCTCTGGTAACTTGCAGGATCGACTAGATTGATCCTATGGGGTATTGGTCATTTGGATAGTTCTAATTGTAAAACTGATATTCATAGTTAGGATTTGTATTTGGAATTTTTATAGACGTTCAACTCACTTCGATTACCATATTAAAAGGATCTAATGACATGATCAAGTAAAGACATGCGAAACTAAATTGCATGAACAAAGATTCGATTGCAAAGAAGTATAAAAATGCAAGAAACAAGTAAATAACTTTGAAGTATAAAAGCATGAAACGTAAAAGAATTTCTGAAACGTAAAGGATTCGAAATAGAAGGAAAACATTTAAATGCAAGAAATCAGTAAATGACTTTGAAGGTAAAGGTATTCGAATGACAAAAGCATGAAGATAAAAGATAAATGTAAAAGAGTTTCTGAAATGTAAAGGATTTGAAATAGAAGGAAAGCGTTTAAATGCAAGAAATCAGTAAATGACTTTGAAGGTAAAGGTATTCGAATGACATTGACATGAAGATAAAAGATAAACTGGAAACGATAAATATTTTTACTGAATCATAAATATTTGGTGTTATCATACGTACATTGTTCGAGCATTCGTTTCCCTAGCCATGTGGTATTTTGAATGTTTACTGAATTTTGTACAATAGATATGACACACGAAATCCTAACGCTAAGACTTCTATTTATACTACTTTGACCATAACGGTCTTGCCTATAAGACTCTGCCACGTTCAGAACATGCAGAGCACTGCTTCTCTCTAGCTTCCACGCATCTTCGAACGCTCCAGCGCATATATTTTTAAATTTCGAACGTCCCGCTTGAGTTTGAATTTCAAATGTTCTGGCACTCTTCGCTTCGAACTCATTTCTTAGACACAGTCTCGTTACCACTTCGAGGCTTCTTTTAAATATATCTTCACAACTGTCACTCGAAGCTCCGAGCTTTGACATATTCGTTCGAAGAACTGCTTCTACCATTCCGAACCGTAACATCTTGCTTTATTCCAACGAAACATCCAACTTTCTTCGTTTCGAACTGTGTCATTAAAATCTTAAGCCAACAAAATGCCCCTTTAAAATATGTATTTCGATCCTTTGAGAAATACTTATTTTAAATATATATATGCAAGATTTTGGTGTGACCTTTGAGTAATCGTAACATTTATTGTGTATGACTCCAGTCACGTCAATCACGACGCCTCTTGGATTCCTTAACTGTCTTGAATCAGTATTTCACAGCATGGTGCAGTTATAAAACAATGATTATTATTAATCACGCCTATTACCAATATCAGCCTTTACGCCACCTCCTTCTCAATCCAACCCACGACTCTCACATATCCTACTCTCACTTAGTGAATGTTTAAACTTCCACACTATAAAAACCAATCAACTTAGTCTTTTATTCTTTCCCACTTTCTGAAACTTTTTCTTCCTTTCTTCTCACCGAAACCCTAAAACTTCCAACAATCTTCAACAATGTCTTCTACAACATCATCCCAACTGAAGAAAACTTCCAAAAAGAAAGGAAAGAACACAGGAAAAATAATGGAAAGCAAGGTTGGTATTTATCAAGGTCAATCTGTGCTTATCCCCCAAATGATCTCCAAAGAGAAGGAAATGCTTTACGCTTCTCAGGTACTAATTCCAACTAACGCTGCTGGAAAGAGGTTTGCTCTAATGGGTCCTCTTACAGTCTTTGAAAGCTTAAAATATACTAGAAAAATCTTCCCTGTTCGTTATAACTTTAAGCCTTTGTTTAATAAGATGGATATCCCTAAGATAGGCGAGTCTTCTGATTCGACAACCATTGAAACTCCAATCGTTCCCCCAAAAGATCCTTTTGTGCTAGACTATGTGAAGAGCAACTTTAAACCATTCCGATCCTGCCCTACCTCTGACATAGCTTACCAAAACTGGCTTACCAAAGTAGAAGCCAAGAAATCCCAGCAATGGGAAGAATTAGGAATCTACAATTTGATTAAGTTATCGAAACCAGGCTTCACCTATAGTCATCCATTATTATTTGCGTCTTTATATTTCTGGGACAGCACCTACAACACCTTTCATCTCCCTGGGGGAATGATTACACCCACATTTTTCGATATAGCAGCCATTACTGGTTTGTCACCAGTAGGAGAAACCTACATCCCTGACAATGAAGAGCACTCCAGCATTATTGACTTCGAAGTCAAATTAGCCAGCTTTTCAAAATTCATTTGCCATTACCACACTAAAGGAGATAGTGTGTCATATGTGGAACATATTGCTTTCCTCACCTTATGGTTATCAAGGTATGTATTCTGCAGCAGGTCCTTACAGGTAGCAAGCAGGTTCATCCCTCTAGCTAGAGACTTACATGAGAATAGGAGGGTGTGTTTAAGCGAACTGTTACTTGTTGATCTTTACGAAAGCTTAAGATCAGCCGTTTCGAGTTTGAAATCCCATACACCCAAAAACATCCTTCTAGATGGCCCCTTCTGGTTACTCCAATTATGGCTTAATGCCATGTTTGAACCCTCACTATCAACTGCTAACACAATTGTTGAACAAGATCCGGAGATAGCGGATAGAATCATTGAAGGTACGAGGCTGCGAAAACTTACCCCAAACGATGACAAAGATGACTTCAAGGTCCTTTTCTCAAACTATATCATGATTTTTTCCAAAAGACACAAATTTGAAGAGACCATGGCGCCCTTTGCTTCAAGGACTCATGGACCATCATGGTTCACCATGCCTCTTTCAGAAGCAGTTAAAAGCAAAGAAATTCAAGATATTTGGAAAGCCTTTTTGCTTCCCAAATTAATTTCCTCGCGAATCACTCCTTACAAGAATCAAATCTTCCTCTTTTCCTATCAACCCAACTTTGTTTCTAGACAATTTGGCCTGTGCCAACTAATCCCTGAACCTCTGTTCCAAACAGAGAGTGCCATCACTTCTGGTCGAACCTTTAAAGCAAGAGAAGCCAAACTGCAACAGGAACAATATCAAGGCTTCGCCCACTTTGAACTAATACCCTTTGAACCCACACACTTCACAGCAAAGGGTTTTCTGGAATGGTGGACTAAGTTCTACCAATCTTATATGTTCGATACCCTCTCCATTCAACAGAAAATAACTGATGCGTTCGATGTGCAGGTACACTTCAAGAAAGGTATGTTCACTCACGCTGAAGAGATTGGGGCTTTTCAAAATTATTTCGAAACCACTTATGATCCCACACACTTGGAAACCACTGTGCATCAAGCGGCTGAGACCTTGAAGGAAAAATTTAAAGAAAAAATTTCTAAGCTCAAACTTCCTTCAGGGTTGTCACCTGAGGATAGGTATAGGTTGGCACTCGAAATGCATCCACCTAAATTCCCTAGATTGCCTACCTCAGAACTGGCTCTGGCTTGGTTTCCTCCGTACCCTTGGTGGTTCACTTGCAAAGAAATGTTCAAATAACTTCAAAAGAAACCAAAGCCATCTGAGACTGTGACATGGGCTCGTCATTGGCTCCATGATTTCCCAGGACATCTTCGCTATGACCTTTCTTCCATGTCGGTTATATCTAATCAAGGCGCAGGTGCGAATGCTTGGCGAAATCCCAAATGTTTCTTACTTTCTACATTTTTAACTTTTACCTTAATTGTTTCGATTTTCAGCCATCAGGATAAAGACCGCTGCTTCGAAGTCTAAAGAAGGAAGTGCCTCCCAACAATCTGTCAAAACCACTGATGATGTGACCTTATCCAAACCAACAACAACTACTGCAACAACAACAACACCAGTAATAACAACTGTTCCAACTCCACAGGTAATCAATTAGCCCTGATGTTTCGAATAAACTGAATTTCATGATTTGGATCTAACTCATGTTTAAATCTTTTCAGACTAACAAACTCCCACCAACCACTCCGAAGAAAAGAAAAACAAACCCTACTGGGAAGAATCCCAATGCTGGAGGGAATTCACCAACTGCTTCGAAGAAAAAGCAGAAGAAAGAAATTTCCAAAGGCGTTGAACCAACTAGAATTTCTGGACTCGATTCCAGAGATGCTGCTCCCTCAACTAAATCCAAAAATCCACCTTCGACCTCCAACGTAATGTTGGAACATATAGATATCAACCTCTCTTCTGAGAATCCACAGGTAAGTTAAACTCGAATTTTTAACAAAATAATTATTCATTACCGTGGTGCGTGCTCTTAATATTCTTTGTCTCTGTAGGACATTTTGAACCCAACTCTTACCACTTCGACTTCTCCATCAAAGACTGCTGCTCCCATCAACTCTTCTCCTCATAGGGACTCCAGTAACCTGGTGCAAAACAAAGGATCCTCCAACATGGCGGTTCTGACTGGGGCTTCAGAGCATCAAGATGACCAAAGTACTTCTCCTCCTTTGAAAGAAACGAATGAAGCAATGCTTCATGCATCTGCAGAGATTTTACCAGAAACTTCTCTTCAAAAGTCCCATCTCGAAACCCTTCAAGAGAACCCAAAGGACATTCATGCTGAAGAAGAGAAGGATGATTCTGATCAAGAGAACGAAGAATCTACAGAGGAAGGATCCGAGGGAGAAGATGCCCACAATGGTTCGACTACTGGAACAGAGTCAGATGCCAATAGCAGTGAGAACAATGATATCGAAGTGGTGGATCTGGTTGATAATGAAGAAGGCAATGAGCAGGAAACAAGTGAAGGTGATGGTGACCGGACCAATGAGCCTATGGAAGTCGAAATGGATGTGACTCCCTTGCGCATGGAACTTCCTCAATCATCTCAATCTCAAATGACTGAAGAGGAGCTAGCTCTCCTAAGACGAAATGACCCAATTGGGTATATGAAGGCAAAACTAGCTCAAAGGGATATTCCTCTTGCTAGGGCTGGTACTAGTTCGACTAGCAATCCGTTTCCCTCAGATGATAGAGTTGTACTCCTTAACAGAATTAGGAGAACAATCCTTGATGTGGACTTGTTCGAAGTGCTCAAATAGGATAGTACAGCTTGCTATACCATGAAGGAGCTACTTACGCAAGTTAACCTCGCCACCTGCTCTTTGCCAGCCAGCACCATATTATTCGATCTTCAATCTCTGTTAGACAACGTGACTGGGTGTCTTCTCCAAGACGAATTTGCTACCAGAAAGGTCCAAGAGAAACGAACTGCCATGGACGTTACTTATGAGCATGCCTCGAAGCTCTCTAAAGAAGCTGAAGACCAAGCCATGCACATAAAGCAAGCCAAAACTGACTATGAAGCTCGAGCTGAGTCTATTCTTCTTTGGGAAAAGAAAATTCAAGAACTTCAACAAAAGGTTAAGGAGGCTCAACAACAAAAATTGGCCTATGAAACCAATACTGCTGTGATGAGTTCGAAGAGCTCCTCAATAAAGGACTTGCAGAAATGGAGGCAGCAGAGCAACTTAAAGGAGAAGTAGCTACCCTAGAAGGAGCAAGGCGTTTCACTCAACAAAGGCTTGAGTCCTTTCGGAGTACCTTTAATAGATTGAGGAACAATGCCTATTTTTAAATCTCAGTTTCAATTAGTTTTGAATCTTTGGCTGAATTTTGGTCTGTAATATCCAAACAACGCCATTGTGGCAATCCTATATTACCATTTTGGCATTCCTTTATGATGTTTCGATTACGTTGTTATTATTCGAATCTCCTGCAGGTGTGGCTTATATTTCTTTAAATATTTCCCATTAACCTTTAGGATTCGCTTATTATCAGCCAACTCTTCGATTTCATATGCATTGTTTGAAAATATATTTATTATTCGAAAAGGTCCTTCCCAATGAGGTGACCATTTACCTAATGTTTTATTTTTCTTGTCCATGGGCAATATGACTTTGCAAACTAAGTCATTAATAGTGAATGCTTTTCCTTTCACCCTTTTGTTATATGCCCTGGCTACCCTTTACTTTTGTCTCATTAGGATTTCCAATGCATGCAATCTAACTTCATCTAACTCAACTAACTCATTCATCATCATCTCCCAATATAATGCAGATGGGATTTCGTTTTGTCTTTGAATTCGAACTGATTGTAGATGAATTTCTACTGGCAGAACTGCATCATGACCAAATGTTAATTGGAAAGGCGTGGTGTTAGTAGCTTCTTTAGGAGATGTTCTACAGGCCCATAGTATTTGGTCCAAAGTTTTGTGCCAATTCCTTGGCTTTTTACCAATATGTTTCTTAATTAATCCTATTATCACTTTATTGGCTGCTTCGACCTGCCCATTTGCTTGAGCATAATATGGTGTTGATGTCAGTAATCTAAACCCCATCTCTTGAGCAAATTCTTGCATCTTCCTTCCAGTAAACACAGAACCTTGGTCTGTGGTTATGCTCTCTGGCAATCCGAACCTATAGATAATTTGTTTCTGTATGAACTCAATAATAGCCTCTTGATCAGCAGCTACTAATGGTATTGCTTCTATCCACTTGGTAAAATAATCTATTCCTACCAAGATATATTTCTGTCCTTTAGACGAAGCAGGATTTATTTCTCCTATTAAATCCAATGCCCATCCTCTGAAGGACCATGGTTTAATGATCGAATGTAACTCACTTGCATGAGCGTGTTGAATCCCTGCATGTTTCTGGCATTCTTCACACCCTTTAGCAAAGTCTATACAATCTTTGAGCATGCTGGGCCAATACATGCCATATCGAAATAACAACCATTTCATTTTATGACCTGCTTGGTGTGCCCCACATGCCCCATTGTGGACTTCTGACAATGCTAAGTATGCCTCACTTTCTCCTAGGAATTTTAGTAATACGCCTTCTTGGGTCTTTTTGAACAATTCATTTCCCATGAGGACATATGATAATGCTCTATATTTTATCTTCCTATCAACATTCAATGTTGGATTTGTTAAATAACTCACAAGTGGACTTCGCCAATCTACATCTGATAAGGTGTCTATGGCTAGTACTTCGAATCCCTGTTTCTCAGCATAACCTAATTTTATACTCTCTAGATCTGATGGTATGAATCTAGTAGCCATAACTCTACCTCTTAATTCGACCAAATCCTCAAAGTTTTTGGCAGAAACTTTATAACCTGAATCCAACTGTGCTAAGTCATTTGCTTCTTGGTTTTCTATTCTTGGTATATGTTGAATATCCATGTATTCGAATTTTCTAAGTAGCCTGTTAACTATGACGAAGTATGTCATCAGATTTTCCTTTATGCATTTGTACTCCTTTGTTATTTGCTTGACCACTAACTCTGAGTCTCCTTTAATTTCGACTCTAGTTGCCCCCAATTCCAACAAAGCCTCAAGTCCAACAATAAGCGCTTCGTACTCAGCTTCGTTGTTCGAGCAACGAGGACCATCTAACTTATACTTGAATTTTGTTGGAATTCCTTCAGGAGAAATTATAAGAACTCCAACACCACTACCATCCCTGTGGGTTGAACCATCAACGTATAATTTCCAAGGTTGCATTTCAACGTAACCCATGACAGTCTTTTCAACCAGTGAATGGTCCACAATGAAATCAGAAATTACTTGGCCTTTCACAGCTTTTAAAGGCATGAAAGTCAAAGAATATTCTGTTAAGGCTAAAGCCCATTTACCAACTCTGCTATGCATTATTGGTTTCGAATGCATGTGTTTAATAACATCGAAATGAGTTGAAACATAAACATCAACATGCTTTATATAATATTTAAGTTTCATACAAGAAAAGTACAAACAGAGACATAGCTTTTCTATATTGCTATATCTAGTCTCTGCATCATTCAATACCCTACTTAAATAGTATATGGCTCTTTCGATGCCATTGCTATCTTCTTGTGCTAACATACTACCTATACTAACTTCAGAGGCAGATATGTACAATCTCATGGGCTTTCCCCATGAAGGTGGAGACAAGATGGGAGGCTGAGAGAGATATCTTTTTATCTTGTTGTGATACGGTGGGAGAACTGACTTGAGGTTTTGCGTTTGTTTTTGCAACTGTTTCGGTTGAGCAAGAGTCGCCACCGAATTTTTATTTTATCCTAAGGAAAGGTTAAAAAGCACAGCAAAAACCTTTGAGATGTTTTCTTGGGTTCGGGGAGTAGATTATAGAAAGGGAAGGTATTAGCACCCTTTCTATCTATGGTTATCCATGGGCTCTTAGTTACTTGCTTAGATCAACTTGCCTTGATTTTCAATTGTTTGAAATGGTGCTTTCAATTGTTTGAAATGGTGCTTTGTGTGTGGGTTTGAAAAATGTTTTGAAAAGAGGCCAATGTGGTGGCAACCTTTGTAATGACCCATGTTTGGATGTATACAAAGGTGTATGTCTTTTGAAAAGTTTTCAATGTTTTTGAAAGTTGTTTTGAAAGTGTGTTGTGATGTGTGATTTTGAAAAATGTTTTGAAAAAAGGCCAATGTGGTGGCAACCTTTGTAATGACCCATGTTTGGATGTATACAAAGGTGTATGTCTTTTGAAAAGTTTTCAATGTTTTTGAAAGTTGTTTTGAAAGTGTGTTGTGATGTGTGATTTTGAAAAATAGGCAAGTGTTTTTGTTTTGCAAGTTGGCAAGTAACTAAGAGTTTGTCTACCCCTAAATTTACTCAAAGGTTTTCTCTATGTTTTAACCCTTTTAACAATTTTGTTCCACCATTGTATTTGGTGGAAAATCTTGTGTTAGGATGTGAGCGGGACGGGCGCGGGTCATCGTTTAGACCATGATTGCAATGGTGCCAAGTGTCTTTTGGCAATTTTTTCCTTTAAGGGACTTGATCATTTTTAGGCAACTTTCGAAAGCGTCATCGAGGGACTATGATCTTTTGATGTTGTTTTGTTTTTCCAAAGACACCTAATATGCAACATGGCCCATTATTGAAGGCAACAAGTAGAGTAACCCTAGGGGTGCAAGTGTGATTGGTGTTGTCCATTTTCATGCTTTGTTATCTTTGAATTAGGTCAAGCTATTTGTTTGGTTGATTTTTGCATACAAACCCTAAGTCTATCATGGTATATTTAGAAAGCTTTAAAGTGCGAAATTTAAAGTCCTAAACTATTACAACATAATTATGGGATGGGGGGTACAAATGTTCAAATGGGGACATTTTAGCAAGAAATTTAAATCTAAACTATTACAATCCAAATGGAATTTACAAGGTATTTAATTGTACAAAAATTAAATAAATAAATATGAAAAAATGTATTTATGCACAAAAATGGTTTTTATATGTATGTAAAAATTATTTTTCATGTGAATATAAACAAAAAATAAAAAGGATTAATTTTGGATATTTTTCATGTTTAGGGCAAAACCCTAATTTGCTAAATAAAATGTATTAATTATTTATTATATACAACATTTATTAATTATGTACAAAAAATAAATAAAAATAAAGTATATTGTAAAAAAGTGATTTTTGAGGTTAAATATTAATAAAAATAAAAATGTATTATTTTTGTATTTTTTTCCTAAATATTCTAATAAATATATAAGTGTTTATATTATTTACTAAATATATTAAATATGTACAAAAATAAAATATTTATTATTTACAAAAAAAAAGTATATTTTAGAAAATGTTTTCAAAAGATAAAATGAAATAAAATTAGAAAACAAAATGTGTTTGTATTATTTTTGTATTTTTGAATAAAAGGCAATATGTTTATTTACATGTATAAATTCAAATAAAACAAACAAAAATCCAAATAAAATGCAAAAATGGTTGAAAAAATGTTTTTAATATATTTTATATTTTGGCAAAAAATAATAAGTCAGAAACAAAAAGAAAAAGTCAAAAAATGATAAAAGTAAACACAATGGGCCAAGGGGGTGCAAGTGTGGAAAAGTTGTGCAAATAGAAAGAACAACACAGGCCCAGCCCAAAGACTTTGTCTTCAACCTCTGGCCAGGTTCAAACACAAAACGCGCGCCTTCTTGTTCATCTCCCTAACTCCTGATTCTTTGATCCTTTGATAAATCTTAAAACATGAAACTTGTAGAGCTTGAAGCCACTATTTCAAATATATAAAAAAGTTAATTTAACTCTCAGAAATGAGAGAGAATTTCTTCTCCCCCAATTCCTGACCTAGTTTTTTTTCAGATGTTCAGATTCAAAATACTCTTAGCACACATAATATAAATGAAAAGTAACTATATGGATGGCTTCAGGGCTATGATTAGAACATGTTTTCTTCACAAACTTAAACTTAACTATTCCTGGATAGAGAGATAGAAGTTCAAAATTTTACCTGTTCAGCTTGAATCGTGTGCAGCAATGGAGACACTTTCAATGCAATGTGAGGACTTGTACAACTTGCTTGAGGTCCAGGGATGCTTCCTCTATGTTTAGCTTGCTTTGAATCTTGCTGAATCGAGCTACAGAAGTTAACCTGCACAGATGAAAAATGAAAATGGCACACTTGGCTATGGTTGTTACAGTTCCAGTTCAATGCTTGGAATAGTTTGTATGGATGTTATGGAATGTGTTTTCAAAGGTTTCAGCCAAAACGCACGAGTGGAAGTGTTTGTGGAAGTCAAGTTGCAGAAGGGACTCTATTTTTGCAGCGAGGTGTTTCTGTGAATGAGGAGGTATTGAAGGTGGTTGGCTCGTGTTTTAGGTCAGGCTTGATGTTTGGAATGTGTTCGACAAGTTTTCTTAGGCTTCTCTTTGCAGGAATGAGAGTTGTTGTTGTCTTTGCAAAGTTGCTTCTATCTTAAGTTAAAAATGCCAAGTTGAGTTACAAGCTTATGCAGGCCCCCTAAACATGCTGCAAAGTTAGTCTTGATCAGTGGGATTAGTTCAATAACTTGTGCCTCAGAGATTTGCATTGTACTTCTTTGATTCATGTTTTGACATAAAGCCATACTTTACAAGAATAGATAAGTCACTTTTTCCAAATATGGCTTAATTCTTCATGTAATGTCCAAATGCACAAAATAATGCTAGAACACAATGGATTGGAATTTAACTATTGAGTGTAAATGAGATTAGAGGCCTGTAACTAGCTTGAACCATGCTGAGTTTGAAAATGCACAAGTTATGAACATGCCTTTGGCCATGAATCAAAGTGACTTTTGCCCATATTGACAAATTCGATTCTCCCTAACCACAAGGGTGTTTGAGAAGTTCCTTGACATTTTGGAAAGCTTGGAATGTGTAATACAATCCATCTTTGTAATGCAAATTGAAATTACAAGTGGAAGCATGTGAAAAGTGGCCATGAAGTTAGGCAAAAATCCTGCCTAAAATAGGTCAAAATATTTCTAAGTTAAGAATGTTTTGCACCCTTGTTCCAAAAATCATAACTTGATCTACAAGCTTCTTTTGAGGAAACTTTGTGAATCAAAGTTGTAGATTTTGCAATAGACTATAACTTTCATGTTTTGAGTTTTGTTTGAATCCAAATGCATCTTGAAGAAAAAATGGGACAAAGTTGGGAAAAAATTAGGAATTTTCATAACTTAGAAAATTTCTAAGTTATGAAAATTCTTCATCTTAAACCCTAATTTGTAATTTTGATTTCTTGATGAACAAGTTTCATAATTTGACATGTCTTGATGAAAAATGAATCTTGACACTTGGTTTTGACCAAAAAGTCAAAGTTTGACTTTTCAGTATACAGTCAAATTTGGCTCAGTTGACTGGAAAATTTATCTGTCAATCTTGTGCATTTGGGATCTTTTGAACTTGTTGAATGTGCCAAGACCATGTCATTGAGTTCTTGAGTCCATATTTGATCTTGGTTTGCCATTGGTTAGGTCAAACAGTCAAAAATTGCCTTTGTGCAGTCAAAACCCTAAAAATGACCATTTTGCCCTTTTGGTGATCTGATCAAATTTCTTGTGGAATTGTGATCCAAACTTGATCAAATGGTTCATATGAGTTCAATATGTTGATGTGGGTCAAAAATCATGAGGTTTGACTGTCAATTGATCACAATTGACTTTTTCCCCAATACAGTTGATTTCTAGGTCAACTGTCCAATTGACTGGGCAAAGATTGGAATCAAGGCTTGAAACTTGGTATGGATAAACTTGTGAGTCCAACATGAAGCATGAAAGTCATCTTTGGGCCTTTTAGGTCAAAACATCTTTGTGCAAATTCAAACCCTAATTTGGGTCAACAGTGCAAGGAGAAGTCTTGAGCAAGGCAAACCCCAGCTTGATCTTGAGCTCCAAGGGTCTTGTGATGAGAAAATGTTGAGGAAATGGGAGGGCAAATTTTGGGGTACAACACTTGTCAAATGCCTCCTGATGGGCTTCGTTCTACTCGAAGGCTTGGCCTTGCTTCAAACGAAGCAGCGAAGAGAAAGCTTGGGTTCTTCCACTTAGATTCGAAATGAACCTTCTGAGAAAGTTAATCTTCCCTAGCAAAGATTGCAGCTCCCTTTTTGACGTAGGTGCTTTCGTCTCCATTATGGCTTTGGTTTTATTTTGGTTGATCTCGATTCCTTTTTTATGAACCACGAAGCCAAGGAAATCTCCAGCCTGCACAAAAAATGCACATTTAAGGGGGTCCATTTTTAAGCCATGTTTTCTCATTCGTTCGAATGATTGGCTAAAATGATGCAATTGGGTTTCTGTAGATATAGATTTGATGACTATATCATCAATATACATCTGCATAAAGATTTCAATGAAATCATGGAAAATCGAATTCATTGCCCTCTGATAAGTTGCCCCAGCATTCTTTAAACCAAAAGGCATCACTACCCATTCGTAGGTGCCTAAGGCTCCTGGGCAACGAAATGCTGTCTTGGCAACATCTTCTTCAGCAATAAAAATCTGATTGTACCCAGAGTATCCATCTAACATACTTAAATATTCGAATCCTGCAGTAGAGTCTACTAACATTTCTGCCACAGGCATGTAGTACTCATCTTTAGGGGTTGCAGTATTTAAATCCTTATAATCTATGCAAATTCTCAGAGAGCCATTTTTCTTAATAACAGGCACTATATTTGCTAACCATTCGACATACCTTGTGGTTCTGATGAATCTGCAGCGCAGCAACCTTTCGATCTCAGCTTTGATCTTTGTGAGAACCGCTGGTGCGAATCTTCTAGGAGTTTGCTTGATGGGCTTCTTGCCATCCTTGATTGGAAGTCTGTGTTCCACTAACTCCCTCTTTAAACCAGGCATTTCATCATAGTCCCACGTGAAGCAATCTTTGTTTCTCTTAAGGACTTCGATCGCTTCCTGCTTGAGGCCTGGATCAAGTTTTGCGCTTATGTAGGTTATTCTTTTCGTGTTCTCATCCCCTAAATTCACTTCTTCGAGTGGATCCTGCGCCAACATTTTGGCACCTGAGTCTATGGGGTCCCTCTCGAAGCCTAAGGGTTCTTTATCATAGATGGCATCCAGCCTTTGATCTATTTCGTGTTCTTCAAAGGGTGAGCCTTTCGAGCCATCCCCATTTATTTCGTTCACTTTTACAGCCAATTTATTTATTTCAGCCTCTAAGGCCGCTTCCGATTCGTTCTCAGCCATATAGGCTAAAATCCTTTCGAAGAAGGAGGACTCAATCATGAGCAAGGTTGTCGAATTCCCAGCCTGCTGGCCGTCTTTGCATAGTACCTTCGACTCCTTCATCTTCACTGACTATTCTTATATCCCAATATATGCCATCATGGCGAAGGGTCATATAATAGTGTGTGTTCCTGGTTTCGTTGATTTCATCATTAGGGACACAAGGAGCAATCTTGGCCAAATGTTGGTCACAATTCCTCTTGTCAACTAAGTTGACTGCTGTCATGAAGTAACTCTGGTCCGCTTCAATGTTCTCCACGATCCCATCTTCTCTCCATAAAACCAACCTCTGATGCATTGACGAAGGAACTGCTCCTACGCCATGGATCCACTCTCTTCCCAACAACAAGTTGTAGTTGGCTTTGGCTTCGATCACCATGAACATGGTGGGCCTACAGCTTGATCCTATCGTCAAGTCCAGTTGAACTACCCCCAATGTTTGGCCTACTTTCCCTTCATAATTGGACAGAACCATGTTGTGTGGTTTGATGTCACCCTCGCGTATTTCTAACTTTTTCAGCATGAAATGGGGTATTAAGTTAACTGCAGCGCCCCCATCCACTAAAACCTTATTTACGCCATGGGCACCAAACTTTCCCCGAATGAATAATAGCTTCAGATGATTTTGCATAGCTGTTTCTGGGCGCTCGAAGAAAGCATTCTGTTCCTCGACAGCTCCGTTATCCATCACGTAGTAACACACATGCCTATGCTTCATCAGATCTATTGTATCATCCTCCTCATACTCTTCGATTTTAGTTTCCTGTCCAAACTCACAAGGTAGTACATATACCACGTTGCAATTGATATTGAGTGAAGACTCCCCCTCTGATTCAAAGTTGTTCGTTAGCATATCCTCGTCTTCTTCTGGACCTGTTGTGTATTCCTTCAATTCATTTGGTTGTGTTTCAGAGAAGAGTCTCCTACTAACTGGGGGTTTGTCCTCAGGTTGATTATTTGGTGTAGGTTTGTTGGTGCTTG
Source organism: Vicia faba (assembly GCA_948472305.1). NCBI lineage: Eukaryota > Viridiplantae > Streptophyta > Magnoliopsida > Fabales > Fabaceae > Vicia > Vicia faba. Next base: position 213,366,212 of record OX451735.1, on the reverse strand, counting down.
ATTCTCCTTGGTTTTTTATAGAAGTTGCTCCTTTATTGCCATAGCTTCCCTTTCAGCCTTTCGAATTCTCTATTGCCTTCGCCATTGTGATCTTGACATGGGGTTTCTTCCTTTGTAGTTTTCTAACCTCACTTCTTCCCTCTTCGCCATGCTGAAATTTGCACTCGCATGCTGGAGTATCAGCAATGTGATGTCGGGAATGGGCTTATAGATGCCATTTGGAGAGATGGTGGATAGTAGGACGGGCTTATAGATGCCATCTGGGGACGTGACAAAACCTTGTCGGGAATGGGCTTATGGATGCCATTTGGAAGTGTCGATCGCGTAAGAGATTCCTTAGTGAGAATTTGCGTATTTGAGAAAGAAAGATGGTTTCCTGGCTTGCTACAGGTGTTGATCTTCAAACTCTTCATGCAGATATGCCCTGGCTAGGTACAGGTATCGAATCCACAATCAATTTCTCACAGATATGCCCTGGCTAGATACAGGAATCAAATCTGGAATTGTCGTCTACAGATATGCCCTGGCTGGATACAGGTGTCGAATCTAGAATTGTCGTCTACAAATATACCCTGGCTGGATACAGGTGTCGAATCTAGAATTGTCGTCTACAGATATGCCCTGGCTGGATACAGGTATCGAATCTGGAGTTGTCGTCTACAGATATGCCCTGGCTGGATACAGGTGTCGAATCTTGAAACTCTTCATGCAGATATGCCCTGGATGGATACAGGTATCGAATCTACAATCAAATCACTCACAGATATGCCCTGGCTAGATACAGGAATCGAATCTGGAATTGTGACAGTTGATAGTAATCATCTTTGCATTGACCTTTTCCTGAAAAGGCAAGATATTAGTTGCATGCAATGTCATGATGTATGAAATGCATGATGTCATGATGCTCAAAATGAGATAGTGTTGTATGCACTTTATCATGTATGTAAACAGGATGTATGAAATGCGAAATGTCTATGAATGTAATTTCGTTTAGGAAAATAAATCCTTGACGAGTGCCGGGAGTTTGTTGAATCCTGGGCTGATGTTGAAGAGTATAGTTCTTCGTTTCCGCTGGGGACGATGATTGCAAGAATAAACCGGTAGGAGAAGATGACTCCGTTGGGGGATAAACTTGTTGGAGAGATTACTCTGCGGGGAATTAATCTGTGGGAAGAGATAATTTGCTGAGGTTTTAATGAGAGCTCCGCTGGGGATTCCACTGATAAGTTATGTTGGGGAACTTGATGAACTCCGCTGGGGATAGGAAGAACTTCGCCGAGGAAGAATTTTCAGTGGTAATTAGTTGAGGATAACCCAGTTATAAGCCCTGGTGGGAAAATAACCTTTGAATAAAGTCAGGGAGAGACGTATGTACTCTGCAGGTGATAAGCTTCCAGAATCTACTGGGGATAAGCTTCAGAATCTACCGGCGACTTGACTGGGGATGTGGATTCCACTCTCCTGGGGACACTTTTGAACTGTACTGGGGAATGGCTACACTGGATGTCTGTATTCCGCCGGGGAACAATTCTTATATTAAGACTGCCAGGGATGCTTGCTGAGGAATGTCTATACTCCGCTGGGGAATGTTTAGATCTTCTGGGGATACCCAACTTCCTTAAGGATGACAATAGACTAACTCGGCTTGGGGAGAGTATCGCTGACTTGCTAGGGGAACAATGTGCCTTTTCAGGGCCGATGGGAGACCAATTCTGCCTGGGGAGAGTATTGCTAAATCTGGTCTTACTCTGTGGGGAGTTGAGGTAACTCGGTTACGTTCTTCAGCCGAACCTACTTTGGTACCTTGGTGGACAGAGCAACTAGATCGCTTAGACAATTCTTTATTTCCCCTATTTCTGATGTCACCTATAATCAGTCCTTTGTTTTGCATGCAACTATTCATGATTAGCAATTAATGTCAAATGCATATATCAAAAATGAACATTGGACGTTCTTCGCAAAACAAAACAGAACAAGGAAAAACAATGGATAATTTGTCCGAAAAATTGAACTTGTATTGATTTTGAAATTTGCCTATAAATAGGCGTTTTTTGTACAAGAGGCTGACGTCCTAGTAAGAGAACGCTGCTGAGTAAAAATAAAGTTTATACAATTTTGTGAAAGGAAACAAAACAGATATATGAAAAATAATCCCACTGGGTTCCAACTCTGCTATCGCCTTCATGTCTTCAAGCGTCTCATCACTTTGCTGCTTAGTTGAAGATGAAGCTGATTGATTGATGCCGAATTCTGGATGCAAGGTGATCCAATGAGACATAGTATTACGCTTTATCCCTAACTTTTGCCTGGACCGTCCTTTCGGGTTTTCAGTCCACCGGTATACCCATTTTTTGCCCAAGCCGCCTTTTCAGGTTTTCGACTTGCCGAGTGTACAGATTTTTTTCATTTCATCCCTTATTTTTTCCCGAACCCTTTTGGTTCGCCGGGAAGCCCTTATTTTTTCCTAGGTGTGTCAACCTAGCGGGTCTTTAACTCATGCGTAGTATCTTTTTACTATGTCTGCATTGGTGGGGGGAGGAAGGTCATCACCATCCATGGTGGTTAGAATCATAGCTCCTCTTGAGAAGATATGTTTAACCACAAATGGCCCTTCGTACGTAGGGGTCCATTTGCCCCTGGGATCACTTTGAGGAAGAATGATGCGCTTGATTACCAGGTCTCCGACTTGATACTCTTATCGTCTGACTTTCTTGTTAAATGCCCTGATCATCCGTTTTTGGTATGTCTAACCATGACAAATAGCAGTGAGTCTCTTTTCGTCAATTAGGTTTAATTGATTAAGCCGAGTCTGGATCCAGTCCTCTTTGCTCAAACCTGCATCCTTCATTATCCGGAGAGAGGGTATCTGGACTTCAATAGGCAAGACTGCCTCCATGCCATAGACCAAGGAAAAGGGAGTTGCCCCCGTTGACGTCCATGCCGAGGTACGGTACCCATGAAGAGCAAACGGTAACATTTCGTGCCAATCTTTGTAGGTCACTGTCATCTTCTGCACAATCTTCTTGATGTTCTTATTCGCTGCTTCTACAGCCCCATTCATCTTCGACCGGTAAGGAGAAGAGTTATGGTGCTGTATCTTGAATTGCTCGCAGAGCTCAGTGATCATTTTATTGTTAAGATTGGTACCATTATCCGTAATGATCCTCTCAGGTACACCGTATCGACAGATCAGATTGTGCCGAATGAACCGTGCCACGACGCTCTTGGTTACCGTAGTGCAGGAAGCTGCTTCAACCCACTTTGTGAAGTAATCAATCGCTACTAGGATGAAGCGATGCCCGTTGGATGCCGTAGGTCTGATTTCGCCGATCATATCAATGCCCCACATTGCAAAAGGCCAAGGTGCTATCAAGACGTTTAGAGGAACCGGAGGAATGTGCACCTTATCAGCATAGATCTGGCATTTATGACAAGTTCGAGAATCAGTCGGCTTCCATTGTGGACCAGAAGTATCCTGCCCGAAGGATTTTCTTTGCCATGGTATGTCCACTGGAATGTATTCTGAAGGTACCTTCATGTAGCTCTTCCATGATCTTTTCTGCTTCAGTCTTATCCACACAACGCAGTAAGGTTGAATCATGGTTTCGCTTGTAGAGAATGCCATTGCTGAGGAAGAACTTTGCCGCGAACCTTCTCATAAACTTTTTGTCATTAACAGATGCGCCTTCGGGGTATTCTTGAACTTCCAAGTACCTCTTCACTTCATGATACCAAGGTTTTTCTGTTACCTCTTCGGTTTCGAGGTCGCAGCAATGTGCAGGTTCATCCAACTTCCAGATAATGATCCGGGGAGTCTCGTTGTCCCATTTGACTTTGAACATAGAAGACATCGTAGCCAACGCGTCCGCTAACTGATTCTCCTCTCTTGGGAAGTGTTCAAAAGTTATCTCCTCGAAGTGGGGAAGCAATGTCAGCACATACTCCTTGTAAGGAATAAGATTTGGGGGTTTCATATGCCACTCGCCTTTGATCTGATTGATCACGAGAGCGGAATCTCCGAAGACACATAGAAACTTGATCCTTAAGTCGATTGCAGCTTGAAGACCCATGATACATGCCTCATACTCTGCCATGTTGTTGGTGCAGTTGAAACATAGCCGGGCAGTAAGTGGAGTATGAGTGCCTTTAGGGGATATGATCACAGCGCCGATACCATTACCCAAAGCGTTTGAGGCTCCGTCAAAGTGCATAGACCATCGGGATCCTTCCTCAGGTCCTTCATCCGGTCCAGGTACTTCACAATCAGTCACTACCATGATATCCTCGTCTGGAAATTCAAAGTTCATCGACTGGTAATCATCCACTGCCTGGTGTGCCAAATGGTCTGCCAATACACTTCCCTTGATTGCTTTCTGAGTCGTGTACTGGATGTCATATTCTGTCAAGATCATCTGCCATCTTGCTATTCTCACGGACAAGGCGGGCTTTTCGAATATGTACTTGATTGGATCCATTTTTGAAATCAACAGAGTAGTGTGAGTCAACATATACTGTCTCAGCCGGCGAGCAGCCCATACCAAAGCGCAGCAAGTTTTCTCGAGCAGTGAGTATCGGGTCTCACAGTCGGTAAACTTTTTGCTAAGGTAATAAATAGCGTGCTTTTTTCGGCCAGACTCATCATGCTGCCCTAGCACACACCCCATTGAGTTATCCAGTACTGTCAAGTATAAGATTAGAGGTCTCCCTTCAACCGGTGGCATAAGAATGGGTGGTTCTTGGAGATACTCTTTGATCTTTTCGAAAGCGGCCTGACATTCATCGTTCCAACGTACCACTTGATCTTTCTTCAGCAGCTTGAAGATTGGTTCACAGGTAGCAGTTAGATGTGAGATGAATCGGGCAATGTAGTTCAACCGTCCTAGAAAGCCCCTGACTTCTTTCTCTGTCTTGGGAGTCGGCATATCTTGTATGGCTTTCACCTTGGCAGGGTCTACTTGAATACCTTTGTCGCTTACGACGAAGCCTAGAAATTTTCCAGATCTCACCCCAAAGGTGCAAATGTTTGGGTTCAACCTCAGCTTGTACAACTTCAGACGGTCAAACAGCTTCCGTAGATGGTCAAGGTGTTCCTCCTCAGTTTGGGACCTTGCAATCATATCGTTGACGTATACTTCTATCTCATGATGGATCATGTCATGAAATAAAGAAACCATGGCACGTTGGTAGGTTGCCCCAGCATTTTGCAACCCAAAAAGCATGACCCTGTAACAAAAGGTACCCCACTGAGTGACAAAAGTGGTCTTCTCCATGTCTTCAGGAGCCATCTTGATCTGATTATAACCGGAGAAGCCGTCCATGAAGGAGAATACTTTATGCTGAGCAGTGTTGTCAACCAGAACGTCGATATGAGGCAGAGGGAAATCATCCTTAGGGCTCGCCCTGTTCAAATCCCTGTAATCAACACACATTCGGACCTTACCATCTTTCTTCGGCACTGGAACCACGTTGGCAGTCCACTGAGGGTAGGAAGTCACTGCTAGAAACCCGGTATCAAATTGTTTCATAACCTCGGCTTTGATTTTCTCGGACATCTCTGGACGCATACGGCGGACCTTCTGTTTCACCGGAGGGCAATCTTCCTTGGTAGGCAGGTGATGAACCACAATGTCGGTATCCAACCCAGGCATGTCTTCGTAAGACCAGGCAAAGATTTCCACATAGTCATGCAGCATCTGAATCAACCGTTGTTTCACGCTGAGCTCTAGATTGGCACCAATCTTGACTTCCTTTCTGTCTGTCTCAGTACCCAGATTTACCGTTTCCACAGGCTCTTCATGGGGCTGAATGGCCCTCTCTTCCTGGAGTAGCAGTCTTGGAAGTTCACTAGGAACTTCGCAATCAGCTTCACCTTCGTCTTCGGCTAAGTTGATCGGATTTTCGAAGTCATAACTGGCAGTAGTAGAGTCGTTACCAATGAGATCCAGAGTGGATTGGAACCTGTATAGGTGAGTGTGTGTAAATATAGCTGTTTTGCAATATATAATAAATAAAGAAAAGGAGCGCAAGATTTTGAAATGCAACAAACGTCCAATGTTTTTATTGATGATATATGAAAATGACACACAAAAGCCCTCATAAATGAAGCCACGGTGCCCCGGGTAGGACACCGAGCCATAAAAGTTTCAACATATTGTTTGTTACAAATTGAAAACAAAAGAGTTCATTACTGAGTGACAAAAGTAATAGGTGTGAAGTCTTTGGCAGTCCAGTTGCTTGGTCCACCGTCGGTTGTTGGGTAGATCCAGCTGTCGAATTCAATAGCATTTACTCCCGGGTTGGTGATGAACACAGGAGGTTTTCCAATTCTTGCCTTACGAACAGCCCTCTGAGCCTCTGCAGTGAAGCCCAAACCAAACTTGTCAGTCTTTGGAGTGAAGTCAGGAAGTCGGCCCCAGTTTGCACACTCACCCTTCTCAATAACAACCCAGGCATCCTTTAAGGAAGCCATCTTCAAAGGAGGGTCTTCAATGGTCACAGTCTCAGCTGATGCCAGCGTCTGAGGCACCTCTTCAAAGTGTTGAAAGGGGGTCTCAATGAACTCCCCATCCATCTCTATGTACCGGAATGAGTTGAGGTGGCTGACCATATACTCTTCTTCCCCCTGAACTATCACAATCTTCCCCCTGACCGGGTACTTAAGCTTCTTATGTAGTGTGGAGGTCACAGCTCCAGCCTTGTGGATCCATGGACGACCCAACAAACAGGAATAAGATATTCGGATATCCATCAAATAGAAAGTAGAATCAAAAACTTGAGAACCAACCCTGATTGGAATGTCAACTTCACCATGTACCATCCTTTTCGAAACGTCAAAGGCTCGGACAACAATGTTACTAGGCTTGAGCTACAAACCCTCACAATCCAACCTGTCTAGGGCCTTCTTGGGTAATACGTTCAATGAAGAACCGGTGTCTACCAACACATGGGCAAGAGTAGTGCCCCTGCATTCAATGGAGACATGCAGGGTATCATTATGGTTCTTTCCTTTGGCAGTCAGATCGGCGTCAGAGAAGCCCAACCCATTATCGGCAGTCAAGTTGGCCACACAATCAGTAAATTGATCAGTAGACGTTTCTTGTGGCACATGGGCCGTTTTCAGAAAGGAAATCAGGGCCTTGGCATGGGCCTCTGAACACAACAACAGTGATAGCATAGAAATCTTTGATGGGGTGTGTCCCAACTGCTCAACTACGTTGAAATCACTCTTCTTAATGATCTTCAGAATCTCTTCCATTTCTTGCTGGGAAGCTTCAACAGTGGTTGTCTTTGGTGCCTCCGTCAGGGCAGGCAAATCAGTAGCAATCCCTTTGCCCCGAGTATCAGATGACTCGGCAGCAGGGGTAGAAACAGGAACTTGATTAGGAAAGGGAACAGGCACACTTGCAGGTGTGATGATAAGAGGTTTCTGAATAGCTGGTGGCGCAATATCTGGCGAGAACAGCCTACCACTGCGAGTAATTTTGGCAGGCCCGGTGATGTTACTGACGCCGGTACTAGTATCAAACTCTTGCTTTACTCCAAGCACATAAACATCTTCCCCATAGTGCCATGGGACAGCTTTGTCGGATGTATAAGGGAGGGGCCCCGGAACAGTGATGATAATAGGAGCAATCTTCTTAGTGGACATGGTTTTGACAGGCTTCTTCGAAGGAGCCTTGGGAGGTTTGTTGAAAATAGTGATAATAGAAACTTCTTCAGCAGGGACAGCAGGAACAACAATCTTCTCGAACAAGATCTCTTTGCTATCCATCAAGCTTTGGATACCTGATTTCAGCAACGGACAACCAATAGTCGAAACAGCACATAGAAGGCAACCTTTACCACATCCCGGAAATAAACCGGCTAGCAACAGGTTCCTTTTAACAATCGATAACGGAGTAACAATCTCTTCCACGGAGGCTACATACCAGTCTTCTTCCACAACATTCACTCCATGATGGGGCATGGGAGCGGTCACAACATTGGGTCTTTCGGGCGCCTCAAACTGTATTTCCTTAGCATCAATAAGGTCCTAAACCTTATTCCTCAGAGCCCAGCAATCGTCTGTAGTATGCCCCGGGCTATCAGAGTGATAAGCGTAATGGGCGTTGGGGTTGTACTTTGGAGAAGCTGTGTTCACTACCTTCAGAGCTTCTTTAACAGTTACCGGATTGGTTGACAGCAGTTGCGGCAAAATCTGAGACAGGGTCATGCTGAGCCGAGTGTACTACCTTTTGGGTCTCTCACCCCTTGGTTGGTTATGCTGCTGAGGAGCAGCAACAGGCTTTGAAATTACCAATGCATTGACATCTTGGCAGCGTTCCGGTTTAATTTGTCTTCTGGGACCATAAACAGCACTGTCTTCCTTCTTGAAGGGCTTCTTTTCAGTACTCGCGGAGGCACCTTTCTGTATCTTCCTCGACTTGATACCAACTTCTATCCTCTCACCGGTTAAGGTCAGGTCTGTGAACCCAGCAGAAGAATTACCAATCAGGTGGTTGAAGAACGGACCAGACAGGGTCCCTAGGAACATGTCAACAAGTTCACGGTCAGTCAGCGGTGGCTGCACCCTACCAGCCAGGTCTCTCCACTTTTGCGCATACTCCTTGAATCCTTCGCCCGTTCCCAGTGACATACCCTGAAGTTGGGTACGCGTGGGAGCGAGGTCAGAATTATACTGATACTGTTTATAAAACGTCGTAGCCAAGTCTTCCCAGTTTCGAATACTGGACCCATCCAGCTGATAGAACCATTCGAGTTGAGCACCTAAAAGGCTATCCTAAAAGAAATGGATCCATAGGTTCTTGTCTGCAGTGTAAGGTTGGATCTTCCTTACATATGATCTGAGATGCATCTTCGGGCAGGACAACCCGTCATACCTTGCAAAAATTGGCACTTTGAACTTCGGGGGGATCACAATTCCAGCAACTAATCCCAAATCTTCGAAATCTAAGCCGGGAACTCTCTGCAGCTCCATAGCTGCCAACCTGTCTTCCAAGCCTTTGTACTTGTCATCGGCGGGCGGGTATTGTTGCTCAGAGTAGTCTTTGTCTTCTTCAGCCTCTCCTTCTTCAGCTTCGGATTCGGAAGGTACCACAGCCGCATTCCCTTTACTGGTTCCCTCTTCATAAGTAGGGGGAAATTCAAGCACTCTTCTGGCTTCACCCTCAAACCTTCTTCCTAGGGTAGCCACCCCAATTATTTTCTTCTTCTTTTTCACTTGCTCTTTGTTCCCCAGCAGGGCCTTTAGATCCTCCTGACCCTTAGCCAAGGTCATCAGGAGATGTTGAAACTGTGAGTTCTGAGACTGCAAGTCCTTGACCGTCTGTTCGAGATCCATCTTACTGAAATAAACAGCAGAAAGATAAGGAAACCTGGTGTGGATACCTGCTTATACGCATGATGAAGGATATGCTTATGTATGCAATGCATTCAAGGATTTAGAAAATTCAAAATTGTTGCAAACAAAAAGAACACACGTCATATTAATAAGAAGAAATTTGTCAGTACATAAATGCCCCATGGGCCAAATATTACAAAAACTTCTCAAGGTAAAAAGACATTGCGCATCCTCTTTAGTGTGATGTAGGTGTTGAGGGTCTCTTCCTCATGGAGTTGGCGGGTAAGCTCCAAAACCTTCTTCTCACTGGCGTAGAAGCTGGCTTCAAAAGTGTTCCATTCCTCCTTGAGTTGGATCCAACTCTTCTGCATCTCCTCCCACGATGTAGGCATGTCAGGATACAGGATGGTGTAGGGAACCTCTCCTTCCTTAACGGGCTCTTTAATCACAGGGAGAACATGAGGGTAAGGCATCATTAGACTCTGGGCTCGGGTTCATACCCACTTGAGGTAAAGCTCAAGAGGGATGGAGTTCTTGTGCCCCAGTGTCTTGCTGTCTACCTTGTTAGGCATCCTCCAAGCTCTGATGAATCTTTGGCGAAGTCCTTGCGCATTGTTGTCGAAGTCAAAAACTAGGTCAGGAATCAACATCTCGTGAGGGCCATCCCTCCTTGCATATCCAAATTGTCTCAAAGCTAGGCAAGGGTTGTAGGTAATGCCTCCTCTAATTCCAAGTAACAGAACATTAGGGAACTCTCCACAACGATCGACGATGATGACATTTTCTCTGGACCAAGAACACCAATGTACATCAGAGTGAGTGAGGGTCATCAACCGTTGTGACCACCTTAATCCTTGGTCATTCTTCAAGACATATTGTGGAAGGTGCGAAATAAACCACCTTGCAAGGAGAGGAGTACAGCACATGAGAACACCCCTCTTTCTCATTGTTCGTGTGTAAAATGAGTGAAGAATGTCCCCAAGCAATGTTGGTATTGGATTTCTGGATAAGAAGATTTTGACGGCGTTGACATCTACAAGCTGGTCAGGATTTGGGAACAAGACCAACCCATAAATGAGGAGTGCCACAATTTCTTCAAAGGCTTGTAGGTCCAATGAATTCCAACACTCTTGTGCCTTCTCAAACAAGAATTTTGCCAAGAAGCCTTTGACACCGCTTCTAGTTTCCCAATGCCCCTTGATGTCAGATGGTTGCAAGTGTAGTGCTTGAGCAACATCCTCAGGCTTTGGTTCCTTTTCCGTACCGTTGTAGGGTATTTGATTAAGAATAGGAATTCTCAAGAGTTGAGAAAATTCCTCCAAAGTGGGCACCAATTGGTAGTCGGGGAAAGTGAAACAGTGGTGAAGGGGGTCAAAGAACTGGAACAACACCTTTACCATGTCCTCCTCAATGCTGGTGTTGACTAGGCTGAGCAGTCTACCATGTCTTTCACTGAAGGGAGAGCTTTCCGGAATTCTGGATGAGAGCTCCTTGAGTTGAGGAGGGATTCTCACAAGGTTGACTTGGATAGTTTTCCTACGAAGAATTTCCATGACCTACAAAACAAGAACAAAGATGAAGATCTAAACCCTTGAAATGGTTAGTGTATGCATATGATGCTTTATGATGTTCATGATGTATGCATAAAACATATGTACAAGCAATTCACACCAAACCCTAGTTTCAGGCTTGCATGGGGTTTCATAGGTAAGTACCCTCTTGAGTGTAGTTGGCTTAAAAACCTGTCCTATAAATAGTAACAGGGTTCTAAGGAGCTCAATATCACTGGATTGTTTTTCATGTTCATTGTTTTGGTTTAGCCACTTAACTAGCGACCAAAATATTCCAAGAAAACAATCCTCAATGAGTGTAGTATCGAGTATCTACCAACTTCGGACTGCACCAAAGCCGGTCATCTCACTACCCCTAATGAAAGGCCAAGATGGTCAAGTAATGTTCTAGGTCATTAGTGCTTAGTGACATCACTCAGCGGCCCCGTACTCTCCTTGATTGAACTCAAGGGTTACCGGTACTCACAAATATGTCGCACTAATATAGCTATTGCTTCAACTGTGTCGGTATACCCCGCACAGTTTCCACAATGTATTGCTATCTATGAATGTTTCCCCAAATCCGGGTGTAGGATTTCAAACCCAAACAAGAGAGCCAAGATGTAAAGCAATCAAAACAAACAATTAGTCATGCAAGAGGGTGATCTAAGCCCTAAGGTTACTCCACTTTAAAAAATATCCCCAGCAGAGTCGCCAGTTCTGTGATACGGTGGGAGAACTGACTTGAGGTTTTGCATTTGTTTTCGCAAATGTTTCGGTTGAGCAAGAGTCGCCACCGACTTTTTATTTTATCCTAAGGAAAGGTTAAAAAGCACAGCAAAAACCTTTGAGATGTTTTCTTGGGTTCGGGGAGTAGATTATAGAAAGGGAAGGTATTAGCACCCTTTCTATCCATGGTTATCCATGGGCTCTTAGTTACTTGCTTAGATCAACTTGCCTTGATTTTCAATTGTTTGAAATGGTGCTTTCAATTGTTTGAAATGGTGCTTTGTGTGTGGGTTTGAAAAATGTTTTGAAAAGAGGCCAATGTGGTGGCAACCTTTGTAATGACCCATGTTTGGATGTATACAAAGGTGTATGTCTTTTGAAAAGTTTTCAATGTTTTTGAAAGTTGTTTTGAAAGTGTGTTGTGATGTGTGATTTTGAAAAATGTTTTGAAAAGAGGCCAATGTGGTGGCAACCTTTGTAATGACCCATGTTTGGATGTATACAAAGGTGTATGTCTTTTGAAAAGTTTTCAATGTTTTTGAAAGTTGTTTTGAAAGTGTGTTGTGATGTGTGATTTTGAAAAATAGGCAAGTGTTTTTGTTTTGCAAGTTGGCAAGTAACTAAGAGTTTGTCTACCCCTAAATTTACTCAAAGGTTTTCTCTATGTTTTAACCCTTTTAACAATTTTGTTCCACCATTGTATTTGGTGGACAATCTTGTGTTAGGATGTGAGCGGGATGGGTGCGGGTCATCGTTTAGACCATGATTGCAATGGTGCCAAGTGTCTTTGGGAAATTTTTTCCTTTAAGGGACTTGATCATTTTTAGGCAACTTTCGAAAGCGTCATCGAGGGACTATGATCTTTTGATGTTGTTTTGTTTTGCCAAAGACACCTAACATGCAACATGGCCCATTATTGAAGGCAACAAGTGGAGTAACCCTAGGGGTGCAAGTGTGATTGGTATTGTCCATTTTCATGCTTTGTTATCTTTGAATTAGGTCAAGCTATTTGTTTGGTTGATTTTTGCATACAAACCCTAAGTCTATCATGGTATATTTAGAAAGCTTTAAAGTGCGAAATTTAAAGTCCTAAACTATTACAACATAATTATGGGATGGGGGATACAAATGTTCAAATGGGGATATATTAGCAAGAAATTTAAATCTAAACTATTACAATCCAAATGGAATTTACAAGGTATTTAATTGTACAAAAATTAAATAAATAAATATGCAAAAATGTATTTATGCATAAAAATGGTTTTTATATGTATGTAAAAAGTATTTTTCATGTGAATATAAACAAAAAATAAAAAGGATTAATTTTGGATATTTTTCATGTTTAGGGCAAAACCCTAATTTGCTAAATAAAATGTATTAATTATTTATTATATACAACATTTATTAATTATGTACAAAAAATAAATAAAAAGAAAGTATATTGTAAAAAAGTGATTTTTGAGGTTAAATATTAATAAAAATAAAAATGTATTATTTTTGTATTTTTTTCCTAAATATTCTAATAAATATATAAGTGTTTATATTATTTACTAAATATATTAAATATGTACAAAAATAAAATATTTATTATTTACAAAAAAAAAAGTATATTTTAAAAAATGTTTTCAAAAGATAAAATGAAATAAAATTAGAAAACAAAATGTGTTTGTATTATTTTTGTATTTTTGAATAAAAGGCAATATGTTTATTTACATGTATAAATTCAAGTAAAACAAACAAAAATCCAAATAAATTGCAAAAATGGTTGAAAAAATGTTTTTAATATTTTTTATATTTTGGCAAAAAATAATAAGTTAGAAACAAAAAGAAAAAGTCAAAAAATGATACAAATAAACACAATGGGCCAAGGGGGTGCAAGTGTGGAAAAGTGGTGCAAATAGAAAGAACAACACAGGCCCAGCCCAAAGACTTTGTCTTTAACCTATGGCCAGGTTCAAACACAAAACGCGCGCCTTCTTGTTCATCTCCCTAACTCCTGATTCTTTGATCCTTTGACAAATCTTAAAACATGAAACTTGTAGAGCTTGAAGCCACGATTTCAAATATATAAAAAAGTTAATATAACTCTCAGAAATGAGAGAGAATTTCTTCTCCCCCAATTCCTGACCTAGTTTTTTTCAGATGTTCAGATTCAAAATACTCTTAGCACACATAATATAAATGAAAAGTAACTATATGGATGGCTTCAGGGCTATGATTAGAACATGTTTTCTTCACAAACTTAAACCTAACTATGCCTGGATAGAGAGATAGAAGTTCAAACTTTTACCTGTTCAGCTTGAATCGTGTGCAGCAATGGAGACACTTTCAATGCAATGTGAGGACTTGTACATCTTGCTTGAGGTCCATGGATGCTTCCTCTATGTTTAGCTTGCTTTGAATCTTGCTGAATCGAGATACAGAAGTTAACCTGCACAGATGAAAAATGAAAATGGCACACTTGGCTATGGCTGTTACAGTTCCAGTTCAATGCTTGGAATAGTTTGTATGGATGTTATGGAATGTGTTTGCTAAGGTTTCAGCCAAAACGCACGAGTGGAAGTGTTTGTGGAAGTCAAGTTGCAGAAGGGACTCTGTTTTTGCAGCAAGGAGGTGTTTCTGTGAATAAGGAGGTATTGAAGGTGGTTGGCTCGTGTTTTACGTCAGGCTTGATGTTTGGAATGTGTTCAACAAGTTTGCTTAGGCTTCTCTTTGCAGGAATGAGAGTTGTTGTTGTCTTTGCAAAGTTGCTTCTATCTTAAGTTAAAAATGCCAAGTTGAGTTACAAGCTTATGCAGGCCCCCTAAACATGCTGCAAAGTTAGTCTTGATCAGTGGGATTAGTTCAATAACTTGTGCCTCAGAGATTTGCATTGTACTTCTTTGATTCATGTTTTGACATAAAGCCATACTTTACAAGAATAGATATGTCACTTTTTCCAAATATGGCTTAATTCTTCATGTAATATCCAAATGCACAAAATAATGCTAGAACACAATGAATTGGCATTTAATTATTGAGTGTAAATGAGATTAGAGGCCTGTAACTAGCTTGAACCATGCTGAGTTTGAAAATGCACAAGTTATGAACATGCCTTTGGCCATGAATCAAAGTGACTTTTGCCCATATTGAAAAATTCGATTCTCCCTAACCACAAGGGTGTTTGAGAAGTTCTTAGACATTTTGGAAAGCTTGGAATGTGTACTACAATCCATCTTTGTAATGAAAATTGAAATTCCAAGTGGAAGCATGTGAAAAGTGGCCATGAAGTTAGGCAAAAATCCTGCCTAAAATAGGTCAAAATATTTCTAAGTTAAGAATGTTTTGCACCCTTGTTCCAAAAATCATAACTTGAGCTACAAGCTTCTTTTGAGGAAACTTTGTGAATCAAAGTTGTAGATTTTGCAATGGACTATAACTTTCATGTTTTGAGTTTTGTTTGAATCCAAATGCATCTTGAAGAAAAAAGGGACAAAGTTGGGAAAAAATTAGGAATTTTCATAACTTAGAAAATTTCTAAGTTATGAAAATTCTTCATCTTAAACCCTAATTTGTAATTTTGATTTCTTAATGAACAAGTTTCATAATTTGACACGTCTTGATGAAAAATGAATCTTGACACTTGATTTTGACCAAAAAGTCAAAGTTTGACTTTTCAGTATACTGTCAAATTTGGCTCAGTTGACTGGAAAATTTATCTGTCAATCTTGTGCATTTGGGATCTTTTGAACTTGTTGAATGTGCCAAGACCATGTCATTGAGTCCTTGAGTCCATATGTGAGCTTGGTTTGCCATTGGTTAGGTCAAACAGTCAAAAATTGCCTTTGTGCAGTCAAAACCCTAAAAATGACCATTTTGCCCTTTTGGTGATCTGATCAAATTTCTTGTGGAATTATGATCCAAACTTGATCAAATGGTCCATATGAGTTCAATATGTTGATGTGGGTAAAAAATCATGAGGTTTGACTGTCAATTGATCACAGTTGACTTTTTCCCCAATACAGCTGATTTCTAGGTCAACTGTCCAATTGATTGGGCAAAGATTGGAATCAAGGCTTGAAACTTGGTATGGATAAACTTATGAGTCCAACATGAAGCATGAAAGTCATCTTTGGGCCTTTTAGGTCAAAACATCTTTGTGCAAATTCAAACCCTAATTTGGGTCAACAGTGCAAGGAGAAGTCTTGAGCAAGGCAAACCCCAGCTTGATCTTGAGCTCCAAGGGTCTTGTGATGAGAAAATGTTGAGGAAATGGGAGGGCAAATTCTGGGGTACAACACTTGTCAAATGCCTCCTGATGGGCTTCGTTCTACTCGAAGGCTTGGCCTTGCTTCAAACAAAGCAACGAAGAGAAAGCTTGGGTTCTTCCACTTAGATTCGAAATGAACCTTCTGAGAAAGTTAATCTTCCCTAGCAAATATTGCAGCTCCCTTTTTGACGTAGGTGCTTTCGTCTCCATTATGGCTTTGGTTTTATTTTGGTTGATCTTGATTCCTTTTTTATGAACCACGAAGCCAAGGAAATCTCCAGCCTGCACAAAAAATGCACATTTAAGGGGGTTCATTTTTAAGCCATGTTTTCTCATTCGTTCGAATGATTGGCTAAAATGATGCAAATGGGTTTCTGCAGATATAGATTTGATGACTATATCATCAATATACACCTGCATAAAGGTTTCAATGAAATCATGGAAAATCGAATTCATTGCCCTCTGATAAGTTGCCCCAGCATTCTTTAAACCAAAAGGCATCACTACCCATTCGTAGGTGCCTAAGGCTCCTGGGCAACGAAATGTTGTCTTGGCAACATCTTCTTCAGCAATAAAAATCTGATTGTACCCAAAGTATCCATCTAACATACTTAAATATTCGAATCCTGCAGCAGAGTCTACTAACATTTCTGCCACAGGCATGGAGTACTCATCTTTAGGGGTTGCAGTATTTAAATCCCTATAATCTATGCAAATTCTCAGAGAGCCATTTTTCTTAATAACAGGCACTATATTTGCTAACCATTCAACATACCTTGTGGTTCTGATGAATCTGCAGCGCAGCAACCTTTCGATCTCAGCTTTGATCTTTGTGAGAACCGCTGGTGAGAATCTTCTAGGAGTTTGCTTGATGGGCTTCTTGCCATCCTTGATTGGAAGTTTGTGTTCCACTAACTCCCTCTTTAAACCAGGCATTTCATCATAGTCCCACGCGAAGCAATCTTTGTTTCTCTTGAGGACTTCGATCGCTTCCTGCTTGAGGCCTGGATCAAGTTTTACGCTTATGTAGGTTATTCTTTTCGTGTTCTCATCCCCTAAATTCACTTCTTCGAGTGGATCCTGCGCCAACATTTTGGCACCTGAGTCTATGGGGTCCCTCTCGAAGCCTAAGGGTTCTTTATCATAGATGGCATCCAGCCTTTGATCTATTTCGTGTTCTTCAAAGGGTGAGCCTTTCGAGCCATCCCCATTTATTTCGTTCACTTTTACAACCAATTTATTTATTTCAGCCTCTAAGGCCGATTCCGATTCGTTCTCAACCATATAGGCCGAAATTCTTTCGAAGAAGGAGGACTCAATCATGAGCAAGGTTGTCAAATTCCCAGCCTGCTGGCCGTCTTTACATAGTACCTTCGACTCCTTCATCTTCACTGACTATTCTTCTATCCCAATATATGCCATCATGGCGAAGGGTCATATAATAGTGTGCGTTCCTGGTTTCGTTGATTTCATCATTAGGGACACAAGGAACAATCTTGGCCAAATGTTTGTCATAATTCCTCTTGTCAACAAAGTTGACTGTTGTCATGAAGTAACTCTGGTCCGCTTCAATGTTCTCCATGATCCCATCTCCTCTCTATAAAACCAACCTCTGATGCATTGACGAAGGAACTGCTCCTACGCCATGGATCCACTCTCTTCCCAACAACAAGTTGTAGTTGGCTTTGGCTTCGATCACCATGAACATGGTGGGCCTACAGCTTGATCCTATCGTCAAGTTCAGTTGAACTACCCCCAATGTTTGGCCTACTTTCCCTTCATAATTGGACAGAACCATGTCGTGTGGTTTGATGTCACCCTCACGTATTTCTAACTTTTTCAGCATGAAATGGGGTATTAAGTTAACTGCAGCGCCCCCATCCAATAAAACCTTATTTACGCCATGGGCACCAACCTTTTCCCGAATGAATAACGGCTTCAGATGATTTTTCATAGCTGGTTCTGGGCGCTCGAAGAAAGCATTATGTTCCTCGACAGCTCCGTTATCCATCACGTAGTAACATACAGGCCTATGCTTCATCAGATGTATTGTATCATCCTCCTCATACTCTTCGATTTCAGTTTCCTGTCCAAACTCACAAGGTAGTACAAATACCATGTTGCAATTGATATTGAGTGAAGACTCCCCCTCTGATTCGAAGTTGTTCGTTAGCATATCCTCGTCTTCTTCTGGACCTGGTGTGTATTCCTTCAATTCATTTGGTTGTGTTTCAGAGAAGAGTCTCCTACTAACTGGGGGTTTGTCCTCAGGTTGATTATTTGGCGTGGGTTTGTTGGTGCTTGATTCTCCTTGGTTTTTTATCGAAGTTGCTCCTTTATTTGCCATAGCTTCCCTTTCAGCCTTTCGAATTCTCTGTTGCCTTCGCCATTGTGATCTTGACATGGGGTTTCTTCCTTTGTAGTTTTCTAACCTCACTTCTTCCCTCTTCGCCATGTTGAACTGCCTTCTATATGTCATAGCGTGGCGTGCGTTTCTTCATTATTTCTCCATTTGTCTTTGCCCTTGTCAGTTCTGACTTGCAGCCACTTGTCTGTTGGTATTTCAGCAGGAATTTTGAACGTTACCCTTCGTGCGCCTTTGGGATGAGGGCTATCAGGCCTTCGTTAAGTGTATTTGCTATCGAAACATTGGCCCATCTGACCCGTCTCTTGGTGGTTCCAGCATGGGGTGAAAGGGATTGTTTCGAAGGCTCTGGCCATCCTTTGATCGTACACAGCAGAACACCTTGGGCATACTAGGCATTTTGTTGCTCCTTTGTAACAGCGAACTAAGAACTCCAACAAACTTTCTCCAGCTTTAGGATAACACCTGAATAATTGGTTATCCTGGCGCCAGTTGATGCCAGTTCATGCCCTTTGTATCCTCTCGAAGTTTGCAGCAATTCTCTGGTTGCAGATGATGCTTCACCTAGGGCATAGTATCATTTCCGCATCTCCTTTATGGCACAACATAAGGTAATCTTTAAGACTGGCATCCCCAGCATAATTATCCTCCATTTTGTATTTTTCTTTTTCTACATATCTCTCTATCTCCTCCATTTCAGAACGAGGTCTCTCCATATCCACCATGTTTACATCTACATCCTCCCCCTTTATGTCATCCTCTCCCCATCCAGTAGGTTTTATATCTTCAATTTGGATTTTTGAACTTTCTGGGGCAGAATACTTCACCAAGTAGTCAAACTTTCCACTGGGCTCTCCTAAAGTATCCCATATTTCTTTCTGAGGGGAGGGTGGCTTTGTGATCTGGACTTTCTCCAATTTTAGCCTCAGGCCTTCTGTAACCAGTGTCAACTCTTGATTTTGGTTCTCCTGGCCTTCAGTAGCCTGGATCTCTTTCAAAACAGCCAAAGGTACTGCTTCGATCGAAGCCTCTGGTTGCTTGTGGACGTCCTCAGTGACCCCCTTGTTGACTTCGACTAACACCCAGTTTTCATTCTCAGTGCCTTTCTCTCCTAATGGAGTGTCATCTTGATCTGCTTCCACCATATTGATTTCTCCAATGCATACAGGCTCGGAGTAATTGGTTTCTGCGACATCCAAAGGATCTTCATCTACTTTCATTTTTGGTTTGTCAGTGAATTTCAGTCTACCATCCTTAATTGCATTTTGAATTAGATCCCTGAAAAGAAAACATTGTGAGGTTTTGTGGCCTAGGAAACTATGATACTTACAAAATCCTCTTTTCTTCCTTTGATCTAAAGGAGGTATTTTGACATTTGATGGCACAATGAGTTGGCCATCTTTGACAAGCAAATCAAAAATCTCGTCACACTTAGTTACATCGAAGGTATAAACCTTCTTTGGGAATTTGTCACTTTTCTCATTTTCAACAATTTCTTTCCCTTTTGTGGGAACTAATAATTTGCAAGGGTAAGGTGGGGCTTGTTTCAATTCAGCGAGATCAATTTCAACCTCTTCGAATTCAGGGTAATCTTCTGCTTCCTCAGCTCCAACATAGGAGACCCTTTCTTTCTTGTTATTTTTAAAAACTCTGGCCTTTTCGGCCTTTAGCCTTTCGACTTGTCGAACCCTATCGGCTAATTGAGCCATGTCCCTCAAGTATTGTGTATCTAATTTCTTTCGAATAGAGTAATCCAGGCCGCCATCAGCCATTTCGACTAACTCATGTTCAGGAACTACTGTAAAGCATCTAGATTTCAAGAGCCTGAACCTATTCAGATAATCATCTATGGGTTCAGTAAACTTCCTCTTGACACTGGCTAGTTCCTTCAGACTTATTTTAGATTGTCCCATGTAGAACTGTTCATGGAATAATCTCTCCAACAGAGCCCAAGTATCTATGGACCCAGGAGGCAAAGTGGTGAACCATGTGAAAGCGTTCTTAGTTAGGGAACTTGGGAAATATTTGATCCTAAGGTCTTCATTATTTTCTATATCTCCTGCTTCGGTTAGATACCTGGCTATGTGTTCGACTGTTGATTCATTGGTATCTCCAGCAAACTTTGTAAACTTAGGGACTTTATATCCCCTTGGTAAATCAGTATGCATTATGTAATCTAATATAGGAGAGGCATAATTTGGCCTTCTAATTCCTGTATTGAGGCCATTTTGGGCCATGATTCTCTCTATCATGGTGGTTAAATTATTTTCTGCCAAGATGTTATCGTTTCGAATTCTGTGAACGACTGCATCAGCATCTTGATTTCGACCCACCATGACAACTCCTCTAGGTTGTTCTTCTCGAAACTCTGGGACTTCTAACCTTTCGATCCTTGCCCCTGGTTCTATAATTTCCCTTTGTGGGCCTTGAATCATTGGGGCTTCTAACCTTTGTTCCCTTGCCCCCAAATTAACCCCCTCTCTGGCTGGTCTATAGGGTGGGTCATCAGCAACTTGTTCTATGATAGGTACGTTTGCTCGAACTCTCGCCTGATTCTGCCTACGCCTTTCTGGGGGAGCGAAAAAATCTGCTATTCGACTCATGTTATCCACGTTTTCTTTGTTTATCACAGTTACATTTTATACTATTGGGGCAAAGATCTCTTGCATAGTTTGCGCTAACACTCCTATCATATTATGGTTAATATCATCCATTAATTGCCTAAAGGCCAACTGATTTTCTGTGGTTAAGATAAGCATTGCACTATAACCTACTGACCCTTGGTTATTTGTCATAAATTGATTTTCCCCAGACCCATACCCTAATTGTGGTGACGTATTCGATGTCGAAGTGTGCAGACCCTCCATAAAAGATGTTGGCATCCCATAAGAGGAATTTCTGTGTCTGTTAGCATCGAACCCGGGTGGTCTAGTTAGTGGGGTGGCGAAATGGGTTTGTGTCCCTGATGGTGGAACGAATCCCCCAGGATAACCAATGGTTCATGTATTTCCTAGGATCGAACTGTTAGTCGACATGCCACTTGTTCCATTAGTGGCTACACTACTGGTAGAAGATGCAACAGACTGTGCGTTCGAAGGGATCGCATTAGATGTTCCCGTCGAAGCGGACATATTAGTGCCTGTTGCATGTGGGATATTTTGTTCCCCCTGTTGATTGTCTGGATTAGACATCTAGTTTAAACCTTTTCTTCTGGGTAAGGGTTGGTTGCTATTGGTTATTCTACCACTTCTAAGGTTCATATAACAACGAACTTATCATTCAGAAAGTACTTTTACAACGGTTATGTCCTAACAATCTTTACTTTGTTCTAAATTTCGTAACGACCAATGACCGTCCCACCGGGTGTGCCAATTTGTTTACAGTGATTTCTGGTAAACAACCGCTAGTCCTCTAAACTATCAAATAATCTTAATGACTGTTATTTAATCTCTCTGGTAACTTGCAGGATCGACTAGATTGATCCTATGGGGTATTGGTTGTTTGGATAGTTCTAATTGTAAAACTGATATTCATAGTTAGGATTTGTATTTGGAATTTTATAGACGTTCAACTCACTTTGATTACCATATTAAAAGGATCTAATGACATGATCAAGTAAAGACATGCGAAACTAAATTGCATGAACAAAGATTCGATTGCAAAGAAGTATAAAAATGCAAGAAACAAGTAAATAACTTTGAAGTATAAAAGCATGAAACGTAAAAGAATTTCTGAAACGTAAAGGATTCGAAATAGAAGGAAAACGTTTAAATGCAAGAAATCAGTAAATGACTTTGAAGGTAAAGGTATTCGAATGACAAAAGAATGAAGATAAAAGATAAATGTAAAAGAGTTTCTGAAATGTAAAGGATTTGAAATAGAAGGAAAGCGTTTAAATGCAAGAAATCAGTAAATGACTTTGAAGGTAAAGGTATTCGAATGACATTGACATGAAGATAGAAGATAAACTGGAAATGATAAAGAGTTTTACTGAATCATAAATATTTGGTGTTATCATACGTACATTGTTCGAGCATTCGTTTCCCTAGCCATGTGGTATTTTGAATGTTTACTGAATTTTGTACAATAGATATGACACACGAAATCCTAACGCTAAGACTTCTATTTATACTACTTCGACCATAACGGTCTTGCCTATAAGACTCTGCCACGTTCAGAACATGCAGAGCACTGCTCCTCTCTAGCTTCCACGCGTCTTCGAACGCTCCAGCGCATATATTTTTAAATTTCGAACATCCCGCTTGCGTTTGAATTTCAAATGATCTGGCACTCTTCGCTTCGAACTCATTTCTTAGACACAGTCTCGTTACCACTTCGAGGCTTCTTTTAAATATATCTTCACAACTGTCACTCGAAGCTCCGAGCTTTGACATATTCGTTCGAAGAACTGATTCTACCATTCTGAACCGTAACATCTTGCTTTATTCCAACGAAACATCCAACTTGCTTCGTTTCTAACTGTGTCATCAAAATCTTCAACCAACACAGTATGAGTCGATGCATAAGGCTATATGTCGACTCATACCCTATTTTTTTCACTAGAATGAGTCGACCCAAGTGGGTATATGTCGACTCATGCTGTAGTTTTTTTGCCTTAAACATTGTTTTATTGTCTATTTGGGTCAATTTACAGCATATGATTGATAAATATAAACTGCAGGCAAATGTTTAGCTCAAAGGGGCAATGATTACTACATTTTTATCTTCAAAAATAATTCCTTAATGATGTATGAAAAAATGCAAAGTCAAGATGACTTACCTTGGGACTGCACTTGGTGTTTTAAGTCTGAGTACTTTTCCAGCTTTTGTGATGGCTCCAATGAATCTCCAGGAAGTTGTTCCAAACTGTTGAATCACACTAACTAAGTCAAGTTGTAAAATACTATTTTTATGTTTGGAGGGTGAAGATAACGGCACTAAAGGGACTATTTTTATGTTTGAACAATCTCTATGTGATAAGGTGTTCGATTTATGGGAGAGTTTGTAAGATGGAATAATGGATTTAGGTTCTGTTTTAAATGAAAGTAGAGCTGGTTTTGTTTGAATGAGAAAAAGTTACAAAAGAATGCTATTTTTTTCGGTTCAAAAACTTTATATTCTATCTCTAAAAGACAACCCCTTGTTTGTTGTGAAAACAATTTATTTATATAGGAAGTTTTACTGGGATTTTAGGAGGGAAACAAATAATAATTTGAACAGTTTGGGTATGCTGCATCATTGCCTTTTAGATGCAATTTTCTTATGCAAATTTGATGCAAACATGGGGCTAAGATGATGTAGAGTTGGACTTGGTTGGTAGTAGCATAGCAGGGCTGTTTTTGCAGCAGTTTTGGAGTGTTGTGGCAGCTTGGTACAGGGTTGTTTCGTAGCAGTACAACAGACTATTTTTGACATGGTTTTGGGCTGTTATGTGGGCAATATAGCAGGCTTGGACATCATTGTTTGTAGCATGATACAAAATCTGGTTTGTGGACCAATTTATGAAGATTGTAATAAAGATAAAGCATGTTTGTGGGCAGCATAATGGCAAGGTTTGAGTCAAAGGAGAAGAGTTCAAACAAGACCAAATCTAGGATTTGTACTCTTGCAAAAATTTGACTTTGTAATAACTTGAATGATTTGTAACATCTTGAATTATTTGTGACATCTTGAATTATTTTGAATTCTAGTGAAAAGATGTCATGAAGCAATGAAATTAACAAGTATAGAAAATACTTAGAAAAATTCCAAGTCTTGCAAAGTTGGATTTTTGACTCTCTTGATTTTTGATGATCAAATTTCATATTTTGGATGTCTTGATGAAATGTGATTTTAAGTCAAAGTTTGACTTTTTAGTGCACAATTGACTTTTTCCACCAGTTGACCAAATTTCATCTATCAATCCACTGATCTCAGGAGATGAATTGAAATATGCAATTAGTTCAAAATGACGCACTCGGATCCCTGAGATCACGCTTCCAACCAAAAAGTCAGGTATTAGGTCAAAAATCAAAGGTCGATCATTTTCAGTACGAACCCTAATTTTTCCTGTTTTCCCTTTTGATAATTTAAATGATTTTCATGGAAAATCGTGATCCGAGACTTGAAACTTGACAGAAGTAATCCTGAGGGTCCATAATGATCCATGAAAGTCATTTCAAACATTAAAAATCTGACTTCCTTTGTACAAACTCAAACCCTAATTTGAGGCATTAGTGTTAAGGAGATTGTTCGACTTAGTCGATACTTGCGCAAACTTGAGTCATTAAAGATCTTTGTAGGAAATATCTTGAGAAATGAGAGGGAAAATTTTGGGGTACAACAAATGAACATATGCATATGAACATGATTAACTATTAAGAACAGTAGTAAATACTTACTCTAGGAGCCAGGATAACACTCATACTGCCCATAAATCCCCACAGTAAATTCCTACAATTTCCTTTCAGAAGTTCCAATCAGTATATCTCTTGGAAATTCTCTTCCCCAGCCGAGTTTGGCCTCCCAAAACTGAAAGAGAAACCTTGCATAGCTCTTCCCCAGAAGAATTTGTTTCCCCAATAAAATCTCCAGAATGTCTTCCTCAACAAGGTTTATTTCCCCAACAGACTATCATCTCCCCAACTTGAGTCTATTTCTCAGACTACAACAAAACACTGACAAAAATCCTCTTCCCCAGTAGGGTTGTCGTTGTCCCCAAAAAGTTGCTGCAAAACCTGGAGTCCGACCAGAATATCAGTTAACTTTTACTCTCCCCAGATAAATCGGAAGTTTAATAATTTATTTTATCCCCAATCAGTGTATATGAGAATTAAATTCCCCAGTAGAGCAATGGACAACCAGGGTTCTTGAACTCTACTCCCCAAGCAGAAATCAACATCCCCTGCAGAGTTTCCTCAAACAACAAATAGAAATCCCCAACGGATGTATTCTAGACAAATTTGAAGATATACATACTCTTCATCCACAGCAATAGTCAGGGATTTATTTTCCCAAAAAAATATACATTTCAACAACATTCATACATCATGTCATATGCATATGAACATATGGCATAATCTTATTTACTTTGAGAGAATCATTACACAATGCATTTCATACATCATGATATCACATACAATTAACCTTTTTCCTTTTCATGAAAGAATCAATTAACGAACAAAAGACCTCTTCTGGTTTAGATTTACTTCTTCCAGTTAAAGACAGGCAAACGAAAGACATCTTCTGGTTTAGATTTACTTCTTCCAGTTAAAGACAGACGGACAAAAGACCTCTTTTGGTTTAGATTTATTTCTTCCAGTTAAAGACAGGCGAACAAAATACCTCTTCTAGTTTAGATTTACTTCTTCCAGTTAAAAACTGGAAAACGAAAGACCTCTTCTGGTTTATATTTACTTCTTCCAGTTAAATATAGTTGAACGAAAGACCTCTTCTGGTTTAGATTTACTTCTTCCAGTTAAAGACAGGCGAACAAAAGACCTCTTCTGGTTTAGATTTATTTCTTCCAGTTAAAGACAGGAGAATGAAAGACCTCTTCTGGTTTAGATTTATTTTTCCCAGTTAAAGACATGCAAATGAAGGACTTCTTTTGGTTTAGATTTACTCTTCCAGTTAAAGACAAGCAAACGAAAGACCTCTTCTGGTTTAGATTTACTTCTTCCAGTTAAAAACAGGTGAACAAAAGACCTCTTCTGTTTTAGATTTACTTCTTTCAGTTAAAGACAGGCGAACGAAAGACCTCTTCTGGTTTAGATTTACTTCTTCCAGTTAAAGACAGGCGAACGCAAGACCTCTTCTGGTTTAGATTTACTTCTTCTAGTTAAAGACAGGTGAACTAAAGTCCTCTTCTAGTTTCAATTTATTTCTTCCAGTTAAAGACAGGAAAATGAAGGACTTCTTCTGGTTTAGATTTATTTATTCCAGTTAAAAACAGGCGAAGTACATCACCACCAGGTTTACTCTTACGCTTTTTTCCCGAAAAAGTCAAATTTATATTTAGCCTAAAATTTATCAACAGTTACTTTGGATGGCATCTATAAGCCCATTCCGAAAACACTCTATCATCTCTCCAAATGACATCTTTAAGCCCATTCTCGATAATCAACCAACAACACTACTTCGTGCACAAACGTGTGCAAATTTCTAGGCACTTTAGTGTTCAATCATCTTTCACCTTAAAGTTACGAATGGCGAACATACCAATCTAACTCTTCAGGTTTAAGAAGATTGAACAGGGGCAGTTGTTATACCCCAAAAGTTTCCCTCTCTTTTCTCAAAACATTTCTCATAAAAAATCTTCAATGACTCAAATTTGCACAAGTGTTGACTAGGTCAAATCATCTCCTAAGCACTGAGACCCCAAACTAGGGTTTTGGTTTTCACAATGGAAATTGGATTTCTAATGCCTCAAAATAATTTCATGGTTCATTATGGGTCTCCAAGAATACTCATGCCAAGTTTCAAGTCTTATATCACAATTTTGTTCAGTCAATTGATCAGATGACTGAAAATCAGCTGTATTGGGTAAAAAGTCAATTGTGGTCAACCTACAGTCAAACTTCAAGATTTTTGACCCATATCAATATTTTGAAGTCATATTCATCAATTGATTAAGGTTTGATCATAATTCCTTAATAAAAGGATTCAAATCATCAAAGGGGAGGGGGGAATGGTCAAAATTAGGGTTTTGACTAGGATTGACCAATCATTGATTTTTGACCTAATACATGACCTAATAGTTTGAAGCATGAACTTAAGAATTCAAACACAATATCTTGACCTAGTTTCATGTCTCAAATAATTTCTTAAGATCAAACAATTGACCGTTGAAATTTGATCAACTGATGAAAAAGTCAATTGTTACACCAAAAGTAAAACTTTAACTTTTTGATCAACCTTGAGTTTCAAAGATCAAGATTCATCAACACATTCAAAAATATGAAGTTTAATCATCAAGAATCAAGAAAATTAATAAAGTCCACAAAAAGTCAAAGTTTTCAAAACTTAGAAAATTTTCTAAGTACATTTTATACTTGATAAATTCATTACTTCATGACCTTTTTTCACCAAGATACAAGATGATTCAAAGAAAACTTTCAACATGAAAGTTGTAGATATTGATAAATTATACAACTTTATATCAATGGGTTGATGTCCAAAAAATGCTTAGATTTTAAGATATAAGCCCATGAAGTCATGACATTTTTTATAAAACACTTAGTGAAAATTTTGACAAGTTTAGGCAGATTTTTGACCTAACTTCTTGGCCATTTTTCACCTAGATCCAAGATGATTTAGAAAAAATGGTCAACATGAATGTTGTAGGTAATGTTTCAAGCTTTCCAAAATGTCAAAGAACTTGAAGAGATCATGCTTGATCTAAGAGAATCTAAGGCAAGAAGTTGGGCATTCATTCTTGAATTACAAGTCATTTTGATGATAAACACATAACCAAAACCCAAAATTATGCTACATAATCTTATCCATGATCAGATGTTTACACAACTCATTGAGCCCTTGTCCAAGTGTTTGAGCCTTTATCCAAGCTACATTTCCATTTATGGCATAAAGGCACCATTTCCATTCTTGAAAAGTTACTTTAATCACAAAGTCAACTTGTCTTGAGCTTTGCACTTGTTCCTTCTGCACAAACTTCATCTATAAGATAAGAGCAAACATGTTTAAAGCTTATATCCACCCTACAAGCTTTGTACCTTGCCTTGAAACCATATTTGTCAAGGTTGCTTCAAAAATAAGTCAAAATCCATAACATGTGATCTTGTGATTCTAATCATCTCAAATCCTCAAACCTTTTCCTATAAATTGAGACATTGTTTACAAGCCAAGAACACGAATTAGCAAGCTGAGAAACTCCCCCAAACTCCCTCAAACTCAGAATTGCTCACAAACCTCTTTTTTGTGCCATTTCTGACCTTACACTTCAAACTCACATTCCACTCGTGCGTTCTTCCTCAAAATCAATCACAAAGCATCCATATATCATTTATAACCTAACCAAACACCTGTTACACAACTGTAACACCTTCATCACCATCCTCCATTTTCAAAAATAGTAAATTGCATCTTGACTTCTCTAGAACAATACAACCACTCTCAATCCAAAGTAAGCATTTCAATAGTTTCCTGGAAGTTCAGTGAAGCTAACCAGATCATTACAACACCTTGAAGAGTGTTCAAACTCCAAACACGATCTCCATTTGCAAGGTGATTTTTCTGAACTTCCATCTCTTCATACAAGCATCATTTGGCTTTGATTTTAAAAGATAAAATGTAGACATTACAACCCTGAAGCTAACCATGCTTTTAGATTTCATTTATATTGTCTGAGCATGGAGAATTTTGAGTTTAAACTTTCTGAAAAAGTTAGGTTAAATTTGGTACCAACAAAAATTTGTGTTCATCTTTGATCTATAGCTTTAGTTATTTACATGGTTGAAATCATGGTTAAATTTCAAGCAACTTTAATGTTTACATTTTCCATTTTGGTTAAGAAATGAGGAAGTTACAGATTTCAAAAATGTTGAAGAACACCCTGGCGTGAGGAAGAAGAAGATGCCATGTTCAGGACAAGGATTATAATATATTTATTGGTTTGTGTTTTAAATACTGGATGTATAGCCACCCCAGTGGTAGAGAGCGCGCGCGTAAGACTTGGAACTATAGGGACCTGGGTTCGAACCCCAGTGGTACCCTTTTGTGATTTTTCATATTATTTTGTCTTTTGTTTGTTTTGCAGCGCGCCTGGGCCTCCTTTGGTTGGGCCTGATTAT
Source organism: Vicia faba (assembly GCA_948472305.1). Classification (NCBI taxonomy): domain Eukaryota; kingdom Viridiplantae; phylum Streptophyta; class Magnoliopsida; order Fabales; family Fabaceae; genus Vicia; species Vicia faba. Next base: position 213,337,189 of record OX451735.1, on the reverse strand, counting down.
TGTTCTGCTGAACATCACCCTCCTATTTTCTTCCAACAACCAAGCCCACTTTTTCATTATCTTTACATTTTTTGTACATTCTATTATTTTGCATTACAATTTTTGTGACCATCAAAGCCTTGTAATAGTAATTAGGGTTTATATTACATGTCATCCCCATTTATAAATTTGTATCCCCACCCCTCAAGTATTGTAATAGCGTAGGACATTTAATTTCCGCAATTTATCGTTTTCCTTATTAATGCTTGTAATTAGGGTTTGTATGGCAAGACATAAAATCAAACAATAGACAACCATAATTCAAGACAAAATACTTGAAAATAATACACTTTTCACACATGCACCTCTAGAGTAACACATACTTGTTGCCTCAGATAAAACAGTCACGTCCATCGAACGTGGGATACTTTAGCAAAAGACCCTCGATTACAAGATCGCATTCCCTCGATGACCCTTCGATATTACCTTCGTAAACGATCTTAGTTCCTTACGACAAATTTCTAAGGTATCTTACAATGTTGCCTTCTATGACTGTACGATAACCCACGCTTTTCCCGTCACATCAAATGATTTGGTTTCTTACTAACTAATTGTAAGATAACACTATCTAAAGGAGGAGGAAAAGAACAAAAACATTCTTTTGAGTAGGTAGAACGCTCGTAGTTGCTTGCTCATAAAAATTTCAAAACAAAACATCTTCCAAACACACCAACACTTTCATGAAATATTTTCAAAAGTCAACACTTTGTATACATTCTTATAGAGACGAGAATCATTACAAAGTTTTCCTAAACGAAGGCACTTTTCAAAAATACTTTCAAACAAACACAAACAAATTTACAAAGCATTTCAAAAGTGAGCTAGCAATTAAGAGTCAGTAGATAACTACGGATGAAAAGGGTTCTAACACCTTCCCTTTTCTAACCTATCCCCCGAACTCAAGAAAAATTCTCAAAAGGTCTTTCCTGTTCATTTCACCCTTTCCTTTATTGGATAAAAGAAAAGTCGATGGCGACTCTTGCTATCCGCAATAATTATAATCAAGCGTAAAACACCCAAGTCATTTCTCCCATCGTATTACACATATAAAGCATTTTAACCCACTTGGTGAAGTAATCAATGACAACTAGAATGAAATGATGTTCCTTGGAAGCTTTTGGCTCAATCATTCCAATCATGTTTATAGTCCCATATAGAGAACAACCATGGTGAAGTTTAGACATTTAGAGGAGTAGGTGGAACATGCACCTTGTCAGCATGGATCTGACATTTGTGGCATCTCATGGCATCAAAAACACAATTTGTTTCCATCGTCATCCAATAATATCCAACTCTTAGAATTTTATTTGACATTGTATGCTTGTTTGAATGAACACCAAAAGAGCCTTCATGAATATCTTTGACAAGTTCATCTCCTTTGTGTCTATCCACGCATCTGAGAAAGACCAAATCAAAGTTTCGCTCGTACAACACGCCACCACTTAAGAAGAAGTTGGCAGATAACTTTCTTAAGGTTTTCTTATCTGTTATTGAAGCATTCCCTGGATATTCTTATTTCTCAAGATATTGCTTTATATCATAAAATAAAGGTGTATCATTTGTTTCCTCTTCCACTAAAATATTCTTAGGACGATGCGATAAGCATGACATGTTATGTTTTAAATAGGATAATTATACGTCATATTTTAAACAAAACTCCTCATGAACTTCTTAAATGTAGAAAACCAAATTCATCACATCTTCATGTCTTTGGATATAAGTGTTTTATATTGAACAATGGTAAGGACAACCTTGGAAAATTTGATGAGAAAGATGACAAAGGTATCTTACTTGGATACTCTCAGTCAAGCAAAGCCTATAGAGTTTATAATATGAGATTACTTATTGTTGAAGATTTTGTGCATGTTACTTTTGATGAATATTATTCGAGAAATGTTGGGAAAGGTATTTCTTTTCATGATGCAGGTGTATATTCAGAAGACATACTCAAAGACACCGAAGAAGAAACTGATCAGCTTGAAGTAGTGAAACCTGAGGAGGAGGAGGAGGAGGAGGAGAAGGAGGAGGAAGATGACGATCCTGAAAAGGAGATGTATGAAATTCCAATTAAAGTAAATGATCTTCCATTTTCATAGAGGACTTCCAAAGACCATACATTCGACAACATTCTTGGAGATATCACCAAAGGTGTAACTACACGCTCTAAAATAAGTAATTTATATTATCACTTTGCATCCGTGTCATAAATTGAACCTAAAAACTCAAAAGAGGCTCTACTTGATGAGCATTGGCTTATGGTCATGCAAGATGAGTTAAATCAATTTAAAATAAATGACGTGTGGGACATTGTCCCACCTCCGTAAGATTATCAAGTTATAGTCACTAAGTGGGTTTTTAGAAATAAATTGGATGAAAACAGAGAGATAACAAAAAACAAAGCCCGACTAGTGGCTCAAGGATATAACCAAGATGAGGGCATAGACTATGAGGAAATCCATGCTCTGGTTTCCTGCCTCGAGGCTATACGCCTTTTACTAGTTTTGTATGCTCTAAAGACTGCAAATTGTTTTAAATTGATATGAAAAGTGCTTTACTTAATGGTTATATGAATGAGGAAGTGTATGCTTTACTTAAATTGATATGAAAAGAGGCTCTACTTGATGAGCATTGGCTTATGGTCATGCAAGATGAGTTAAATCAATTTAAAATAAATGACGTGTGGGCCATTGTCCCACCTCCGTAAGATTATCAAGTTATAGTCACTAAGTGGGTTTTTAGAAATAAATTGGATGAAAACAGAGAGATAACAAAAAACAAAGCCCGACTAGTGGCTCAAGGATATAACCAAGATGAGGGCATAGACTATGAGGAAATCCATGCTCTGGTTTCCTGCCTCGAGGCTATACGCCTTTTACTAGTTTTGTATGCTCTAAAGACTGCAAATTGTTTTAAATTGATATGAAAAGTGCTTTACTTAATGGTTATATGAATGAGGAAGTGTATGTTTCACAACCTCCCATTTTTAAAATCATGAGTATCATATTCATGTTTTTAAACTAAAAAGAGCTTTGTATGGTCTCAAACAAGCCCCTAGGGCTTGGTATGAGTGAATTAGTAATTTCTTACTTAACCAAGGATACTATATAGGGAAGGTATATATAACACCTTTCATCAAATGTCAAGGGAAAAACTTACTTCTTGTTCAAATGTATATTAATGGCATTATATTTGGTTCAACTAACATGCAATTGGTCAGTGAATTTTCTAAGTTAATGCATGGAGATTTTGAAATGAATATAATAGGAGAGTTGAATTATTTTCTCGAACTTCAAACCAAGCAACTCAAAGAATGGATATATGTGTGTCAAACAAAATATTGTCATAAATTGCTTACACGCTTCAGAATGGTAGATGAAAATTCAATAGACATACCAATGCCCACAAATAGGAATATGGATAGAGATGAAAATGGTAAGGATGTTGAAGTCAAAAGGTATAGAGGTATGATTGGATCTCTCTTATATCTTATTGCATTTAGGCCATATATTATATTTAGTGTGTGCATGTGTGCTCGATATCAATCGACTCTTAAGGAATTCCATTTAAAAGATGTAAAGTGCATCCTCATATACCTCCATGGAACTTCTATGTATGGGCTTTAGTTTCCCAAAGTATGTGATTGTAGTTTAGTTGGTTACTCCGGTTCTGATTTTTCCAGTTGCAAATCAGATAGGAAAAGTACTAGTGGAACTTGCCACATATTAGCAAAATCCTTAGTTAGTTGATATAACAAGCAGCAAGTCCCCGTTACTTTGTCAAATGCAGAGGATAAATACATCACAACCGGTAGTTGTTGTGCTCAAGTTTTATGGCTCAAACAACAACTACTTGACTTTTGATATTAAACTTCAATGTATTCATATCGCGTGTGATAACACTAATGCTGTTAACCTAATTAAAAATCCAGTATTACACTCTCATACTAAACATATTAAGATACGTCACCATTTCCTATGTGATCATGTTGAAAAAAGTGATTTCGCTTTTTAGCATGTTGATAGAAAAAGTTAATTTACCGATATCTTCATAAAACCTCTTGTGTCTGAGCCGTTTTTCAATATTTTTCGGGAATTCTTGATATCTCAAATATTACTTAAATATTTTGTTTCAGGCACTTTTTCTATAATTGATTTAACCTTTGTTCGAAAGTTCTATTTCATATGAGTGCATCCTCTATTTCTTAAATATTTTGTTTCATGCACTCTTTGTTCGTAAGTTTTTATTTCTTGAGTTGCTTATCCATGTTACTTGTAATTGATTGTATGTTTATGTTCCAAAAATATGTGATATATTTAATGTATGGTGCAATCTCATGATTGTTCATTTTCAAAATTTTTGTTGTTAACCTATAAGTGTTTTCAATCTATATGTTTATAGTGATTTCATGTTTTAATCATTTGTATTTCACCATCATATGTATTTCATGATATAAATTTTGCACATTTGAAGTATTTTTGATGTTATAGTGATTGAGCATGTTATTGTATTGTTCTATTCTGACTTTATTCTGGTAAGTTTGTAATTAATTTATGTTGCATTTTGTCTGAGTTGAATGATTATTTATGTTTTTGTATTTTCACTTTAACGTCACTCTATGTGAGTGTTGTTATCATTGATCAATTTATCTTTGTAACGCATTTGAACCATTATCGAAGGGTTCATCTTCGAACTGTGGAAATATAAGTTATTCGAAGCATTACAAAGAAAGATATTTTGACTGTCGTGTTGTTTGAATTGGCGCTTCGAAAAGAAGAAGATGTCAAATTCAAAAGCTTCGATCTTATCCAAAGAGAAACGTGGAAGTCTAATAGTTCAAAAGACATGCAATCTTCGAACGTGGCTTGTTTTCGTAGAAGGACCCTTAGGGTCAAATTAGTATGAATAGATGTCTTAGTTGTTAGAAAAAGGTGTGTTCGAATTGTATACAAAATCATATTATACTCAAAGTACTGGAGCGAGAGAAATGAGTTTGTTGATAATGTTTATGTAAGAACACCACCGGTTGTATTCATAATTAATTTTTCAGTACAAAGTCTTTAATCACTTTTATTCCTTTTTCGTTTCCAATCTAGTCCTTTAACAATTTTATTAACCTTTTCTTATTGAGAATTGTCTTTATATTTTCATAAATTCCTATATGATTCCCTTTAAAGTCATATTTAAGATTCATAGTCAAACTTTAAACATCTTGAGATAATTGTAATCATAGAAAAACCTTATTATTATCCGTACAATGTTTTTTTTCCAATTCAGACTATAAAAACACTAAGACTATATCCTAGGATCAATCTAGTCGATCCTGTAAGTTATCAAAGCATAAGATTTGGAAGACTAGCGGTTGTTTGTCAGAAATCACTGGTAAACAAATTGGCACGCCCAATGGGACAGTGTCGAAGTGTTTTAGTCATATTGTTTATATTCTTTCGATTTGGGTCTTTATAGCAGTTTCTGTTACAAAATTATTCTTTCCCAGTATATGAACCTTAGGAGAGCTAAGATAACCAACAAAAAACAACCAAATACCCAAAAGAAAACAAACCAGAAAGATGGTTAATACTGCCAATGATGGAGATCGAAATCCTCCGCAAGGATCAGGCACCAGCATTGCAAGTTCGACGATTGCGTCAACTGTGATTCCTGGTTCACAAGCCATGTCCATATCCACAGGGTCCATGGCTACAAAGAGTATGATTCCTAGTGTTGTACCCAAAAATTTTCCCTCCCACTTTTACTCAAGGCATGCTCTTAGAGATTCTCAATTGCTCAAGGATGACCAAGAATCTTCCAGACAAATTCTCCTCCTAAGAAATAATCCTCTAACTAAGGTTTCACTTTTAATCAAGATGTGTGAGCTCCAAAGGTCTCTAATGTTTTACATTGTCCTAATATGCCTTCAAGATTGCCCATGACAAATTTGCTTAGTCCATTGCTTAAATGCTTGGAAATCAACTGTACTAGGTCAAAAGTCAATTGTGGCCAATATACAGTCAAACTTTAATATCTTTGGTCAACATCAATATTTTGAAGTGATATCCATCATTTGATCAAGGGTTGATCATGATTCCTCAAGGAATGCTCTTAATTTATCAAAAGTCAAGAATTGCTAGGGTTTCTATAGGAAAAGTCAACTGAACTTTGACCAGACATAACTTTCAGATACTTCATCCATTTTCCACCAACCGAAGCTCATTTTGAAGAGAATCCAAATCCCTACAACTTATCTTATATCCTCAAGCTCAATAAATGCATCATTTGGAAGATATGAGCTCATACATTACAAGTCATTTTCAAAAAGTCAATAAAAGACACTTTTTGTCAAGATAACTAACATCAAGATAAATTCTTCAAATGCAAAATTGACCAAAATAGGGATGTAAGTAAATATCTTGGGCTTTCCAAAAAGTCCAAGATTATCATCATGAGATAAAAATTGAGGAAGTTATGGCTTACCTAAGTTGGGACAATTTGGGAAATTTCAAGAATTATGCACTGAGAAAACTTGAAGTTTTAGGTCAAAGGCTTAATTTCTTGGACTTCAATTATCTTCCTAAGCCTATAGAGGACCCCTAATCTCATTTTGCACGGCCTTACCATTTTTACCTATTTTTTACATATTTATTTTGATTTATTTCAAATAAATATAAAATAAATGGTACAAAATAACTCACACGAAATTCGAAAATGAGGCCCATGAACACGTGCAAGCAATGTCCAGGTTCATCCAAATTCGAAAATGGCATGAAAACACAAAAATGGCAATTATTCAAGATTTGATTTTTCTCTTAAAATGCATAGTTATGGCATTTATTCTTGCCATGAAACCTTGTCCCCTCTTTCTACTATATAAATACAGCATTCTTGCAAGCTTTACAAGGGAGACACAACCACAAGAACTCACACGAAATTTGCAAAAAATAAGCAAAGTTGTTAAAATTTAAAAAAGAGTTTTCAGCCCTTCCCAGTCCAAACAAAGGATTCAAACACATTCCTGGAGGTCCCCTGAAGCTTTCCCAATCATCACCACGCACTGAAGCATCATGAAACGTCTCTGCAAGCTCACACAGTTTGCATTTTTTCTCAAATGCATTTTCTTCATTTCATGTAATATAAACTTGTTTTGATCATGCATTATTGTTCATATGAATGTGTGTAAACTTTCTGTTTAGCTGGATTTGAGTTTTGATGCAGGTGTGATGTTTTGCCATGGCTAGGGTTTATACCTCCGAATTGGTGTTTTTTGAAATAGCCAAAATTAGCCTAAACAAAGGATACCATCATGTTCGCGTGGTCGATGCCAATCGATCCATGGCTTCACATTTGATTTATATTGCATATTTTGGACTTTATTGAGTTACAGGTGTTGCAGTGATAGACCAAAATCGTCACTATAGGTCTCTGTACCTAAAACGACGGAGTGAGGAAGAAGATGGGGCGTGGAATTCTCCAATTGGGTAATTCAAATAAGCGGGCATTTTATTTTTTTCCAGATGTTTGTGTTGGTTTTTTTAATATATTATTATTGCTTGATATATGTAAATGATTGGTTCAGCATCTCAGTTGGTAAAGGCGCGCGTGTATAAGGGAAATGACCTGGGTTCGAATCCCAGGTCCAGTATTTTATCTTTTCTAACATATTTCATGCAGATCTAGTACTCCTCAAGGCCATTTGCTCATCATACACCATCATGTCCAAGCCATCAGAAGCATCTCTGATCCAAGTCAAAGCATCCAACGCACAAGCTCATCATGCACCCTCAAAGATGCTTCTCACTTGATCCAGATGAAGTTTGGGCTCCCTTCAGCTGGGCCTAACCAACTTCAATTTCAACACCCCCCCCCCCATTTAATTTTTCTATCCTGGCCCATTTAATTTTTCTTCATTTTTTTTTACTATTTAGTTCTTTTACTTTTATTTATCAGCAAATAAATAACAAAAAATCACCAAAAAAAATTAGGATTAGATGTTTTAATTAAATTAATTTATTTAAGCAATTAATTAATTAAACTTTAACTCCTTTTTAAATTAAAATAAAATAGAATTAAGAATAGTTTTATATTTATATCATTTTCTTTTCTTTTCATAATAAAAAACAATAAAAAAGGGACTTAGACTAATTTCTTAATTAAATTTTTTTTTCTAAATAATTTTAGGATATTTAATTTAGTCATCTTTGTAAATAAAAACAAACAAAAAGATTCCCTTTTCTTTAGGATTTTTAGACATCTTTTCTCAACTCGTGCGCATTTATCCATTCTTGCATTTTTCATATTATTGTAATTGCTCAAGGGTTGTAATAGAATAATTAGGATTTTATTTTTTGCTTTATTCCACTTATTCTTAGTCCTGTAATTAATCCCTAAAGCCATGTAATAGCCCTGTAATTATTCCCCTTATTCTTGGACATGTAATTTTTTAGTGTTAGCAAAGTGTCTTTCGATTGGCAGTTCAACAATGTCCTTCGATTGGTATTTAAACAATGTCCTTCGATTGGCAGTTAAACAATACCTTTCAATTAGCATAATAGCAAGCTTCTAATGGGCTCCTAAAACCCTTCGACCAAGCATTGTCCCATCAACTTTGATTGTGCGTTGGTTCCCCTTCGAGAAAGCTTTGGTCCACGAAGTATCATTCCAGCAGTGCCCTCTGTGCGTGCCTTCAGCACACTAGGCAAATATTCACTATGTGCGTGCCTTCAGCATAAAAATCAAGAAATCTCCTACAAGTTTGTTTCGATTCACCAGTTATACAAGCTTCGATCGGGCGCTGAGTCTCCTTCGATCAAGCTTAGTTCAAAAAATTTCCACTAGGCAAAAGGCCCCTTCAGCTTGTCATCAATGCACGTATGCCTCTTCATGCTTGTCTTAGGTCTACTAGGCAAAAACTTCCTCATACTTTCCTTGGTGTCACAAGACAAAGACCCATCAGCTTGCCTTTGATCTACAAGGCAAAAGTCCCCTTTTACTAGTCTTCGATTCACAAGACAAAGATTTTCCTCAGACATGCTTCGATTCACAAAGAAAAGGTTTCTTTTCAGCTTGCCTTCAGTGCACAAGGCCTAGACTTCTTCAGGTTTGCCTTCAATCCACTAGGCAAAAGCTTTCTTTGATTCACAAGTCAAAAGCTCTTTTTCAGCTTGCCTTCAATGCACAAGTCAAAGACTTCCTTTATGCTTGCTTTCAATGCATAGGGCCAAGACCCCTCAACACAGTTTCTGCACTATGACACACAATATGACCCCTTCGAAAGAGCACTCCAAATGTCCGAAGGACAAGCATTGAGCCATTCGAATGAGACATATAGTTATTGAATACAAGCTTGTATTACGATGGGTCTTAGTCCTACATGTGGTTAGGCCCAGGCCTTTTGTGCATTAGCCTTTGAAGATGGTGACAAAAGAGGTTTTCGATTGGCCGGATTGAAGTTTTCGTTTGAGTTGTTTGAATCAAGCAGCTAGGGAAAGTAGACTCAATTGAAGAAGCCCTGATGAAGGAAACTCTGAACAGATTCAAATCCAGATTCATCAAAAAGGACAAATGCTCTGACGAAGGGAATTCTGGGCAATTCGAATTGGTGCAGATATTGCCTTAATTAAAGAAACTCTGATAAGGGAAAACTCTGAATTCAGAGTCATCAAAGATCTGAGCAATTAGAATTGATGTGGATGGACTCCATCGAAGGAGGAAATCAAATCCATTCGAAGGAGGCAATCAAAGTCATTTGAAAGTCATTTGTTTCCACATTTATTCAAATTAAAAAAAAAAAGACAACAATTCCATGTCTTTTGCCAAAATTCGAATTCTCATTCATGGTCTTAAAGAACATGTTTATGGTCGTTTACTACCTTTCTACCTTGTCCCCTCCTTCTCCTTTATTTAAGAAACACACTAGTAAGCTTCAAGGACACGAAAAACAGCCTAGGAGAACTCTACAAAATTTGTAAAAAAATTCAAAATTGTCAAAATTGGTGTTTGCATTTCCAACCATCATCAGTCCAAATTAGGGGCATAAACCATTCCCTGAGAGTCCAAGGCATCACGTCTAACCCTCATACGAGCCTGAAACGAGTCAGAACTCCATATCTCCATCTCACCAATCGGTAAAAAAAAATCTAAATCGAACTCTTCAATTTTTGCGTTGTCAATTCATTTTGTTTGCATAAATCATGTAGCATGATGGTTTAGAACATATTTGACGTATTTCTTTTGAGATTTAACGCAGGTATGGAAAAGCACCATTGTTAGCGTTCTAAAATGGTTGAGTTCCAAACTGGGTGATACCATGAGTTTTAGGGAAAACAAGCGGTGCCATTGAACTCACAGCCTCCTAATTAGGGGGACTATGACCTTTTTTTCTTTTTAATTCATCGTGTTTTGCAGATGACGATTTTGGCTGGCCAGAGAAGAAGGAGGTCAACGGACGTGTATGATGGTTTGATCCCCTTGTACTGGCGTGGTTGAATCTCGTGTTGTGATTCGTCCATTTAAAATGACAGGGCCCACTCAACGCGCGCGTTTTAATTTAAACATTTTTCTAAATAGTTTTCACATATAATGTTATTGGTTCAGTTATACTAACGAATGAACAGACTTGGCCTAGTGGTAAAATATGCATGTAAGAAGCTTATAAATCTGGGTTCGATCCCTAGGTTTTGCATTTCTCTCATATTTTCTTTTCAGATCCAGTGGCACGCAAGTTCTTATGCATACCATAGACTCTACATCTGGGCCATCAGATGTGATGCAAGAAGATCTAGTCAGTCCAGAGTGCGCCTCCACCCTATAACCACAAAGTTGACGTACACCTGATTATGCAGGACCTTGGGCTTATTGCTTCATGGGCCGAGCAAATTCAAACCAGTACCCCCCCCCCCCCCATTTGGTTATGACATCAGGCCAATTTGTTATTTTATTTTATTTTATTTTATTTGGTTTTATTGTTTATTTTCTCTTAATCTTTTTTTTTATAATAATGTAAAATCAATAGTAATAATAATTATACTTAGGGTTAATTTTAATTTTGTAAATTAATTAAATTAATTATTTTAACTTTATTTCATCAATTTAAAATCAATTAGGCTTAGATTTATTTCATGCAAACTTTTGTTAATAAAAACAACAAAAAACTTAGATTTTAATTTTTTAGCTAATCTCGTTTTCTAATTAAATTTTAGGTATTAATTTCACTTAGTTATTTTATTAAAATAATTTAAAATAAACAAAAAAGATTTTCTTATTTCATTTAGATTTGCTTTAGGCATTAGACGTCTTTACCTTTCGCGCGTTATTTATTCTCGCATTTTTACATTATTGTACCTGTATACTTGGATGTAATAGACTAATTAGGATTTTTACCGCTTTCTTTATTTTTCTTCTCCCGAGTTTTGTACATTGTAAATATCCCCCTTCCCAGAGCCATGTAATAGCGTAGGTTTATATTTTCGCACTTTACATTTTTCTGTACATATTAACTGCTAGTAACTAGGATTGCATGACAAGAATGAAAAATTAAAATGTTAGCAAACCTAAATGTGCAAGATAAATAACTGAAACAAGCATATTTGCACATATACACCTCTAGGGTACACCCACTTCGAATGCCTTCGGAAAACGGTCACAATTCTCGAAACATGAGAAGTTTTAGTGGCTGTCCACTAGTTTGAAAGATCACAAGTCCCTCGATGACCCTCTCGATGTTGCCTCGGTTAAAAGTGATCTTAGAACTTTAGGAAAGTTACTAAAATTCCGTTCCAAGTTGCCTTCGTGACTGTAACGTCCCTCCGGTTGTCCCTCAAAATATCCAATGATAGGGTTACCTACTCACTAATAGTAGGATAGCACTGTGTTGGCTCCTAAATTCGACACCCTTGTTTGTTATCATATATAGACCATTAATTATGAGTCAGAAGAGTTTCCTACATAAGAAGGCTTCGACCAACTGATCATGTCGAAGGCTCATCAAAGAATGACAAGATACTTGGAGAAATTCCTTTAAGTGGGAATCTTGTTGTCTTCGACGTCGAAGGAACCTTTCGATAAAGGTACCTGACGCCCAAGGTCGAACGGTTTGAGATTTGAACTGTTGGAGGGAAAACGGTTCCCAGCAGTTACCAAGTGCAACGTGCCGAGAACAGGAGTGTCGAAGGCTTTGAGCGTGCCATGTGGCGTCATCTCGAAGCAGCGTAACTGCCCAGCGGTTACTTAGGATTTGTTTTAGTATAAATACTAGTTGTTCACATAGTTTTTGCGTGTGTTCATCATCTTATACAAGTCACTCATTTAGATTCAAGTACCCAGCGTGAGCGAAAGAATCGTTGAGAATGTATGTGTGAAACACCATTTAAATTAATCAAAGTCTTTTACATTCAAGCAATTTATTGCTTTCATTTACTTATCTCCGTCGAAGCCTTTTACCTAACGCTTTTATTTATTCTATCAAGCTTTTCTTCATGCAATTTACTTAAAAGTGTCTTTACTTTACTGGCATTAATCACCATTAGGATTAGTCAAACTCCATAAAATCAACCATGTCTTAGGATCAATCTGATCGATCCTGCTAGTCACCAAATAAGTAACCTTTTGGAAGATCAGCGGTTGTTTACCAAATTCCACGGTAAACAAATTGGCACACCCGGTGGGACCTTGTGTTGATTTTTACGATTAACCATTTTATATAAAATATCCTCCTTTTTCGAGAGTATTGCATGTTATTGAGAAGTGGTAGAATATACACCAACGAAACCAATACTAGGAGAAGAAGTGAAGAGATGGAGAATCCGCCAAACAATGGAGAAATCCCACAAACAAACGTGGGAGCAACGGTTATCCCAACCGTAAGTGAAGTGGTAACCGCGGGTTCAACACCAGCAGTAACGGTTACACAAACGGGGCCATTACCTCCATTTACTGGCCCCAGAATGCATCTGGGAACTCCCCCACCAAGGGGAAACCAAGGAACTAGGCCATATGTTCCCCCAGGTTTTTCGACAGTCGGTTTAAATCGAGAACAACTTTATGGCATGCCAACTTCTGAATTGGCTAGCTTGATGAATGCTGCGTCCACTTTTTCAGACCCTTTAGTGAGCGCCTCTTCGCCACTCCAAGGTTCTGGGGTTGATATGGCGAACAGGGGTAGGACCCAACTCTTAGGAGGAACGTCCCAAGTAATGCATGGCCTTACGAATGCCTCGACATCAGTCTTGAGGCAGCAAATGGACGAAAGCAACCACGATATGGTTCAAATGTTGGCACAAACTTTAAGCACAGTGCTAAATCCTCTAATACAAAATACCACCCAGTCGAATCAGCAAATGACAGCGCAAATGGCGCGTCTGGCTGACTTTTTTGGGGTACCCCAGCCTATTCGACAACCCTAAAGGGCACAGATAAGGGGAAACCAAGGTATACTTCTAGAGGAAGAAACCACTATTAATCAAGTCCAGCAGCCTGTCGAAGAAAACCTTAGGGTACGAATGGAACAACCCGGGGTCGAAGAGCCTAGAGTCATAGCCCCAGAAGTAAGGATGGTTAATAGAAACCAAAACGCTGACGAAGTAGTTCAGCAGATCCAATACCAGAATATCAGTTTGGAAAATAACTTGACAGCCATGATTGAAAGAATCATGATGTAAAATGGGATGAATACGGGCTTCCGTAGGCCCAACTTTACATCCCCGCTGTCAGAATATGTGTTACAAACGGACTTGCCTCCTAGATGCAAAGTCCCTAAGTTCACTAAATTTTCATTCAGGGGACACGACAGAATCCACTGTCGAACATGTGGCAAGATACTTGATCGAAGCAGGAGAGATTTCAAACAATGAGAACCCGAGGATTAAGTATTTCCCAAGTTCCCTAACAAAGAATGCATTTACTTGGTTCACAACTCTCCCCCCAATTCGATCCACCATTGGACCCAATTGGAGAGATTGTTCCATGAGCAATTCTACATGGGAAAAACCAAGATAAGCCTGAAAGAGTTGGCTAGTGTGAAGAGGCGATTCACTGAACCTATAGACGAATATCTAAATAGGTTTAGGTTGCTCAAGGAAAGATGCTTTACGCAAGTTCCAGAACATGAGTTAGTCGAAATAGCCGCAAGAGGTCTAGATTACTCCATTAGGAAGAAATTAGACACTCAATACCTGAGAGACATGGCCCAATTGGCCGATAGGGTTCGGCAGGTAGAACGCCTTAAAGCTGAAAAAGCCAGGGCGACAAAAACTCATAAAAGAGAAAGGATAGCGTATGTCGAAATGGACGATGAAGATCCAGAAACATTCGACGAACCTATAGCTGTCGAAGAAAGTGAGGTAGATTTAGCTGAGTTAAAACAAGGGCCACCATACTCTTGCAAACTACTAGTCCCTTCAAATGGAAAAAACCCCACTGGTCCTGAAAGGGCCAATGATAGGTTCCCTAAAAAGACTTACAGTTTTGATATTACAAAATGTGATGAAATCTTTGACTTACTTGTAAAAGATGGCCAAATGATAATACTCCCAGGGGTAAAAGTGCCTCCTCTTGATCAAAGAAAGAAAAGAGGCTTTTGTAAATATCATAATTTTCTGGGCCATAAAACATCTCAATGTTTTCTTTTCAGGGATCTCGTACAAAATGCTATTGAAGAAGGGAGGTTGAAGTTCGCTGATAAGACCCCCATGACTGTGGATTCTAATCCTTTGCAGGCTGAAGCCCACTATGCTGAACCTTCAGAGGTGAATGTGATCGAGGCTTCCAGGAGTCAGGTGAAAAGGCCAGGAATAACTATGGTCGAAGTCACCAAAGATCATATCAACATGTCAATCTTTGGCAGTTTTTCTGGGAATCTTTCTAGAAAGACAAACGAAGCAGTCCAAAAAGCTGCTGAAGGCCCAAAACTGGAGACAGGTGGAGCCTCAAAATCTGGAGCTAAACCCATTTCCTACTTAGCTGCAGTGCAAGGCCAGACAGAAGACCTGAAGGCCCAAATGAAGCAGATGACTCTTGCTACTAAAGACAACATGAATGTCAACATGGTCAAAATCTCTCAATCGAAAGTTTCAGAGGAGGCCATGAGGCAAGAGCAAGCAAACAGAATGGCTTTCCCTCGGGAAAACGAAAATCTGGTAGATTTCCTGCAACGATGCCAGAAGAAGAAGTCAGAAGTAATGTTGTGTCCTTGATGCAGCTCTATTTTTGACAAGAAAGCTGCTGAACACATCGAAGGTGTGAGAGCAGTAAATAAAAGAAGGGAAGGTGTTGATGTTCGACATGACCCCGGAAGAACCTACCAAAAGGGTTCAAATCAAGAAAAGATGCCACTAACTTTTAGGCCTCCAACCAATGTGCCAGTTGATATGTGGCTCAAAACATCGAGTCGAAAGAGACCGAGCGAAGAAAGGTGGCATTCCTTCGAAGTGCCAAGAGGTTCATCTTTGACACTCAAGAAAGAACCTCATGTTGTTGTCTCCAAAGTGACCCAGGTATCAAGTAACTACAAGGGAAAGAATCCAATGTCTCGATCCCAATGGAGAAGATACCAAAGGCAGCGCAAGGCTGAGAGGGAAGCTATCAACGAACCAAAGCCAGAGTCGAGTTCAAATGTCCCCCAGCGAAAGCCTTTGGAGAGGGAACCAGTGACCAATAGGCTGGTACGGCCTAACCAAGGCGAAGTTGGTGACAAAGATGGCTTTGAGTCTGATGACACCTTGGATATCATGGTGAATATAGTCTCAATTTTGCCAAGAGAATTCAACCGCCATATGGAGGTCGAATCGAACGACTGGGAAATCGAACAAGAAATGGCCAAGCATAGGCCAGTATGCTACTTCGTTATGGATAATGGTTGTACTGAAGAGCAAAATGGTTTCTTCGAACCACCTACTGAGGCGATGAAAATTCACCTCAAGCCTTTATTCATAAGGGCAAAACTCGAAGAAGCCACTATAAACAAGATCTTGGTGGACTGTGGGGCAACCATTAACATAATCCCCCACTTCATGCTAAGAAAAATAGGCAAGAGTGATGAAAACATTAAGCCTCATAACATGGTCCTGTCGAATTACGAAGGCGGAATAAGGACCATTATGGGTGTGATCCAACTAGACCTCAAAGTAGGATCCATCCTTCGACCAACTATGTTTATGGTCATATCGGCTAAACCAAATTATAATCTATTGTTGGGCCGAGAATGGATATATGGTGTTGGAGTAGTACCATCATCAATGCACCAAAGGTTAATACTATGGCGTCCTGATGGAATTGTCGAGAATATAGAAGCAGATCAGAGCTACTACTTGGGCGAAGTAAATCACCTAGGGAGAGCTGACTTCGACAAAAATTTGGCTCATATTGGGCCATGCCCAGCACCTGACTTCGACATGGCGCCAGCGCCAAATGCTTTTTGTTCCTTGTACCTGCACCCAGATCATGGGTTTCAATGGGACAAAGAAGACTTGTCCCACATTGATTTCAGTGGGCTAACTGACATCCAGCCAACTGGTTGGGGAAGTGAATTCAGTGATAATGACTGAGTCACAATCACTACAGCGAATTTCGGCTTACATAGCCGAAACAAGGATGATAGCGGCTCTCGAAGCCGAAGTAAAATATATGGCCACCTAGGCCAACGACCAAGAGCTACCTTCTGCAAGTCCTGGAAAAGATTTCGACCCAGAGCCACCAGATATAGGCCCTGGAAAAGATTTCGACCCAGAACCTCCTGATGTCATAATAGAAGAAATGCAGGAGCAAAGGCTCGACGCCATCTATGACGATGAGCTTTTGGGATTCGAAAAGGACCCCCTGGCGAACAACATCAAAATGTTAGCACAGGATCCTTTAGAAGAAATCAACTTGGGCGAAGGGTTAGAGAAAAGGCCAACTTACATCAGCGCCAAAATAGACCCAGAGCTCAGGTTTGAAGTGATCCAATTGTTAAAGGAGTTCAAGGACTACTTTGCATGGGATTACGATGAGATGCCTGGTCTCGACAGAGGATTGGTAGAACTTCAGTTGCCAATCAAACCTGGGAAAAAGCCAGTCAAACAAAGTCCAAGACGCTTCGCCCTAGAAATACTGTCGAAGATCAAAACGGAAGTCGAAAGACTGCTGAAGTGCAAATTCATACGAGCTACGAGGTATGTCGAATGGATTGCAAACATTGTGCCAGTAATTAAGAAAACTGGTACGTTGAGGGTATGCATAGATTTCAGAGATTTGAATGCTGCAACACCCAAAGATGAATATCCTATGCCGGCGGCGGAAATGCTAGTCGATTCTTCCGCTGACCATGAGTACCTGAGCATGTTCGATGGTTACTCAGGATACAATCAAATTTTCATTGCTGAAGAAGATGTGTCGAAAACAGCTTTTCGATGCCCCGGGGCTTTAGGCACTTACGAATGGGTAGTGATGCCTTTTGGCCTAAAAAACGCCGGGGCAACATATCAGCGAGCGATGAACTCTATCTTCCATGATTTTATTAACACTTTTATTCAAATATATATTGATGATATTGTTGTAAAACTGTTTCCAGGAAGAACCATATAGACCACCTTCGACAATCATTTGAAAGAATGAGAGAAAATGGTATAAAAATGAACCCTTTGAAGTGTGCGTTCTGTGTAAAAGTTGGAGATTTCTTGGGCTTTGTCGTCCACAAGAAAGGAATCAAAATCAACCAGAACAAGACAAAGGAAATCTTGGAAGCGAAAGCGCCAACGAACAAGAAGGAACTGCAATCTCTGCTGGGCAAGATAAATTTCTTGAGGAGATTTATATCTAAACTAAGTGGAAAAGCTCAAGCCTTCTCACCCTTACTTCGATTGAATAAGGAAGGATTCGAGTGGGGGCAAGAGCAACAGGAAGCCTTCGACAAGATCAAAGGGTACCTCACCAAGCCGCTTATTTTGGTGCCTCCTCGTAGCAATAGGAGTATGAGATTGTACATAGCTGCATCCGACAAAACTTTGGGAAGCATGTTATCCCAGGAAGAAGAAGAATGGTGAATGGGTTCCCCTGCGCTGTTTACAAAGGAATCAAAACCTTCGACAGGATGCCCAGTTGGTGCTGAAGTTCCAGCTGTCTCCTGAAAATAGAAGAGAAAAAATATTCTGATTAGGGAGATACACGATCGAAGGTGATCATCGACACCTAAGTTAAAAGTGGTCGAAGGCACTACCTGTGAAGGAACTTCAGCCCCAGGGCTAGAGTTGTCACTCTCAACGGGTTTGCTGAGCAAGACGTTTAGCTCCTCCTCCGTGGGCTCTTCGATGATCACAGGAGGTGGCCTGGGTTTATTCCCTGCGACCTTGATTCTTATCGTAGGTCGAGGCTTAGGAGAAAGGGCAGCCTTCTTCACCTTTCTCTGTTTGAGAGGAACTGGGGGAAATTCGTCCTTGTCGCCACTCGAAGATTCGACCGTTAATGCAGGTCGCTTCTTAGGCGCAGGACTCTGAAAGCCCCAAATGGAGTTAGTTTAGAACGCGGCATTGAAAACCAGGATGTTTAAAACCAGCAGGAAACACGAAAATTTTGTTACCTGTGTTGGAGGTTTTGTAGAGGGACCTCCACCCTGATGGCTGTCTGTGGCCTTCTTTGCCACAGGTTTTCGAACAACTGAAAGAAGACACGTTCACAAGTTATAATTGACAGCTATAGGTCGAAATGGAAAGACAAATATAATTTGAAGAGGGAACGTACATTTCTTTATTTTGTCGAGAACCAAGACGAAGGACTTCTGGAGTTCGTCTACAAAATCCTTTTCGTCGAAGAACTCTTCGACATAATATCTCTTCCACCAGTCTTCAAAAGATTGTGAACAGAGGAAGTTGAGTTGGTAGTCGAACAATGATAGTACGGTCCGACCAACATACCTACCAATATGCTTGGTAGCAGCATCCTCAGTGTAATCATTACAAAAGTACAACATTGATTTCTCCCTAGGGTAAATGGGAGAAGGAAGCGATTGGATAATGCCAAACTATCGAGAGACAAGATTCGGCTGGTAAGCGATCAGGCTCAGATGATTCTTTGAACTCTTGAAGCGCAATGGCATTATCCTGGGAGTGAGAAATGCTTCCCACAGTGTTGTGTGCTCTTCGAGGTGAGGATCCTTTGATGACTTGGGATGGGGCCTGGTGAACCACCCTGGACCAAACTTTCGACTGGTGAAAGGAGCCATGGTCGAGGTAAATTCCTTCCTCCCTGCAAACATCTGAACGAAGTTTGCAAAGGTCTTTTGGAGTTCCAGCCCATCCTCAGCGGGAGTCAATAAGGCAAGCCTGGTGCCTTCGACACGCCTTCTGGCTATCTCAGGAGCCTTTTCGTTTATTTGAGCCTTCTGGGGTAGAAAAGACTCAAAAGTGGCGTTTAGCCATAGTTGTAGTAGCCAGAAGGGTCCAGTAAGCTGGATCTATTTTCTATTATTTTTAATTGAGTCGCTCCACTGCTTATAGACTCATATAGGTTCACCAGTATTAATTCGGCCAGACAGATGTTCTGACCATGATGAAGCTGAGTAGCAAGGGTAACCATTTTCTTCGTCAACTGTAGGGATTTCGTGCAAAACATGAAGCGTGACAACCAAAGGGCTTGAAACGCAATGTGTTCCACATCTGTCACCACAGCCGTCGATTTGTCATGGTAGTGGTTAGTGAAGGTGGTATAAGTGGGTTTGGTAGCTGAAAACCCAATCTGGTCTTCAGACATTTCCTCTGGGTCGAAGTAATCCCCAGTTGGTCGAAGACCAGTAATAGCAGCCACGTCGAAGAGAGTGGGTGTTACCATTCCATAAGGCAGGTGAAAGGTGAAGTGAGTATAGTCCCAAAATAGCAAAGAAGCTACCAGCATTTCAGGATAATAGTTGAGACCAGTTTTGGACAGCATGACTAGGTCATAAATCCCCATGCCCTTCCAAATCGAAGCCTGGCACTTCTCCATCTTATCGAGCCAAGCATTGTATTTTGGTGTAAGGTTAGGGCTAGACCTAAAAGCCCTAACCCCCCTGTTGAAGAACCGAAGATCTATTTTTTCTTTTGCAGGGTCTTCGGTATCGTCTGTCGCCTTCTTGGAGCACCTAATGGGCTTGAGTGCCTCATGCACAGGGAAGAAACCCTCGATTTTCGTTGGGTCAGCAATGCATGCAGATAAAGGACCGGACATGGCGAAAACCTGGTTGGAGTATCCAACATGAATTAGCAGTTGAGAAGAATAAGTTTCACGCTCAGCATCTCCCATGGGTTCAGGAACCCTTCGCATTCCCATGGAGTTAACTATTGGAGCGGTTGAAAAGATTTTCGGTTGAGTAGTTTTAGAGGGAGTGCTAGATCTGGGGACATTGGAAGAACGAGAACCTGAAGCCATTTTTTGGTTTGAGATGAAGATGGATGAAGAACAAAGGTTTCTAGGTTTGGAGAGGAAGAAGCAAAGGTTTGCTTGCAGGAATTTTTGTTCGACTTAAGGCTTGGATGAAGGAAAGCGTAAAGAGTCCAACAAGGGGCACTTAGTGCTATTTATAGTGATTGGAAGATCATAAGACTCGAGGTCATTTAATGTCTCAGACAAGAGTGGGGCACGTGGCGCTCATTTGGTGATGTAGCCGTTCTGGAGAACGGAAACGATGCAGCGTGCATCCTCAATTTCTGGAAATAGTCATGATGACTATATGTGAAAGGACATCGGGCGTGCCAAACGCCTTACTGAAGTGACGTCTTGGGAACAGGTAAAATGATGACTTTTTGAGATTGTCAGTTGGTTGGTAGGAGACGAAAAGCGCACAAACTAATTTGTGGCTGAGAGTGAAGGACAGGTGTCGAATGGAATATCAAAGAATGCCTTTTTCTTCTAGTGTCGAAATAAGACATTCTTGGGGGGCAATTTGTTGGCTCCTAAATTTGACACCCTTATTTGTTATCATATATAGACCATTAATTATGAGTCATAAGAGTTTCCTACATAAGAAGGCTTCGACCAACTGATCATGTCGAAGGCTCATCAAAGAATGACAAGATACTTGGAGAAATTCCTTTAAGTGGGAATCTTGTTGTCTTCGACGTCGAAGGAACCTTTCCACAAAGGTACCTGACGCCCAAGGTCGAATGGTTTGAGATTTGAACTGTTGGAGGGAAAACGGTTCCCAGCAGTTACCAAGTGCAACGTGCCGAGAACAGGAGCGTTGAAGGTTGTGAGCGTGCCATGTGGCGTCATCTCGAAGCAGTGTAACTGCCCAGCGGTTACTTAGGATTTGTTTTAGTATAAATACTAGTTGTTCACGTAGTTTTTGCGTGTGTTCATCATCTTATACAAGTCACTCATTTAGATTCAAGTACCCAGCGTGAGCGAAAGAATCGTTGAGAATGTATGTGTGAAACACCATTTAAATTAATCAAAGTCTTTTACATTCAAGCAATTTATCGCTTTCATTTACTTATCTCCGTCAAAGCCTTTTACTTAACGCTTTTATTTATTCTATCAAGCTTTTCTTCATGCAATTTACTTAAAAGTGTCTTTACTTTACTGGCATTAATCACCATTAGGATTAGTCAAACTCCAGAAAATCAACCATGTCTTAGGATCAATCTGATCGATCCTGCTAGTCACCAAATAAGTAACCTTTTGGAAGATCAGCGGTTGATTACCAATTTCCACGGTAAACACACTGTCTAAAGGATAAGAGGAAAAGAACGAACTTTTTCAAGTACAAGTAGATAGCTGCTAGATGCTTGCTCAAATAAAACAAACTTTTTTACACTTACACATTTCAAAAACAACTTTAAAAAATGTTTGCTTTATCAACACTCTTGAGGACTGATACAAGAGTTATCATAAAGTGAATCGCCGCACTAAGGAATTTTCAAAAACATCTTTTCAAAACACACAAAGAGCATAACGTATTTCAAAAATGAGCTAAGCATCTAAGAGCTCATAGAAAACTACAGATGGAAAGGGTGCTAACACCTTCCCTTTCCATAATCTACCCCCCTTACTCAGAAAACTCTCGAAAAGGTTTTTTTCCTGTTATTTTCACCCTTTCCTTAATTTAGGTAAAATAAAAGTCAGTGGCGACTCTTGCTTACCACAACATTTGTGAATACAAATGCAAAACCAGTATTAACAATCAGTTCTGCCACCATATCACAGAACTGGAGACTCTGCTGGGGAAATAATAAAAAGTGGGGTTACCTTAGAGTTAGTTCATTATTTAACTGCTTTTGTATGCTTTATTTGCTTTACTTTTGAGGGCTTTGTTTGGGTTACTATAGATCCTACACCCGGATCTGGGGCACCTTTTAGGTAAGTAGTAATAGATTGTGGAAACTATGCGAGGTATACCGACACAGTCAAAGCGATAGCTATGTTGATACGACACTTTGGTTGGTATCGGTAGCCCTTGAGTAGTCAAGGACAATACGGGGTTGTTGCATGGTGTCATGAAGCATCAACTGACCTTAGAACCTTTAATTGAACAACTTGGCCATTAGGAAGTATTGAGATAGTCGTCTTTGGTGTAGCCCAAAGTCGGTTGATACTCGATACTACACCCATTGAGATTTGACTCCCAATTTTTGTTTGGTGGAAAGTCAGTTGTCGATTGGAATGAAACTTGTGGGAAAGATCAGTGATATTGAGATCCCTTAGAACCCGATTACTTTCTAGGACAGGTTGAACCAACTAAACTTCAAGAGGGTACTTACCTTAAAACCCATGCAAGCTTTAAACCTAAGGCCTTTGTGTGATTTTCTTGTGCTTACTATATTTGTGTTTTCTTAGCATAATCATAATATCATAACATCATAACATGGCATATCATACTAACCATTTCAAGGATTTTAAGGACTTATCTTTGTGTTGTTTTGTAGGATATTGCATCCACTCGTAGGAATACTATCCAAGTCAACCTCATAAAGGTACCTCCTCAACTAAAGGAATTAGCATCAAGGGTTCCTGAAAGCTCTCCATTCACCGAAAGACATGGTCGACTTCTCAATCTGGTCACCTCAAGCCCTAATGAAGAAATGTTGAAGGTGCTCTTTCAATTCTTCGATCCTTTACATCACTGCTTCACCTTTCCTGATTACCAATTGGAGCCTACTATGGAGGAGTTTTCTCAGTTATTGGGGGTGCCCATTCTTGATCATTTACCCTTCAATGGTATGGAAAGAGACCCAAAACCTAAAGAGATTTCTCAGGCTCTATCTTTACAATGGTCCGATGTAGTGGCAAATTGGGAAACAAGAAGAGGCGTCAAAGGGTTTCTAGTTAAGTTTCTATTTGAGAAATCTCATCATTTTTGGGATACCTTGGATTTACAAGCTTTTGAAGAAGTGTTGGCCCTTCTCATCTATGGGATGGTACTATTTCCTAATCCAGACCAACTCATAGATGTGAATACGGCAAGGTTTTTCTGTCTCATAATTCGGTGCCTACTTTACTTGGAGACATCCTACACTCTCTACATACCCGCATTGTAAAGAGAAGAGGGACTTTGTTGTGTTTCACTCATCTACTGTCTAGGTGGTTTATTTCGCACCTGCCTCGGTCTGTGTTGAAGAATGAGCAGGGCATGAGATGGTCTAATAAGTTGACGTCCCTCACACATTTAGACATTCATTGGTGTCCTTGACCCTTGGAGAATGTTACCATCATTGACTGCTATGGGGAATTCCCTAATGTCCCTCTCCTAGGCATTAGGGGAGGAATCACTTAAATCCTTGTTTGGCGTTGCGATAGTTTGGTTATGCTAGGAGGGATGGTCCTCATGATACACTTGTCCAAGGAATCGTATTCGACTATGAGAATGATGTTCAGGGTTATCGTGAGAGATTCGTAAGAGCTTGGGGCATGGTGAACAAAGTTGATAGCAAAACACTGGGGCATAAGAACTCCATTCCTTTGGAGCCTTATCTTAAGTGGGTACGAGCGCGTGCTCAAAGTCTCAAGATGCCTTATGAGGCTATTCTACCCATCATCATGGAGCCAGTTGCTGAGGGAGACATTCCTTACATTGTTCTTCATCCTGACATGCCGACTAATTTCGAGGAGTTACAAAAATCCTGGATTTAACTCAAAGAGGAACGGGATACCTTTGAAACCCAATTCCACGCCAGCAAGAAGAAAGTTTTAGAGCTCACCAGGCTACTTCACAAAGAGAAGAGTATAAATACCTACATTGCACCAAAGAGGATGCGCCCGTGGGATGTTTGAGTCCTTTTTTCTTTGAGAGTTCATTTTTGCTTTGTTACTTCTTTTGTAATCCCAAGAGGCATCATTGTAACCGCTTAAACTTCTTAATGCAATTAACATTTTTTTCCCATTGGATAAGCAAATTTAAGTCTTAGAAATCCTTGAAAACTTTGCATACATATATCATACATATTGTGATACGGTGGGAGAACTGACTTGAGGTGTTTTGCGTTTGTGTTCGCAAATGTTGCGGTTTAGCAAGAGTCGCCACCAATTTTTATTTTATCCAAAAGGAAAGGTGAAAAAGCACAGGAAAGACCTTTGAGATTGTTTCTTGAGTTCGGGGGGTAGATTATGAAAAGGGAAGGTATTAACACCCTTTTCATCCATGGTTTTCCATGGACTCTTAGTTACTTGCTAGATCACTTGCTTTTGTTTGAAATTTGTGCTTTGTGTGGTTTTGAAAGTATTTTGTAAAAGAGGCCATTGTTTAGGCAATCTTTGTAATGATTCTCGTTCGTAAGAATGTATACAAAGATGCTGATCTTTTTGAAAATGTTTTCAATGTTTGTAAGATGTTTGGAAATGTGTAGGTGTTTGTTTTTGAAAATAGCAAGGATGTTTGTTTTGAAATGGAGAAAGTAATTAGGAGCAATCTACCTACTCAAATGCCTTTCTTGTTTATTTTCTTTTCCTTTGATATTGTTGTCTTACCATTGATTTGGTAAGCAACCCTATCTTTGGATGTAAACGGGACGGGCGTGGGTCATCGTATGACCATGATAGCAATGTTGTGAGATGACTTAGAACTTTTATTTAGGAACTAAGATCATTTTGAAAGGAAACTTTTATAGCATCATTGAGGGACTATGATCTTGTATTTTTCGATTCGTTTGTGCTAAGACATCCCACATGCATAACATGGCCATTTTTGTAAGGAAACAAATGGAGTTAACCTTAAGGGTGCATGTGTGAATAGTGTGTTTGATTTTCATGCATTTAATATTTGATTAGGGTTATCTACTTGTTGATTTTATTTCTTACCATACACACCTTAATTACTATACAATATAAGGAAAACAGTAAATTGCAAAAAATGAAATTCTACGCTATTACAATATTTAGGGGATGGGGGTACATATGTACGAATGGGGATTGCAAGTAAAAATAAACCCTAAGTTATTATTACAACCATATTGAAATGTATAAGAATGTACAAGAAAATGTGAAATGAACTTGTTTTGTATTAAGAAATAAAATGAAGCATGAAAGAAATGTTTTTGATGTTTACTGATTAACAGAATAGAAATCGATAGCAAAAATAATGAGGAAAGGAAAAAGGAATCAGCATATTGCTGATTAAATGAGGTCAGAATTTCTGACTTCTGGCATACTACAAAATAGAAAACCTGTTAGTGAAAATATGTAAAGTCAGAAGTTCTGAGTCCCTTGGGAACGCAGTAGTTTTCAGAGGTTCTGATACTACTGGCAATAAAACAGACTTCATAAGTTCTGATACCACTGGAAGAACTTGGTCTCTCTCTCTATTCTAGTCAGAACATCTGCAACTTAGTAATTTCTCCACAAAACAGAAGATGTGCATAGAACAGTTATAGCAGGTGTCATAGTGTTTCAGAAATAGGAATATCAAAACTACAAATCATAAGCAAATATGAATTTGCTAATCCTAATTCTGAGTTCTAATTCTTTCAAGAAGTTCTGAACTGATTTATTCCCTACTTAGGCAGGAAAAATGCATGAAATCTCAGAATATGTATAACACCAAAAACAAGATATCTACATTGTATCTGAACATTTAAATCTGGTAATGCTTTAAGTAACATGATAAGAGTCAGCAGAAGCTTACCTTGCAGCTGAGAAGATTCTATGGAATAGAGATTGGTCCTGAATTCTGATGAGGTTCTGAGCAACTTCTTCACGTACTCAGCATGACGGAGGTTCTCATCTTCTGGTACAGCAAAAGGTGGTATTCTGATTTCTTTGAGCAGATGGATGGAGAATGTGAGGTAGTATGAAGACATGAGTTAAGGCAGTTTCTAATATGTGAATCAGAAACCGTGTGAATGGTTTTAGTCAAGAAATAGTTGAGAACAAGGAGTTTTTGAATGCAAGGGATCAAAAGTTAGCATATCCTGTGTTTTATGTTTACAGTTCTTGGCATTCTTGGGATTTTGGCAGGGGTTCAAGGCTTTTCTTTCTCAAATTTTTCGACCTCTTTTCAATGGCCAAAGGTGTTCCATTTATAGGCAAAGACTTTGTAGTTTTGGAGAGGTCAAGTAGCGCCAACATCATATGCTAGATTCTGACTTGTTTTTGAAGCAAGTTCAAAAAAGGGTGTGATAGTTGACAGCTTTTTAGCCTAGACTGGATTAGTAAGCAGGGATTAAGGAAAAGTAAACCCACAAGCAAAAGGAAACGCATAGACCCTCCCATACTTCTGTATAAAAGTTGCTTTTAAGGACAACAAGGGTATTTCTATGCCACACGTGCGGAGATCCTTTGGATAAAGACTCAAAAGTGGTTGTGAGCATTAAATGAGTATTAAATGATTATGAGATTTGACAAAATAAGAAATCCTATAATTTGAGATTTTGCATCATTGCTTAATTCTTGGTCAGAAGTTCTATCTAGGACAAACATCCAACTTCTGATCTTTGTACCTTGTTGCCTCAGCATGTTCTGAAGCATTCCCCAGATTTTCCAGTAAGCTTGCAGTATGCTTTGTAACATTCTTTGATTTACCTTTGCAAACTCTGGATTAGAAGTTCTGATTCAGCGTAGCATCCAAACTTCTGATCCTCTCATCTTCTGGCTCCAGCGTGTTCTGAAGGAGCTTTCAGACCATCTAGGAAGCTTTGCATCATGCTTTATAAACTTCTTTGATTTACCCTGGAAAACTCTGGCTGAAGCTTTGTGAAAACTTGTCTAGAAGTTCTGAACAAACTCTGTCTTGAAAGTGTCCAGAATTTGCTGAGTGTTACGGTGATAATACGGTCAGAAGTTCTGAAATGGTCATTTTTCTTAAATACTTAGAAAAATCCCAAGTATTTAGAAATTTGGATTTTCCATAGTAAATTTGACTTTTGAATTTCTTGATGAAACAAACTTCATATTCTAACATGTCTTGATGAAATATGATTTTTGAGATTTGATTTTGATCCAAAAGTCAAAGTTTGACTTTTCTGTTTGTCAATGATAATTTTGCCCTTTTGAGTGATTTGCTTGGAAAAAAATGATAATTCAAGGCTTGGAATTGGATGGAAGCGAACTTGAGGATCCTAGGGTGATTCCTTGAGAAAAAGAGAGGGCAAATTTTGGGGTACAACAACTGCCCCTGTTCAATCTTCTTAAGCCTGAAGAGTTAGATTGGCGAGTCTGCCATTCGTGACTTGAATGTGAAAGATGATTGAACATTAGAGTGCCCAGAAATTTGCACTCGAAGATGAATCATGGATGGGCTTATAGATTCCATTTGGAGGAATGGTGGTAAACGTTGGAAGAAGTATCAGCACAAATCTTCTTGTCGATTTATACTAAAACTTGATGTTGTACCTATGAGAAAAGGGCTAGTAAAATGCAGATGTTTGCATGATGTTCACAAGATGGGGTATCATGCCAAATTCATATGGTATGTATATGTTATGATGTATGAATGTGAAGTGTATGTTTTTATCTGGGAAAATGAATCCCTGACTACTGCTGAGGAAAAATTGGGAGATGGAATCCCTGATTGCCTGTTGCAGATGAACAATATGCATATCTTCAAATTTTGTTGAAAGGATGCTTTTGCTGGGTAATGATGGCAACTTCTTAACGACTATGTCCGCACTGATAAGAAGAGACCATGGGAGCGTTGATCGACCTTTGATGATTTCCTTTCCAGTTTTATTTACTTTTCAGTATTTCCATTCTTGTAACACCCTGAGGGCATCAGTTGAACAATTTGAATTTTGAAGTTTATCTAATAAAGTGTGTTTCCTTTCTGGTTTACAAATTTGAATCGCCCGATTGTCTTTGAAATTATAATCATACGCATTTCATCCCATGCACTTCATAAACAGGTACCCATTAGATGTCTCTTATCTTCTTCGCTGTTTATTTCAGCATTCATCATGTCTGCTGAACCTTCAACTGAGCAAGCTATCAAGGCCCTCCAGGCCCAGAATGCCCAATTTCAAGAGTTGTTCATGAATCTAGCTAAGGGTCAGCAAGACCTGAAGACCCTAATTATGAAAGAGAAGAAGAAGAAGAAGAAGAGTACAATCTTGTTTAACACGGGACACAGGTTTGGAAACATGCTACAGAATGAAGTTGATCTGACCACCTCATCTGGAGGGAAAGGTATTCAAGAATAAAGGAGGGCTCATAGCCCTGTGGTCTCCGACAACGAGACGGACTATGATGAAGAATAGTATCCTCCTGCTGAGGATAGATACAATCAACTAGAAGACCGGTTAAGTTCTATGGAAGTTCAGAAAGTACCTGGTCTAGACTTTGGTGATCTAGGTCTATCATCTGGGGTAGTGATTCCCCACAAATTAAAGGCACCAGCCTTTGCTAAGTATGACGGAGTTTCTTGTCCGAAGCTGCACCTCCGGTCATATGTGAGGAAGATTCAGCCGTACACCGCTGATAAAAACTTATGGATCCATTTCTTTCAAGACAGTCTCTCAAGGACTCAGCTTGAGTGGTTCTATCAGTTAGACGGAGCCAGTATCCGCAGTTGGGAAGATTTGGCTACTGTATTCTACAGGCAGTATCAGTATAACTCCGACCTCGCTCCTACGCGTACCCAACTCCAGGGTATGTCAATGGGAACGGGTGAAGGATTCAAAGATTATGCTCAGAAGTGGAGGGACCTCGCCGGAAGAGTAGAACCACCCTTGGCTGATCGGGAGCTTGTTGATATGTTTTTGGGGACCCTGTCTGGTCCATTTTTCAACCACTTGATTGGAAGCTCTTCATCTGGGTTTACAGATCTTATTTTAACCGACGAAAGGATTGAGGCTGGTATTAAGGCTGGTAAGATACAGAAGGGTTCCTCATCGAGCATCGAGAAGAAACCGTTTAAGAAAGAGTCCAGTGCTGTCTACAGTTCAAGAAGACAGAGTAGACCTGAACGCTGCCAAACTGTTAATGCGGTTGTTATTTCAAAACCTGCTGGTACTCCTCAGCACAACAATCATCAAAAGGACGAGAGACCTTGAAGGCAATTCACCCGTCTCAGCATGACCTTATCTCAGATTCTGCCACAGTTGCTGAAGACCAATTTGGTGACTCTAAAGGAAGCCCCAAAGAATTCAAATACAACATCACCAAGGTATAACCCTAATGCCCGCTGTGCTTATCACTTTGATAGCCCGGGGCATAATAAATATGATTGTTGGACTTTGAAGAGTAAGATACAGGACTTAATTGATGCGAAGGAGATTAAGTTTGAGGCGCCCGGGAGGCCTAATGTTGTGACTGCTCCCATGCCCAAGCATGGAGTGAATGCTCTAGAAGAAGACTTATTTGTGGTTTCTGTGGATGATATTGTTACCCCTTTGATGACTGTAAAGAAGAACCTTTTGCTAGCCGGTTTATTTCCGGGCTGTGACGAAGGTTGTCGTATGTGTTCTGTTTTACCTACCGGTTGCCCATTCTTAAAGTCAGGTATCCAAAACCTGATGGATAGTAAGGGGATCCTGTTTGAGAAGACTGTTGTTCCCTTAGTTCCTTCTGAAGAAGTTGCCATCATTACCATTTTCGACAATTCTTCCAAGGCTCCCTCGAGGAAGCCTGTTAGAATTACATATGTTCCGAGAATCGCACCTGTGATCATCACTGTTTCGGGGCCCATCCCCTACACCTCTGATAAAGTTTTCCCTTGGCACTATGGGGCTGATGTTTATTTTCATGGAGTTAAGCAAGAGTTGTACGCTGATACTGACATCAGCAATATTATTGGACCTGCTAAAGTCACCCGCAACGGAAGGCTTTTCTCACCTGATATTGCTCCACCAACTGCCTGAAGACCTGTTGTTATTACACCTGCCAGTGTACCTTCCACTATTCCCGTTCAAGCTCCCATTCTTACCCCTGTCGCCGAGTCATCTGACACTCGGGGCAAAGGGATCACCATTGATGTGCCTTCCCAGACGAAGGCACCGAAGACGATAACTGTTGAAGCTTCCAAACAAGAGATAGAAGAGATCCTGAAGATCATCAAAAAGAGTGACTACAATGTAGTTGAGCAGCTGGGGCAAACCCCATCCAAGATTTCTATGTTGTCGTTGTTGTTATGCTCATAGGCCCATGCCAAGGCTCTAATTACCTTCTTGAAGACTGCTCACGTACCACAAGAAACGTCGGCTGATCAGTTTACAGATTGTGTGGCCAATTTAACCGCTGATAATGGGTTGGGTTTCTCTGATACCGACTTGACCGCTAAGGGGAATAATCAAAACGATGCCCTGCATGTCTCCATTGAATGCATGGGCACTACTCTTGCACATGTATTGGTGGATACTGGTTCCTCATTGAATGTCCTGCCTAAGAAAGCTCTAGACCGGTTGGATTGTGAAGGTTTGGAGCTGAAGCCAAGCAATATTGTCGTCAGGGCCTTTGATGGGTCTAAAAGAATGGTGCATGGAGAGGTTGATATTCCGATCAAGGTTGGTTCTCAGATTTTCAACTCTACGTTCTACGTGATGGACATTCGGCTATCTTATTCTTGTTTGCTGGGTCGTCCATGGATCCACAAAGTCGGGGCCGTAACCTCAACGCTCCACCAAAAGCTGAAATACCCGGTCAAAGGGAAGATTGTGACAGTGCAGGGAGAGGAAGAGTACATGGTTAGCCACCTCAACTCTTTCCGATATGTAGAGATGGATGGAGAGTTCATTGAGACCCCATTTCAGCATTTTGAAGAGGTTCCCCAGACGCTAGAGTCAACTGAGACTGTTGTTGAAGACTCTCCTATAAAGATAGCTTCCTTTAAGGATGCCCGGGCTGTTGTTGAGAAGGGTGAGTGTACAAATTGGGGCCGACTCCCTGATTTTACACAGAAGACTAACAAGTTTGGTTTGGGTTTCACTGCAGAAGCTCATAGGGTTGTTCGAAATGCACGGATCAGAAGACCTCCCGTGTTCATCAGCAACTCGGGAGTGAATGCCATTGGAGACGATGTAGAAGAGTCTGAATTCGATAGCTGGATCTATCTTACAACCGACGGTGGACCAAGCAACTGGACAGCAAAGGACTTCATCCCTATTACTTTTGTTACCCAGTAATGAAACTTTTGGTTTTGAATATGTAACAGACAATGTTTTAAACTTTATGGCCCGGTGTCTTACCCGGGGCACCGTGGCTTCATTTGTGAGGGCTTTATGTGTGTCATTTTCATATATCATTAATAAAAGCATTGGACGTTTTTTGCATTTCAAATCTTACGCTCCTTGTTTTTCTTCTATTATATATTGCAAAACAGTTGTTTTACACACACTCACGTGTCATGATCTACATCCACTCTGGATCCCACTGATAACAACTCTGCTACTGCCAGTTATGACTTCGAAAGTCCGATCAACTTAGCCGAAGACGAAGGTGAAGATGATTGCGAAGTGTCTGCTGAGTTTGTTAAACTGCTGTTTTAAGAAGAGAGGGCCATACTACCTCCAAGCCATCAATTCTGATGCCTCCAAAATTGCAGGAAGACCGTTGATCTTATACTTAAAGGTGATGAACAATACAAAGAGGTGTTGGGTCAACATGACGAGTCTGGCCGAAAAGAGCATGTTATTTACTGCCTTAGCAAAAAGTTTACCGACTGTGAGACCCAATACTCACTGCTCGAGAGAACTTGCTACGCTTTGGCATGGGCTGCTTGTCGGCTAAGACAGTACATGTTGGCTCATACCACCCTTGTTGATACCAAAAAAGGTGAACATCTGGACGACACCTTGGCCTTTTGCAATGTGGGGCATTGATATGATCGGCGAGATCAGACCTACGGCATCCAACGAGCATCGTTTCATCCTGGTAGCAATTGATTACTTTACGAAGTGGGTTGAAGCAGCTTCCTTTGCTACCATAACCAAGAATGTCGTGGCACGGTTCATTCGGCATAATCTGATTTGTCGATACGATGTACCAGAGAGGATCATTACGTACAATGGTACCAATCTCAACAAAAAAATGATCACTGAGCTCTGCGAGTAATTCAAGATACATCATCATAACTCTTCTCCCTACCGGCCGAAGATGAATGGGGCTGTCGAAGCGGCTAATAAGAACATTAAGAAGATTGTGCAGAAAATGATAGTGACATACAAAGATTGGCACGAGATGTTACCATTTGCTCTTCATGGGTACCGTACTTCAGCACGAACGTCAACCGGGGCAACACCCTATTCCTTGGTATATGGCATGGAGGCAGTCTTGGCCATTGAAGTTCAGATACCCTCTCTTCGGATCATGAAGGATGCAGGTTTGAGTGAAGATGACTGGATTCAAACCCGACTTGATCAGCTGAACCTAATTGATGAAAAGAGACTTACTGCTATTTGTCATGGTCAGACGTACCAAAAACGGATGATCAAGGCATTTAACAAGAAAGTTAGACGACAAGAGTATCAAGTTGGGGATCTGGTAATCAAGCACATTATTTTACCTCAAGGAGATCCCAGGGGCAAATGGACCCCTGCTTACGAAGGACCGTTTGTGGTTAAGAACATTTTCTCAGGAGGAGCTATGATTCTAACCACCATGGATGGTGACGACCTTCCTCACCCCGTCAATGCAGACATAGTAAGAAGATACTACGCATAAACAAAGACCCGCAAGGTTGACTGGCCTAGGCAAAAATAAGGGCTTCCCGGTGAACCAAAAGGGTTCGAGCAAAAATAAGGGATGAAATTGAAAAAATCTGTACACCCGGCAAGTCGAAAACCTGAAAAGGCAGCTTGGGCAAAAATGAGTATCCCAGTGGACTGAAAACCCGAAAGGGAGGTCCAGGCAAAAGTTAGGGATAAGCGTAACACTATGTCTCATTGGATCACCATGCATCTAGACTTCGGTATCGACTATCAAGCTCAGACGACACTAATCAATCTGATTCATCTTCAACCAGTAGCAAAGTGATGAGATGTTCAAGGCATAAAGGCAATAGCAGAGCTGGAACCCAGTGGGATTATTCACATAGCTGTTTTATTTTCTTTTCACAAATTGTATAAATTCTATTTTCCCTCCCATATTTCTCAAGACCTTTCAAGAATAATCTATAAGTGGCTCAAGATTGCTCAAGAGTTGGACAGTCAAATCATCTCCTAAGGCAGTCAATTCAAAATTAGGTTTTTGTGTTGCATCAAGGTCCTTACATCCAAATGACCCCAAGTGCTCCCCAATGTCCTAATATGTTCTCAAGTTCATCCATGTCAAATTTCAAGCCTTGCAGAGGAAGTTTGCTCAGTCAATTGCTCAAGAAGCCCAAAAATCGACCGTGCTAGGGAAAAAGTCAACTGTGACCTACAAATAGTCAAACCTCAAGATTTTTTGTCAACATTCTCATTTTTAAGGTTAATTAATCATTTGATCAAGGTTTGATCATGATTCATCAATGATTGCTCAAGATTCATCAAGATTCAAAAGTGGCTAAATTAGGGTTTTGTAGGAAAAGTCAACTCAACTTTGACCAAGCATATCTTTCTCATACTTTATGAGAAATGACCCATCCAAAGATCATTTTTAAGAGGATGCAATTTCCTACAATCCATATTCACACCCCAAGATCAATAAATGCACTCACAAAAAGTTACAAATTTGGACATTATAGGTTATTTTTGAAAGTCAACAAAAACACCTTTTTTGCCAAAGCTTATAACTTGAGCATGGAATATAAAAATGAGATGAGACCAAAAGGGTTGGTTATTGGACATCTCAAGGTTTCTGAAAAGTCCAAGAACACCTCCAAAAGTTCAAAATTGAATAAGTTATGCATTGTTGAAGTTGGGCATTTTTCCAAAATTGCCAAAAGTCAACTATCCCCAAAACTCCAAATTTTGACAAATGGGCCCACTTTTTTACACTTGATTTGATCTTGTCACACCACACACGTGTCCTATATTCAGTTTTATGTCGATTCATTAATTTTTCTATTTTATTTGATTTTTATTGAATTAATTCACTTTTAATCAATTTAAATCCAAATAAAATCCAAATACTGATGAAATAAGATCTTTTTGATTGATACAGGTTTCAATTATCATCATGGACCAGATCAAGTCCGAATCATGCCATGTTATGAACAAAATATTTGATTTGAGACAATTTTAGAAGCTTTTTAATGGTGATTCATATCAAATCTTCAAACATCAATGCTCATGGATTCAAGGCCCAAAATTAAACCTAATTCACTCTATTATACTAACACAATGCAAAGGCACAAAGGAAACGACCTAGAGGATGCACAATCTGAAATACAAAACTTGAAAAAAATCTTGAAAAGTGTGGAATCGAAATCTTGGTTAGAGGCAGATCCAAGGTCAAAACTCAACATAGACTTCTTGCCTGACATTCACTGAAGCTATTGCAATCAAAAGCCAAGCCAATCACCTCTTGAATCGAACTGTAAGTCTTCTGAAAAGTCGCCCTGTACATGAAATCATAATCTCTTATTCTTGCATCCTTTTGCCAAAATCTTTGCACAATCATGCTAATCGATCCATTTAGAACATTTCTGCATTATTTGATTTTGTTTTTATAGCCTGTAACCCTGTGCCCGAAGCTAGGGTTTTGGTTCTTGTTTTTTAGGCGTTTGAGTTACAGGAAAAATTGGGACAAATAATGGGTATAGAAGTGCTCAGGAAGGAGAGACGAAGTGAACGATGGCCTTGGATTGTATTTCTACAGCCTAAAATTGATTTTAGGATGAACCCATGGATCTTGCTGCGGATAAAAATCCGCAGGTAAGATAACCAGAATTCTGTGGGGAAGACGACTACATGTCCTCTCCCAACTGGCCCCTTCAAATCTCACGCCTTTTTTTATTTTTTTAATTATGGAAATTTTGTTTGTTTTCCATATAATATTTATCACCTAATCCACTAACAATATAAGTGTAGTGATCTAGTGGCAAGTGCGTCAGTTCAAAGGCTAATGGGACCTGGGTTCGAATCCCAGGTCCCCCATATATTTTTTGCATTTTATTTACAGGTGATCCAGTACATGCCCAGGCCTAAGATCTACCATATGCAATCATCTAATCAGGGGCCAGATGGCCTTCGGGCCAAATCTAAAGGCCAAGATTGAACGTGCATCATGTTCTCCAGTCAACCCAGGCATAGAGAATCTGGAAGGTCAACAAGGCTTGAACGTGAATGGGCCTCTGAATTGCTGAACCAACATCCATATTTGGGCCCAACCCCCCCCCCCCCCCCCCCCAATGGGTTATTTCTTTTCTTTTTATATTTCCTTTTATTTAATTGTTTTGTTAATAATTTTTTTTATTGTTTAAACTAACCAATTAAATATTTTCTTCATAAAATCAGAAAACACAAAAAATATTATTTTTATTAAATTCATCACTTTTATTTTTGTAAATAAATAAATTTAATTAATTTAGTGTTAATTAGGTTTAATTTTTAATATCTTTTGCAAATAATTAAAATTAATGTAGAATTAGGTTTTTACTAACTTTTAATCAATTTATTTTATTTCTTTAAATATTCAAAAATCCAAAAATATTTTCATTAATTAATTAATTTAATTATTAGCTTAGATTTAATTCCTTTTAATTCAAAAAATAAACAAAAAATGCTTTCTTCTCAAAAAGGGTCAAAACCCTAGAAAATGCGCCGTTTTAATTTCTTGCACGTGATCCATATTTCTAATATTGTAATTGCTTCCGGTATGTAATAGCTTTTAATTAGGACTTTAATTATTTATCGCTTTATTTTACTTTCCGCAATTTAAATTAAAGGGTTGTTTTTGGCGATGTAAATACCCGACGCCTTGTAATAGTTTAGATTTAATTTCCGCATTTAAATTCCGCAACTATACACTGTTAGATGTTTGATAATAGGGAATGCATGGAAATATCAAATCTTTAACCTAAAATCAACATAGATCACCCATGACATGTACAGATAAAATTAACCGAAACAACACACTCGCACATGCGCACTCTTAGGGTACACCTCACTTGGTTGCCTTTGAACGTGGTCATTGAGTATAGGAAGTTTTAGAGGTCGCCCTCTTGTCCAAAGATCATAGTTGCCTCGAAACGGTTGCCTCGGAAAAATGATCTAAGACATTAGGGTTACTGCTAAGGCGTCATAACATTGCTTTAGTGACCACACATCCCTTAATCGAATTGACCCTTAAACTCCAACGACGGTGCTACCTACTCATAAATAGTAGGATAGCATTGTCTAAAGGATATTTGTAAAAATTAATTCCTTTTTCGAGTAGGTAGATGGTTCTTAAGTACTTGCTCTCTCAAAACAAAACAAAACTTTTCGCACTTACACACCTTTCAAACAAAAACTTCTTTCAAACCCACAAACACAAAGAAAAGCAAATTTTTGAAAACACTTTGAGCAAGTACCTAAGAGCCCATGGATAACCACGGATAGAAAGGGTGCTAACACCTTCCCTTTCTATAATCTACCCCTGGACCCGAGAAACATCTCGAAAAAGGAATTTTTCTGTGCTTTTTTCCTTTCCTTGTTGGATAAAATAAAAGATGGTGACGACTCTTGCTCACCGCGACATTTTGCGAAAACAAACACAAAACGAGAACCAGCATTCAAAAACAGTCAGTTCTCTTTCCCACCGATCACACCTTGCAACTCTATTATTTCCCCAATGTCTTCGAACATCCTTTGTCGTTGATCGAAATTGATTGGATTGATCCTGGACCATTCGAACTTGGACCTTGGTGATGGAATTGACTGTGTTGAT
Organism: Vicia faba; assembly: GCA_948472305.1. Lineage (NCBI taxonomy): Eukaryota > Viridiplantae > Streptophyta > Magnoliopsida > Fabales > Fabaceae > Vicia > Vicia faba. The sequence continues at coordinate 213,300,004 of OX451735.1, read as the reverse complement.
TCCACAAGACATAGTCGTACGCTTTTAATCCTTGATTTTTGCCTGAACCTCCCTTTCGGGTTTTCAGCCCAACAGGATACCCCTTTTTTCCCAAGTCGCCCTTTCGGGTTTTCAACTTTCCAGGTGTACAATCTTTTGCATATATTCCTAATTTTTTCCCAAACCTTTTGGTTTGCCGAGATGCCCTTATTTTGCTTAGGTGTGTCAACCTAACGGGTCTCTTATGCTTAGTATTTTTTGACTATGTCCGCGTTTATCGGATGCGGGAAATATTTGCCATTCATGGTAGTCAGCATCATGGCACCGCCAGAGAAAACTCTCTTGACAACAAATGGTCCTTCGTAAGTATGAGTCCATTTTCCCCTGGGGTCGCCTTGTGGTAGAGTGATGTGTTTTATCACCAAGTCACCAGCTTGATATACCCTAGGCTTAACCTTTTTGTTGAATGCCTTGATCATACATTTTTGATATGCTTGACCATGACAGACAGCAGTCAGTCTTTTCTCGTCAATCTAATTCAACTGATCTAACCTCATTTGAATCCAATCGTTTTCGCCTAAGCCGGTCTCAATCATAATCCTCGACGAGGGAATCTGAACTTTCACTGGCAGAACAACTTCCATGCCATAAACCAGAGAGAAATGAGTTGCCCCAATTGATGTTCGAGCCGAAGTGTGGTAGCCGTGGAGGGAAAACGGTAACATCTCATGCCAGTCTTTGTATGTTACCACCATCTTTTGCACAATCTTCTTGATATTTTTGTTGGCAGCTTCCACTGTGTCGTTCATCTTGGGTCTATACGGAGAAGAATTGTGATGCTTGATTTTGAATTGAGTGCAAATCTCAGTAATCATAGCATTGTTGAGGTTAGTTCCATTGTATGTAATGATCCTTTCAGGAATACCGTAACGGCAGATGAGGTTATGTTTGATAAACCTGGCTACCACATTCTTGGTTACTAAGGCATAGGAGGCAGCTTCGACCCATTTGGTAAAATAGTCGATGGCGACAAGGATGAAACGTTGTATGTTGGAAGAAGTAGGTTTAATCTCTCCAATCATGTCAATGCCCCACATTGCGAATAGACATGGAGCAGTCATGACATTGAGAGGAATAAGAGGTACATGGACCTTGTCAGTGTAGATTTGGCACTTGTGGAAAGTCCTAGAGTGTTGATGGAAATCGGTTTCCAAGGTTGACCAATAATAACCAGCTCTTAGGATTTTCTTGGCCATAGTATGTCCACTGGAATGGGTTCCAAAAAGGCCACTATGCATATCTTCCATAATTTCCTCTGACTCTTTCTTGTCCACACATCGGAGTAGAGTAAAATCGTGGTTGCGTTTGTACAGAATTATGTTGCTTAGAAAGAATTTATCCGAAAATCTTTGCAAGAACTTTTTATCATTGATGGAAGCCCCCTCAGGATATTCTTGTACCTCAAGATACCTCCTCACCTCATGATACAATGGTTTTTCTTCGTCGGTGTCGAGCTCATTGCAATGTGCAGGTTCATCAAATCTATCAATCATAATCATGGGAGCTTCATTGTCCCATCTGACCTTGAACATAGAAGACATTATGGCCAAAGCATCATCTAATTGATTCTCTTCTCTAGGAAAATGCTCAAAAGTGATCTCTTCGAAGTATGGTATCAGAGTCAACACCAGCTCCTTATAAGGAACGAGGTTAGGATGCTTAGTATCCCATTCCCCCTTTACTTGGCTAATCACTAAAGAATAGTCTCCAAAAACACTCAAGTGCTTGATTCTCAAATCAATGGTAGCTTTCAATCCCAAGATGTATGCTTCGTATTCCGCCATATTATTCGTACAATCAAAGCATAATCTGGATGTGAAGGGAGTATGGTAACCCTCAGGAGAGATAATTACAACACATATTCCATTGCCCAGAGTGTTGGAAGCCCCATCAAAAACCATGGTCCATCGGGATCCTGGTTTAGGTCCGTCATATGGTCCCAGTTTTGCACAGTCAGTCACCAACATAATGAATTCATCCGGGAAGTCGAAATTCATAGATTGATAATCATTAACATCCTGGTGAGCCAAATGATCTGCCAATATGCTTCCTTTGATGGCCTTCTGTGTCGTATATTGAATATCTTATTCGGTCAGAATCATTTGCCACTTAGCTATTCTTCCGGATAGGGCTGGTTTCTCAAAGATGTATTTGATAGGGTCCATCTTAGAAATCAACAAAGTAGTATGAGTCAGCATATACTGACTTATCCGGAGAGCAGCCCACGCTAAAGCATAACAAGTTTTCTCGAGCAATGAATATCTGGTTTCACAGTCGGTAAACTTTTTGCTTATGTAGTAAATTGCGTGCTCTTTTCGGCCAGACTCGTCATGCTGACCCAACACACACCCCATAGAATTCTCAAGTACCGTCAAACACATGATTAATGGTCTTCCTTCCACTGGAGGCATCAAAATAGGAGGTTATTGAAAATACTCTTTGATTTTATCGAAGGAAACTTGACAATCATTGTTCCACTTGATTACTTGGTCTTTCTTCAAGAGTTTAAAGATCCGTTCACAAGTAGCGGTCAGGTGGGATATGAAACGGGCGATGTAGTTAAGGCAACCCAGGAATCCTCTAACCTCCTTTTCAGAATGATGAACAGGCATTTCTTGAATGGCTTTTACCTTGGAAGGATCAACTTTGATGCCTTTATCACTGACGATAAAACCTAGGAGCCTCCCAGATCTTACTCTGAATGTACATTTATTAGGATTCAATCTCAACTTGTATTTCTTCAACCTCAAATAGCTTCTGCAAGTGATCAAGATGTTCTTCCTCAGTTTGAGACCTTGCAATCATATCGTCCATATAGACCTCTATTTCATGATGGATCACATCATGAAACAAGGTTATCGTAGCTCTTTGATATGTTGCCCCTGCATTCTTCAATCCAAACAGCATGACTTTGTAGCAAAAGGGGCCCCATTGCGTAACGAAAGTTGTCTTCTCCATGTCTTCGGGAGCCATCTTGATTTGGTTGTAGCCAGAAAATCCATCCATAAAGGAAAAGACCTTGTGTTGAGCGGTATTATCAACCAAGACGTCAATATGAGGTAGAGGGAAGTCATCCTTGGGGCTTGCCCTATTCAGATCCCTATAATCTACACACATGCGGACCTTTCCATCTTTCTTTGGCACAGGAACTACATTTGCAACCCATTGAGGATAAGATGTGACAGCCAGAAAACCTGTATCGAACTGCTTCATTACCTCAGCCTTTATCTTCTCAGACATATCCGGTCGCATCCGACGAACCTTTTGTTTAACAGGAGGGAAGTCTTCCTTCGTAGGCAGACAATGAACCATAATATCGGTATCCAACCCTGGCATATCTTCATATGACCAAGCAAATACTTCCGCGTAGTCATGTAGCATCTGAACCAATCTGCTTTTAACACTGCCTTCTAGGTTGGCGCCTATCTTGATCTCTCTTCTATCTGTCTCAGTACCCAAGTTGATGACTTCAATTGGCTCTTCATGAGGTTGAATAGCTTTCTCTTCTTGTATTAAAAGTCTGGCTAGTTCCCCTGGTATTTCACAATCTTCCTCGCCTTCATTTTCGGCTTGATGAATTTGATGTTCGAAATCATACTTGGTAATAGTAGAGTTATTGACAATAAGATCCAGAGTGGACGATAATCTGCAAATGTGTGTGTGTGTGTGCACATGTAAGATACATGGCTATTGAAAAAGTAACAAAGGAAATAAAAGACAATGAACATAAAATTTGAATGCAAAGAGGTCCAATGGTTTATATTAACTGATCATATGATAGATGAAACATGATCAAAACCCTTAATAAATGGACCAAAGTGCCCCGGGAAAGGCACATGGCTTAGAAGTCGTTGTTTGGAAATAATATTACAGACATAGAGTTCTTGAATTGACAGAAAAAGTAAACAGTAATTACTCCTCAATGAAAGAAACAGGGATGAAATCCTTTTCATGCCAATTGTTGAGCTTCTCTTCGGTTGTTGGGTAGATCCAGTCTTAAAAAGCACACTCATCATCAGAGTCTTCTACAACGTTCACTTCAAGATTTTTGAGGTGGAGAGGCGGCTTTCCAGCACGAGCACTTCTAACTTCTTTATGAGCTTGGGAAGAGAAACCTAACCCAAACTTGTCTTCCTTGAACGGGATGTCGAGGAGTTGACCCCACATCACATTTTTTCCTTCTTCTACCACAGCACGAGCATCCTTAAGAGAAACCATCTTGGGAATGACTTTATCATCTCTTGGAGTGTCAGGGGAGATTTTGGTGGCGGCCACAACTTCAAACGTATGGAAAAGAGTTTCTATGAATTCGCCATCCATTTCTACGTATTTGAAAGAATTGAGATGGTTTACCATAAATTCTTCCTCGCCGCAAATAGTGACAACCTTCCCTTGAACTGGATATTTTAACTTCTGGTGGAGAGTAGAAGGGACCGCTCCTGCCCCATGGATCCATAGGCGCCCAAGCAAGCAAGAATACGCAGGCCGTATGTACATTATATAGAATGTGGAGTTGAAAATTTGTGAACCCACCTTAATTGGGAGATCCACCTCTCCATGAACCGTCCTTCTCGACCCATCAAATGCCCTCATAACAATATTACTTGGTTTCAAAACCAAACCTTCACAGTCTAGCCGATCTAAAGCACCTTTAGATAACACATTTAAAGATGAACCGATATCCACCAAGACATGAGCCAAAGTTGTCCCTTTACATTCAACAGAAACATGCAAGGCTTTATTGTGATTATTTCCCATGGGAGTTAAATCTGCGTCAGAGAACCCCAGACCGTTGTCAGTTGTCAGACTTGCTACGCAGTTCTCAAATTGATCGGTTGTGGTTTCTTGAGGCACATGAGCCTTCTTCAAAAACTTAATCAAAGCTTGTGCATGGGCGTCGGAACATAGCAATAAGGACAACATTAATATTTTAGAAGGGGTTTGCCCCAACAACTCTACTATTTTGAAGTCGCTTTTCTTGATGATCTTCAGAATCTCCTCCATTTCTTGAGTGGATGGTTCTTCCATAACAAACTTTTTAGCAAATGCCTCTTCCCTAGCAGGCTCACCTTCTTTCCATTTCCCTCTAGCGCCAGCATTGCCATTGGTTATGCGGACTGGAACTGTGGTAGTGGTTGGTGGTGAGATAACTGGGGAAAAGACCCTTCCTGTTCTTGTAACTTTACTAGAACCAGTAATATTAGTAACACCGGCTTCATTATAATCAATCCAAGAATCTTGTTTTACCCCATGGTAATAAACCTCAGCGCTGTAATTCCATGGTACCTCTTTATCAGAGATGTATGGAACAGGTCCAGCATCAGTGATTATGAGAGGAGCAATGATTGGTTCATTTGAAATCCTGATAGGACCTTTGGATGAGATCCTAAGAGGTTTGTTTGAAATTTTTATGATGGCCAAATATTCAGCTTTGTCGATTGAATCTTCGATGGTGGGAATCTTTTCGAATAGGATTTTGCGGCCATCCATTAGACGTTGTATACCTTTATTCAATTCCTCACACCCATTGGGTTGTCTCATACAGCCTACACAGACTTTTTCACAACCAGGGAAAGTCCCAGCTCTCAGCAGATTTCTCTTGATTACATTCAACGGAGTAGTTAATTCTTCAACAGAGGAAATGAAGATTGTGTCTTCGACAATATTAACACCTTTGTCGTGCTTCGGCATTGGAGCAGTAATAACATTTGGCGTTGGAGGAGGATCAAATTCAATAGTTTTGTTGTCAATTAAATCCTGGATTTTGTTTTTCAAGGCCCACATTGATCAGTCTCATGCCCGGGGCTGTTTGAATGGTAAGCGCATGTTGCATTTGGATTATATCTTGGCGACGAGGTGTCAGGATTGGAGGGAGGATCCCGTAATGTCACTAAATTAGCCCTGAGCAGATGTTGAAGGGCTTGAGATAATGACATGCCTAACTTTGTAAATTTTCTTATCAGAGCTTCAACACGTTGATGATTGGCAGGAGGTCTTTGAGTAGCCGTCGGATAGGAGATTCAGACAGCATTGACAGACGGATGATTATTCTTCTTGGTGTGGGCCTTTACCCCATACACAACATTAACCTCTTTCTTCACGACAAAAGGTTTCTTGACAGGATTGGGAGTGGAAGTAGATTCCACAGAGATCTTTCCACTTTTAATGCCACTTTCAACTCTTTCACCGGTTAGGATTAATTCGGTGAAACCAGAAGAAGAGCAGCCAAGTAATAGATTAAAGAAAGGACCAGATAATGTGCTCATGAACATGTCTATGTGTTCCCTATCAGTCAAGGGAGGTTGGACCCTACTAGCAATGTCTCTCCACTTCTGTGCATATTCCTTAAATCCCTCATCCTTCCCCATGGTCATACCTTGCAATTGAACCCTTGTCGGTGCCAATTCGGCATTGTACTGATATTGATGGTAGAAGGCAGTAGCTAGACCCTCCCAAGCATTGATGCAAGAGCCATCCAACTGATAAAACAATTCGAGTTGTGTTCCATCTAGACTCTCTTGGAAAAAGTGAATCTAGAGTTTTTTATCTGCAGTGTGCAGTTGTATTTTGCGCATATAGGACTTCAAATGGAGCTTCGGGCAATAAACCATATCGTATTTTGCAAAGGTTGGTATTTTTAACTTATGGGGAATGAATACCCCAGATATTAAGCCCAAATCGTCAAAATTTAAACCGGGAATAGCTTGGATTTCAACTGCTTTCAACCTGTCTTCTAGCTACTTGTATTTGATGTCTGCGGGGGGATATTGTTCATTGAAATAATCATCATCATATTCTTGGTCATTGATACAGTCGGCCTGAGTACTCTTGACCTCACCAATTTGGTTTTCGTCCTCTTCGGATGGATCTTCCTCTATTGGAATTTAACGGATTGTCTCCTTGAATCTTTTACCCATGTTGAGTATAGCTTTTTTCTTTGGATTTTTCTTAGCGGCCAACAAGGCCATCATATCCTGCTGCCCGTTGGCCAGGGCGAGTAAAGATTCATGAAATTGAGAGTTCTGGGCTTGAAGTTTCGTCACAGTTTTCTCTAGATCCATCTTACTGAAATAAACAGCGGAGAGATAAGGAAACCTGTTATGCGGAAGCATGTCATGTCATGATGCATGAATATGCAATATGCAAATGATTTCAAGGATTTAAGGAATTTAAATTTGTATAGACAAAGAGTGAACAAACGTTTAACTTGCATTAAAGAGTTCTGATTTGAATACAAGCATGCCTCTTGCGCTTACAACAACATAAATAACCATAAAGTAAACTCCTAAGACATAAAATTTGTGCGCATCTTCTTTGGTGCAATGTAGGTGTTTAAGCTCCTTTATTCATGAAGCTCCATTGTAATCTCTAATAACTTCCTCTCGCTCTCATAGAACTTAGCTTCAAAGGTGTCTCGTTCTCCTTTTAACTAAATCCAAGCCTTTTGAAAATCTTCAAGAGAAGTAGGCATATCAGGATAGAGGATAGTATGGGGAACGTCTCCCTCAACTACTGGCTCCATGATAACAGGTAAGACGGCTTCATAAGGCATCTTGAGACTTTGAGCACGAGCCCTCACCCATTTAAGATAAGGTTCCAAAGGAATGGAATTCTTACGCCCCAACGTCTTTCTATCAACTTTGTTAACCATACCCCAAGCTCGTATAAATATTTGACGGTAACCTTGGGTATCGCTTTCGTAGTCGAATACAATTCCTTGGATGAGTACCTCATGAGGGCCATCTCTCCTAGCGTATCCAAATTATTGCAAAGCTAAACAAGGGTTGTAAGTAATGCCTCCCCTAATGCCAAGTAGAGGGACATTGGGGAATTCCCCACAGCGATCAATGATGGTAATGTCTTCCAAAGAGCGATAATACCAACGGATATCAGCATGTGAAAGTGACATCAATCTTTTAGACCACCTCATACCTTGTTCATTCTTCACCACAGATCGAGGTAGGTGCGAAATAAACCACCTAGCCAAAAGAGGAGTGCAACACATCAAAGCCCCTATCTTCTTCAAAGTGCGAGAGTGAAGAGAATGCAAGATGTCTCCAAGCAATGTAGGCACCGGATTACTAGATATGAAAACCTTGATCGCATTTACATCTATAAATTGGTCAGGATTGGGAAATAGTACCAACCCATAGATGAGAAGAGCCAAAATTTCCTCGAAGGCTTATAGATCCAAAGTATTCCAACACTCTTGAGCCTTCTCCAACAAAAACTTTGCTAGGAACCCTTTGACACCACTCCTTGTTACCCAATTTGCTACTATGTCAGATGGTTGAAAATGTAGAGCTCGAGCAATCTCTTCAGGTTTATGGTCTCTTTCGATACCGTTGAAAGGTAACTAATTAAGAATCGGGATCCCTATGAGTTGAGAAAATTCTTCCAAAGTGGGCACAAGTTAGTAATCAGGAAAAGTGAAGCAATGATGCAAAAGGTCAAAGAATTGGACAAGCACATTTACCATATCTTCTTCAATACTTGAGGTAACCATACTAAGGAGTCGACCATGTCTTTTGGTGAACGGAGAATCTCCGGGGACCCTTGATACTAAATCCTTGAGTTGTGGAGGTATCCTCACGAGACTGACTTGGATAGTTCTCCTACGAGCGGAAGCCATGTCCTACAAAACAGAACAAAGATAAATCTAAAAATCCTCAAAATGGTTAGTGATGTTTATAATGCTTATGATGTTTATGATGTTATGTACAAGTGTATATACAAAGCAAACAAGTCCTTGGGTTTAGGATTGTATGGAGTTTGTAGGTAAGTACCCTCTTGAAGTTTAGTTGGCTCAACCTGTCCAAGTTAATAGTAACCGAGTTCTAAGGGATCTCAATATCACTGATCTTTCCCCAAGTTTCATTCAATAAGCGATTGACTCGCAACCAAACAAAACTCAAGAGTCAAACCTCAATGAGTGTAGTATCGAGTATCTACCAACTTCGGACTGCATCAAAGTCGGTCATCTCACTATGTCCTAATGGCCAAGTTGGTCAAGTAAGGTTCTAAGGTCATTTGATGCTTTACGACACCACACGGCGGCCCCATACTCTCCTTGACTGACTCAAGGGTTACCAGTACCAACCAAAGTGCAACATCAATGTAGCTACTGCTTCAACCGTGTCGGTATACCCCGCACAGTTCCCTCATAGTTTATTGCTACTTACGTAAAAGGTGTCCCCAAATTTGGGTGTAGGTTTTAAAACAAACCCAAACAAGGAACCAGAAAATGTAAAGCAAACAAATCAAACAAGTGTAAGCAAGTAAATATGATCTAACCCTAAGGTAACCCCACTTTCAAGACGAACTCCCCAGCAGAGTCTCCAGTTCTGTGATACGTGGGAGAACTGACTTGAGGTTTTTGCGTTTGTGTTTGCAAATGTTACAGTTTAGCAAGAGTCACCACCGACTTTTCTTTTATCCAATAAGGAAAGGTGAAAAAGCACAGGAAAGACCTTTCGAGATGTTTTCTTGAGTTTGGGGGGTAGATTATGAAAAGGGAAGGTATTAGCACCCTTTTCATCCATGGTTTTCCATGGGCTCTTAGTTACTTGCTAGATCACTTGCTTTTGTTTGAATTTTTGTTTTGTGTGGTTTTTGAAAGTATTTTGAAAAGGTGCCATCGTTTAGGCAAACTTTGCAATGATTCCCGTTCGTAAGAATGTATGCAAAGTGTTGAGCTTTTGAAAATATTTCAAGGTTTGGAAAATGTTTTGAAGTTGTTTTGAAAGTGTATGTGTTCGCTTTTGAAAATAGCAAGGATATTTGTTTTTGAGAGTGAGCAAGTAACTAAAAGTAATCTACCTACTCAAAAGGTCTTAGATGTGCTTTTCCTCCTCCTTTAGATGTTGCTATCTTACCATTAATTTGGTAAGAATCCTCATCGTTGGATGCGAAGGGATGGGCATTGGGTCATCGTATGACTATGATAGCAATGTTGTGAGATGACCTAGCACTTTTCTTTAGGGACTAAGATCATTTTGAAAGGAAACTTTGATAGCGTCATCGAGGGAATATGATCTTATCTTCGATTCGTTTGTGCTAAGACATCCCACATGCATAACATGGCCATTTTTGTAAGGCAACAGGTGGAATTACCCTAAGGGTGTAAGTGTGCGAGTGTATTTGATTGCATGCATGATTAGTCTTGATTAGGGTGATCTATTTGTTAATTTTCATATCTTGTCATACACACCCTAATTACTAGAATATATTGAAAGCAATAATGGTGCGGAAATCTAAAGTCCTACGCTATTACAACATTTAAGGGGATGTGGGTACATATTTATGAATGGGCTTTGCAAGTTAAAATTCTAGGTTACTATTACAACCATATTGAAATAGATAAGAATGTATAGGAAATGTAAAATGCTTATTTATTTAAGAAAAGAAGTAAGTTTTGTTTAAGAAAATAGTTTTGTCTTTTTATGTTAAAAGAAAAATATAACATGCAAAATATAAAATATTTTTGGTGTTTTTGATTAACAATAAGAAAATAATATGATGGCAAAATAATAAAAGAGAAAGAAAACAAAATGAGCACAAATGCTGAAAATAAAAGAGGTCATAAGTTCTGACTCTGACTTGCTGCACAAACAGAAACATGTTAGAAAAAATATGGAAGTTCAGAAGTTCTGGATCTTCTGAGAACTCATAAGTTTTCATAAGTTCTGATGTGAATGTCAGAACTTTGCCTCTTTCCATGCCAGTCAGAACATCTGCAGCTTAGTCATCTACAAAACAGAAATTGCATGTATAACAGTTATGACAAATTTCATGAAATATCATAAGCACAAATCAGAAGCAACATGTATTTGCTAATCCTAATTCTGAGTCCTAATTTCTTTATGAAACTCTGAATTGGGATTTCTTTTACTTAGGCAAGCAAATGCAGGAATTTTTCAGAATATGTACTTTATCAGGATCAGAATATCTACATTGTGCTAAATATGCAAAATCTGACAATGCTTAATCAGTTAGGATGAGGGTCAGCAGAAAACTTACCTTACAGCTGGAAAGGATTCTGTGAACTGGAGATTGGTCTTGAATTCTGGTGATGTTCTGAGCAACTTCTTCATGTACTCAGCAGGATGGAAGTTTGCAACTTCTGAAGCAGCCAAGGGGTGATATTTTGACTCCTTTGTGGTGAAAGTGAATGGAGAGTGTATGGCAATAGGAATACAAGAGTTAAGGTAGCTTATAATGTATGAATTAGCAGCTACGTGGATGGATTTAGTCAAGAACACTTGAGGAAAAATGGAGTTTGAATATAAGGAATCAATGCTAAGATTTTGGTATTTTGTGTTTATAGTTCCCTGGGTTCTTGGATTTTTTGCAGTGGTTCAAAGCTTTCTTCCTCAATTCTTTCTTCTCTTTCACAAATTTTTCTGGCCTTTCTCAGTGGCCAATGGTGTTCTATTTATAGGCAAAGTTTTGTAGTTTGGAGATGTCAAGTGGTTCTAACATCATGTGCTAGATGCTGACTTACTCTTGAAGTAAGCTTAAACAAGTGGGGGTTCAATGCATTCAAGTTGGATGGTTAGCAACGCCTCAGCTGGATTTGGCAGCGTGAATTAAGGAAAAGTAGAAACAGCGTGTGGGTCTAGCATACTTTTGCACAGAAGTTTGTCTTCCCAATACAGTAGGGGTACACATGGGGAAATCCCTTGGTTAGAGACTTCACAAGTGGTTGTGAGCATTAAATGGGTTCCCATGTGAAACTCTGCATCTTTGCTTGCCTCTGGATTAGAGGTTCTACTTCAGCGTAGCATCTCATCTTCTGATCTTTGTATCTTCTAGCTTCAGCATGTTCTGAAGGATCCTTCAGAACTTCCAGTATACTTACAACACGCTTTATTACCTTCTTTGTTTTAACCTTTGCAAACTCTGACTGAACCTTTGTGAAAACTGGTCCAGAAGTTCTGACCACACTCTGTCTTGAGAATGTCCAGAATCTGCTGAGTATGAACACTGGCCCAGAAGTTCTGAAATTGTCACATTTCTTAAACACTTAGAAAAATTTCTATGTTTTTAGAATTTGATTCTTCCAAAGTAAAATTTGACTTTTGAAACTCTTGATGAAACAAACTTCGTATTCCAACATGTCTTGGTGAAATATGATTTTTGAGATTTGATTTTGATCCAAAAGTCAAAGTTAGACTTCTCAGTGTGCAAATGACCATTTTTCCCTTGTGAATGGATAGTGCTCCTACGAGGGGATGCCATGTCCTACAAAACAGAACAAAGATAAATCCAAAAAATCCTTGAAATGGTTAGTGATGTTTATGATGCTCATGATGTTTATTTACAAATATATATACAAACAAAGCAAACAAGTCCTTGGGTTTAGACTTGCATGGAGTCTCATAGGCATGTACCCTCTTGAAGTTCAGTTGGCTCAAACCTGTCCTAGAAATAGTAACTGGGTTCTAAGGAGCTCAATATCACTGGTTTGTTTCCTTGGTCATTGTTTCAGCACAAGCCTCTTTAATGGCGACTGAAATATCCCAAGAAACCAAACCTCAATGAGTGTAGTATCGAGTATCTACTAACTTTGGACTGCACCAAAGCCGGTCATCTCACTACGCCCTAAAGGCCAAGTTGGTCAAGTAAAGGTTCTAAAAGTTCATTAGTGCTTCATGACATCACTCAGTGGCCCCGTATTCTCCTTGATTAACTCAAGGGCTATCGGTACCCATAAATATGTCGCACTAACGTAGCTATTGCTTAGACCATGTCAGTATACCCCGCATAGTTTCCACAATGTATTGCTACTTACCTATAAGGTATCCCAAAATCTGGGTAGAGGATTCAAACCCAAACAAAGAACCATAATGTAAAACAAACAAGAAATCAATTTAAAAATGACCTAGATCCTAAGGTAAACCCCACTTTATTAATCCATCCCCAGCAGAGTCGCCAGTTCTGTGATACGGTGGGAGAACTGACTTGAGGTGTTTTGCGTTTGTGTTCGCAAATGTTGCGGTTTAGCAAGAGTCGCCACTGATTTTTATTTTATCCAAAAGAAAAGGTGAAAAAGCACAGGAAAGACCTTTGAGATTATTTCTTGAGTTCGGGGGGTAGATTATGAAAAGGGGAGGTATTAGCACCCTTTTCATCCATAGTTTTCCATGGGCTCTTAGTTACTTGCTAGATCACTTGATTTTGTTTGAAATTTGTGCTTTGTGTGGTTTTGAAAGTATTTTGTAAAAGAGGCCATTGTTTAGGAAATCTTTGTAATGATTCTCGTTCGTAAGAATGTATACAAAGATGTTGATCTTTTTTAAAATGTTTTCAATGTTTGTAAGATGTTTGGAAATGTGTAGGTGTTTGTTTTTGAAAATAGCAATGATGTTTGTTTTGAAAGGGAGCAAGTAATTAGGAGCAATCTACCTACTCAAATGTCTTTCTTTTTCATTTTCTTTTCCTTTGATATTGTTGTCTTACCATTGATTTGGTAAGCAACCCTATCTTTAGATGTAAACGGGACGGGCGTGGGTCATCGTATGACCATGATAGCAATGTTGTGAGATGACTTAGCACTTTTATTTAGGGACTAAGATCATTTTGAAAGGAAACTTTGATAGCGTCATCGAGGGACTATGATCTTATATTTTTTGATTCATTTGTGCTAAGACATCCCACATGCATAATATGGCCATTTTTGTAAGGAAACAAATGGAGTTAACCTTAAGGGTGCATGTGTGAATAGTGTGTTTTATTTGCATGCATTTAATCTTTGATTAGGGTTATCTACTTGTTGATTTTATTTCTTGCCATACACACCTTAATTACTGTACAATATAAGGAAAACAGTAAATAGCGAAAAATGAAATTATACGCTATTACAATACTTAGGGCATGGGGGTACATATGTACGAATGGGGATTGAAAGTAAAAATAAACCCTAAGTTATTATTATAACCATATTGAAATGTATAAGAATGTACAAGAAAATGTGAAATGAACTTGTTTTGTTTTAAGAAATAAAATGAAGCATTGAAAGAAATGTTTTTGATGTTTACTGATTAATGGAATAGAAATTGATAGAATAAATAATGAGGAAAGGAAAAAGGAATCAGCGTATTGCTGATTAAATGAGGTCAGAAGTTCTGACTTCTGGCATACTACAAAATAGAAAACCTGTTAGTGAAAATATGTAAAGTCAGAAGTTCTGAGTCCCCTGGGAACGCATTAGTTTTTAGAGGTTCTGATACTACTGGCAACAAAACAGACTTCAGAAGTTCTGATACCACTGGCAGAACTTGGTCTCTCTCTCTCTATGCTAGTCAGAACATCTGCAACTTGTTAATTTCTCCACAAAACAGAAGATGTGCATAGAACAGTTATAGCATGTGTCATAGTGTTTCAGAAATAGGAAATATCAGAACTACAAATCAGAAGTAAATATGAATTTTCTAATCCTAATTCTGAGCTCTAATTCTTTCAAGAAGTTCTGAACTGACTTATTCCCTACTTAGGCAGGCAAAATGCATGAAATCTCAGAATATGTATAACACCAAAAACAAGATATCTACATTGTATCTGAGCATGTAAATCTGGTAATGCTTTAATTAACGTGATAAGAGTCATCAGAAGCTTACCTTACAGTTGAGAAGATTCTATGGAATAGAGATTGGTCCTGAATTCTGATGAGATTCTGAGCAACTTCTTCACGTACTCAGCAGGATGGAGGTTCTCAACTTCTGGTACAGCAAAAGGTGATGTTATGATTTCTTTGAGCAGATGGATGGAGAATGTGAGGTAGTATGAAGACATGAGTTAAGGCAGTTTCTAATATGTAAATCAGAAACTGTGTGGATGGTTTTAGTCAAGAAATATTTGTGAACAAATGGAGTTTTTGAATGCAAGGGATCAAAAGTTAGCATATCCTGTGTTTTATGTTTACAGTTCTTGGCACTCTTGGGATTTTGGCAGGGGTTCAAGGCTTTTCTTTCTCAAATTTTTCGACCTCTTTTTAATGGCCAAAGGTGTTCCATTTATAGGCAAAGACTTTGTAGTTTTGGAGAGGTCAAGTAGTGCCAACATCATATGCTAGATGCTGACTTGTTTTTGAAGCAAGTTCAAAAAAGGGTGTGATAGTTGACAGCTTTTTAGCCTAGACTGGATTAGCAAGCAGTGATTAAGGAAAAGTAAACCCACAAGCAAAAGGTAACGCATAGACCCTCCCATACTTCTGTATAAAAGTTGCTTTTAAGGACAACAAGGGTATTTCTATGCCACACGTGCGAAGATCCTTTGGATAAAGACTCAAAAGTGTTTGTGAGCATTAAATGAGCATTAAATGATTATGAGATTTGTCAAAATCAGAAATCCTATAATTTGAGATTTTGCATCATTGCTTAATTCTGGATCAGAAGTTTTATCTAGGACGAACATCCAACTTCTGATCTTTGTACCTTGTTGCCTCAGCATGTTCTGAAGGATTCCCCAGATTTTCCAGTAAGCTTGCAGTATGCTTTGTAACCTTCTTTGATTTACCTTTGCAAACTCTGGATTAGAAGTTCTGCTTCAGCGTAGCATCCAAACTTCTGATCCTCTCATCTTCTGGCTCCAGCGTGTTCTGAAGGAGCTTTCAGACCTTCTAGGAAGCTTTGCATCATGCTTTATAAACTTCTTTGATTTACCCTGGAAAACTCTGGCTGAAGCTTTGTGAAAACTTGTCCAGAAGTTCTGACCAAACTCTGTCTTGAAAGTGTCTAAAATTTGCTGAGAGTTACGGTGATAATATAGTCAGAAGTTCTGAAATGGTCATTTTTCTTAAATACTTAGAAAAATCCCAAGTATTTAGAAATTTGGCTTTTCCATAGTAAATTTGACTTTTGAATTTCTTGATGAAACAAACTTCATATTCCAACATGTCTTGATGAAATATGATTTTTGAGATTTGATTTTGATCCAAAAGTCAAAGTTTGACTTTTATGTGTGCCAATGATCATTTTTCCCTTGTGAGTGATTTTCTTAGAAAAAATGATAATTCAAGGCTTGGAATTGGATGGAAGCGAACTTGAGGATCCTAGGGTGATTCCTTGAGAAAAAGAGAGGGAAAATTTTGGGGTACAACACATATCATTGCATAAACAGGTTTCAGGACGGGCTTCTTATCTTCTTCGCTGTTTATTTCAGCAATGGCTTTTGAACAAACTGTTAAGGAGCTTCAGGCATAGAATGCTCAATTCCAAGAAATGTTCCTGAATATGGCTAAGGGACAAGAAAGCTCTGATTCTCAAGGACAAGAAGAATAAAAATTGGCAAGTGGGTGTTCTGAATATGGGAAGAAGGTTCAAAGGATCAGTGAGGCAAGTTTTAGAGCTCGAAACTCTGTCAAAAGAGAGAGACAATCAGGAAGGAGAGCCATGAGAAGATGACCACAGTACAAGGGAGTCTGAAGAAGATGAAGTTGATTACACTGAGGAACAGTACCCTCCTGCTGATGATAAGTACAAACAACTGGAGGACCGCCTCAGTGCCATGGAAGTTCAGAGGGTACCTGGCCTGGATTTTGAAGAGCTAGGGTTAGTTTCTAGAGTGGTTATCCCGAAAACGTTCAACGTGCCCGCATTTGCTAAATATGATGGGGTCTCATGTCCTAAGCTGCATCTCAGATCTTATATCAGGAAGATCCAGCTGCACACTGCTGACCAGAATTTATGGGTGCATTTCTTTCAAGATAACCTATCAGGGACTCAATTAGAGTGGTTCTTTCAGCTGGAGGGAACCAACATTCGTAACTGGGAAGATCTGGGTGTTGCTTTCTACAAGAAATACCAATATAATGCTAACTTCGCTCTAACCCGTACACAACTTCAGAGCATGTCTATGGGTTCTAGTGAGGGCTTTAAAGATTATGCCCAAAAATGGAGAGACCTTGCGGGAAGAGTCCAGCCTCCATTGTCTGATAGGGAGCTGGTGGACATGTTCTTGGGCACATTATCCGGCCCATTCTTTAACCATCTGATTGGAAGTTCTTCTGCTCGGTTTACTGAATTAATCTTGACTGGTGAACAAGTAGAGGCTGGTATTAAAAGTGGTAAGATATAGAGAGATTCATCCTCCAGTACTGCAAAGAAATCATTCACAGGGAAGATGGAGGTCAGTGTTGCTTGTGGCCAAAGAAATCTTAACAAAACTGAGCATCGTCCAACAGTAGGGGTTGTTATGATTTCCAATCCTGCACCAAACCAGCAACAGAAAAATCAATCCAGAACAGATAAGCCCATAAGACATTTTACCCGGATTAATATGACCTTGTCTTAAGTTTTTCCACATTTGCTGAAATCCAATCTGGATACCCTGAGAGAGGCTCCCCAAAATCCCAACATTGCATCTCCTCGCTACGATTCAAATGCTCAGTGTGCCTACCATTCTTAAATTCCAGGCCATGATACAAACGACAGTTGGGCTTTGAAAAACAAGGTGCGGTATTTGATTGAGGCAAAGGAGATTGAATGTGACGCTCCTAAGACTCCTAATGTTATAACTGCTCCTATGCCCAAACACGGCTGTGGTATTAATGTTGTTGATGATGACATATTTGTTGCTTCTGTTGATGAAATAGCTACTCCACTCCTGACTGTTAAAAAGAATCTCTTGCAAGTCGGTTTATTTCCAGGTTCTGTTGAAGGTTGCCACTTATGTTTGTCTCTACCTAATGGTTGCCATTTGTTGAAGGAAGGTGTTTAGCACCTGATGGATGATAAAGAAATTTTGTTTGAGAAGACTCCAGTTACAAGTTCTCCATGTGAAGATGTTTCTATCATTACCATTTTCGCCAATCCTCTCAAGGTCTCCTCTAAAAGACCTGTCAGGATTACATTTGTTCTAAAAGTTGCTCCGTTGATAATTACTTTTCCTGAACCTATGCCATATTCCTCGGATAAAGTTGTTCCTTGGAATCATGGGGCTGACGTCTATTACCATGGCGTCAAGCAAGACCTATTGGTTGTTAAAGACAAATATGCTGAAGACTCTGATCCTGACATTAGTAACATTGTCAGGACCAACAAGGTTACCAGAAGCGGAAGGATTTTCTCTCCCGAGATCTCTCCAAAAACTATTGCCGCTCCTATGATCATCCCTGCTACTGCTCCTGTTAATACTTGCATTACTACTCCTGTGATTGTTCCTGTTGTTGCTCCTATCTATATTCCCATTGCTACTCCTACTGTTAGTCCTACTATTATCCCTGCTACCGGGTCGGCCAAGACTCGGGGCAAAGAGGTATTGGTTGAGCCTGTCCGGACGAAGGCACATCTAGAAGCCATTCCTGAGGCTTCTAAAAAGGAGATGGAAGAGATATTGAAAATAATTAAGAAAAGTAATTACAATGTCATAGAACAATTGGGGAAGACCCCTTCAAAAATATCAATGCTGGCCCTACTGCTGGGCTCTGAAGCCCATGACAAGGCTTTAGTAAAATTCCTGAAGTCTGCCCACGTGTCTCAAGAGACCTCCGTTGATCAATTCGAGAATAGTATGGCTAGTTTGACAGTTGACAATGGCCTGGGATTCTCTGATACAAACCTAACTCCCAAGGGAAGGAAACACAATGATGCCCTACATGTATCCATTGAGTGCAGGGGCACTACATTAGCCCATGTTCTAGTAGATACATGTTCATCACTGAATGTCTTACCCAAGGATGCTCTAGACAGGTTGGATTGCAAATGGCTCACACTAAAGCCCAGTAACATCGTGGTGAGGGCCTTCGACGATTCTAAAAGAATGGTGCGTGAGGAAGTGGACATCCCTATCAAAGTTGGTACTCAAACTTTTAATTCCACTTTCTATGTGATGGACATCTGCCCATCTTACTCCTGTTTATTGGGTCAACCCTGTATCCATAGGGTTGGTGTTGTGACTTCCACCCTACATCTAATTCTAAAGTACCTAGTCAATGGGAAGATTATCACAGTTCATGGGGAGGAGGAGTACATGGTGAGCCACGTGAACTCTTTCAGGTACGTTGAAATGGAAGGAGAGTTCATTGAGACTCTCTGTCAAAACTTTGAGGAGGTTCCACAGACCGTTTCTGCAACCAAGACCACTGCTAGTGTTCCAAAGACTACTAGGCCTCCGCTGAAGATGGCTTCTTTGAAAGATGCCAAGGCTGTTGTTGAAGAAGGTAGGTGTATAATTTGGGGCCAACTTCTGGATATTCCCTACAAATCTGACAAATTTGGTTTGGGTTTTACTTAAGGAGCCCAGATAGTTGTTCATCGTGCTCGCATCGGGGGACCACCTTTACTAATCAGCAACTATGGAGTCAGTGCTCTGGAAGACAACGATAATGATTATGACCTGGACAAGTGGATCTTCCCAACCATCAGCGATGGACTCAGCAATTGGGAGGCTAAATATTTTGTGCCCATTACTTTTATTCAAGAGTATTTTGTCTTTTTGTTTTTGAGGAAATGTAATATTTGAACAATTTGAACTCTAAAGCCTTGTGTCTTACCCGAGGCACAATGGTCTATTTGTGAGGGTCATTACTTCATTTTCATATGTCATCAATAAAACATTGGATGCTCCACATAGAAATTTTATGCTCTTCGTTTTTCTTTTCTGCCTCTTTACTTTATAAAAAATATACAACTATGTTCTTACACACACTCACATATCGAACTGCAGATCCACATCCACTCTGGATCTCATTGATAATGGTTCAGCTATTGCTCATTATGACTTTGAAAATTCGATCTACCAAGATGAGGACGAAGGCGAGGAAGATTGTGAGGTACCAAGAGAGCTTTCCAGACTGTTACAACAGGAAGAAAGGACAATACAACCTCGTGAGGAACCAATTGAGAGAGTGAACTTGGATACTGAAGAGGACAAAAAAGAAGTCAAGATAGGTGCCGATCTGGAGCATAATGTCAAGGAACGGTTAATTCAGATGCTACATGACTATTATTGTACCCCAAAATTTGCCCTCTCATTCTTCAGGAAATCATCCTGGATTCCCAGATTTCCTCTTAAACAAATCCAAGCCCTGAATTATCATTTCTTTCCAAGTGAACCATTTGCAAGAGCAAAGTGGTCATTTTCAAGCTCAAAAGTAAAATTTTACCTTGAAAAAGTTAAATTCTAAATACTTAGAATTTTTCTAAAGTATTTAAGAAAAATGACACTTCAGAACTTCTGAACCAACCTCCAGGAAGAAATGGTCGAAAGTTGCAAACTTGGCTCAGCATATAACATTCAGTCAGAAGGTAGCTCTTCAGCAGCTACACCAACTCAGTTAGAGGATGTAAACATGGTTCAACACGTAATCTTCAAACAGAACATGGCTCTTTCAGCAGTTGCGCAAGTTCAGCCAAAGTTTACTAGAGGAATGCAAAGAAAGCAAAGAAGCCTGAGGGCTCCTTCAGAACATGTCAGATTCAGAAGATGAAGGGGTCAGAAGATTGGGTGTAACACTGAAGTAGAATCTCTAAGTCCAGAGTTTTCAGAGGCATATCAAAAGAACATGATGGAAAGTCTAGAAAACCCTCAGAATTTGCTGAGGCAGCTGGAGGCCAAGGTCAGAGCTTGGTTTGCGTTGTTTTTTGGTGAAGTAGAACTGCTGGCTCAGGTTTTAGGTAATGATGCAAAATCTCCTATTACAAGATTTCTGATATTGACAAATCTCATTACCATTTAATGCTCATTAATGCTCACAACCACTTTTGAGAATTCATCCAAGGGGTCTCTCCACGTGTGGCATAGTAACACCCTCGTGCAGGTTTAGGCATGAATCTATGCTCCACTTTTCACCTATGGGTGTCACTTTCCCTTAATCCTCGCTTACTGTTCCATCCTAAGTGTAAAAGTTGTCCATCATCACAACTTTTCATGAACTTCCTTCAAGAGCAAGTCAACACCTACTGCATGGTATTGGCGCCACTTCGGCGTTTAAAAAATTCACAAAGCCTTTCCTATAAATAGAGCACCATTGTCCACTGAAAAACACCGGTCCAAAACCCAAAAAAATTGCAAGAAAACATTGTGAAACTCTGCCAAAATTCCTAGTGTTTCATAACTTTGAACCTCCTGCCTCCAAACATCATTTGTACCCAATTTGCTTCTTGACTAGAAAACTCCCATACAGTTTCTGACCATATATATATATATATATATATATATATATATATATATATATATATATATATATATATATATATATATATATATATATATATATATATATATATATATATATATATATATATATATATATATATATATATATATATATATATATATATATATATATATATATATATATACTCTCCATCCACCCATTCAAAAAAGAACCTGTCCAGAACACCATCAGGGTTAAGACTAGCTCCAATTCACAGATTTTTTCTTCCAACAGCAAGGTAAGCACCTGCTGACTCTCACTACGCTGCTAAGCATCATCAGATTTGCATGCTCAATAAACACAATGTAAATATCATGCTTCTGCAGTTGTTTACATTCTGAGATTTTTTACGCCTCTGCATTCTTAAGTGGAGAACGAATCAACTCAGATTTGTCTTGAAGAAATTGAAACTCAGAGTTAGAATTAGCAAAGGCATACTTGCCTCTGATTTTTTGTTTTTGTTTCTATTTACTTGAGGCGCCATGATACCTGCTGAAAGTGCCTTAGGCATGTTTTCTGTTTTGGGGAGAAATAACCAAATTGCAGATGTTCTGACTAGCACAGCGAGAAACCAAGTTCTGACTTTGACGCCAGCACTTCCGAGACCTGTTTTGTTATCAATGATATCAGAACTTCTGAATTTTTTTGTGTTCCCAGCAGGGTCAGAACTTTTGACTTCCCTACTAACAAATTTTTGTTTTGCAGCGCATGGGAGTCAGAACTTCTGACCTCCCCACTAACAGGTTTCTGTTTTGCAGCGCACCAGAGTCAGAAGTTCTGACTCATACATTTTCACTAACGGGTTGATATCCTGCAGCAGGCCTGGGTCAGAACTTCTGACTTCCTCTCAGCAGCGCGCTAGCCCTCTTTCTCTCTCTTTCTCTTTTTCTTCCCCTTGTTATTTTTCTTTATTTTTCTCACTAGATTCCCCATTTATAAATGTATATCCACCACCCCTAAATATTGTAATAGCGTAGGATTTTACATTTCCTCATTTTTATTGCTTTCAAATGTAAATTCTAGCAATTAGGATATGTATGGCAAGATAAAATCAACAAATAGAAAGACCTAATCCAAGACAAATCAAATGCATGAAAAATGACACACATTGCACATAAGCACCCTTAGGGTTTCACCCACTTGGTTGCCTAAATAAAAATGGCCATGTTATGCACGCGAAGTGTCTTGGCAAAACAAAACAAAATAAGATCATAGTCCCTCGATGACGCTATCAAAAGGTTGCCTAAACAAAAATGATCTTGGTCCCTCAAACATGCTAAGATACTTGGCAACATTGCTATCATGGTCATACGTTGACCCACGCCCGTCCCGTTTAACATCCAAAGATAGGGTTGTTTACCAAATCAATGGTAAATCAACAATGTCAAAGGAATAAAAATGCACAAGAAAGACTTTTGAGTAGGTAGAATGCTTCTAGTTACTTGATCAATTTCAAAACAATCCTTGCTATTTTCAAAAACAAACACACACACTTTCAAAACAACTTTCAAAACATTGAAAACATTTTCAAAAGACAAACATCGTTTTATACATTCTTACGAACGAGAATCATTACAAAGATTTCCTAAACGATGGACTCTTTTCAAAATACTTTCAAAACCACACAAAGCACCATTTCAAACAATTTCAAAGCAAAGCAAGTGATCTAAACAAGTAACTAAGAGCCCATGGAAAACCATGGATGAAAAGGGTGCTAACACCTTCCCTTTTCATAATCTACCCCCCGAACTCAAGAAAACATCTCAAAGGTCTTTCTTGTGCTTTTTTACCTTTCCTTTTTGGATAAAAGAAAATTCGGTGGTGACTCTTGCTAAACCGCGACATTTGCAAATACAAACGCAAAACCTAAAGTCAGTTCTCCCACCGCATCACAGAACTGGCGACTCTGCTGGGGAAAATTATAAAAGTGGGGTTAACTTAGGGTTTAGATCACCTTTATTTGCTTACAATTGTTTGATTTGTTATCCTTCACCCAGATTTGGGAAACATTATAGGTAAATAGCAATACGTTATGGAAACTGTGTGGGGTATACCGACATGGTCTAAGCAATAGCTATGTTAGTGCGACATATTTGTGGGTATTGGTAGCCTTTGAGTTAATAAAAGAGAATACGGGGCCGCTGAGTGATGTCATGAAGCATTAATGAACTTCTAGAACCTTTACTTGACCAACTTGGCCTTTTAGGATGTAGTGAGATGACCGGCTTTGGTGCAGTCCGAAGTTGGTAGATACTCGATACTACACACATTAAGGGTTGGTTCCTTGGAATATTTCAGTCGCCAGTAAAGAGGCTTAAATTGAAACAATGAACAAGGAAACAATCCAGTGATATTGAGCTCCTTAGAACCCGATTACTATTTCTAGGACAGGTTGAGCCAACTAAACTTCAAGAGGGTACTTACCTATGAAACCCCATGCAAGCCTAAACTAGGAACTTGTGTGATTTGTTTGTACATATATACTTATTCATAACATCATGGACATAATGAACATCATATGCATTCACTAACCATTTCAAGGATTTTGGAGATTCATCTTTGTTCTTGTTTTGTAGGTTATGGATTCACTTCGTAGGAAAACTCGCCAAATCAACCTTGTAAGAATTCCTCCACAACTCAAGGAGCTAGCTTCAAGGATTCCTGATAATTCTCGATTCACCGAGAGACATGGTCGTCTAATCAACTTTGTCACTTCCAACACAGAGGAAGACATGATGAAAGTTCTCTTCCAGTTCTTTGACCCTTTGCATCATTGCTTCACATTTCCCGACTATCAACTTGTGCCTACTTTGGAAGAATTCTCTCAACTTCTGAGGATTCCTATTCTCAATCAACTACCTTTCAACGGTACGGAAAGAGATCCAAAGCCAGAAGAGATTGCTCAAGCCTTGCACTTGCACTCATCTGATGTCACAACACATTGGGAAACTAGAAGTGGTGTCAAAGGCTTCTTGTCAAAGTTTCTGTTTGAGAAGGCCCAAAGTTGTTGGAATTCCCTAGACTTGCAAGCTTTTGAGGAGATTGTAGCTCTTCTCATCTATGGGATGGTCTTGTTCCCTAATCCTGACCAACTCATAGATGTAAGCGCTGTCAAAATCTTCATGACTCGCAACCCGGTACCTACATTGCTTGGGGATATCCTCCACTCTTTTCACACTCGTACAATGAGGAAAAGAGGTGTTCTCATGTGTTGCACTCCTCTCCTGGCAAGATGGTTTATTTCTCATCTTCCCCAATCAGTCTTGAAGAATGAGCAAGGTTTGAGGTGGTCACAATGGTTGATAACACTTAACCATTCAGATATTCATTGGTGTTCTCGATCTAAAGAGAATGTTACCATTGTTGACCGTTGGGGGGAATTCCCTAATGCCCCTCTACTTGGCATTAGGAGAGGCATCACCTACAACCCCTGCTTGGCTCGAGACAGTTTGGTTATGCCCGAAGGGATGGACCATATGACATTCTGATTCAAGGATTGGTTTTCGACTACGACAACGACGACCAAGGACTTCGTCAGAGATTCATCCGAGCTTGGAGGATGCCCAACAAGGTGGATAGCAAGACTCGGGGACACAAGAATTCCATCCCTCTTGAGCCTTACCTCAAGTGGGTACGAACCCACGCCCAAAGTCTTATGATGCCTTACCCCTCCATTCTCCCAGTGATTATAGAGCCTGTTAAGGAAGGAGAGGTTCCATACACCATCCTACATCCTGACATGCCGACATCACTCGAAGACCTACAAAGGAGTTGGATACAGCTCAAGGGAGAGCGCGATACTTTTGAAGCCCAATTCTACACAAGCAAGAAGAAGGTTTTAGAACTCACTCTGTTACTTCATGAAGAGAAGACTCTCAATACCTACATCGCACCAAAGAGGATGCGCAATGTCTTTTTATCTTAGAATTTTGTATTATTTTGCCCTAGGGGCAATGATGTATTCAAATTCTATTTTACTAATATAACGTGTGTTTCTTTTTGTTTAAAACAAATTTGAATTTTTAAATCCTTGAAAGCATTGCATGAATACATATCATTCATCATAAAACATAAACAGGTCTTCGAAACAAGTCTCCTTATCTTCCTACTGTTTATTTCAGTAGAGATGGCTCTAAAACAGACTATCAAGGACACCCAGGCCCAAAACGCTCAACTTCAAGAGATATTCTTGAACCTATCCAAGGGGCAAGAAGAGGTGAAGGCTCTCCTCACAAGGGGCATGGTCATGGGGAATCTGGAGGGCACCAAGGATGATCAGTTGGAAAGGCTACAAATTGAAATGGCAACAATGAAAGTCCAGATGATGGGACAACTGGTGGGCCAGATGGTTCTTATTCAAAAACTGGCTTAAGGACAAGAAGAGTTAAGAGTCCTCATCAACAAGCTTCGTCAAGACGGATGTAACCAAATGGGGCAAACATCTAGAATTGGGGATCAATTCATCATTCAGCCTCCCATGGGACAAGAAGCCGGTTTAAAGGAGAGAAAACCTTCCCAATTTGCTTCCAAGTCACGAGCCCAACAACGACTTCGTCAACATCAACCGAAAAATCAGCAGAGGAAAAGCGAGCCCAAAAGACAGTTTACCAGCATCAACATACCATTGTCCCAAGCTTTGCAACACATGATGAGGATGAATCTTATTACACCAATAAGACCTACTCCAAAACCCAAAACTTCTTCTCCCAGCTACAATCTGGATGCCAAGTGTGCCTATCATTCTGATATTCCTGGACATGATACAAACAATTGTTGGGCGTTGAAGTACAAGATCCAAAACCTGGTCGACGAAGGAATGCTAGAGTTAACACAAGATGGCCAGACTGAATTTTTCTGTCATCCTACAAAGGCCCACCACCTAAAGTGACAAGTTCAGACAAAGAGGCTTCTTTTCATCTGAATTTTCAAGTTGTAATTTCTCTTTTGTTATTCAAACAATTTATCTATTAATGTCAAACTTTGTTTCATTAATGCATTGCGTATGTTTGTCTTGAATTATTTCATTTTCATTATATGCTTTTTTTTACTCACTTTATGACATTTGCTAAAAGTTACAAGCCTTTAGAGGGAGGATGACGAAAACAATGCCATAATCTCATACAATATGCTTTTGAACAAACCTTACTGACAATGTACAGGC
Source organism: Vicia faba (assembly GCA_948472305.1). Taxonomy (NCBI): domain Eukaryota; kingdom Viridiplantae; phylum Streptophyta; class Magnoliopsida; order Fabales; family Fabaceae; genus Vicia; species Vicia faba. Next base: position 213,273,647 of record OX451735.1, on the reverse strand, counting down.
GTTCTTTCAAATCCTAAACACTGGAGTTATAAGGAAGATAATCCCTAGTCAACCCCTTCGAGCCAAAGAAGTATAAATTTTGTTTTAACACAAATTGAAAGCTTTTATAAAAACCCGGGGAAGGGTAGTCTCTCAGTTAATTCAAACGCGCATTAAGCCGCAAACTCTCATCTCGTAATACAACGAATGACATCAAAAATATTCCTCTGAAATCAAAACATGGTGATGGTTCCCTATCACATAGGCAGTCTTTATCTCTCAAAAAGAAAAAGCCACTAAGTCGAAACCTATAAAGGAGACTTAAGAAAACTGGGGCATCCCGATAACTGTAATCTTAAAACAAGAACAGTCAGGTAAAAGTCAGGGATAATAAATCAAAAAAAGAGTTTGTAATCTCAAGCCTCAACTCAACTTTAGTTTTGATGAAAGACAAACAAGCTAGTTTGATGAAAGACAAACGAGCATTATGGAAAGAAGGAAAAGAAGTGGAAATCAACTTAAAGCATCATTCACTCAAAGCTTCAAGGAACTTGGCAAGCAATCAAGTATATCAATTCTCAATTAAACTACATTGATTAGAAATGCTCAAAAATGATATACACACTTGCCACATCTCTTCAATTATATTTCAAAACATTTTTTAAGTTTTTCTCTGCTGTAAATTGATTAACATCTTGTGTAAATCGATTTACACATGTTTTTTCAAAAAACTGTTTGCTCCTGCCAGCAATCGATTTACAGGTTGTGTAAATCGATTGATCACAGAACAAACTGATTTTTTAACACTTGTAAATCGATTGACACAACATGCTAATCGATTTACACTTCAAATTTTTTGAAATTCTGAACGTTACAAACACGTGCAATCGATTTGCATGTTATGTTAATCGATTTGCACATTGAAAATTTTGAAAAATCTGAACTGCTTTCAAGATATCCTTCACACCTTTTCTCCAATAGTTGCATGATCAAACATTGCATCTTGTCAAGTTTTTCAAACAGAAAAGTGTCCTTTTGGAAAGGTATCTTGATTACTATATATTACAAAATATTTCAAATCAAAAACAACTCTTCTCTTGCAATAAAATCTGAACTTTGTAAAATATTCAAACTTCATATTTCTTAACTTTTAAGAACAAAGATTTTCTGCACTTTCACACATATAAAGAACAGAAATCTTTGAGCATTATCTAACCATTGTGTTACAGTTTGAATTGCTTACAAGAGAAGAAAGAAGAAACTTCAAAGAAGTCACTCTATGTGATCAACATCTTTCAAGAAATCATACTTCATAAAAACATACAAAGTGTAACTTATTTCCAGGATTGTTGGAATTAAGTATTAGATTACTTTTGTTCCTTGTTGTCCATTATTGGAAACAAGAGGTATCTTTTGAGAGGATTGTTCTCATTAGACTTATTGGAAATCCAAGAGGGTGTTCTTGGTTATTTGTTAGGTTCTTTAGTAGATAAGACTAGGAAGAGTCTTGTAAAAGTTCTAACAATATAGTAAAATCTCTTGCGTGTTTGCAAGGGGACTGGACGTACTTCCGGGGTGTGGAAGGAACCAGGATAATTCTCCGTGTCTCTTTACTTTCTGCACTTTACAGTTTTCAAAGCACTAAATCAAAACCAGAAAGTATAAAATAAGTCAAAAATCGACCACCACCTAATTCACCCCCCCTCTTAGGCGTAATCTTAATCTTACAATTGGTATCAGAGCAGGTTATAGGTAACCTGCTCCTAGAGATCCAGAATGGCTTCCGCAAATCATCAACCAGTTTTCAGAGATGGTGGTAGTAACAACAAGCCTCCTCTATTCTGTGGTGAATATTTTGACTTTTGGAAAATACGCATGAAGGCGCATTTAGAAGCACAAGGAGAGGAAGTATGGGATGCTGTTGAAAATGGTCCATTTATCCCGATAACGGTAATCAATGGCGTTGGGTCTGCAAAGCCCAAAACTGCTCAATGGCGTTGGGTCTGCAAAGCCCAAAACTGCATGGGACGACGATGATAAAAAGAAAGTTCTCTATGACAAAAAGGCAATAAACCTTCTTCAAGGTGCACTCAGTATGGACGAATTTTTCCGTGTCTCAAACTGCAAAACAGCAAAGGAAATTTGGGATACCTTGGTTCAAACTCATGAAGGAACGGCTGAAGTAAAAAGATCAAGGCTAAATACCTTGAGTCAAGAATATGAACTATTTCGAATGCAGCCCGGAGAATCCATTCTTGACTTACAAAAGAGATTTGTGCATTTGACAAATCACTTAATTGCTCTTGGTAAAACCCTGTCAAATGATGAACTCAACTTGAAAATCCTTAGATCATTGACTAGGGAATGGCAACCAAAGGTAACGGCAATCTCGGAAAAGAAGAGTCTCTCCGCAATGACTTCCGCTACATTATTCGGCAAACTTCAAGAATACGAAACGGAACTCGGTAGACTTGAAAAACATGAGAATCTAGAAAGGAAGTCCAAAACCATTGCCTTAAAAATTGATTCAAAAGAAGTGGTAAAAGAAGACAATCCGGAAGAAGATGGAAATTTCATGCTTCTAGTGAAAAGACTTGGGAAGTTTTTTGGCAGAAATGACAAAGGCGGATCTCATGCACATAAGAGAAAGCACTTCAAGAAAAGAGAAGCCTCCACATCAACTCAAGATGTCTCATGTTATGAATGTGGAAAGCAAGGACACATCAAGCCAAACTGTCCAAACCTCCCAAAGAAAAATGGATTCAAAGGAAAGGACTCAAAACAAAAGAAAGCCTACATAGCATGGGAAGATAATGATATGAGCAGTTCATCGGAATCGGAAAGCGACGAATGTGCAAACTTAGCCTTAATGGCATCGCATCACTCCGACAATGAAGAAGAGGTTAGTAATGAATTTAATCTTTTTGATGATGATGTTCAAGGTGCAATTGATGAACTCTTGAAAGAATGCAAAAGTTTATACAAAAAGGTGTCAAAACAAGAAAAAGAACTTCTAATTTGTCTAGAAAAAATTGACACCATGACTAAAGATTTTGATCTTCAAAAACAGAATTTTATTAAAGAAAAGGAAACCTTTGCATGCTCCAAGTGTGAATCAAATGTCTTTCAAATTGTTCAATTGAAAAGAGTCATTGAACGATATGAAAAAGGACAAATAGGATTGGAAGGATTACTAAGCCAACAACGTTATCCAAATGATAAAAGAGGTCTTGGTTATGTGAATACTAAGAAACCAAGTAACAATCCCACTGTTTTTGTAAAGGCTAGTAATAGTTCCAATCCCAAGAAAGTAGAAAAGAAGCAAGTTGCTCATAATCATCAAAAGAAAAAGGCTAATGTATCTAAAAGAAAACAAATGCCTAGATACAAGAGCAAATTTGTTCCAAACTGTTTTTACTGTGGTATTATTGGTCACACACCAAATGCATGCTATATTAGAAATTTCAGTATGGCTAGTGGACATTATGCATGGGTGAAAAAGGGAACTAACTATGAAGGACCCAAGGCAACTTGGGTACCTAACAAGAAATAATTTGTTTTTGTAGGTATGCTTGAAATCCACTTCAAATGTTTGGTATCTTGACAGTGGATGTTCAAAGCATATGACAGGAGATGTACACCAATTTTCATATCTAGTACATAAAGCCAAAGGGTATGTCACCTATGGAGACAACACCAAAGGAAAGATTCTTGGCGTTGGAATAGTTGGCACACCTCCATCCATTCAAATTGAGGATGTTCTCTATGTTGAAGGATTAAAGCACAACCTTCTTAGCATAAGTCAACTTTGCGATAGAGGGTTCAAGATCAAATTCAACAAAGAAGAATGCCTTATTATGGATGAGGCAACCAATGAGGTAAAACTCAAAGGTATAAGATCTAACAATATTTTTGTGATTACTCTAGATGATTTGTCTATGAAGGTACAATGTCTTATGGTAAACAACAATGACGCTTGGTTATGGCATAAGAGGATTGCTCACATTCACATGGAGCACTTGAACAAATTGGTTAAGCATGACTTAGTTATTGGTCTACCAAAGATGAAGTTCATCAAAGACAAATTATGTAGTGCATGCCAAAAGGGCAAACAGACCAAATCAACTTTCAAACCAAAGAATGTGGTTTCAACAACAAGACCACTTCAATTGTTGCACATGGATCTTTTTGGTCCATCGAGAACAAGAAGCTTCGGAGGTAACATTTATGCATTAGTTATTGTAGATGATTTTTCCCGTTTCACTTGGACTTTGTTTTTAGTACACAAGAATGAAGCTTTCAAGGCATTCAAGAGATATGCAAAACAAGTTCAAAATGAGAAGTCATCAAAGATAACATCAATCCGAAGTGATCACGGTGGAGAGTTCCAAAACAGTCTATTTGAAGAATTTTGTGAAGAAAATGGGATCTTTCACAATTTTTCAGCACCAAGAACTCCACAACAAAATGGAGTAGTTGAAAGGAAAAATAGGTCTTTGGTGGAACTTGCTAGAACCATGCTAAGTGACTCAAGTTTGCCTAAATATTTTTGGGCGGATGCGGTAAGCACAGCATGTTATGTAAGCAATCGCGTGATCATAAGACCTATTCTAAAGAAAACTCCATATGAGATTTACAAAGGAAGAAAACCAAATATCTCTCACTTTCATATTTTCGGGTGCAAATGTTTTGTCCTTAACAACGACAAAGACAATCTAGGTAAGTTCGATGAAAAATCGGATGAAGGTATCTTTCTTGGTTACTCCCTTTCTAGCAAAGCTTTTAGAATTTACAATAAAAGAACTTTAACTATAGAAGAATCAATGCATGTTTCTTTTGATGAATCTAACACCTCCAAGGAGGAAGTTGTTATTTGTGATGATGATTCTATAGATCTATCTCATGAGATTTCCTACGGAGATGGCAAAATGGTCAATCCGGAACAAACACATGAACTTTCACATCAAAATGAAAATGATGATGATCTTCCTCAAGAATGGAGAACTCATCGTGATCATCCAATTGACAATATAATTGGAGATATTAGCAAAGGAGTATCTACTCGGCTAAATCTTAAGGATGCATGCTTAAATATGGCGTTTGTATCTCAAGTTGAACCTTCTAAAGTGGCTCAAGCACTAGAAGATGATCAATGGATCCTTGCCATGCAAGAGGAGTTAAACCAATTCGAGCGGAACGAAGTTTGGGAACTTGTTCCTAATCCAGGAAATAAACGTATCATTGGAACCAAATGGGTTTTCAAAAACAAGATGGATGAAAATGGAATAATCACTCGAAACAAGGAAAGACTAGTTGCTCAAGGATACAACCAAGAGGAAGGAATTGATTTTGAAGAAACTTTTGCTCCGGTAGCACGTTTGGAAGCAATAAGACTATTACTTGCATATGCATGCTCATTGGACTTTGAACTTTTTCAAATGGATGTAAAAAGCGCATTTCTCAACGGATTCATAAATGAAGAAGTCTATGTAAAGCAACCTCCCGGATTTGAAGACTTCAAACATCCTAATCATGTCTTCAAACTGAAGAAAGCTCTCTATGGGCTGAAGCAAGCACCAAGGGCTTGGTATGATAGACTAAGCGCATTCCTATGTGAAAAAGGGTTTGTAAAGGGTAAAGTCGATACCACTCTCTTCATAAAAAATGTTAATCATCATACCTTACTTGTACAAATCTATGTAGATGATATTGTTTTCGGTTCAACTAACCAAAATATGTGCAAGGAATTTTCGTCTATGATGCAAGGAGAGTTTGAAATGTCTATGATGGGAAGATTGAATTTCTTTCTTGGTCTTCAAATTAAGCAACTCAAACATGGTATTTTCGTAAACCAATCAAAATATTGCAAAGACCTTATAAAGAAGTTTGAGATGGAAAGTAGCAAAGAAAGTGCAATACCTATGGGATCCGGCACCTATCTTGATCCAGATGAATCAGGAAATTCTATTGACATAACTAAGTATCGTGGAATGATTGGCTCACTCCTTTATTTAACAGCAAGTAGACCTGACATTATGTTCAGCGTTTGCCTATGTGCAAGATATCAAGCCAATCCTAAAGAGTCTCACCTTGCAGCAGTCAAGCGCATAATAAAATATCTCAAAGGAACAACCAACGTCAGATTATGGTATCCAAAAGGTAGTATGTGCAATCTAGTTGGTTATTCTGATGCTGACTATGCAGGTTGCAAAACTGATCGCAAAAGTACTAGTGGAACATGTCACATTCTTGGAAATGCCTTGGTTTCATGGTCATGCAAAAAGTAAGCAAGCATAGCTCTCAGCACTGCCGAAGCAGAATACATTGCGGCTGGAAGTGGATGCGCTCAAATTCTTTGGCTAAAACAACAATTACTTGACTATGGAGTAAACCTTGGATGCATTCCTCTTCGATGTGATAACACAAGCGCGATCAATATTACAAAAAATCCAGTTATGCATTCCCGGACGAAACATATTGACATCAGACATCATTTCATCCGAGACCATGTACTCAAAGGAGATGTCGAGATCACATTCGTGGACACTCAAAATCAACTCGCGGACATCTTCACAAAACCACTTGCAAAGGATGCATTTTTCAAAATTCGTCGTGAACTTGGAATCCTCGATGAACAAGATATTTAAGGTGCACTCAATCCTTAACTATACCTTAATGTACATATATATGTGGTTAGACATTGTTTCAAATGTTAAAAATAATGATGTTTTAAATTTTTTCTTTAAGTAAATCGATTTACACCATATGTCAATCGATTTACTACTGAAGCAAATCATTTCTTTTAATAAAATCTTTTGTGTAAATCGATTTACACCATATGTCAATCGATTTACTACTGAAGCAAATCATTTCTTTTAATAAAATCTTTTGTGTAAATCGATTTACACAATATGTAAATCGATTTACCACTGAACGAAAATTATTTTTTATGAAAATGTTCTGTGTAAATCGATTTAACCAAGGGGCAAATCGATTTACCACAGAATCTGAAGCATTTTCTGTGTATTTTCTCTATGAAATTTATTGTTTAACATGTGATACTTGTATGAGCTTTTAATATATTGGTCAAACATTCATTGTCTCTCAACCTCCCATCTTACTATTGCCCAATCAATGAAACCTTGACCAAATCACCAAATTAAAACCTCATAAAGACCTCACTTACTCTCTATATTATTTAAACTCACCAAAACTATCTCATAACACCAACACACTCTCTCACATAACAAAGAACTCTATATCTCTCTTTTCAAAACCCTAACAAGATCCATGGCTCCCAAGAGAAAAGCCTCTGCCTCAGAGAAAGGAAAGAAGCAAGCTTCGTCAACATCTGAAAACTCTGTGCTCGAGTACCTCTCGGATCCACAGCGGGACTGTAGCGATAAAAAATGTAGCGGGGTAAATCGGAGATCGAATTATTGATTAATTCGTCTCACAAAAGCAAGAGTCGCCACCGCGCTTTATTGTTTCCAAAGGAAAAGGGAAAAGAGCGAAATAAAACCCTAAATATGCAATGTAAATAAAATACAAATACAAAGCGTTTTTGAAAAGAGATCTTATGGTTCGGGGGTTGGTTATACAATGGGAAGGTACTAGAACCCAATGTATCTATAGTACTCTATAGGAACCTTTTGAAATATCTGTTTTTATTTAAAATTGATCGCTCGATTGAAAATAAATCGTTTTGGCCGAAAAGGGATACGGACGGGTTTTTGAAGATACGACGACCTAATGTCGAAGTTTTGGCTTAAAAGGTATAAGTCTTGAAAATGTTGAAATTTTGAAGTAATGTGAATGTTTGAGGAAAATTAACCTAAGTTTTTAATGAATGAGAGTATTCGCTCAATTATTTTTGAGGACATGAAGTCAACAAAAATTAGACAATTCCCTTTGGATTGGTGCAAATAGAATAAACAAGTGCAATGGAATAATTGACAGAAAATGATACACAACAATTAAATATGAACATGCATTTTATATGATTTTTTTGTTTAATAGGCGAAAAGAAAAAGTTTAATTGATTTTCACTTTTTACGCATTTTTAATGATAAAAGGGTAACGAGAATTAAGAGAAATGTTTTTTAGATTTTATATGTTTCTATTTTTTATGTTTTTATTATATTGGTATTTAATCAAAATGAGGGGAGTAAATTAAAGAAAAATAGAATGTCTTTTAGTTTTCATTTTTCACTTTCACATATTTAGAGATATTAAATATTCTCAAATTAAATAAAACTTATAAATCAAATATCTAATTAAAATAAGGAAGACTAAAATTAAATAAACCTAAACTTAAATAAGATTTGGGTAAAGTGTTAAAATTATTTAATTAAAACTATATGTTATTTCTAGGAAAAAACTAATTAGTCTAAATTAAAATAAGTTAAGAATAGAATTGAATTAAGAGTAAACAAAAGATGGGCTTAAGTTAAAAAGAAAAATGGGCTGGGTTAAGGGAAATGTGGAGCGGGTCATGGAAGATGGAGCGGGTCGAAGAACAACAAATGCTGTAATCGAAAAAAAACCTAGGAACGTAGTGCACTGGCCGCCGCCGCCGCTGTCCAAAACGCTAATTAATCCACGCGTTCCTTCTGCGCACGCAACGGAATCCGAAGCCAAATTCTTCTCTCCGGCTTATTTCTATGCTTCACAAGGCTTTGCAAATGGAAGAGGGCGAAATGGGTTTTGGAATTTGAGTGATGGAGATGAAGGACGGAAGGATGATAGAGGTGGATGGCGCGGTTGCTACGATAGCGAGGAAATGGGAAGTTAGCAGAATCGGGATGATGAAGATCAAAGGGGGTTGAGCGACGGTGTTGGTGCTGAAGAACGAGAACGAGAACGACCGTGGTTTAGTGGATTTCGAAGCGTGATTAGGAGGTTAAAATTGGTGAGTAATGAAGGGAAGAACAGAGGAAACTATATGTTGATGTGTAGCTGCATAATTGAAAAGTTGAAGGTTAATCTGAGAAGATGAGGTTGATTTACTATGATGATGGGTGAGTTGGAGAGATCCTCGTTCTGTATTAGATGAAGGAGTACATTTTTTCTAACGCAGCGCTTCCTCTCAATTCTCTACGGCGAAGATATTCTCCGAAACTTGTAGAGGTATGAAGTAACTAGAATTTGAGGTTTATTGTCTGTGTTTGAGATGGATTTGAACTTGTTCTTTTTTTTTGATTTACAGACCTCGCTATCTGATATAGAGGCTTTATTAGCAGCATTTGAATTTATTTTGATGTCAATAGACTTTGTTGTGTTTAATGCTGGCTTGCTTCCAATTCTTATGCAACGTCAACGATTCTTCGGTCCTCAAAGAAACGCAGTACAGCACAGGTTAGAGGCGCGTTCATTTTTGAAAAGAAGGTAATTTGTTGACAAGAGGTATGCTGGAATACGAGAAATGGTTCGAATTCGTCGATTTGTATAATGCTAATAATCTAATTACCGGCATGCTGCAGGATAAGGATTGTGGGTCGGAGGAGGAGATGCGGTTTGGATGAGAAGAGCGTGAAGAGATGGTGAAAAGGAAAAGAGGAAGGTTTAGGAGAATGGAAAAGCGGAAGAAGGAGAGGGTGAGCCTTTTTACTTCACAATACTTTCTCTTTTTTTCATTATTTCAGTTCAAAGTGTTGCTTTGATTTGATGTATTTTATGGTTGATGATGAGATGAGTTAGAGTTTGAAATTTCACTTTCTACCAGAGGAATGGTTGGTAGCGAGGGCTCTGCAAATGACTTGCAGAACTGATCCAGATAGTTTGAGTGGCGATAGCTAGTGTTGCACAAAGTATGGGCGGCACCCCTTCTCATGGGATGAACATATGAGAAGGATTGCATTGTGAAGGTATGCGGACTGGACACCTAGCTTCTTCCCATTCTTTTATATTTTCTTCCGACTCTAAAGGAGTTTTAGATGTAGATCTTCTGACACGACTTGAGCTGCTTGGATAAGGTGATGTTCTACTACTATCCTGTGACACTGACCTGTCTTTTCTCTCCTTAGGCATTTTACAGGTTCTAGAGTGAATTAAGTGAACTAGAAGCGAAAATGAAAGGAAATCGTTGAAGGTTGAATTGATGAAGATTGCTCCGGGAGTAGAAGGATTGGGGTCGTGAAGCAGAAGGAGGTGAAAAATGATGGAGATAAAGCGATGAACCGCGAAGTCCGAACGGGTAATTAAAAAAAATCTGAGAATTCTATATTGTTCAAATTGACTTTATATTAATAGTGCTTATGTGATTGTGCCGGTTTTGCGACATTATTGAATTTTGAAATTATCAATCGAGTCATTGTCTGTGTTAAAATAGGGATTTAATGTGTTGTTGTAACAGGGCAGGGGTAAGATTGACGAAGGCAAAGACGTTAAGACCAACAATGATTGTAAATGGCCGTTTAACATGATTTCAAGAAATTAAAGAGAGCATTATTATCCCGTGAGACAAAGGCAACACAACGGCATAAAGATTTATGCGAAAAACCAAGGAAACTCACATGGTCGGAGCTAGTCCGACGGTACGATTCCGACGAAGTCAGGTAAGCTCCGAAGACTCCTCGCTCTTTGCTTTCTACTATTAATTCTTCTCTTCTTCTTCGTCTAAAAACTGGTTGAAAAATTGAATAATTGGTGTTTTGAATGGATTTTGGATTATACCGTTTTTTTTGGTTTTGATACAGTATGCGGGTTATGTGGTTTTCTTGACAGTAGGTTATGGGTATGCAAGCTTATGAAAATATGCAGGTTTTAGCAATATGCAGGTTTATGAAAATATGCAGGTTTATGAAAATATGTAGGATTATGAAAATATGAATATGCAGGATGGTTATGTGATATGCAGAATGATTTTATGCAATATGCAGGAAAATGGTTTTTATGCAATATGCAGAATGGTTATGTAGAGATATGCAGAATGATTTTATGTAATATGCAGGAAAATGGTTTTTTATGCAATATGCAGAATAATGGTTTTTATGTAGAGATATGCAGAATGATTTTATGCAATATGCAGGAAAATGGTTTTTTATGCAATATGCAGAATAATGGTTTTTATGTAGAGATATGCAGAATGATTTTATGCAATATGCAGGAAAAAATGGTTTTTATGCAATATGCAGAATAATGGTTTGATGCAGTATACTGGATAATGGTTTGATGCAGTATGCAGTATGCTGGTTTTGAATGCTTTGGTGCTTTGCTTAGTTTTTGAAGTGATATCTTGTGTGGAAATGGAATATGTTTTGTATAGCAGTAGCAGGTTATGGCAAATGCTTAGAGATGGTTTGCAATGGACTATATTTCTTAGCTTTTGCAGTGATATGGTGTGTAGAGATATGCCAGCTTAGACTTCCTTTTGAAGGGGTTTTTCATATAGCCGTTGCTTCCTTGTGGCATCAGGTTTGAGTATTCTATATATTTTTCTGCTGTTCTGCACCTATGTTGCTTCAAGGTTGACTTTATTCCCAAATCATGCTTAAGTCAGAACCTGCAAAAATTGAACCTCTTCTCTCTCTCTCCCAAGTACAGAAATTGATATATATAAATGATATACTGTACATGCTGTCTGAAAAAGCAATAGGCTGGAAAAATGATGAAAAAGGAAGTATAGGTTGCTTGCATATGTTGTTTAAAACTGCACATTGTTTGAAATTGCATATTGTTTTTTGTCTTGCATTAGCCTATATTATTCTGCTATAAGGGTACAGGTTAACGTTACTTGTTGTGTACCTTGCATATGTTTGTTTTGAAATTATGTATGCTGTGTGTACTTATGCAGTTTTGACCAAAAAATGCATTTATGCATATGTGAAATATGCAGTAGGCTTTTGATAAAAATGCAAATGATTTTGAAAATGTGCTATTTTTTAATTATGCATTCATTTAAAAATTCCTCTCTTTTTTGTGAACCGGGAGAAATCCCGTGATTTGCAAAAAGAGTAACTGATTCCGGCCATTGCTTTTAATGATGAACATTGAATTTATTTTCTGCATTTTAATTATTTATTCGAATTCTAATTTCTTTCTTTTAATCGTTTTCGCAGGTAAAATTAAATGAGCGAACAAGAGCATTGGATTGAAGATTTAGAATTAGAATTTAGAAAAATAGTTTTTTATTTACTTTAAGCATTTATGTAATTGTCTTTATAAATATTTTGTAATAACACAACATTTAAATGACAATTGTAATAAATAGAATAAAGTGAATAAAAATTCTATTATTTCTCAATTAATTCTTTTTCTTTCCAATTATTTATTTATTGTTTATAATTCTTTAAATTATATAATGATTAAAAATCAAATTCAATCATTTAAATTTAAAATGATAAACAAATAAATAAACATCATTGATCAATTAATAACTTCAATTATTTATTTTATTATTATTTTTAATTCTTCTAAATTATAATAACTTGAAAAATAGAATTTCAGCTATTTAAATTTAGAACAATAAATAATTAAATAAACATTGCTTGATCAATTAATAGACTCTTTTTCAAATGTTTATTTCATTATTCATAAACCTTCAAATTATATAATAACGGAAAATAGGTTCCCATTATTTAAATTTAGGATAGTGAATAATTAATAAACATTATTTGACCCATTTAATAACCTTTTCTCAAATATTCTTTTTATTATTTATAAGTCTTTAAATTACGTAATAATCGAAAATAAATTCCAATTATTTGAATTTAAGATAATAAATAATTAATGAACATTGTTTAAGTCTTGATCAGTTAATAAATTTAGCGTTCAACAAATAAACAGCTTCTGACTCGAAAAAGTTATGAATTTTTAAACTGTTTTGAAAATTTGATAAAAATAGGTCAAAACTCTTGCAATGCGAATAATGCAGATGGAAGACGGTATCTTAGGTCAAAATTTGGGGTACAACAGCTGCCGCTATTTAAGTTCCTTCTATCCGGAGATATGAAGATTTGAAATCTTCGTTTCGACGAGATTGAAGGTACTTAAATACATAACTACGCAAATTTTGTCCTATGATGCCGTCATCATGCAGTGATATGAATGTAGTGCATGAATTCACAGAGAAAGATATTGTGTGAAACAAGACAATGTTGGGGGAATCGAACACCAACAAAACACAGCGGTTCGGATTATACATTACTGGGGAGACAAACTATCGACTTCAAACGACAGACTCCCGACAGCGAATAAAATCAAGGGGAAACAACCTCTAACCCTGACAAAGAGAGCATCTTGCATAGGCTATAACAGATCATTGATCCAAAACAGTGAGTTTGCAACTCGAGGTCGACGATAGACAAAGAGTATCAAATTGCGGATAACTGATTACCGACTTCTGGAGGTAATGATTCAACAAACTTTCTCCGTGAGACTTCCGGAGAGAAACCAATTAATGCTGCAGTAGTAAGATTGTAGATGCGCAAGTTGTCCAAATAAAGAAAAATGCCACTGGCCATCCATGGGTGTCAATAACATACAAGTTGCTCAAATAAAGAAGCTGCCACCTGCTGTTTTCCAAAAAGTTAACAACGCGCAAGTTGCTCAAATAACGAGACCGCCGCCTGCCGTTCAAAGAAAATACCAAAGCATACAAGTTGCTCAAATAAAGAGGCTGCCACTTGTTGTATTCCAGAAAAGCTAACAACGCGCAAGTTGCTCAAATAAAGAGGCTACCACTTGCTGTCGTCCGAAGAAAATACCGATAACATACAAGCTGCTCAAATAAAGAGGCTGCCACTTGTTGTATTCCAGAAAAGTAATAACGTACTGGTAACTCATGAAGAGTTGCTGCTTGTAGCTTTCAGAAAAAATAAAATGACGCACTAGTAGCTCATGAAGAACTGCTGCTCGGCGCTTTCGAAAAAAGTAAATGACGCACTAGTAGCTCATGAAGAACTGCTGCTCGGCGCTTTCGACAAGATGTAAATAACGCACTAGTAGCTCATGAAGAACTGCTGCTCGGCGCTTTCGACAAGATGTAAATAACGCACTAGTAGCTCATGAAGAACTGCTGGCGTTTTCACAAAGATGTAAATAACGCACTAGTAGCTCATGAAGAACTGCTGGCGTTTTCACAAAGTCATAACTGACGCACTAGTAGCTCATGAAGAACTGCTGCTCGGCGTTTCCCAAAAAGGATAAAAGACGCACTAGTAGCTCATGAAGAACTGCTGGCGTTTTCAAAAAGTAATGTACAAGTTGTTCGTGAAGAGCTACCGCTTGTCATCTTCCAAAATAATCCAGAAGGAAACTGCGATGATACTGGCAGAGAATAAAATCTTCATCAAAGAGAACCCTGAATCAATCCTTCCCGAGGAGATCATTTACTTAGATGTGCAAAATAAATGCACCAGTCGTCTTGGTCGCAAACTTACTGGGGAAAATCAAAGAGTATAGCCTATGCAAGAGGCAGCCCCTTCATCCAGGAATAACCAGAGAGAAAACAGTCAAACAAGACTCCTCCCAATGAGAAAGTAAATCGATTGGGGAAATTATCCTATCCAAAAATGGACAAGGTAAGCTAAATCAAAAATCATCCACGAGGATTAGCTCAGTTGGGGAATTAGAAAGGAGGCACATTTTATGCTTAAGTTGGCACTCTATTTGGAAAGATCAAATGTGCTATTTGAAAAGACACAACCAAGGTGTACGAACTCAGAGACATCAACAAATACAACTGTGCGTGCGTGATGCGAGTGTGAATGGATGTCATGTGTATGCTGACGAAACCGACAGGGGAGATGGACAGAAGATGATAAGACATCACAGTACAACCCGATGCTCGGCTAATCTCAAAAGGAGGGGAACATCACTGGAGATAGAAGACAAAAGCCAACAATGCTGTAAAATCCTTCTACAAGGCTTAAATCTCTTGGAGAGGAAGATATTTCAGGTAGAAAATCCAAAGTCTAGTCTTCTAACGTCGACAATCCATTGAAAGGATAACAACACGAACAACGCTTCAGCTGGAAGGAGTCATGCTTAGCTGGAGGTACTGGGAACACCAACCTCTGATAAAGTGTGCGATACATTCTAACAAGTCTAGATTGCCCCTGGGACCCATATGGATGCCCCAAGTTACTGCTGACGAGCTGCATGATGCACGACGATTCTTGCGAATAGTTCACTTCTACAAATCCCCCAAGCTATCTGGTTGATGAGGAAAAACGTCTCAAGAGAGTTTACAAAAGACCTGGCATTCACCATGCTCTGGTGTCTTCAAACTCTTAGAGGAAATCGTCCAACCTTGACGTGATTGCCCCGGATCGACTGTAGTCGGCACAACAAAGTCTTCGAATTTTTGCCCCAGACGAGCAAACAAATTGGGAAAAGCAATAACTAGGAGAAGCAACCTGTCCATGCTTAAGGTCTTCAACTAACATGCCCCTGGATATGATTCTCTCGACGTGATCCGCCAATTACTCAACAAAGTTTCAAGCCTCAAAAGAGTAAACTCATCACTGGTGTTTATGTGAGCTTCCTTGACATCAAACGCATGTTTTGCAGTTAGAAAGAGTTTACAATGAGAATGAAAACTCTAATGCAACAGTTATGTAAGTCTTGAAGATTTTGAAAAGATATCGCACAAGTTGTGCGAGTTAGAGCATCATTTATTTTCGTATAGGAAAAACATATGATACCAACATAACTATTTGAAACTCATGGGAGTCAGGAACGATATCTCATTGAAGTATGCTTTCGAAATGACCTTGCTTCAATTAGGACTTTTGAAGGTTGTAATGTGGTCTGGTTTATGGGTTTTTTAGAAAAAGGTTTTAAGGCTCGAAATATTTGGTGCCCACCCATTCTTCATGATGTTCTCCAACTCTATGTTCGGTTAATTCAACATGAGTGTTCCTCTCTCAAAGGATTTTGTGACGGTAACATCTTCCTTGCGAATTTTGAACGCTCAATCAAATTAACTGAAAACTACCCTGCCCCAGGTTAAAATTCAAGGTTTTTCGTATAGAAAAGAAACTTCTGCTTCAAAGGCTCAAAAGGGGTTAGCAAAGGATTATCTTCCTTATATCTCCGGTGTTTAGGGATTTGAAACAAATGCCTGTACATCATCAACAAGATTTTATTCAAAAGCATGCAACCAAAGATTTTGTGTTCTTTAGATCATCATCCCCCCTTTCAATCTCTGCCTAGGCAAGAGAATGGGCAATAAGTTGGTATCATAATGTCAAAAGAAATTTGAAATTTGAGAACAAATATGAGTGAAACGAATGAATTTCTTCAAGACAAACATACTCATTGTATTAAAATGATCATTCAGATGCAAATAAGTTCTTACATGCAAACAATGTTTTGATAAATAAGAAAAGCTACAAAAGCAGAAACAAGTTAATAATCTGGGAAGGCTTTCCACTTGAACTTACGAAAACAATCTTCAAAAATTCAAAGTCACCCTCAGTCGTGTTTACTCTTCGGCGCCTGTTTGATTTGAACTTCAAAACCAACGTCCTTGAATGACAAGATACCACTTCGGACCAACTTCTGAACCTCAATCTTCAAAGCAAAGCAACCCTCCAAGTCATGCCCACGAGCACCTTGATGAAAAGTACAAGCCAAATCAGCTTTGTAGTTCCAATGTATCTTCTTAGGGACCTTCGGTAGAGGTCGGGTCTGAACCAAATTCCTCTGCATCAGGATAGGGAACAACTCTGTATAGGTGATTGGAATTGAATCAAACTGGGTTTTCCTCTGATTAGGAACTTGCTGATTCTGATGATGAACATGATGATTCTGATGATGAACATTTCTTCCTCTGGTTCTCTTCTTGGAAAAGTCATTATCAAACTTCTTCACACCATTAACCGAGCTACCCACCTCATATAGACATCCCTTTCCGACATCTTCTCCTAGACGCACTCCCACATTCACCTTGTCAGGAAAGTCATCAGGTGCATTAACCGTCACCTTTTCATGAGAAAAAGATTCTAGAGTTTCCGTGAAGACTTTTAACATCGCTTCCTCCCTCCTAGAAGGATTGACTTGGGCGGAGATCAGAATTTCAACCAAACCAGTTAAGTGATCCAAACCAGCTTTCAAAATAGTCACCTCTCTGCGGAGTTCAGAAATCTCTTGCTTGATATTCTCCATTGTTCTCTTAGCGTCAGTGTTGTACTGGTGAGACCAAGGAAAAAATAAGACTCGGAAAAAGACCTTTGAAAGTGAGACAAAGAAAATGTAGAATGATGTATGATATGCAAAATAGTTTTATTTGACTTTCAAGGAACTCAAGATATCAAGTTATAAACATCCAAGTATGAAGATAACAGATGAATTTTAAACTGGCTCCAAACATTGATCAAGTTATCGTCAAGATCAATCATCCATTTTGGTGGATTAGGGTTTTCGCCCTATCGACACCCAAGATCCATTGAGTTTGACGAAACTAGTGATGTTTACAAAGAAAGACCTCCAAACTCCTTCAAAGTCAAGTGAAAAGAGTTTTATGGATGCATGAATGCATGGCGATGCAACAACCACAAGCAAGGTCAAAAACATGGGGTTTAAAGGTTCAACGTTCCGCATGGAGTCGAGGGTAAAGCCCACCCAAAGGTATGTACTAAGGGTTTAATCACACCTGTAAGACAAGGTTCTAAGAATTCCCAGAGTCTACATTCCTCCTTCGGATATTGCCAACGTCTTGATTACTCGATAATTAGCAATATTCTCAAGAGAAACTCGTCCGAGCGTAGCATCGCGTAACAACTACTTCCGAATTACTCCGTTATAGTCTCCGCGCTACACCTAAAAAGGCCAAGATGGGTTAGGGTTCTACGGTCCTCAACTTCTCGGGCTCCTAGGTCGAAAATAATAACGTCTTCCCGATTACTCGGTAAACAAATATTAAGTTCAAGAGGGCCTTCCATTGAGTGGGGGATCTCATGCCTCCTTCTTCGGGATTACTCCCTCAAAGTTAACATGACTATACCGCCCGTCCTATTCCTTAAGTGTTACTCAATCCGGGTACAGGATTCGTCCTTTGCAAAAAACCCAAACACCCCAATTTAAACATATAATCAAGCAAATCAAATAATAGTAAACAGATAAAACAAATTAGGCTTAACCCACTTAGGGATGGACCAGCAAGAGGTCAATCTTTCCCCAGCAGAGTCGCCAATTCTGTAGCGATAAAAAATGTAGCGGGGTAAATCGGAGATCGAATTATTGATTAATTCGTCTCACAAAAGCAAGAGTCGCCACCGCGCTTTATTGTTTCCAAAGGAAAAGGGAAAAGAGCGAAATAAAACCCTAAATATGCAATGTAAATAAAATACAAATACAAAGCGTTTTTGAAAAGAGATCTTATGGTTCGGGGGTTGGTTATACAATGGGAAGGTACTAGCACCCAATGTATCTATAGTACTCTATAGGAACCTTTTGAAATATCTGTTTTTATTTAAAATTGATCGCTCGATTGAAAATAAATCGTTTTGGCCGAAAAGGGATACGGACGGGTTTTTGAAGATACGACGACCTAATGTCGAAGTTTTGGCTTAAAAGGTATAAGTCTTGAAAATGTTGAAATTTTGAAGTAATGTGAATGTTTGAGGAAAATTAACCTAAGTTTTTAATGAATGAGAGTATTCGCTCAATTATTTTTGAGGACATGAAGTCAACAAAAATTAGACAATTCCCTTTGGATTGGTGCAAATAGAATAAACAAGTGCAATGGAATAATTGACAGAAAATGATACACAACAATTAAATATGAACATGCATTTTATATGATTTTTTTGTTTAATAGGCGAAAAGAAAAAGTTTAATTGATTTTCACTTTTTACGCATTTTTAATGATAAAAGGGTAACGAGAATTAAGAGAAATGTTTTTTAGATTTTATATGTTTCTATTTTTTATGTTTTTATTATATTGGTATTTAATCAAAATGAGGGGAGTAAATTAAAGAAAAATAGAATGTCTTTTAGTTTTCATTTTTCACTTTCACATATTTAGAGATATTAAATATTCTCAAATTAAATAAAACTTATAAATCAAATATCTAATTAAAATAAGGAAGACTAAAATTAAATAAACCTAAACTTAAATAAGATTTGGGTAAAGTGTTAAAATTATTTAATTAAAACTATATGTTATTTCTAGGAAAAAACTAATTAGTCTAAATTAAAATAAGTTAAGAATAGAATTGAATTAAGAGTAAACAAAAGATGGGCTTAAGTTAAAAAGAAAAATGGGCTGGGTTAAGGGAAATGTGGAGCGGGTCATGGAAGATGGAGCGGGTCGAAGAACAACAAATGCTGTAATCGAAAAAAAACCTAGGAACGTAGTGCACTGGCCGCCGCCGCCGCTGTCCAAAACGCTAATTAATCCACGCGTTCCTTCTGCGCACGCAACGGAATCCGAAGCCAAATTCTTCTCTCCGGCTTATTTCTATGCTTCACAAGGCTTTGCAAATGGAAGAGGGCGAAATGGGTTTTGGAATTTGAGTGATGGAGATGAAGGACGGAAGGATGATAGGGGTGGATGGCGCGGTTGCTACGATAGCGAGGAAATGGGAAGTTAGCAGAATCGGGATGATGAAGATCAAAGGGGGTTGAGCGACGGTGTTGGTGCTGAAGAACGAGAACGAGAACGACCGTGGTTTAGTGGATTTCGAAGCGTGATTAGGAGGTTAAAATTGGTGAGTAATGAAGGGAAGAACAGAGGAAACTATATGTTGATGTGTAGCTGCATAATTGAAAAGTTGAAGGTTAATCTGAGAAGATGAGGTTGATTTACTATGATGATGGGTGAGTTGGAGAGATCCTCGTTCTGTATTAGATGAAGGAGTACATTTTTTCTAACGCAGCGCTTCCTCTCAATTCTCTACGGCGAAGATATTCTCCGAAACTTGTAGAGGTATGAAGTAACTAGAATTTGAGGTTTATTGTCTGTGTTTGAGATGGATTTGAACTTGTTCTTTTTTTTTGATTTACAGACCTCGCTATCTGATATAGAGGCTTTATTAGCAGCATTTGAATTTATTTTGATGTCAATAGACTTTGTTGTGTTTAATGCTGGCTTGCTTCCAATTCTTATGCAACGTCAACGATTCTTCGGTCCTCAAAGAAACGCAGTACAACACAGGTTAGAGGCGCGTTCATTTTTGAAAAGAAGGTAATTTGTTGACAAGAGGTATGCTGGAATACGAGAAATGGTTCGAATTCGTCGATTTGTATAATGCTAATAATCTAATTACCGGCATGCTGCAGGATAAGGATTGTGGGTCGGAGGAGGAGATGCGGTTTGGATGAGAAGAGCGTGAAGAGATGGTGAAAAGGAAAAGAGGAAGGTTTAGGAGAATGGAAAAGCGGAAGAAGGAGAGGGTGAGCCTTTTTACTTCACAATACTTTCTCTTTTTTTCATTATTTCAGTTCAAAGTGTTGCTTTGATTTGATGTATTTTATGGTTGATGATGAGATGAGTTAGAGTTTGAAATTTCACTTTCTACCAGAGGAATGGTTGGTAGCGAGGGCTCTGCAAATGACTTGCAGAACTGATCCAGATAGTTTGAGTGGCGATAGCTAGTGTTGCACAAAGTATGGGCGGCACCCCTTCTCATGGGATGAACATATGAGAAGGATTGCATTGTGAAGGTATGCGGACTGGACACCTAGCTTCTTCCCATTCTTTTATATTTTCTTCCGACTCTAAAGGAGTTTTAGATGTAGATCTTCTGACACGACTTGAGCTGCTTGGATAAGGTGATGTTCTACTACTATCCTGTGACACTGACCTGTCTTTTCTCTCCTTAGGCATTTTACAGGTTCTAGAGTGAATTAAGTGAACTAGAAGCGAAAATGAAAGGAAATCGTTGAAGGTTGAATTGATGAAGATTGCTCCGGGAGTAGAAGGATTGGGGTCGTGAAGCAGAAGGAGGTGAAAAATGATGGAGATAAAGCGATGAACCGCGAAGTCCGAACGGGTAATTAAAAAAAATCTGAGAATTCTATATTGTTCAAATTGACTTTATATTAATAGTGCTTATGTGATTGTGTCGGTTTTGCGACATTATTGAATTTTGAAATTATCAATCGAGTCATTGTCTGTGTTAAAATAGGGATTTAATGTGTTGTTGTAACAGGGCAGGGGTAAGATTGACGAAGGCAAAGACGTTAAGACCAACAATGATTGTAAATGGCCGTTTAACATGATTTCAAGAAATTAAAGAGAGCATTATTATCCCGTGAGACAAAGGCAACACAACGGCATAAAGATTTATGCGAAAAACCAAGGAAACTCACATGGTCGGAGCTAGTCCGACGGTACGATTCCGACGAAGTCAGGTAAGCTCCGAAGACTCCTCGCTCTTTGCTTTCTACTATTAATTCTTCTCTTCTTCTTCGTCTAAAAACTGGTTGAAAAATTGAATAATTGGTGTTTTGAATGGATTTTGGATTATACCGTTTTTTTTGGTTTTGATACAGTATGCGGGTTATGTGGTTTTCTTGACAGTAGGTTATGGGTATGCAAGCTTATGAAAATATGCAGGTTTTAGCAATATGCAGGTTTATGAAAATATGCAGGTTTATGAAAATATGTAGGATTATGAAAATATGAATATGCAGGATGGTTATGTGATATGCAGAATGATTTTATGCAATATGCAGGAAAATGGTTTTTATGCAATATGCAGAATGGTTATGTAGAGATATGCAGAATGATTTTATGTAATATGCAGGAAAATGGTTTTTTATGCAATATGCAGAATAATGGTTTTTATGTAGAGATATGCAGAATGATTTTATGCAATATGCAGGAAAATGGTTTTTTATGCAATATGCAGAATAATGGTTTTTATGTAGAGATATGCAGAATGATTTTATGCAATATGCAGGAAAAAATGGTTTTTATGCAATATGCAGAATAATGGTTTGATGCAGTATACTGGATAATGGTTTGATGCAGTATGCAGTATGCTGGTTTTGAATGCTTTGGTGCTTTGCTTAGTTTTTGAAGTGATATCTTGTGTGGAAATGGAATATGTTTTGTATAGCAGTAGCAGGTTATGGAAAATGCTTAGAGATGGTTTGCAATGGACTATATTTCTTAGCTTTTGCAGTGATATGGTGTGTAGAGATATGCCAGCTTAGACTTCCTTTTGAAGGGGTTTTTCATATAGCCGTTGCTTCCTTGTGGCATCAGGTTTGAGTATTCTATATATTTTTCTGCTGTTCTGCACCTATGTTGCTTCAAGGTTGACTTTATTCCCAAATCATGCTTAAGTCAGAACCTGCAAAAATTGAACCTCTTCTCTCTCTCTCCCAAGTACAGAAATTGATATATATAAATGATATACTGTACATGCTGTCTGAAAAAGCAATAGGCTGGAAAAATGATGAAAAAGGAAGTATAGGTTGCTTGCATATGTTGTTTAAAACTGCACATTGTTTGAAATTGCATATTGTTTTTTGTCTTGCATTAGCCTATATTATTCTGCTATAAGGGTACAGGTTAACGTTACTTGTTGTGTACCTTGCATATGTTTGTTTTGAAATTATGTATGCTGTGTGTACTTATGCAGTTTTGACCAAAAAATGCATTTATGCATATGTGAAATATGCAGTAGGCTTTTGATAAAAATGCAAATGATTTTGAAAATGTGCTATTTTTTAATTATGCATTCATTTAAAAATTCCTCTCTTTTTTGTGAACCGGGAGAAATCCCGTGATTTGCAAAAAGAGTAACTGATTCCGGCCATTGCTTTTAATGATGAACATTGAATTTATTTTCTGCATTTTAATTATTTATTCGAATTCTAATTTCTTTCTTTTAATCGTTTTCGCAGGTAAAATTAAATGAGCGAACAAGAGCATTGGATTGAAGATTTAGAATTAGAATTTAGAAAAATAGTTTTTTATTTACTTTAAGCATTTATGTAATTGTCTTTATAAATATTTTGTAATAACACAACATTTAAATGACAATTGTAATAAATAGAATAAAGTGAATAAAAATTCTATTATTTCTCAATTAATTCTTTTTCTTTCCAATTATTTATTTATTGTTTATAATTCTTTAAATTATATAATGATTAAAAATCAAATTCAATCATTTAAATTTAAAATGATAAACAAATAAATAAACATCATTGATCAATTAATAACTTCAATTATTTATTTTATTATTATTTTTAATTCTTCTAAATTATAATAACTTGAAAAATAGAATTTCAGCTATTTAAATTTAGAACAATAAATAATTAAATAAACATTGCTTGATCAATTAATAGACTCTTTTTCAAATGTTTATTTCATTATTCATAAACCTTCAAATTATATAATAACGGAAAATAGGTTCCCATTATTTAAATTTAGGATAGTGAATAATTAATAAACATTATTTGACCCATTTAATAACCTTTTCTCAAATATTCTTTTTATTATTTATAAGTCTTTAAATTACGTAATAATCGAAAATAAATTCCAATTATTTGAATTTAAGATAATAAATAATTAATGAACATTGTTTAAGTCTTGATCAGTTAATAAATTTAGCGTTCAACAAATAAACAGCTTCTGACTCGAAAAAGTTATGAATTTTTAAACTGTTTTGAAAATTTGATAAAAATAGGTCAAAACTCTTGCAATGCGAATAATGCAGATGGAAGACGGTATCTTAGGTCAAAATTTGGGGTACAACAGGGACATATTTCTCAAGCATTTTCAAAAGAAAATCATCTCTACTCCAAAGTTTGGTATGTTATCTACTTTTCCAGATGAATGCTTCTCGTTTCAAAGAGATTTCATTGCTTATGGTTTAGAACCATTAATATCTTCACATGGTTTCTATTACCCGGATCTGGTTAGAATTTTCTACAGCAATATGTGCTATGACAACAACAAATGTTATACATATGTCCTTGGAAAAAGAATCCCTCTGTATTCCAAAACTATTGGCAGAATTTTGAACATTCCATATTCTGGAAGTACCCTCTATGATCCAGAAGATGCTGCTTGGGAAAACTATCAGAAGCGAGAATTTTTCTATAGCATTGGAAGATTATCAGAATCTGAATACCGTGCCAAGCGGATTCGAAGTCTTGGCGGGGTTACTCCAGCTAGGGATACATGGAGTGCTGGAAATTTCCATATTGATGATAGGTTGTTTCACTATTTTCTGGTGTATATTCTGTTTCCTAGAGCAGGGAATCATTGTACAGTGACCGACCTAGAATTGCAAATCATCTATGCAAGGAAAAATTGAATCCCGGTTAATTGGGAAAAATTGATTGTGGTGCATATGCTAAAAGTTTCCGCAAGGGCCACCTTTCTACCATATGCATATTTCATTACAAGGATTATGGCAGCTTTTGATATAGATTTCACTAGATTTGAGCGGATTGAAATGGATCCAATCACCACTAGGATCTCCATCAAAAATGTTGATTCAAGGATGGGTGTTCATTTCAATGCTGAAGCAAAAACCATCACTTACATTGGAGAAGATGTTGTCGGCGATGAAGGTAATAATGCAGATGAAGAAGACCATGAAGTTCCTCCTCCTGCTGCGTCTTCTGGTCCAACAAATCAAGATGTTATGGATTTCATGACGCAAGAGTTTGCTTCTCTCAATTCTAACATCAATGCTCGATGGACTGAGATAAATGACTCTACCTCATCTCGAATAGATGCTTTTCAGAATGATGTGAACCAACAATTTTCATATCTTTATTCACATCTTCATATCCCTCCATACGACCCAACCAATCCTGCACCTCCGCCTCCTCAATACACCGAACCACCTCTTCAACAACAATTTCCTTATCAAGGACCTTTCTAAAATGTTCTTGATCAATGTTATTAAATTCTTATTATAAGTATCATTATGGATTTTGTCTTGTTTTATTTCAAGTGTTCATTTTATGTATTGTGTTTTAAAACTTTGTTCGATAATTTTGAAAGTTTTGTGTTTTTCATTCATGTTCCTATACATTTCTTTCTGGTATAATTTCTTGTTGCATCTTTCCCTTCTTTTTGATAATGTCAAAGGGGGAGAAGGATGTAATAGCACTTTATGGTTGTTTGTTTTCATTGTCTCTACAGAGCAAGCTTTCAAATCTTTTTCTCCATAGGGGGAGAAATCTTCTCAGGGGGAGAAAACACATTCTGCTAAAGTTCTGATCAACACATAAAGGAAAATGGTTTGTCATCATCAAAAAGGGGGAGAATGTAATCTCAAGCCTCAACTCAACTTTAGTTTTGATGAAAGACAAACAAGCTAGTTTGATGAAAGACAAACGAGCATTATGGA
Organism: Vicia faba; assembly: GCA_948472305.1. NCBI lineage: Eukaryota > Viridiplantae > Streptophyta > Magnoliopsida > Fabales > Fabaceae > Vicia > Vicia faba. The sequence goes on along the minus strand of OX451735.1, from coordinate 213,248,397 downwards.
AAGAAGGAAAAGAAGTGGAAATCAACTTAAAGCATCATTCACTCAAAGCTTCAAGGAACTTGGCAAGCAATCAAGTATATCAATTCTCAATTAAACTACATTGATTAGAAATGCTCAAAAATGATATACACACTTGCCACATCTCTTCAATTATATTTCAAAACATTTTTTAAGTTTTTCTCTGCTGTAAATCGATTAACATCTTGTGTAAATCGATTTACACATGTTTTTTCAAAAAACTGTTTGCTCCTGCCAGCAATTGATTTACAGGTTGTGTAAATCGATTGATCACAGAACAAACTGATTTTTTAACACTTGTAAATCGATTGACACAACATGCTAATCGATTTACACTTCAAATTTTTTGAAATTCTGAACGTTACAAACACGTGCAATCGATTTGCATGTTATGTTAATCGATTTGCACATTGGAAATTTTGAAAAATCTGAACTGGTTTCAAGATATCCTTCACACCTTTTCTCCAATAGTTGCATGATCAAACATTGCATCTTGTCAAGTTTTTCAAACAGAAAAGTGTCCTTTTGGAAAGGTATCTTGATTACTATATATTACAAAATATTTCAAATCAAAAACAACTCTTCTCTTGCAATAAAATCTGAACTTTGTAAAATATTCAAACTTCATATTTCTTAACTTTTAAGAACAAAGATTTTCTGCACTTTCACACATATAAAGAACAGAAATCTTTGAGCATTATCTAACCATTGTGTTACAGTTTGAATTGCTTACAAGAGAAGAAAGAAGAAACTTCAAAGAAGTCACTCTATGTGATCAACATCTTTCAAGAAATCATACTTCATAAAAACATACAAAGTGTAACTTATTTCCAGGATTGTTGGAATTAAGTATTAGATTACTTTTGTTCCTTGTTGTCCATTATTGGAAACAAGAGGTATCTTTTGAGAGGATTGTTCTCATTAGACTTATTGGAAATCCAAGAGGGTGTTCTTGGTTATTTGTTAGGTTCTTTAGTAGATAAGACTAGGAAGAGTCTTGTAAAAGTTCTAACAATATAGTAAAATCTCTTGCGTGTTTGCAAGGGGACTGGACGTACTTCCGGGGTGTGGAAGGAACCAGGATAATTCTCCGTGTCTCTTTACTTTCTGCACTTTACAGTTTTCAAAGCACTAAATCAAAACCAGAAAGTATAAAATAAGTCAAAAATCGACCACCACCTAATTCACCCCCCCTCTTAGGCGCAATCTTAATCTTACAGAGTTCACTGCAAATCCTCAACAACATAAAAAAAATGTTGCAAAAAATGACTGCCTTCCGACAAATTTAACTTGTCTGAGCCATCACCAAAACGTCATTCCAGACTCAATTGGAGTTCAAACGTACAATTAACTGAGCTTAGGATTGAAGAACATCGCGAAGAGCGGGTGGGTACAAATACACTTTGAGCCTTTATCCTTTGTTTCTTAAACCGTGAACCAAGCCACGTTACAACCCTTCAAAAGTCCTAATTGAAGCATGGGTTAGTTCAAAAGCATACTGTTATAAAAGGTATCCCGACTCCTGTAGGGCTTTACTCAAAATACTGAGTTGATTTTTTCGTACAAAACTTCCTTACTTGCTAAAAACGCATTTTTCAAAACTTCAAGACAAACATAAACTTTGCATTACTTGAATATCACTATTTGCATATGGCTATTTGTTTGACAGCGGAGAAATTCACACAATGAATGTCCAGTGAACGAAACTCTCTCAGTGAACAAAATCAATTCAAGAAGGATGACACTCCTCCTATCAACAGAGGGACATGACATGTCATTGTCCAGCACACCTGGGACAGTCTAGTCAAGATTCCAAGAAATCTCTCAAGAATTGAAGAGTAACCAGGGGCAGGTCTCCATCTCCATTACTTGGGATATTAAACGCCAATCTCAGCAAAGTGTTATGTATAGTCAAATATTTCATGGCTAAGCCGTAAAGACTCGCTACTAGGGGCAATGACAAATCTCTCCAAAGTCCTTCTCATAGGATGATTTCCCATCAAGAGTTTAACCTTTCAAAACATCTCCCCAGCTTGAGTTTTGTCTCTATGAATACTACAAATCAAAGGACTACAACTCCTCTTCCCCTGCAGACTACTCTACAATCCCCAGAATAAGTTTTTTTCAGAGTTTTAATTACTCCCCGACAGAACAAAAGACTCCCGTAATTAATCCCCAGTGGAAACCATCCAGTTTCTCCAAATTCCCCAGCAAGTTATCTTGAAGTCTGAAAAGCAACCAGATAACAATTAACTTTTGTTTCTCCCCAACCTAAGATAACTCCCTAGTAGAGTGGCAAACGACCCAAAATCCTGAACTTTTTCCAAACAGGAATGAGCTTATCCCCACAGAGTTTTCATTGCTCCCCAACAGAATGAAGATTCTTATTCTTAATTCCCAGCAGAAGTCATCAAAGTTCTCTTGATTCTCCAAGCAGATTTCTCAAGCAGTACATGGCATTACTCTCACAACGGAATTTTTGTCAATACTCCAATTTCAAGAGATGAAGAATCCATATGTCCCCAGTGAGGTCGCCAAGGATTCTTATCTTCAGCAATTAAGGATTTATCTTCTCCGACAGTAGTCAAGGATTCATTTTCCTCAGAAAAACAGCTAATCAGCTTACATGCACACACATTACATCCATAAATCATAAACATTGATAAAGCACATTTATTGTATTATACATTTCATGCAACATAACTTTGTGTTTCAGCTAGCATTTTACCCTTTTCAGGATAAGATTAACAGCTACCAATAACAATGTTCAAAGATTCTAGATACAGTTCAGATACGCACCAAATACGGATGTCGTCCTGATACTCATTCAGTTTCCTTCTAGAGATAGTTCAGATACGCTCCAGATATGGAGGACATTCTGTTACTTATTCCAGATTCCTTTCAGATACAGTTCAGATACGCACCAGATACGGATGCCATCCTGATACTCATTCAGATTTCCTTCTAGAGATAGTTCAGATATGCTCCAGATATGGAGGATATTCTGATACTTATTCCAGATTCCTTTTAGATACAGTTCAGATACGCACGAGATACGGATGCCATCCTGATACTCATTCAGATTTCTTTCTAGAGATAGTTCAGATACGCTCCAGATATGGAGGACATTCTGATACTTATTCCAGATTCCTTTCAGATACAGTTCAGATACACACCAGATACGGATGTCGTCCTGATACTCATTCAGTTTCCTTCTAGAGATAGTTCAGATACGCTCCAGATATGGAGGACATTCTGATACTTATTCCAGATTCCTTTCAGATACAGTTCAGATACGCACCAGATACGAATGCCATCTTGATACTCATTCAGATTTCCTTCTAGAGATAGTTCAGATACGCTCCAGATATGGAAGACATTCTGATACTTATTCCAGATTCCATTCAGATACAGTTCAGATACGCACCAGATACGGATGCCATCCTGATACTCATTCAGATTTCCTTCTAGAGATAGTTCATATACGCTCCAGATATGGAGGACATTCTGATACTTATTTCAGATTCCTTTCAGATACAATTCAGATACGCACTAGATACGGATGCCATCCTGATACTCATTCAGATTTCTTTCTAGAGATAGTTCAGATACGCTTCAGATATGGAGGACATTTTGATACTTATTTCAGATTCCTTTCAGATACAGTTCAGATACGCACCAGATGCGGATGCCATCCTGATACTCATTCAGATTTCCTTCTAGAGATAGTTCAGATACGCTCCAGATATGGAGGACATTCTGATACTTATTCCAATTTCCTTTCAGATACAGTTCAGATATGCACCAGATACGGATGCCATCCTGATACTCATTCAGTTTTCCTTCTAGAGATAGTTCATATACACTCCAGATATGGAGGATATTCTGATACTTATTCCAGATTCCTTTCAGATACAATTCAGATACGCACCAAATATGGATGCCATCCTGATGCTCATTCAGATTTCATTCTAGAGATAGTTCAGATAAGCTCCAGATATGGTGGACATCCTGATACTTATTCCAAATTCCTTTCAGATACAATTCAGATATGCACCAGATACGGATGCCATCCTGATACTCATTCAGATTTCCTTCTAGAGATAGTTCAGATACGCTCCAGATATGGAGGACATTCTGATACTTATTCCAGATTCCTTTCAGATACAGTTCAGATACGCACTAGATACGGATGCCATCCTGATACTCATTCAGATTTACTTCTAGAGATAGTTCAGATATGCTCCAGATATGGAGGACATTCTGATACTTATTCTAGATTCCTTTCAGATACAATTCAGATACGCACCCGATACGGATGCCATCCTGATACTCATTCAGATTTCCTTCTAGAGATAGTTCAGATACGCTCCAAATATGGAGGACATTCTGATACTTATTCCATATTCCTTTAGATACAGTACGGATACACTCCAGAAATGGAAGCAATTTTGTTACTCATTCAGACCTCAAGATACAGTACAGGTACACTCCAGACACGAAAGTCATTCTATTACTCATTCCGGTATCAAACTTTCATATACAGTTCAGATACGCTCCAGGCACAATTGCCATTCCGTCACTTATTCAGATTCAAGTTCAAAACAGTTCAGATACATTCCAGATACGGACACCATTCTGATACTTATTCTTTTGACTTACAACTTACAATTCAACAAACATTCTTGGATGGCATCTACAAGGCCATCTCCAACAAGATTCTATCACCTCTCCAAATGGCATCTTTAAGCCCATTCCTTCAATTACACTTTGTCAAGTACAAATTTATGGGCACTCTAGTGTCCAATCATCTTTTACCTTCGAGTCACGAACGGTAAAGCTCGCTAATCTAACTCTTCAGGTTCAAGAAGATTGAACATGGACAGCTGTTGTACCCCAAAATTTGCCCTCTCATTCTACAGGAAATCATCCTGGATTCCCAGATTTCCTCTTAAACAAATCCAAGCCCTGAATTATCATTTCTTTCCAAGTGAACCATTTACAAGAGCAAAGTGGTCATTTTCATGCTCAAAAGTCAAATTTTACCTTGAAAAAGTTAAATTCTAAATACTTAGAATTTTTCTAAAGTATTTAAGAAAAATGACACTTCAGAACTTCTGAACCAACCTCCAGGCAGAAACGGTCGGAAGTTGCAAACTTGGCTCAGCATATAACATTCAGTCAGAAGGTGGCTCTTCAGCATCTACACCAACTCAGTTAGAGGATGTAAACATGGTTCAGCACGTAATCTTCAAACAGAACATGGCTTTTTCAGCAGTTACGCAAGTTCAGCCAGAGTTTACTAGAGGAATACAAAGAAATCAAAGAAACCTGAGGGCTCCTTCAGAACATGTCGGAATCAGAAGATGAAGGGGTCAAAAGATTGGTTGTAACACTGAAGCAGAATCTCTAAGTCTAGAGTTTTCAGAGGCAGATCAAAAGAACATGCTGGAAAGTCTAGAAAACCCTCAGAATTTGCTGAGGCAGCAGGAGGCCAAGGTCAGAGCTTGGTTTGCATTGTTTTTTGGTGAAGCAGAACTGCTGGCTCAGGTTTTAGGTAATGATGTAAAATCTCATATTACAAGATTTATGATTTTGACAAATCTCATCACCATTTAATGCTCATTAATGCTCACAACCACTTTTGAGCATTCATCCAAGGGGTCTTTCCGCGTGTGGCATAGTAACACCCTCGTGCAGGTTTAGGCATGGATCTATGCGCCACTTTTCGCCTATGGGTGTCACTTTCCCTTAATCCTCGCTTACTGTTCCACCCTAGGCTGAAAAGCTGTCCATCATAACAACTTTTCATGAACTTCCTTCAAGAGCAAGTCAACACCTACTACATGGTATTGGCGCCACTTAAACGTTTAAAAAATTCACAAAGCCTTGTCTATAAATAGAGCACCATTATCCACTGAAAAACCCCGGTCCAAAACCCAGAAAAATTGCTAGAAGAGGAACAGAAAATTCTAGCAAGAAAACATTATGAAACTCTGCCAAAATTCCTAGTGTTTCATAACTTTGAACCTCCTGCCTCCAAACTTAATATATATATATATATATATATATATATATATATATATATATATATATATATATATATATATATATATATATATATATATATATATATATATATATATATATATATATATATATATATATATATATATATATATATATATATATATATATATATATATATATATATATATATATATATATATATATATATATATATATACTCTCCCTCCACCCATTCAAAAAAGAACCTGTCCAGAACACCATCAGAGTTAAGACTAGCTCCAATTCACAGATTTTTTTCTTCTAACAGCAAGGTAAGCACCTGCTGACTCTCACCATGCTGCTAAGCATCATCAGATTTGCTTGCTCAATAAACACAATGTAAATATCATGCTTCTGATGTTGTTTACGTTCTGAGATTTTTTACGCCTCTGCATGCTTAAGTGGAGAACGAATCAACTCAGAACTGTCTTGAAGAAACTGAAACTCAGATTTAGAATTAGCAAAGGCATATTTGCCTCTGATTTTTTGTTTCTATTTCTCTTTACTTTTGAGGCGCCATGATACCTGCTGAAAGTGACTTAGGCATGTTTTCAGTTTTGGGGAGAAATAACCAAATTGCAGATATTCTGACTAGCACAGCGGGAAACCAAGTTCTGACTTTGAAGCCAGCACTTCCGAGACCTATTTTGTTATCAATGATATCAGAACTTCTGAAATTTTTTGTGTTCCTAGCAGGGTCAGAACTTATGACTTCCCCACTAACAAATTTTTGTTTTGCAGCGCATGGGAGCCAGAACTTCTGACCTCCCCACTAACAGGTTTCTGTTTTGCAGCGCACCAGAGTCAGAAGTTCTGACTCATACATTTTCACTAACAGGTTGATATCCTGCAGCAGGCCTGGGTCAGAACTTCTGACTTCCTCTCAGCAACGCGCTAGCCCCCTCTCTCTTTTTCTTTTTCTTCCCCTTGTTATTTTTCTTTATTTTTCTCGCTGGATTCCCCATTTATAAATGTATATCCCCCACCCCCTAAATATTGTAATAGCGTAGGATTTTACATTTCTGCATTTTCATTGCTTTCAAATGTAAATGCTAGCAATTAGGATATGTATGGCAAGATAAAATCAACAAATAGAAAGACCTAATCCAAGACAAATAAAATGCATGAAAAATGACACACATTGCACACAAGCACCCTTAGGGTTTCACCCACTTGGTTGCCTAAATAAAAATGGCCATGTTAGGCACGCGAAGTATCTTGGAAAAACAAAACAAAATAAGATCATAGTCCCTCGATGATACTATCAAAAGGTTGCCTAAACAAAAATGATCTTAGTCCCTCAAATATGCTAAGATACTTGGCAACATTGCTATCATGGTCATACGATGACCCACGCCCGTCCCATTTAACATCCAAAGATAGGGTTATTTACCAAATCAATGGTAAATCAACAATGTCAAAGGAATAAAAATGCACAAGAAAGACTTTTGAGTAGGTAGAATGCTTCTAGTTACTTGATCAATTTCAAAACAATCCTTGCTATTTTCAAAAACAAACACACACACTTTCAAAATAACTTTCAAAACATTGAAAACATTTTCAAAAGACAAACATCTTTGTATACATTCTTACGAACGAGAATCATTACAAAGATTGCCTAAATGATGACCTCTTTTCAAAATACTTTCAAAACCACACAAAGCACCATTTCAAACAATTTCAAAGCAAAGCAAGTGATCTAAACAAGTAACTAAGAGCCCATGGAAAACCAGGGATGAAAAGGGTGCTAGCACCTTCCCTTTTCATAATCTACCCCCCGAACTCAAGAAAACATCTCAAAGGTATTTCCTGCGCTTTTTTACCTTTCCTTTTTGGATAAAAGAAAGTCAGTGGAGACTCTTGCTAAACTGCGACATTTGCAAACACAAACGCAAAACCTCAAGTCAGTTCTCCCACCACATCACAAATATGTTAAGGTTTTTGCCTGGTCATATGAATACATGTCGGGACTTGACACTGATATTGTGGTTCATCGCCTACCTACAAAAGAGGATTGCCCTCTGGTGAAATAGAAGGTTCGTCAAATGCGGCCAGAGATGTCAGAAAAGATCAAGGCTGAAGTCATGAAATAGTTCAACGCTGGTTTCTTAGCTGTCACCTCTTATCCATAATTGGTTGCCAACATCGTTCTAGTACCTAAAAAGGATAGTAAGGTATGTATGTGTGAGGATTATAGAGACCTGAATAGGGCAAGTCCCAAGGATGACTTTCTGCTTCCCCATATCGATGTTCTGGTTGATAATACTGCACAACATAAGGTATTCTCCTTCATGGATGGTTTCTCTGGGTATAATCAGATCAAAATGGCACCTGAAGACATGGAGAAAACAACCTTTGTCACACAGTGGGGTACTTTTTGTTACAAAGTTATGCCATTTGGTTTAAAGAACGTCGGGGCAACCTATCAGTGTGTTATGGTAGCTTTGTTTCATGATATCATCCATCACGAGATAAAGGTCTACGTTGGTGATATGATAGCTAGGTCCCAGACTAAAGAAGAGCACCTCGATCACCTACAGAAGCTTTTTGAAAGGTTGAAGAAGTACAAGCTGAGGTTGAATCTGAATAAGTGCACCTTTGGAGTAAGATCTGGTAAACTCTTGGGATTCATTGTCAGCAACAAAGGCATTGAAGTTGACCCCGCAAAGGTCAAAGCTTTAGAAGAAATGCCGACTCCTCGCACTGAGAAGGAGGTTAGGGGATTCTTGGGACGCCTTAACTACATAGCCAGATTCATTTCACATTTGACCGCTACTTATGAGGCAATCTTAAAATTGCTGAAGAAATATCAAGCAGTGAAGTGGAATGACGATTTCTAGAACACCTTTGACAAAATCAAAGAATATCTTCAAGAGCCTCTTTGATGCTGCCAGTTGAAGGAAGACTTCTGATCATGTACTTAACAGTGTTAGAGAACTCAATGGGGTGTGTGATGGGGCACCATGACGAGTCTGGTCAAAAATAGCATGCAATATACTACCTTAGAAAAAAGTTTACCGACTGTGAAACAAGATACTCATTGCTCGAGAATACTTGTTGTGCTTTGGCATGGGCTGCTCGCTGACTAAGACAATATATGTTGACTCACACTACCTTGTTGATATCTAAAATGGACCATATCAAGTACATCTTTGAGAAGTCCGCTCTTTCCAGAAGAATAGAAAGATGGAAAATGATCCTGACCAAATACGACATTCAGTATACAACCCAGAAAGCAATTAAGGGAAGTGTATTAGCTGATCATTTGGCTCATCAGGTTGTGGACGAATACCAATCCATGAATTTTGAGTTCCCCGATGAGAACATCATGTTAGTAACTGATTATGAAGAACCTGGACTGGGTGAAGGACCTGAAAAAGGATCCCGATGGACTATGGTTTTTGATGGAGCTTCAACCGCTCTTGGCAATGGCATCGGCGCTGTGATCATATCTCCTGAAGGCTGTCATACTCCTTTCACTTCCAGATTATGTTTCAAGTGTACGAACAAAATGGCTGAATATGAAGCATGCATTATGGGTCTCAAAGTTGCTATCGACTTGAGGATCAAATTCTTGAGTGTATTTTGAGACTCAGCCTTAGTAATCATCTAGATTAAAGGAGAATGAGACACGGAGAATCCTAATCTCATCCCTTACAAAGAGCATGTGTTGACACTAATCCCACACTTTGAAGAAATTACCTTTGAGCATTTTCTGCGAGAGGAAAATCAACTAGCAGACGCGCTAGCTACAATGTCATCCATGTTCAAAGTCAAGTGGGATAACGAAGCTCCTCAGACCACTATTGAAAGGATGGATGAACAAGCATACTGTCACAAGATTGATACTGAAGAAGTAATAGACAAGCCTTGGTTCCACGAAGTCAAAAGATATCTCGAAGCCCAAGAATACTCTGAAGGAGCTTCAGTCAATAATAAGAAGTTCCTAAGAAGGTTCTCTGCCAAATTCTTTCTCAGTAACGGGATCCTCTACAAGCGAAACCATGACTATACCTTGCTTCGGTGTGTAGACAAGAGTGAGACAGAAAAGATTATGGCTGATTTGCATGAAGGTACCTTTGGCACCCACTCCAGTGGGCACACAATGGCTAAAAAGATCCTACGGGCAGGATACTACTGGTCTACTATGGAAGCATATTATTATCAGCATTCGCGGACTTGTCACAAATGCCAGATCTATGCTGACAGGGTGCATGTGCCTCCGGTTCCTCTAAATGTCTTAACTGCTCCTTGGTCGTTTGCAATGTGGGGCGTCGATATGATTGGGGAAATTACACCTACAACCTCTAATGGGCACCTCTTCATCCTGGTGGCCATTGATTACTTTACAAAGTGGGTCGAGGCAGCTTTATTTGCTTCTGTTACCAAGAACATTGTGGCCCAATTCATCAAACATAACCTTATCTGTCAGTACGGTATTCCAGAAAGAATCATCACAGATAATCGTACCAATATCAACAACACTATGATCACCGAGCTCTGCATACAATTCAAGATCCAGCACCATAACTCTTCTCCTTACTGGCCAAAGATGAATGGTGTTGTTGAAGCCGCTAATAAAAACATCAAGAAAATTATACAAAAGATGATGATGACATATAAAGATTGGAACAAGATGTTACAATTTGCTCTTCATGGTTACCGCACCATAATGCGCACATCAACAGGGGAAACTCCTTTCTCTTTGGTATACGGTATGGAAGTTGTCCTACCCATAGAAGTCCAGATCCTTTCCTTGATAATCATGAAGGATGCAGGGCTGACTGAAGACGAATGGGTCCAGACTCGACTTGACCAATTAAACCTGATTGGCGAAAAGAGGCTCGCGGTTGTCTGCCATGGTCAGATGTACCAAAAACGTATGATTAAATCTTTTAACAAGAAGGTCAGACGTCAGGTATATCAGGCTGGTGACCTGGTAATCAAATGCATCATACTGCAACAAGGTGATCCTAGGGGCAAATGGACTCCCACATACGAAGGGCCATTTGTGATCAAGAAAATATTTTCTGGTGGAGCCATGATCTTAACCACTATGGACAGTGACGACCTTTCACACCCTGTAAACACGGACATAGTTAAAAGATACTACGCATAAAAAAAGACCTGCTAGGTCGACTGGCCTAGGCAGAAATTAGGGTATCCCAGCGAACCAAAAGGGTTCAGGCAAAAATTAGGGATACAAATAAAAAAATCTATTTACCCGACAAGTCGAAAACCTGAAAAGGCGGCTTGGGCAAAAAAGGGTATCCTGGTGGACTGAAAACCCGAAAGGGAGGTGAAACACGCGGCCGGAACCTGTCATCTGGATGTAATGAAACATCAATTAAGTCGCCACCGAACGTCTTTTATCCCGCCGAAAGGGAAAGGTAAACATCGAGAAAACCTGAAAAGGGAGAAATCATGGTCTTTCGACCGAGAGATCGGGTAAGGGAGTCTGTTACGCGAGGGGAAGGTGTTAGCACCCCACGCGCCCGTAGTACTCTACGGTATCCACTCTTGTTGTCTAATCTAAATGGGCGTGGTCAAATCCTATGACTATGGTTTACAACTGAAAAAGGGAATGAATGCGAAAGGAAAAAGAAAATAATGTAGGGAGAATAAAAATTATGCTCGGTTGGGCCCTACCCCAAGCCTACGTACCCCTTTTAAGGGATCAGAGCAGCCGTAGTTCGGCTTACATATTTTGGTTGGTAAAGACGACAAAAACAGACAAGATGGAAAAACATCGAATGAAACAACAAACAAATGAGGTGATCAACATCGAATAAATAATAACAAAGTAACATGTTAAAGATGGCGAAACATCAAATGATAAAAACGGATGACAAAACATCACACCTAACAATGATATTGAGGACCAAAGCAGGATAACAAACAGATGCGATGGCGAAGCATCGGCTTCAAACAAATGTGCGATGGCGAAACATCGACTAAAAGATAACATTGCAAAGATGGCGAAACATCGATAAAACATATGACGAAACATCACACCTAACAATGGTATTGAGAATCAAAGTAGGATAACAAACATGTGCGATGGCGAAACATCAGCTTCAAACAAATGTACGATGGAGGAACATTGGCTAAGAGATAATAAGATATCATGACAAAGATGGAAACACATCAATAAAACAGATGATGAAACATCACACCTAACAATGATATCGAGAATCAAAGTAGGATAACAAACATGTGCGATGGAGAAACATCGGCTTCAAACAAATGTGCAATGGTGAAACATCGGCAAACCAAATTTAAAAACAAACAAATCCAAGAGGGGCACAAACAAATAGGATTAGTTTGTATCTTTTACCTTGAAGATGGGTTTGAGTTTATTAGAGGTGTTTTATGATTTGCCAAGAAAACAGTTTTTGTTTTAAGATGCAGAATGCATAGAAAGGGAAAACAACTAAGGGAAATTAACCTAGTACTATCCCTAGTGTTATCATACATTGGTTGACTTTAAGGTTGGGGATAGAGGAAAAACCTACCTTAATTAACATGCTAAAGGAAGCTTAACAAGACTATCCTATAGGGAACATGCAATGAGAGTGAAGTCGTGATCTCAATTTCTAAATTGAGTGACTCATCGATCAACAATTAAAGAAGAAAAGCAATAAACATCCTATAGGGAACATGCAATGAGAGCGAAGTCGTGATCTCAATTTCTAAATTGAGTGACTCATCGATCAACAATTAAAGAAGAAAAGCAATAAACATCCTACAGGGAACATGCAATGAGAGCGAAGTCGTGATCTCAATTTCTAAATTGAGTGACTCATCGATCAACAGCAAACACAACACATGTATTAGACCAAAAAAAAACCAAAGGGCCTCCTGAAATATATCAGCAACAAAGGTCCCATCATGCAATCAGAGAACTATGCAAAATGAAAATGGAAGAAAGGAGATAGTGCAATAGCAAACGAATAAATATCCGTAGTAACTGAGCAAGAATAAAAGAAACCCAGAGAACTTCAAGCAAGCTGGCATCAGTAGACAAATCAAGTCAAAAATTACGCCATAAGGATGTAAGTGATGAGATTATCAGATATGAACAGATCCCATGGGCAATGTATAGCATTCACAATCTCATGTATATATCCTGCATGGAATATCAAATATGCCAAATACAATAGCAGTGCCAATATAATAAGTTGTGTTCCACAAATAAAGTGAAACACAGTAACCTCAGGCCAAAAGTGGAAACTTTCTAAAAGTACCTCGCACATTCAACAACCAAGTTAGTATTCCACAAGGTGAATAATGACTCACATAGGGGATGGATGCAACATGATGAAGTGAGAACAACTTGATAACAATTATCAAACATTAGACATGACAGATAAGAGGAAACAAGCATATGCACAATTAGGTTAAAAGAAATAGAGGAACGTTGCTCCTTTCTATCACCATGTTGAATTGACAATTGAATATCAATCAAGGATCATGGAAGCTTGGAAAGAATACAATTAAAGGTCATGGAGGTCAGGGGCAAACACATTTCAAACTTGCACAATTAATTCAATCACAACTTCATGAGCACAATAGAAGATGAAACCTACACAGTGCACTAGAAGGTTCAAATATTCAAACATGAGGCATTCAAATGAAATGGCTTGAGTTAATATGGAAAATCAGAATCAAAATGATCATTAGGTTCCCAATTATAGGCCTCACTCAAGTTCATTGTCCATCAAACAAATTGCAACAAGATATGCAAACATCAATTGGGTACCTTCAATTCAAAAATATACCAAAAATAGAAACAAGGGTCCATTATTCAAGCCAAAAATATATTAACATCTTTGAAGTATTTAGAAGTTAGAAAGCAAGCCTTATGTTCATGAGTTCTTGAGGATGGGATCAAATGAGGCCCAATATTCCAAGCTACTTGGCAAAACTACCAATCTAGACAAGTTTTTAAAATAATTTGTGGAAACAATGTCAAACCAAGTCAAACAATTCAAGAAAGATAATTTTCAAATCCCCAACACATTCATGAACCATAATCAAGACCTGAATTCCAATAAAAATCCAAGGCACAAGGGTTTTGAACATGAAACTTGCACCATAAGCAACAAAACCCTAAATTTTGACTTTTAATCCTACATATTAATTAAGTAAGATCAAAACTCAAACAAAATAAACCAAGGTTATACCTATCACCAAGAAACCCTAAATGTTAGAAAATATATTTTTCACATTTTTTTTTGAATTAAGGAAGAGTCAAAAATGAAATTAAATTCAAACAATTATTAAATTAACAAATATTCACATATCAAAATAATATTTAAATCAAAAATTCAGAAAAATGCCCAACAAAAATTATATTCAAATATTAGAACTAAAAACACACATCCCTGATTTTTTGTGAATTATTTTGAATTAAAGGAAACATTAAAATAAATAAAAAAAACAAACAATTAACAATTAAACTATTATTTAAATGGCAAAATGCAAACCCTAGCCAAAAATCAACAAAAGGTCAAAAATGAAATTATATTCTGACTCCATGACTAAAAACAAGCTTACATGATTTTTTTTTGAATTTTTTGGATTAAAGGAAATATTAAATTAAAAATCAAACAAACAAATATTACAAATAACCTTTGAAATTAAATTTTAAATAAAAAAATAAAAAAAATGATGAACCAAAATCAGAATATATTTTTACATTATTTTGTGAGTTTAAAACAATTTTTGTGGATTTTTTAGATCAAAGGAACTATTAAAATAAAAATAAACTTTGATCAATCAATTAAATAAACCTATGAATTTTTTTAACCAATCGAGACATTTAGAAAAAATCCAAAAAAAAATGGAAAATTCTAGAAAATAATATTGGCTTATGGTAATTTTTTCATGATTTTTGAAAGTGTTTTGGTCAGAAAATAAAATCAAACAAAACGCCAAATAAAACAAATAATTCAAAAAAGCCAAAAATTCAAACGGACCATGAGAAAGCGCCACCACATCATCTTCAACCTTTGCACAACTCAAAAACGCACGCAACTCTCAGGTTTAAGGCTCATGTTCAGATCAACATAACATACTCAATTTCACATCATTTTTTATGAAATCAAGGGCAAATTAAAGCTAGCATTTCATGCTTCACATTGTAATTTGAATCAAATCGAAACATCACCACATTGTTTACAATCAAGTCAGGAATATGAGAAAAATCATTCAGAATCGCGAGTTTCAGGGTACTCAATCATGCATAATTCACCAAATCAAACACTATAAAGCTTCAGAAACATTCTAACAACATCAATGAACACAAATCCAAGGTCAAACACCTCAATAAACAAGCACATCTCAGAAATTGTAGTTTAGAATTATTACCTTAAGGCGAAAAGTGTTCTACTGTCTCCTTCACTCCAGATGCAAACAAATGGTGCTGGCTTGATCTACTCCCTTTACTGAAGCTGAATCCACAAGAATTTTGAAGAAAACACCAAGGAATTGAGAGAATCGAATCAAGTTGCAGAAGGAGAGTGTAAAGCTCAGATCCGGAATTCTTGCAAATGACGCGTCCTCCTCGTGAAATGAGGCTTACAGTGCACTATACAGTGTGAGTAGAGAAGGTTAGAAAAGGAATTTGGTCTTCCAAGTTGTCCAAGGGCTTGATTGGAAATGTTTGGCAAAAACGAAGTGTGGACAAAATTAGCTATTTTGCTCGTGCATTCTTTGGCTTCCTATGCATTTTGTGGGCCAAATTTCTTCAGAAGATCATGCTTAAAATCTTGGCCCTTAATTCCATCTGATCAGAAAGTGTTGGAGTTTTTGCAATTTTGGGCAAGTTTTGCATTTTTTTCATTCAAGCAAACACCAAGGTCCATGGAACACAAAATGGCTGATGTTATGGACCATGGAAAGTCACAAATAGGTCATGGGATGGATTAGGAACAAAGAGAATGGCTGAAACTTGAGTTTTCATGAATTGGCCATTTTGCATATTTGTCAAATTTCAATAAAATGCTTCAAAATTCCAAAGCCCATAACTTGCTCATGATTTTGAATTTTGACACAAATGAGCATAATTTGGAAATGTATTGAAAATACATACAAACCCTTAGTTTAAAGTTTTTGCAAATTAATCCATTAAGGTTCTTAAAATTTGGCTTGAAATTCCTTGATTTTAGAAAATGACCCATAATTTTGTGATTTCAAGAGACCATAAATCTTGATTCCTTGCCAATTTGGACATGAAACCAAAAGGAGGTGAAAGATCATTCTCTTAGCTCTCCAAGCATATTTCATTTGCATTTTCTTGATCAAAGGTGAATAAAATATGAATTTTTGAAATTAAGTCCTTATTTTCTAAAATTAGAAACTTTTAGGGTTTCTTCAAGAACAAGTTTCAACCCAAACCTCAATATCTTTAATCCAATGACCAAAATGGACTTGAAATATGAAAATTACATCCTTGAATTGATGGTTGGCCAAAAATTCCCTTGGTCAACCTTGACTTTGGCTGATTTTGACCAAAATGAGCATTTTGCCCCTCTGAATCAATTGATCCACTTCCCTTCAAAACTGATGATCAAAACTTCAAACATATGATCTTCCAAGTATATAAAGGCCGTGTGAAAAGTTTCACTTCAAAATTCTCAAGGAAACCTGACAAAAACTCAAACCCTAGTTTTGGTCAACACCTCAGGAGACTGATGAATCATCTCCAAAACTTCAAATCCTTTGGGCATCATGACCAATTCCTCGTGCAAAGACTTTTCAAATACCAATGAGATGTTGTAGCTTCCCAAGATTAGACTTTTACATTGATTAATAGACTTGATCAAGCAAAACCCTAATTTGACTGGTGAATAAAAAAGAGTGATTCTTCTTATAAACAAACACAAACTTCAATCCTCTGATGATCCAAAGAGATGGATGAAGAATCTTATGATATGCAATAACTTTTGAGCTTGAAAGATCCAAAGGTTTAGATGATAAGATTCTACTTGAGAAACTTGTCAATGCAAACAACCTTCAAGGCTTGAGGAAGACTTGATAACCAAAGGAGTTTGATCCCATCACAATGTATGAATGCAATGCAATATGATATTCATGATGAAACATAAGCCTAAATCAAGAGGGTAAATTTTGGGGTGCAACAGGAGGTCCAGGAAAAAGTTAGGGATTTAAAGCATATAACTATGTCCCGTTGGATCACCTTACAATCAATATTCAGTATCAACTATCGAGCTTAAATGGCACTAATTAATCCAGTCAGCTTCGGACAAGCAGCAAAAGAGATGAGACACTCAAAGACATGAAGGCAACAACAGAATGGGAACCCAATGGGATTATTTCACATAGATGTTTTTCTTTGTATACTATTTTTGTATAGTTTCCATTCTTACGACGATATTCTCTTACTAGGATGTTCGTCTCCTTCTACAAAAATGCTTATTCAAGTTAATACAAAACTATTCCTTTGAAAGTGCAAAACTTCTGTTTTTATTTTTTGTTTTGTGTGTGAAAACGTACAGTGATTATTTTTTGAACATATGCATTTGAATGTGATCACTGCTTACAAATATACACCTAAAAACAGAAAGACAGTTACTAATGACTTTATGAAATGGGATAATATCTAAGGGCCATCCACAAAATCCCCGCATATATTTCCTCTAACAGATACCTTCTCCAGCAGATACAGAGGCAAAGACATCCTACTACAAGGTCACTGCCATATGCTTAGTATGTAACCTAATGGTGTCAGGTTCTCATATCCCCGGCGGAGCAAGAATCTTCAAATTACTGCTCCAACAAAATATTCCCCAGCGAAGCCACCCAAAGCTTCTCGGGATTCCCCAACAGGATTTCAAAAAAATCTTCAAGCAATTGACGGAGTTTACCTTCCCCAATAAAGTTTATTTCTCTAACAATGGAAGTTCATCTCCCAGCATTTTAACTTCAACAAATTTGAAGACCTACATTCTTCCCTCTGGCAACAGTCATGGATTTATTTTCCCTAATTCAACAATACATCAACGGAATGACTGACACGTTCATACATTGCATTCATACATCATTTTACAAACATCATAGCATATGCAGCACGAACGCGTATATCACAATCTCATTTATTTCGAGAGCATTATGCAATTCATACATCATGGCATCGCATGAAATTGACTTTACCTTTCCAGGTTGAGTTTGCAGAAAGATAAACACTGTCAACCTATACAGCATGTCAAGGATTAATAACCGGAACCATACGGGGAAACTATCTACACGACCAAGTGGTATGAACTCCCGAAGCAAGACAGGTTTACCAACAAATACAACAGGCCACAGATTAATGCCTGAAACCGGACAGGGAAACTATATATGTGACCAATGTTGCCAAGTCCCAAATTAATACTTGTAACAAGCCAGGAGAACTATCAGTGGACAACCGATTGTATATCAATACCTGTAACAAGCCAGGAAAACTATATACGGGAGGAGATTGAAGATTAATACCTATAACAAGCCAGGAAAACTATCTTTCTTTCTCAGGTCAGAGATTAATACATGTAACAAGCCAGGATAACTATCTCAACGACCAACAAAAACAAGTTCCAGATTAATCCCTGTAACAAGCCAGGAAAACTATCTGTGGACGACTGACTGTAGATTAACACATGAAACTAGACAGGAAAACTATCTACACGACCAGATGAAGAAATCTTACACGGGTTCCTTCTCATCATCCAAATGCAGTCTAACACGGACTCATCCTAAAGCAATCTTACACGGGTTCCTTCTCCTCATCCAGATGTAGTCTAACACGGACTCATCCTAAAATAGCCCCACACAGGCTCCTTCTCATATATGTCTGGATGCAGACTAACACAGACTCATCCTGAAACAGCCCTACACAGGCTCTTTCTAATACATTTTCAGGCCTGGACTTCAACCAGAAAACGGAAAACTCTCATATCTCTAGTACAGATATAACTCCTCAGTAGAGCCTTGGACAACTGAAGTTCCTAGACTTTATTCCCCACAGAGTTTCCTCAAGCAGGAGAACAACAGAAAACCATATTCCCCATCGGACTCCTCCTCAGACAGCAGGAATAGGAACCCCCAAAGGGACCATTTATGAAATCAGCATCTACTTTGGATGGCATCTTTAAGCCCATCTCCGACGACTCTCTGTCATCTTCTCCAAATGGCATCATTAAGCCCATATCCGACGACTCTCTGTCATCTTCTCCAAATGGCATTTGTAATCCCATTCCGGACGGCATCAACCAACAATGTTACTTCATGCGAGTGCAAATTTCTGGGCACTCTAGTGTTCAATCCTCTTCCACCTTCAGATCACAAAAGGCAGACAAGCCAATCTAAATCCTCGGGTTTAAGAAGATTGAACATGGGCAGTTGTTGTACCCCAAAATTTTCCCTCCCACTTTTACTCAAGGCATGCTCTTAGAGATTCTCAATTGCTCAAGGATTACCAAGAATTGACCAGACAAATTCTCCTCCTAAGCAATGAACCTGTAACTAGGGTTTCACTTTTCATCAAGATGTGTGAGCTCCAAAGGTCTATAATGTTTTCCATTGTCCTAATATGCCTTCAAGATTTCCCATGACAAATTTCAAGCCTTGCACTACAAGTTTGCCCAGTCAATTGCTCAAATGCTTGCAAATCAACTATACTAGGTCAAAAGTCAAATGTGGCCAATATACAGTCAAACTTTAAGATTTTTGGTCAACATCAACATTTTGAAGTGATATCCATCATTTGATCAAGGGTTTATCATTATTCCTCGAGGAATGCTCTTAATTTATCAAAAGTCAAGAATTGCTAAATTAGGGTTTCTATAGGAAAAGTCAACTGAACTTTGACGAGGCATAACTTTCACATACTTCATCCATTTTCCCCCAAACAAATCTCATTTTGAATAGAATCCAATTCCCTACAACTTCTATGTTATCCTCATTCTCAATAAATGCATCATTTAGAAGATATGAGCTCATACATTACAGGTCATTTTCAAAAAGTCAACAAAAGACACTTTTTGTCAAGATAACTTACATCAAGATAAAGTCTTCAAATGCAAAATTTATCAAAATAGGGATAGAAGTAGACATCATGGGCTTTCCAAAATGTCCAAGATCATCATCATGAGATAAAAATTGAGCAAGTTATGGCTTGACCAAGTTGGGACAATTTGGTAAATTTCAAGAATTATGCACTGAGCAAACTTGAAGTTTTAGGCCAAGGGCTTAATTTCTTGGACTTAAATTATATTCCTAAGCTTATAGGGGACCCCGAATCTCATTTTTCATGGTCTTATAATTTTTACCTATTTTTTACATATTTATTTTGATTTATTTCAAATAAATATAAAATAAATGGTACAAAATAATTGGAAATGGGCCTTGACCCTTAGGCTTTTGTTTTGTCTTGACATGAGGCCCATGAACACGTTCAAGCAATGTATAGGTTCATCCAAATTCGAAAATGGCATGAAAACACAAAATGACAATTATTCAAGTTTTGATTTTGCTCTTAAAATGCATAGTTATGGCATTGATTCTTGCCATGAAACCCTGTCCCGTCCTTCTACTATATAAATACAACATTCTTGCAAGCTTTACAAGGGAGACACATCCTCAAGAACTCACACGAAATTTCCAAAAAATAAGCAAAGTTGTCAAAATTCAAAAACGAGATTGCAGCCCTTCCCAGTCTAAACAAAGGATTCAAACACATTCCTGGAGGTCCCCTGAAGCTTTCCCAATCATCACCATGCACTGAAGCATCACGAAATGTCTCAGCAAGCTCACATGGTTTGCATTTTTTCTCAAATGTGTTTTCTTTTATTCATGTAATATAAACTTGTTTTGATCATGTATTATTGTTCAAATGAATGTGTGTAAACTTTCTGTATAGCTGGATTTGAGTTTTGATGTAGGTGTGATGTTTTTCTATGGCTAGGGTTTACACCTCCGAATTGGGGTTTTTTGAAATAGCCAAAATTAGCCCAAACCAAGGATACCATCATGTTTGGGAGGTCGATGCCAATCGATCCATGGCTTCACATTTGATTTATATTGCATACTCTGGACTTTATTGAGTTACAGGTGTTGTAGTGACAGACCAAAACCTTCACTATAGGTCTTTGTACCTAAAACGACAGAGTGAGGAAGAAAATGAGGTGTGGCAGTCTCTAATTGGGTCATTCAAATAAGCGCGCGTTTTATTTTTTTCCAGATGTTTGGGTTGGTTTTTTAATATATTATTATTTCTTGATATATGTAAATGATTGGTTCAGCAACTCAGTTGGTAAAGGCGCACGTGTAGAAGGGAAATGACTTGGGTTCGAATCCCAGGTCCATCATTTTATCTTTTCTAACATATTTCATGCAGATTTAGTAATCCTGAAGGCCATTTTCTCATCATACACCATCAAGTCCAAGCCATCAGAAGCATCTCTGATCCAAGTCAAAGCATCCAACGCGCAAGCTCATCTTGCACCCTCAAAGCTGCTCCTCACTGGATCCAGACGAAGTTTGGGCTCCCTTTAGCTGGGCTTAACCAACTTTAATTTCAACACCCCCCCCCCCCCCACCATTTAATTTTGCTATCCTGGTCCATTTTATTTTTCTTTATTTTGTTTTATTATTTAGTTCTTTTACTTTTTTTTATCAGCAAATAAATAAACAAAAATCACCAAAAAAATTAGGATTACATATTTTAATTAAATTAATTTCTTTAAGCAATTAATTAATTAAACTTTAACTCCTTTTTAAATTAAAATAAAATAGAATTAGGAATAGTTTTATATTTATATCATTTTATTTTCTTTTCATAATAAAAAACAATAAAAAAGGGACTTAGACTAATTTCTTAATTAAATTTTATTTTTCTAAATAATTTTAGGATATTTAATTTAGTCATCTTCATAAATAAAAACAAACAAAAAGATTATCTTTTCTTTAGGATTTTTAGACATCTTTTCTCAACTCGTGCACATTTATCTATTCATGCATTTTTCATATTATTGTAACTGGTCAAGGGTTATAATAGAATAATTCGGATTTTATTTTATGCTTTATTCCTCCTTATTCTTTGACATGTAATTAATCCCCAAAGCCATGTAATAGCGTAGATTTAACTTTCCGCACTTTAAATTTCTGCAAAATATTAACTGTTAGTAATTAGGCTTGTATGGGAAGACTAAAAGTAAAACGTTAGCAAACCTAATAACAAAGATAAATAAACTGAATTGAATCAATTTCAAATATACACCTCTAGAGTACCCCACTTTGGTTGCCTTCGGAAATAAAACAGTCATGTCCCTCGAGACAGGGACGCTTTAGCAAAGACCCGTAAAACAAAAGATCATTTTCGCTCGACGACCCTACAGTTGCCTCACGGTAAATGATCTAGTCCCTAAACAAAATTACTAAAGCGTCTCTACATGTTGCCTTTATGATTCTACGTCACTTCGAATGTCCCTCATACATCCAACGATAGGGCTACCTACTCACTAATAGTAGGATAGCACTGCCTAAAGGATAGGAGGAAAAGAACGACCTTTTCGAGTCCAAGTAGATAGTTAGATGCTTGCTCAAAACAAATTTTTACACCTACACAAAAACATTCTCTTTATCAACACTCTTGAGGACTGACACAAGAGTTATCATGAACCAAATCTCCACACTAAGGCAATTTCATAATACTTTTCAAAAACACACAAAGCACATGGTACTTTTAAAATGAGATAAGCATCTAAGAGCCCATAGAAAACTATGGATAGAAAGGGCGCTAACACCTTCCCTTTCAATAATCTACCCCCCTTACTCAGAAAATTCTCGAAATGGTCTTTTTTGTTCTTTTCACCCTTTCCTTAATTTGGATAAAAGAAAAGTCGGTGGTGACTCTTACTTACCGCAACATTTGTGAATACAAATGCAAAACTAGTACAACATTCGGTTTTGCCACCGTATCACACCTGTGTCCACAGGGCCCATACCCACGAACAATTCAACAACCATGTCTATCTCTGCAAATACAACAGGGATCCCTTCGAACACTCAAACTGGCCATGTGTTGACATAAGTGGGAAACCAGACTCAACTTGCAACCCCTAGACCACCAGGATTTGAAAATTTTAGGACTTGCAGGGAGCAACCCCAATACGGGATGCCAACTTCCTTTATGTCAGGATTACACAATAATATAACCACACATACACAACCTACCATGACAACCCTTTCTCTAGTGTAAAACTCTGGTTCTGGAATGAACATGTGGGTCGAAATACGCAGAACCAAGGATTGTCAAACCAATTGCATATACTCACAACGGACACTCAAGCAGCGTTTAGGCAACAAATGGACACTAGTAACCATGACATGGTAGGAGTGCTTTCACTTGAAATGAATACCATTTTCTCTCCTTTGATCTAGAATATTAATAGGACAAACCAAGAAAATACCCAATCCTATCAGCAAATGTCAGCGCAGATGGCGCGTATAACAGGCTTTTTTGAAGCCTCACAAGCACCTATTCGACATAGGAAAAATCAGGTGGAAATTCAACAGGAAGAACCCACTATCAATCAGGTTCGACCACCCAGACAAGAGACTGGAGAAAGGGATGTTGGGGCAAGGGTAGAACGACGTGAAATTCGAAATGAGATCCCTGAGGAGCAACCTAGAAGAATAGTAATGATTAACAAGGATCAAAATGCAGAAGAAGTGATCCATAGAGTCAGGCAGGATAACATACTGGATGAAAATAATTTAACCACCATGATCGAAAGAATCATGGCTCAAAATGGCCTGAATACAGGTTTTCAACGGCCAAATTACACATCTCCATTAATAGATTTTATTTTGCAGGCAGAGTTACCAAGGGGTTGTAAAGTCCCCAAATTCATAAAATTCTCAAGAGATACTAACTAATCCACTGTCGAACATGTGGCCAGGTATCTGATAGAAGTAGGGGACTTGGCAAATGATGAAAACTTAAGGATAAAATATTTTCCTAGTTCATTAACAAAAAATGCTTTTACATGGTTCACTACATTGCCACCAAATTCTATAGATACATGGCTTCATTTAGAAAGATTGTTCCATGAACAATTCTACATGGGGAAAACTAAAATAAGTCTGAAGGAATTAGCCAGCATTAAAATAAAGTTTACTGAACCTATAGATGACTATTTAAATAGGTTCCATGTGTTGAAATCTAGATGTTTCACAGTAGTGCCTGAAAATGAATTGGTCGAAATGGCCGCTGGTGGATTGGATTACTCCATTCGAAAGAAACTAGATACTCAGTATCTAAGAGACATGGCCCAATTAGCAGACAGAGTTCAAAAAATCGAACGTTTGAAAAGAGAAAAGGCCAGGGCAAGTAAGAATTATAAGAAAGAGAGGGTAGCTTATGTAGAAATCAAAGAAGAGGAAACAAAAGCCTTCAATAACATAAATGATCTTGAGGAATTCGAAGTAGATTTGGCTGAATTAAAAGAAGCACCCCTATACTCTTGTAAAATTCTTACACCAGCAAAAGGCAGAAATCCTGTCGAAGTAGAAAAGAATGACAAATTCCCCAAGAAAGCTTATACATTTGACGTTACTAAATGTGATGAGATTTTCGATTTGCTTGTAAAAGATGGTCAAATGATAGTGCCTCCTAATGCCAAAATTCCTCCGTTAGAACAACGGAAGAAAAGAGGTATTTGCAAATATCATAACTTTTTGGGCCATAAAACTTCACAATGCTTTCTTTTCAGGGATCTTATTGAAAATGCCATCAAGGAAGAACGCTTGAAGTTTGATGACAAAGTCAAGAGACACATGAAGGTTGATGCTGACCCCCTCCATGTTGCGCACACCAATTATGCTAAACCTGTGGAAATCAACATGGTGGATATGGTGGAATATGAAGGAGAAGAGGCCAAGAGAGCTGAAGTCTCAAACACGAATGGAAAATAGGCTACTGAAGGCCTAATTAACATAATCCCTTGTGACACTCCTGGAAAAAATATTTCTGCAGGTGGTGCTGAATCAGAGGCCATTAAGGGCCTTGAGGGAGGAATAACTGAGGCTACTGAAGGCCTTAGAGTCAAATTTGAGAAGATAAGGATTGCTGAAGGTCCTAGTCTAAGAGTTAATATGGTGGATTTGAACCGACCTCCACCAGAAATGGAAGAATTCAAAAGATGCCTCAAGATGGAAAGGGAACAAATGAGTTTTGGCGACCCTAAGGCCAATGAGACGTTGCAAGAATACCATTGGAGGTGTCATCAAAGGAATTCGGAGATGCTGATGTGTCCAAGGTGCAGCATTACTCTTAATCGAAGGGTTGCAAAGGCTTATGAAAGAGCACAACATGCTAGAACCCAGGGTAATTGGATGCACGAAAGCCAGTTGATGAAAGTGTACCCAAAGCCAGGGGAAAGTCTGCTTGGTTTTTTGGTACATTGTTATAAATCTGAAACAGAATGTTTGTTATGTCCCAGGTGTGGGGAAGTGTATGATAAAGAGATGGCTGAAATGCTCGAAAGAGTTCCATTTACCCATGGATGGGACAAACAAGGTAGCAACCCCAACATATACATCTTCGACAAGAGGGGAGTCCCCAAGAGGCAAGATAGTCCTCACCCCAAAGCCAATAGAGTCACGTTCAAACTTCCAGTAGAAGTACCAACAGATAGATGGACGCAAGCAGGGGCAGGAAGATGAAAGTTGAGAAGTTTCGACCAAGGGGGCAGAACTTCGATGGCCTACGAAAAGTAGTTTCAAACATCAAATAAAGAGGCATACAGGTTAGAGAACTACAAAGGAAAAAACCCAATGTCTAGATCCCAGTGGAGGATGCACCAGAGGATCAAAAAGGCTGAGAGAGAGTTAGAAATGAAGGACATAGGGGAGTCCAGTAGTAATAAGTTCCTTTCGAGCACTACGAACTCAAACAAGCCACCTGTGAGTCGAAAGTTGTTTTCATTAGAAGAGAAGGTCACAAGTGAGAAAGTTAAGAAGAACCTAACAAAAGAAGACGAAATGTCAACAGATGATTTCGAATCTGACGGGGTTTCATCCTTTAATGTTAATTGTAATGTAGTATCAGTTTTACCTAAAGAATATTGTAACACCCCAATTCTACCCGGCAATTATATATGCAAATCAGAGTCATAAAATTCATGCAACTAAATTAGGATGCCACAAATTCAACTTTAAAAACACATTGCATTCAACGTGGATACATAACACTTTAAAACTTCGGATGAACTAACAGCATAATAATTTAATCTCTTAATTCAACAATTTAAACATCTACGCAGCGGAATTCATAATAACATCTTTATCCATCGTTACAGCAACTTCAAAACAACACATACTTAACAACAATCAAATTTAAGTTTAACCACTGAAATAATCAATAATTAAAAGAAACAAGCGTTCATCCCCCCAAGTGTCACGTATTAGAGCAATGACACCGACTCGAACTACTGAAGGTATACAACCTTCACTCTGGATTACCTGCACGTTACCAGCGTAAGGGTAACATTCAAACAGAAGGGGTGAGATATCTAACAATATAATAAAATTTATGATAATTAATATATTAAATTAGATCATATAACACCACCACTTCTCATCTTATAAACAACAATGATTGCAACAGAATACCAACAATAATACACATTCATTGCATCAATACACAACTTCTTTATGCAATCATATAATGCGACTCAATACTATGTGAATGCATATGGTACCATTGTAGTAGAACTCCCATCTCAAATAATTGCCAATAAATAAAGGCATCAAGAAGGCATAAGCCTTCATCTTAATATTCGCCAATACAAGCCATCTTAACGAGCATCAGCTCCATCTTGAAATGCAATGTATGTGATACAATCATGAATGTAATGACAACACCACAATTAACAACATCTCAACACAACATCATTATTGGCCAGAAGCCTACATCTTAATAACTGCCAATTATTAGAGGCATCTCAACATATTTCATAAACATCATTCATCAACATCATTGATCAACATAATTCATCAAACATCATTTATCAACATAATTCACCAAATATCATTTATCAACATGGTTTATCAAACATCATTTATCATCTCATAATTCATCAACATCATTTATCAACGTCATTTATCAACATAATTCATAGCAACTCATCCATACAACAATACAACAGTAGATCGTCAATCTCGCAACATTGGCCATAGGCCTACAACCTGATATTGCCTATAATTAATTAATCATCTAAGGCTTACTTATAATTACCAAACCTCTGAAGAAGTGAAAAACACAAGAAGGGGGGGTTGAATTGAAAACGTGAAATCAAATGCGCAAAGACACTGTATTTTTATCCTGGTTCGTTTGATCTCAAACTACTCCAGTCCACCCGTCAAGGTGATTTCGCCTCTCTACAACAAGGTCTTAATCCACTAATCACAAACAGATTACAATCACTACTTTGACAACTGTCAAAGTCTTCTTGAGTACAACCACAATTCGATTAATCTCAAGGAAAAACTGTTCTTAATCAAAGATACAAGAATTTTGTGTAGATGTTTTTCGTTCCAAAAATAGTTATCACGACTGTGATAATTTACACAATTTTAAAGCGTAGAAAATACTAGAGAAAGCTTGCAGCATTTTTGAATTGTATTGCAGTAGTGTTGGCAAATCATAAACGATTTGATCTCTTAGATTGTATTTGTAGGCAATGGAATTTTGTCCAACTTTAAGAGTGATAATGGTCATTAACGCAGTTTCCATTTTGAGAAGGTCTTGTCTGAAAGAAGCCGTTGTAATTGATGTTGTCTTGATTGTAAAGTAACGCTTCAGAATCTTACATCCTTGCCTGCTACTGATGCTTCAGAACATTGATGCCTTAGATTATATTCCTTCTGTTCAGAATCAGAGTTTACTTCACTTAAGTGCAGGTTCTGATCATCATTCTTCAGCATAAATTTTGATTACCTCAGGGTGTAGCTTCGATAGCTTAACTTCTGATGCTGCTTTGGTCAGAACTTCTGCATACAAAATAACATAATTTTTAGGGTACATATTTGTTCTTTGTATTTGTTATTATCAAAACTCTAATTAAGGGTTGTAGAATCAAACTATTTTCAAACAATCTCCCCCTTTTTGATGATGACAAAAACTAGAATTTTCAATGAAAAATAGAGAACAAAAAGTTTAAGAGAGACTCCCCCTGAGTTGATTACTTCCCTGAAGTTCCTTCTCATCAGAGCTTTTGCTGCATCTCCTATCAGAATTTGTTCTTGTTCAAACTTTTCAGAACGTAGAGGTTAAATAATTCAGAATGTTTGAGACTTTTGTCCCGGCATACTATTATTGAAAATATCTTACTTTCTCCCCCTTTTTGTCAAGTATCAAAATGCAATATAATCAAAGCCAAAAAGATGAATTATACTAAAAATATAATGCAATGACAAGTTTCAGAAACAAGGAGGTAAAGATAAAAATTACAGATAAACAGTTTTAAAAGAAAAATATAAGAAGGAGGGGGAAGGTGTGTGAACAACGCTTCCAACAAGCTCTTGATCTGAGTGCTTCACTCTTCCTGCTTTCCCAGAATATCTTTGATTTCCTATGTAGTATCTTCTTGTTTATCTAGAATTCCTTTGATCTCTTTGTTCGTATCCTCTTGCTTATCCAGTCTTGCATGAATTAAAGCATTCTCTTTCTTCAACTCTTCCAGAGTTTGCATGACTATAGAGGAAGTCGGTGTCTCTTCAGGGGTTGCATGTTATTCAGAACATTCTACATCTTCTTCTGATTGAACCACTTCTTCAGCTACAACCATGTCTTATGGAGTAGTAGTCAGGGAGAGACTATCTGAATCTGGTTCAGCAACTTCTGAAGGATGGTGCTCTTTCTAGGGAGCATTATCCAGCAAAAGAATTTCTTTCTTGCACCATTGACTCAGAACTTGATCTTGAAAAGATTTCAGCTGATCACTGAAGTTCTGGTGAGCCCTTTCATAACCTAATTCCTTCAGCTTCAGAGTTTCAGCGATGAGCCATTTTCTAAATCTTTGCCAGAGAGAGTCAAAAGCAGCAGGATTAGAAATCTATAGGCTTGCTTGCTTCAAAGAATTGATCCATTCCTGCATTTCTGTTTCAAAAGTCAACATACTCTTACTAACATTTGATTTTGGTTTAGTTTTGGGAATGGCAATTTTGTGAGAGGTGGAAGCTAGTATGTCCAGCACTAGTGGATCAATGACAATTCTGAGGTTGTCAGTTGGATGGTTGATGGGTGAAGGAGTGGGAGAGTCAGGAATTAGAATTGGTCTATTAGGGGAGTTTAGTGGTGTGGATTCAAGGGATGAAGGAATTTCTGGAATATCATGAATAGTGAGAGGCATGCAAACCACAAGAGGTTATGTTATTCCAGGAATTTGGATTGTGGTATCAAAATCTGAAGGAGAGTCTTCAGATTGGTTTGTGAAGGTGTGTTGAGTTTCTGGTTCAGGAACTACAGAGGATGGGTTTTCAAAAGGTGGAGAGAGAGTGTGTCTATTTTCTGGTTGTGGTGATTTGGGATTCAAATGTTCTAGAGAGTGTGGTTGTGGATTATCTGGTTGTTGTTGGGAGTTTGGATTTTCTGGGAGTTGTTGAGAGTTTGGATTTTCTGGGAGTGGAGATTGAAAGTCTGAATCAAATAGTTCAATGTCAGATAGAACTTTTGCAAGTTCTGGTTGATGAGGTTGGATTTTGATTGGGGGAGTGAGCTTCATTCAAAAAATTTCTTAGAGTTACAGATGGATCAAACTCTATGTCAAAATCTTCAAAAGTTTGGGGTGAAGGATTTTCTATAGTTTGAGGGGGATTGATTTCAGATGTTGTAACAGTAATTGATTCTATAATATAAACAGAAGATGGATTACCTTTCTTTTTCGCAGCTTTAGGTTCCTTCTGAGAGGATCCTTCTCCTGCTTCTTTCCTCTTCTTGGATTTCTTTAACGCAACCTTTGGAGCTGGCCTGTGCAGATCTTGAATGTTTATTTCTGGAGCAGTCCCATCAGCCTTGCAAGCTTCAAGGTATCTGACTATGATTTGTGGGTTTCCGTCTATCTCAGAAAATAGAGGAAAATCCTTCAGAGGTATCCTCCTTGAAGTAATGGGCTCATGAGAAGCAATAGTTGGTTCCTTCTGAATGTTCTCAATGATCTTCATTTTCTTCAGATTCTTTGTGTTCAGAGGCTTCCCAGAAGTTGCTTCCAAAGTGGTTATTTCTTGAGCCTCTGTTAGATATTCTATCAGCCTGTTTTCTGTTAGAATATCTGAAATCAGTCTTTCTAAGGGAATCCAATCCCTCTTAGTTCTTTCTTCTTCTCTAGTCTCTTTCACACTTGTTCTGAGATGGTTGAAGAGCAAGTGTGGAAGATTAATATTTATCTTCTTTGCATGAAATAGATCAGAAACTGCTGATCAATGTTGATGTAATTAGGAGAGCTTGTGGGCTTCCTATGATTGATACATCCCAGTATGATTCTGGCCCAGATTCTATGATGATTCTTCAAATCTCTGATTTTGCTTGAATGTTGTCCAGAAGTGAAAATTTCCTTGGCAATTGATTTTAGGTCAGAACATCTATCTGCCATATCTATGCATCTGACTCCATAACCATTGTATCTAATGAGCTTCCCAATAAGATCTTCTGTAATCACAATTTTCTTTCCCATAACATAAGAAGTGACTTGGTGGTTGGAAGATGTAGCGTGAATCCAGAATTCTTTGACGAGAATGGGAAACATTGGACCCAACAGACGGTCAAAATACCTGTTCCAACCTTGAGCAGTTACGTCTTCATAGAGATTGAACCCATTTTCTTGTATACTCTCAAAATCAATTATCAGTTCTGAGATAACTTCCATGTTATCAACAGGAGTGAGAAGCATCCTGATGGGTTCTTCATGTTGTTCTGTTGATGCAGATTCAGGAGCACTGAGATTTTTGAGGTTTGATGAAGAAGCCATTGTTCACACGGGTTTGTTGGAGAAGATGAAAAGGGTTTTTGAAAATGAAACTTGAAACAAGAGTGAATAGAGAAGATAGTAAAAGTGAATGAATGAAATAGTAAATTTGAGTTTAAATAGATTTTTGAAAAACGTAAGCAGTAAGTAAGAAAATAAGTAATGATTATATGCATTCATGAAACCTGAGATTAGGGGATTCAGAAAGATATTTGAACGGTTTACCACTGACAAGTGTCTCAATGCATCCAATCAGAGCCTTGAACCCTTCAAAATTTGAACGCGTGTTCAGCCTCAAAAGGTGGCTTGTGAGAGGATGACAGATGTTTGATGATGTGAATTGCATGCTTCTATCCTTGAAATGAAATGTTTATATCTTCTTGGATACACTCTGAGGCAACTGTACTTCTAACTTCTGAAGACATGTTGATCAGATGTTCACAGAAAACAATAAAGTTCTGAGGGTTAAGATATGCAAATAAAACATTTTATTCTGGGCACAACTTCATGCTGAGGTGTTTCAGAATGAAATTGAATCTATCTTCAGAAAGAAGTTTTGTAAATACATCAGCCCATTGATGGTCTGTGTCAATGAATTTTAAAGTAAGAATTCCATTCTGAATATAGTCCCTAATAAAGTGATGTTTTATTTATATATGCTTAGCCCTAGAATGCAAAATAGGATTCTTGCTGAGACATATAGCTGAAGTGTTATCACATAAGATAGGAATGTTACTCTCAAATATGTTAAAGTCTTCAAGTTGACTTTTCATCTAGAGCACTTGAGTGCTACATCCAGCAGCTGCTATGTATTCAGCTTCTGCTGTTGACAATGCTATTGTGGACTGTCTCTTGCTGGTCCATGAGATCAGATTTTCTCCCAGAAACTGGTAGCTTCTAGAAGTGCTTTTATGCTCTACTCTGTCTCCAACAAAATCAGCATCACAGTATCCTACTAAGCTGTATTCATTGAATTTTCTATAAAACAAACCCATATTAGTAGTACCTTTCAGATACTTGAAAATTTGCTTAACTGTTGTTAAGTGAGATTCTCTAGGATCTGATTGGAATCTAGCACATAAGCAAACACTAATAAAATGTCAGGCCTTGAAGCAGTCAAATAAAGGAGAGAACCAATCATACCTCTGTAGACTTTCTGTTCTACCTTTTTACTTACCTCTTCCTTTTCCAGAATGCACGTGGGGTGCATTGGAGTCTTTGAGGGCTTACATTCTGAGAGATCAAATTTCTTCAGAAGTTCTCTGACATATCTGCTCTGATGAATGTAAGTTCCTTCTGGAGTTTGGTTTATCTGAATGCCCATAAAGAGTTTGAGTTCCCCCATTAAGCTCATCTCAAACTCTTCTTGCATGCACTTAGCAAACTCTCTTCCCAGAGATGGTTTAGTGGATCTAAAGATAATGTCATCTACATAAATCTGACACACTAAAATTTTATTCTTAAATGACTTACAGAACAAGGTTGTGTCTACTTTCACTCTGGTGAATTCCTTTTCTAACAGGAAGTTACTTAGTCTTTCATACCAAGCTCTGGGAGCTTGTTTCAGACCATAGAGTGACTTCTTTAGTTTGAAAACATATTCTGGGTGTTTGGAATTCTCAAACCCAGGGGGTTGGTGCACATATACCTCTTCATCTATATAGCCATTTAGGAATGCACTTTTGACATCCATCTGATACATAGTGATGCCATTGTTTACAGCAAATGAGATTAAGAGTCTGATAGATTCTAACCTGGCGACTGGAGCAAAGGTTTCTGTATAGTCTATCCTCTCTTACTGACTATAACCTTGTGCCACTAGTAGTTCTTTGTTTCTGATGACTTCTCCTTAATTGTTCAGTTTGTTTCTGAACACCCACTTTGTTCCAATGACGTTGAATCCTTTTGGTTTGGGAACCAGATCCCGTACGTCATTTATGGTGAACTGATTTAATTCCTCCTACATTGCCAGAATCTAGTCATTTTCCAGAAGCAGTTCATCAATTGTTGTTGGTTCAATCAGAGAGACTAGTCCCATGAGGGATTCTTCAGAGTTTCTGAATGTTGGTCTTGTTCTGATTCGATCATCCTTCTTTCCCAGGATTTTATCTTCTGGGTGAGCTATGCTGCTTCTGGAAAACCTTTTCTGGAGTTGACCAACAGAAGGTGCTGGATTGCTTGTAACATTTCTTTCTGACGTTGTTGGAACGTCTCTGTTGAGAACATCTGATGATTTGTCTTTAGTACCTGTGAATTCAACTTCTATATCTGCAAAGAATTCATTATGCTTTGACTTTTGAGAGTCAAGCTTATCATCAAATCTAACACTGATTGACTCTTCAACAATTTGTGTTTCTGTATTGTATACTTTGTACCCTCTTGAGCGTTCAGAGTATCCTAACATGATACACTTTTGTGCTTTAGAGTCAAACTTGTTCAGATAATTTTTAGTATTCACAATGAAACAAGTGCATCCAAAAGGATGGAAATAAGAAATGTTGGGTTTTCTGTTCTTCCACGGTTCATATGGAGTCTTTTCCAGAAAAGGTCTTACAGAGATTCTATTCTGAATGTAACATGTTGTGTTAATTGCTTCTTCCCAGAAGATCTTAGCAATGTTAGTCTCATTGATCATGGTTCTGGCCATTTCTTACAAGGTTCTGTTCTTTCGTTCTACAACTCCATTTTGTTGGGGAGTTCTAGGACAAGGGAAGTCATGCAAGATGCATTTTTCATTAAACAACGATTCAAAATATTTATTTTCAGATTCTCCACCATGATCACTTCTGACTTTGACAATTCTAAGATCCTTTTCATTCTAAACTTGGTTACAGAATGAAATGAACACAGAGTGTGACTCGTCCTTGTGTCTTAAGAACTTTACCCATGTTGATCTGCTATAGTCATCTACGATGACTAACCCATACTTCTTGCCACTGACAGACGCAGTTTTAACTGGTCCAAATAAGTCTATGTGCAGAAATTCTAATGGCTTAGAGGTGGAAACAACATTCTTGGATTTAAAAGAAGGTTTTGAGAATTTTCCTTTTTGACATGCTTCACACAGAGCATCTGAGCTGAACTTCAAATTAGGAAGTCCTCTGACCAGATTGAGTTTGTTAATCTCAGATACTCTTCTCATACTAACATGCCCCAATCTTTTGTGCCAGACCCATTGCTCGTTGTTAACAGAAAGAAGGCATTTTACATTCTTACTCTTTAGTTCAGAAATTTTTATCTTATAAATGTTGTTTTTCCTCTTTCCATTAAAAAGGATAGTTCCATCTTTCTGACTAACAACTTTGCATGAATTTTGATTAAATATTATATCATAATCGTTATCACTTAATTGACTTATGGATAACAGGTTATGCATTAATCCAACAACTAATAGCACATTATTTATAGAGGGAAGATTTCCATTAACTACTGTTCCAGAGCCAATTATCTTTCCTCTTTGATTGCCTCCAAAGTCCACGTAGCCTCCAGGTTTAAGTTCCAGGCTTTGGAACATATGCTTTCTTCCCATCATGTGTCGAGAGCATCCAGAGTCCAGGTACCATGACTGGTGTTTTAGCCTTGCTGCTAAAGATATCGGCGACATATATAATTTTATCCTTAGGTACCCATATCTTCCTGGGTCCAGGTTTGTTAGTTTTACCAAAACTATGGTTGAATTTTGGTTTGACAGAGTAATTATTACTAGTGTAATTTAGGTCATGTGTGTGCCCATATATGAAGTGTGATTTAAGTGGTGTGCATTTTATGACTAAGTCCATGGCTTTCTTAAGTGTAGGTACCTTACCTTGATATCTTATCCATTTTCTGCCATTTATGCTAACTCCATAGATCATGGAAGCCATCTTGCTTCTATCTATGCTTTTAGCCATAAACTTCTGAAAGCTGTGGTCATATTCTTTGATGATTTCATCATTATTACTGGGAGTCTCTGATATTATTTCCTTCTGAGAGTTTTGCAAATCATTTTCTAATTTTGAAACTTTTTCTTTTAACTTAGAATTTTCTAATCTGAGACTCTCAGTATTTTCAGAGTCAGAGACAAGTTCCTTTTCCAGGTTCTTTAATTTGACTCTGATTTGCTGATACCTTTCCATAATTTCATTTAGACTTTCTGCAAGTTCAGCTTTAGTGAAATTAATAGCAAAGTCATGGAATACCTCTTCAGTGTCTGATTCTGAGTCTGAACCAGAAGCTTCACTGTCTTCTGACACGTTTGCCATGAGAGCTATGTTTGCTCTTTCATCATCTGACTTTGAGTCAACATCAGAAGTGTATGAATTTTCCCATGTTGCCATGAGGCTTTTCTTATTCTCCTTGAAGAACTTCTTTTTGGGCTTCTCCTTCTGAAGCTTTGGACAGTCACTTTTGTAGTGCCCTTGCTCATTGCACTCATAGCAGATGATGTCCTAGTTATTTGACTTTTGTGTCCTGAAGAGCCTTCAGATCTTCTATGTCCAGAGGAAGACTCAGACTTTCTGTATCTGGAAGAGGATTCATTTTGATTATCGGATCTTCTAGGATTTCTAAATTTCCTTTTTCTCTGCTTCCACAGTTGATTCACCCTTCTGGAGAGGATAAACAATTCATCTTCTTCTGATGAGGATCCATCAAAGGTTTCTTTCATAGCCTGTAAAACCTTACAATCAGATTTTTTGTTAGATTTTAAAGCTAGTGGCTTACCTTGCTTTTGAGGCTCATCTTCTTCAAGCTCTATCTCGTGACTTCTGAGGGAGCTGACAAGTTCCTCCAGTGATATCTTGTTGAGATCTTTGGCTAGCTTAAGTGTTGTGACCATTGGCCTCCATTGCTTGGGTAGACTTCTGATGATCTTCTTTACGTGATCAGCAGTAGAATATCCTTTGTCAAGAACCTTCAGCCCAGCAACAAGGATCTGGAATCTTGAGAACATCGTTTCTATGGATTCACTATCTTCCATCTTAAATGCCTCATACTTCTGAATGAGCGCAAGCGCTTTGGTTTCTTTGACTTGAATGTTTCCTTCATGCGTCATTCTCAGAGATTAAAACATATTTTTTGCTGTCTCTCTATTTGAGATTTTCTCATATTCTGAGTATGAGATAGCACCGAGAAGTATTGTTCTGGCCTTATGATGATTTCAGAAGTCACGTTTCTGCTAGTCAGACATCATTTTTCTGTCTATCTTCTGACCCCTTCCATCCACTGGATGTGTGTATCCATCAGTTAACATGTCCTATAAATCAGTATCATGGGCCAGAAAGAAGCTCTCAATTCTGTCTTTTTAATAGTCAAAGTTTTATCCATCAAAGACTGGATGTTTGCCACTGATTATGTCTTTGTCTTCATGATAGTCATTGCTGATGTTTTGGCTTGGTCCCACCATAGTGTTTTTCTGAAGCTTGGATCTTGTACTGACACGGTTAAGTGTATGAACTCAGAACCAGGCGCTCTGATGCCAATTAAAGAAGTGAAAAACACAAGAAGGGGGGGTTGAATTGAAAACTTGAAATCAAATGCGCAAAGACACAGTATTTTTATCCTGGTTCGTTGATCTCAAACTACTCCAGTCCACCCGTCAAGGTGATTTCGCCTCTCTCCAACGAGGTCTTAATCCACTAACCACAAACAAATTACAATCACTAATTTGACAACTGTCAAAGTCTTCTTGAGTACAATCACAATCCGGTTAATCTCAAGAAAAAACTGTTCTTAATCAAAGATACAAGAATTTTGTGTAGATGTTTTTCGTTCCAAAAACGTTTATCACAACTGTGATAATTTACACAATTTTAGAGCGTAAAAAATACAAGAGAAAGCTTGCAGCATTTTTTAATTGTATTGCAGTAGTGTTGGAAAATCGTAAACGATTTGATCTCTTAGCTTGTATTTATATGCAATGGAATTCTATCCAACTTTAAGCGTGATAATGGTCATTAACACATTTTCCATTTTGAGAAGATCCTGTCTGAAAGAAGCCGTTGTAATTGATGTTGTCTTGATTGTAAAGTAACACTTCAGAATCTTACATCCTTGCCTGCTGTTGATGCTTTAGAACATTGATGCCTTAAATTATATTCCTTCTGTTCAGAATCAGAGTTTACTTCACTTAAGCGCAGGTTTTGATCATCATTCTTCAGCGCAAATTCTGATTACCTCAGCGTGTAGCTTCTATAGCTTAACTTCTGATGCTGCTTTGGTCAAAACTTCTGCATACAAAATAACATAATTTTTAGGGTTCATATTTGTTCTTTGTATTTGTTATTATCAAAACTCTAATTAAGGGTTGTAGAATCAAACTATATTCTAACAACCTCTACATATTATTCATTCTGTAATACTATATTATTATCCTCATTAATCTTGCTGTTACGAACCAAACGGTAATCTATAATCATCTCATCCTCATCATTCTTCACAAAAATCAACATAGAGATAACGCGGGAACTAACTCTAATCCTAATTTGGAGTACTAGGATTATCTTTCCTATTCTTAATTTTGATCCTTAAGAATGAAGTTCATCGTGTTAGCTATTCAACACTTCGAACGACACCTCAAACGGAGTCAAAAACTCAAGTTACGGCCTTTTCAAAATGATTCTGTCAAAAACAAGACTACATGGGTCGTCGCGTAATGTCTTGATTCGACGTGTATTGGACTTAACATGCTACATGAGTCGACGTGTACCCCCTTTGTATCGACTCATACTAAGTCTGCAACACTGCATGTATCGATACATGCTCCTTCGTATCGACCCATCCTGAGTCTAAAAGCATTCATGTATCGACACATGACTCCTTCGTATCGACTCATCCTGAGTCTAAAAGCCTTCATGCATCAACGCATGGCTTTTGAGGTCGACACATATTGTTATGTCACAGATATTTTCTGCGATTTCACTGCATTTTCACTATGCTTTCCATACTTTAGGCCCTAAAAACATCCTCTAACCATAGATAATCATCAATTATGATTATCCTATAATTCCACATCAAATATACAGCATTAGGGCATCATTAATCATCTACAATTCATCAATTCTCATCAATCAACAATGTGTATAATTCAATCATAAACCAAACAATCTTTCACATCTAATACCACATACCAATCATCATAAACCCTATTATAGAGTCAGAACCCCACCCTTACCTTGGATTGAAGGTTTCTCTATAACTTTTCCGGTTGATTTTTGTTCTTCCTCTTTTCCTCCTTTCCAACAACTTTCACGTTCTCTTCTTTCAACCCTTATTCTTTCTCTCTTACTGCTTCTTCTTTTCTTATTATTTCTAACAATAATAAAATAACCCTATAATTCTCAAAATACCTTAATGGGCTTAAGACTACTACACCCCCCTTTTTACTACTTCTATTCCTTTGAAACAAGCCCACATCAAACAATATCATCATTCTAATATTATTCCACAACTTAATATAAATAAATAAATCCAACTAATCACAACACATCAATTATCATCATAACACAACTTCACAAATAATCCAAAAATAATTTAATTAAATAATTAAATAAATTACGGGCGTTATAACTCTCCCCCACTTAGAATATTTTCATCCTCAAAAATTTACCTTAATCAAACAACTCAGGATAGGAGTCTTGTATCTTGCTCTCCAACTCCCAAGTCATGCTTTCTCTGGCAGCTCCTAGCCAAACCACTTTAACCAAAGCAATCTCTTTACCCCTCAGAGTCTTTATTTCATGATCCGCAATTCGTACAGGCATCGTCTCCACCATAAGATTATCCCGTACTTGCACATCGTCCATATGAATCACATGAGATGAATCTGAAATATACTTCCGGAGTTGTGACACATGAAACACATCATGCAAATTCGAAAGTTTAGGTGGTAAAGCCACTCTATAAGCAACATTCCCCACTCTCTCTAAAATCTGATATGGTCCAATAAAACAAGAAGTGAGTTTCTTAGACTTCAATGCTCGCCCAACACCAGTCACGGGTGTAACTCTTAAAAACACATGGTCACCCGCATGGAATTCTAAATCTTTCCTTCGCTAGTCATGATAACTCTTATGTCTACTTTGGGAAGCTTTCATCTTTTCTCGAATCAACTTCACCTTCTCAGTAGTCTCACGAACAAGCTCAGGTCCAAGTACTACACTTTAACCATATTCATGCCAACATAAAGGAGTTCTACATCTTCGACCATACAACGCTTCAAAAGGTGCCATCCCAATACTGGAATGATAACTGTTATTATAGGTGAACTCTATCAACAACGATAAGTATCTCACGTACCTCTCTGCTCAAGAACACATGCCCTCAGTAAGTCTTCCAATAATTGGATATTCCGTTCAGTCTGATCATCTGTCTGAGGATGATACTGTGATACGATGGGAGAACTGACTTGGTTGTTTTGCGTTGTGATCGCAAATGTTGCAGTTAGCAAGAGTCACCACCGATTTTTCTTTTATCCAAAAGGAAAGGCTGAAAAGAATAGGAAAGACCTTTAGAGATGTTTTCTTGAGCTCGGGGGGTACATTATGAAAAGGGAAGGTATTAGCACCCTTTTCATCCATAGTTTTCCATGGGCTCTTAGTTACTTGCTAGATCACTTGCTTTTTTGTTTGAAAATGTGCTTTGTGTAGTTTTTTGAAAGTATTTTGAAAAGGTTCCATCGTTTAAGAAAACTTTGTAATGTTTCTTGTTCGTAAGAATGTATACAAAGTGTTGATCTTTGAAAATGTTTTCAAGTTATAAAGATGTTTTTGAAAGTGTTGGTGTATAAAAATGTTTTATTTTTTGTTGTGAGCAAGCAAGCGACTAGGAGAAAATCTACCTACTCAAAAGGTCTTAAATATTCTTTCCTTCCTCCTTTAGGTGTTTCTATCTCACCATTGTTTTGGTAAGAAGCCCCATCATTGGATGTGAAGGGACGAGCATGGGACGTTTTTGTATAGTCATAGAAGGCAACTTATGGGATGTTTTAGCAATGTCGTTTAGGGACTAGATCGTTTACCGAAGGCAATATTAAGGATCATCGAGGGACTACGATCTTTTATCGAGGGTCTTTGCTAAAACACCCACATTCGAGGGACATGACTAATTTCTGATAGGCAACAAGTGAGATTACCCTAAGGGTGTATATGTGAATAGTGTATTTGATTGCATGCATTTTAGTCTTTGATTTTTAAGTTGTCTATTAGTTGTTTTTATCTTGCCATACACACCCTAATTACTAACAATGTATGAAAGCAATAAAAGTGCGTGAAAGGTAAAGTCCTACACTATTACATCATTAAGGGGATGGGGATACAAATTTATGAATGGGGGGTTGCAAGAATTTAAATCATATTTAACTATTACAACCATATTGAAATGTACAATGCAAGAAAGAAAAAAAAGGACTTGTTTTGAAAATGGTTTTTTTTGTCTTAATGAATTAAGAAAAAGAAATAAATTAATTAATAAAAGAAAATATTTTTATGTCTTTTTTATATTAATAAAAAGAGTATTAGTATTGAAAATGATAAAAAGGGGAAATAATGAGAGATAGAATTAACATGCTGCTGAAAGCAACACAAAGGAGATCAGAAGTTCTGATGTCGGGCGCACTGTGGTCCAGAAAGAAGCATTAGAAGTTATGGATTGATACACTCTGAGGTCCTGCAAGAAACGTTAGAGGAAATATACAAAAGTTCTAGGTTGTTGTATGCTGAACTTCAGAGTGTTAGAACAGTGAGAAAGTCTTAGAATTTCCATGTATTAAAACAGTGAAGAGAACTCAGAAGTTCAGTATGTGCTAAAACAGTGAGCGAACATTAGAAGTTCAGTGTGTTTAAATAGTGAGAAGAACTCAGAAGTTCTGTGTTATACTAAAACCGTGAGTAAAAATCAGAAGTTCTATGCTACATTTCAACTTTTTCCTCATATTAACCAGCACATCATCAATTTATTCAGTTCTTAACAAACAACAAATCAAAAGGATAAAAGCACAACAGTTTATAGAAGTTCTAATCCTAATTCTGAGCCTAACCTTAATCAAGAAGTTCTGATCCACAATTTTTCTACTCATGCAATGATCTGGACAACATCAATACTATGATATTTACATATTTTAATGATGTTCTGAATGAAAATATGCAAATTCAGAAAGACTTACCTTGAATCTGAAGCGTGCACTTGGAACTTGAGTTGTTGCCTTTAGATGTTCTAGAGTCAGCAAGAGCAACGGAAGAGAAAATACCAAGTTCTTTGACTCAAAGGGAAGAACAAAGGTTTGGTTTTCTGTTTGGGGATTATGGATTTTTACGAAGATTTTCACAGTTTTCTTTTCTCTCTTTTGACAATTCTCTCTCTCCAAAAGCCAGCCCCTTGAAAGTGTGATGGCGCAACTTATTTATAGGTGAGTTTGTTGTGGTTGTGGGGGGAAAAACAAATGGGATTTAAACCTTTTTGGTATACTGTTCCATTGCTTTTTAATCACATCTTTTGTATGCTAATTTGGTGCAAATATGGGGTTTGAGAAAGTGCAGGCATGGACTTGATCAGCAGCTAGTTGCAGGACTTTGTTACAGTAGGGTAGCAGGCTGCTTAAATGAGGTTTTGGGATTTGGTGATGTTCTGATCGCAGAAGATCAAAAACGTAACCTCCATATACTGAAGAGTCATATTCTGACCGAGGAACATTGCCTTCATATGTTCTGATTCAGCATCATGTTCTGAACCGTGTTTGCAAATCCTGATTGCACTCGCGTGAAGGCTGGCCCAGAAGTTCTGAAGTATCATCTTCTCCTAACACTTAGAAAATTTTCCAAATGTTTGGAAATTTGATTTTTCCAAAGTAATTTCTGACTTCTGATTTTGATGAAATAATTTCATGTCTTGATGAAATATGATTGTTGAAACTTGATTTAATTCAAAAAAGTCAAAGTTTGACTTTTCACTGTATCAGTTGACTTTTCATTTGTTGACTGAATTTTTACTATCAATCAATTGATCTTGAGAAATTTTTTTGAGTCATGCTATTAGGTCAAAATGATGCATTTGAATCCTTGATAACATGTCCCAAACCATCAAGCCATGTTTTAGGTCAAAACTCAAAAATTGAGCCTTCTCAGTCAAAACCCTAATTTTAACCATTTTGCCCTTTTGTTGATCTGATCAAATTTCTTTGAGGAATTGTGATCCATGAAAGTCATATGGGGCTTTAAAAGTCCATTTATCCTTGTGCAATTTCAAACCCTAACTTTTAGTCATAAGTGCTCGAGGAGGTGTCTTGAGTTGATCAACCCTAGTGCAGTCTTGAATCAAAGGAGATCTTATGAGAAAATACTTGATAAATGAGAGAGCAAATTTTTGGGTACAATAACTGCCCCTGTTCAATCTTCTTAAACCTGAAGAGTTAGATTGGCAGATCTGTAATTCATGACTTGAAGGTGGCAGATGATTGAACACTAGAGTACCCAGAAATTTGCACTCGAAGATGAATTGTGAATGGGCTTATAGATGCCATTTGGAGGAATGGTGGTAAACACTAGAAGAAATATCGGTACAAATCTCATGTTGATTCATACTATAACTTGATATTTTACCTGTGAGAAAAAGAGTTAGTAAAAATGCAGATGTATGCAGGATGTTCACTAGAGGTGGTATTATGCTAAATGTATCTTGTATGTACATGCTATGATGTATGAATGTGAGATGTATGTTTTTGTCTGGGAAAATAAATCCCTGACTGTCGCTGAGGAGTTTTGGGAAGTTGACTCTTGGATTTCCATTGGGGATGAAGAATATACATATCTTCAAACTTTGTTGAAAGGATGCTTCCGCTGGGGAATATCTCTTGAACATCAACTGTTATCTGGTCGAATCCAGGCTTCACAACTTGCTGAGAATGAGGAAGTCTACTTCTATCTGGTCGGGTCTAGGCTTCACGGTAACTTTTTGGGGAAGAAATAAATTAACTGTTATTTGGTCGGATTCCAAGCTTTGTAGAAAATTTCTTGAAATTGAACTGTCATCTGGTCGGGTCCAGGCTTCACAACAATTTGCTAGGGATACTAAAGTTAACTGTTATTTGGTCGGATCCAGGCTTCACAGTAACTTGAAGTGGTACCTATTATCTAGTCGGGTCTAGGTTTCACGGATTTTGGAAAGTTATACTATTATCTGGTCGAGTCCAGGCTTCATAGTGTCTCTTTGGGGATCATAGTTAATTATTATCTGGTCGGGCTCCAGGTTTCACAATAAACTGTTTGAAAAATTGTCATCTGGTCGGGTCCAGGCTTTGCAGATTTCTGAGGTTGATGAGGTCAATTGTTGTATGGTCGGGTCCGGGTTTCACAATAAATGGTTTGAGGATTTAGTTGTTATCTGGTTGGTTTCCAGGTTTCACAATGAATCTCTAAGGGTAATTGTTATCTGGTCGGATCCAGACTTCACAATAACTTGTTGGGGTAAAGGTAAACTCTAATGGGGAGAAGAAGTTAAACCTTGGTCCGGTTGAGTCCAGGTTCTTCTATATTTTGAAGAGTTAAACTATTATCTGGCCGGGTCCAGGCTTTTAGTAACTTGAAATTGAGATCAACTGCTATCTGGTCGGGTCCAGGATTCAGACACCCAAACAGTTATCTGGTCGGGTCCAGGCTTCAGTAATTTACTAGGGATAGTGGAAAAATCTACTGGAGAAGAGGATTTTTGCTAATGATTTTATAGGAATTAAACCGCTATCTGGTCGGGCCCGCTTCGGTAATTGAAGAAGTCAAACTGTTATCTAGTCAGGTCCAAGCTTCAGTAATAACTTGACAATTGTGCTAATAGCTGGTCGGGTCCAGGCTTCATAGTATCTTTTGGATATAGTAAAGGTTTTTTTGACGACTTTACTAGGGATTAGGGGTTATGGCCCTATGATTTGCAATAGTCTGAAAGGAAAACTCAAACTGGAGAAGATAAACTCAGTTGGGGAGGATAGACTCCGTTGGGGGATAATAGCCTCGGCTGGGGAAGATATACTCAGTTGGGGTAGATAGACTAAGCTGGGGAATTTTGTGGTGCCTTGATTGTTGTATGTTGGGGAAATTTGAACTCGGCTGGGGATTTATGCTATCTCGTCGTTTGTTGGGGAAGATAAACTATGTCGGGGGAATACAAACTCGATTGGGGAGGATGTACTCAACTGGGGAATTTTGTGATTCCTCGATTGTTGTTAGGGAAATAAAACATGTTGGGGAAATAAACCCTGTTGAGGAG
Organism: Vicia faba; assembly: GCA_948472305.1. Lineage (NCBI taxonomy): Eukaryota > Viridiplantae > Streptophyta > Magnoliopsida > Fabales > Fabaceae > Vicia > Vicia faba. The sequence goes on along the minus strand of OX451735.1, from coordinate 213,204,052 downwards.
GTGAGTTTCTTTTAGGAAGAGATCCACGAGGCTTCAACTTGTAAACTTCGACTTAACTGGAGAGAGAGCTGCCAAGAGATTGAGACTCTGGTTGGGGATTATCCTATGCAAGGAGACTTTGTGAGTAACTTTATTGAGAAGGAAGTTAATAAAATAACTTTGTGAGGTATTCCATATTCATTAAAGAGGTGCCTGCTACTGCTTTGGTCATATGTTCCAAATAGTTTTAATTATGTCCATATGCATATGTTCATTTAGTCATTGGACAAATTTGCATTCAAAACAAAGACATAAATTTTTCACTTCAAAGTATATTTGTATTGATGTTTTGCCCATGAATAGGCGTTTTTGTACAGAGAGACGGAGATCCTAGTAAGAGGAAATCGTCGAAAGGAAAACAAAATTGAAAACAAAAACAAATAGCCATGTGAAATGATCTCATTGCCTTCCAACTCTATTATTTCCCCAATGTCTTCGAATGTCCATTGTCGTTGAAGTGGATTGGATTGATCTTGGACCGTTTGAACTTGGACCTTGGTGATAAAATTGATTGTGGTGAATCCATAAGACATAGTCATATGATTTTAATCCTTAACTTTTGCCTGGACCGCCCTTTCAGGTTTTCAGTCCACCAGGATACCCATTTTTTGCCAAGTCTCCCTTTTGGGTTTTCAACTTGTCGGGTGTACAATCTTGTGCATATATCCCTAATTTTTGCCCAAAACTTTTGGTTCGCTAGGATGCCCTTATTTTGCCTAGGTGTGTCAACCTAGCGGGTCTCTTATGCGTAGTATTTTTTAACTATGTTCGCGTTTATAGGATATGGGAAATCTTCACCATCCATGGTAGTCAGCATCATGGCACCGCTAGAGAAAACTCTCTTGACAACAAATGGCCCTTCATAGGTGGGATTCCATTTGCCTCTGGGGTCGCCTTGTGGTAGAATGATGCATTTTATCACCAAGTCACCAGCTTGATATACTCGAGGCTTGATTTTTTTGTTGAAAGCCTTGATCATCCGTTTTTGGTACGTCTGACCATGGCAAATAGCAGCTAATTGTTTTTTGTCGATCAATTTCAACTAATCCAATCTCGTTTGAATCCACTCATCTTCGTCTAAGTCTGCCTCATTCATAATCCTCAGCAAGGGAATCTGAACTTCCACTAGCAAAACAACTTCCATGCCATAGACTAGAGAAAAGGGAGTTACCCCAGTTGATGTTCTAGCTGAAGTACGGTAGCCATGTAGAGAAAACAACAACATCTCATGCCAATCCTTATAGGTTACTACCATTTTCTGCACAATCTTCTTAATATTATTGTTGGCCGCTTCGACTGCGCCATTCATTTTCGATCTATACGGAGAAGAATTGTGATAGATGCTCCGTCTGGATACTCTTGTGATTCAAGGTATCTCATCACCTCATGGTACCATGGCTTTTCCGCATCAGTGTCAAGCTCATAGAAATGTGCAGGTTCGTCGAATCTTTCAATTGTAATCATAAGGGCTTTGTTGTCCCATCTGACCTTGAACATTGAAGACATGGTTGCCAAAGCGTCAGCCAACTGATTTTCTTCCCTAGGGAAGTGCTCAAAAGTGATATCTTCGAAGTAAGGAATTAGGGATAGCACAAGTTCCTTGTAAGGGATTACATTAGGGTGTTTAGTGTCCCAATCTCCTTTTACTTGGCTGATCACTAGAGCGGAATTCCCGAGCACATTCAAATGTTTGATCCTCAAACCAATGGCAGCTTTCAGACCCAAAATACATGCTTCGTACTCAACCATATTATTCGTGCAATCGAAGCATAATCTGGCGGTGAATGGATTGTGGCAACCTTCAGGAGAGATGATTACAGCACCAATTCCGTTACCTAAGGTGTTGGAAGCCCCATCGAATACCATAGTCCATCGGGATTTAGGTCCGTCATATGGTCCCGGTTTCACGCAATCGGTTAGTAGCATGATATTCTCATCAGGGAAGTCGAAGTTCATTGACTGATAATCATCCACAGCTTGATGGGCCAAATGATCAGCTAGTACGCTTCCTTTGATGGCCTTTTGTGTAGTGTATTGGATGTCGTACTCAGTCAAGATCATTTTCCATCTGGCTATCCGACCGGAATGGGCAGGTTTCTCGAAAATGTACTTGATTAGGTCCATTTTAGAAATCAACAGAGTGGTATGAGTCAACATATATTGTCTTAGCCGGCGAGCAGCCCATTCCAGAGCGCAACAAGTTTTCTCGAGCAGTGAATATCTGTTTTCACAGTCGGTAAACGTTTTGCTCAGGTAATAGATAGCATTCTCTTTTTGGCCAAACTCGTCATGTTGGCCCAAAACACACCCCATATAATTATCTAGTACTGTCAAGTACATAATCAAGGGCCTTCCTTCAACTGGAGGCATGAGAATAGGAGGCTCTTATAAATATTCTTTGATTTTGTCGAAGGCAGCTTGACATTCATTGTTCCATCTGACTACCTGATCTATCTTCAAGAGCTTGAAGATTGACTCACAAGTAGCAGTCAAGTGAGATATGAAACGGGAAATGTAATTGAGATGACCCAAGAATCCTCTAACTTCCTTTTCAGAATGTGGGACCAGAATTTCTTAAATGGCCTTTACCTTGGCAGGATCAACTTCAATTCCTTTATTACTGACAACAAAACCTAGAATATTTCCAGATCGTACTCCGAATGTACACTTGTTAGGGTTTAACCTTAACTTGTACTTTTTCAGCCTTTCGAATAGTTTGTTGATCGCGACTTTGTATGTCTATAAATCTGGAGACTGCAAGTGCACAATCCTATCGCGTAGTCTTAAAAGATATCGAATCCACAGGGACTATGAATCGATCTACCGTAATTTTGGTCACTGGGTAAAGCTAAGGCTAATATTAATTTAATTAACGAAAGGGATCTAATTACTAAATTTAGTTATAAAATTTTTAATTATAAATACCGGTATGTATTTCACCTAAATTTTGGGTTCCGAATTTCCACTGGCCTTTACTTAAATTGGTCAAAAATTATCTTTACGCAAACTTTATTTGTCTAAAAACCTTCCCCTCACACTTCCGTTCTATTAGTTCAGGTTATACGATTAATACCCTAACGTGTGCTTCCGTCACTCCGCCGGATTCAAAAGTAATTTTTGAAAACAGAATAAAATTTAATTGTTTTTAAAATGCTTCCGCCTCTTTAAAAACAATGCCTAATAATCACTATCTGGTTTTAGCCTCAAACTTCCGTTTTATTAGTAAAAACCTTAATCAATTCTAAAACCTCACACTTCCGTTCTATTGGTTTGTAAAATCTTAAACAATTTAATTGAATATTAAAACCATGAAAGAAGTTTCTTTTACAAAATAATTTTAAGCCAGTTTATTTCGGATCCCGTTATTTGGTTAATTTACATACCGATATTTAATCGGTTTAGCCAGACATGTTTATTAAATTAAATACGCATAGATAATTAAATTGCGAACGATTATATAAATTCATATCCATAATAACATGTAATAATAATAAATAAATAAAAGCGATTAAATTAAAAACCTGGAAATGTAGAAAACTTCAATAACTTTAATTAAATGCGTTCTTCAAAAACCTTGGAGTATTCCACCACAAGCCGGTTGGATCTACCCTTCGAATCTTGAATTTCGTAACAACAAGGAAAGTAAAAATACCGGATCTAACGTAAGGTTAAACCGGATAAAATTGCACAACAATTCCCGGTGTAGAAATTGTTGTACGAAAAATAAAGGTAGAAAACTGGAGAGAAAAGAAAATAAGAACAATGCGATGAAATAAAAATAAAAGAAAAGGCAGAACAAAAATTAAAATGGAAGGAAATTTGCTCTGCTGAAAATAGTACGATCTTGCAAAAATTCTCCGACCCCTGGGATTTTTCTTTCACTTCTATTTATAATGCTTGTAAAATAATGTACCCCAAAAGGTCAATCCACGTAAAACTGAATATCCAAAAAATATTGCTAGTGGACTTTGTTGCATAACGTGCTGAAGACGTGTACGGAAATATAGCAAAAGTTGGTTTCTTCATTGACTTGGGACCGGTCGTTCCGTATGAGGAGGAAATGGCGTGAGAATAGGAAAGGGAAGGGAACGGTCGTTCCACTCAGCTGAAGTGGTCCGGACCGGTCGTTCCCCTTAGTGGGCCGGTCGGTCCCTTCAAGCTGGAGTGGGAAACGTGTGTTCCCTTGGGCCTTTGTGCGTTCTTGGTCTTTTGGGCCTTGGAAAAAATCATTCTTTTCACCCCCATTTAGTATTCTGCACCACATTAATCAATTATCTTCATTTTTGTACTTAATTGCATCTATTTCTTCATTTTTCTTCACATAAGCTTATTTGAGGCAAAATACCTGAAACAAAGAAATACCAGCGTAATATGGAAATAAAATAAAATAAAATAAATAAAAACATGAATTATTTGCATTAATTAGTTCGATTTATACGATATAAAATCGTGTTATCATTTGTACAGGTGGTCGAGATGTTCCTCTTCAGTTTGTGATCTGGCGATCATATCGTCTACGTAGACCTCTATTTCATGATGTATCATGTCATGAAACAAAGCTACCATAGCCCTTTGATACGTTGCCCCTGCATTCTCTAATCCAAATGGCATGACCTTGTAGAAAAAGGTTCCCCATTGCATAATGATTGTAGTCTTCTCCATGTCTTCGGGAGTCATCCTTATTTGGTTATAGCCTGAGAAACCATCCATGAAAGAGAAGACTTTATGTTGAGCAGTATTATCAACTAAGATGTCAATTTGTTGTAGAGGGAAGTCATCTTTGGGGCTCGCCCTGTTTAGATCCCTATAGTCTACACACATGCGAACTTTCCCGTCTTTCTTTGGCACTGGAACCACATTGGCAACCCACTGAGGATAGGATGTCACAGCTAGGAACCCTACATCAAATTGTTTCATCACTTCAGCTTTGATCTTTTCAGACATATCAAGCCTCATGCGACGAGCCTTTTGTTTAACAGAAGGGCTATCTTCTCTTGTTGGCAGACGATGAACTACGATGTCGGTATCCAACCCAGGCATATCTTCATAAGACCAAGCAAATACTTCCACATAATCATGCAACATCTGAACCAACCTGCTATTGACACTGCTTTCTAAATTAGCACCGATCTTGATTTCCTTCTTGTCTAACTCAGTACCCAGGTTGATAACTTCAACTGACTCTTCGTGCTGTTGAGTAGCTTTTTCCTCTTGTAATAAAAGTCTGGCTAGTTCTCTCGGTATGTCACAATCTTCCCCGCCTTCGTCTTCGGCTTGGTTGATAGGGAATTCAAAGTCATAGTTGAAAATAGGATCCAGAGTGGATGTGGACCTGCAAGAGTGTGTGTGTGTGTGTGCATGTGAGATACATGGCTATATTTTTCTTGAAAAATGTATTTGAAAGAAAAGAAAGACAATGAACACAAATATTTGAATGCAAAAGAGTCAAATATACTGAATGATCATATGATTAGATGAACATAAATAAAACCCTTGACAAATGGACCGAAGCGCCTCGGGCCAGGTACATGGCTTAAAAGTCATTTGTTAAAATACTACAGACAACATGTTCTTGAATTGAAAGAAACACAATAACAGGTAGATTACTCCTCAATGAAGGAGATGGGCACGAAGTCTTTTGCATGCCAATTCTTCAGCTCTATTGTAGTTGGATACACCTAATCTTCAAATGCAGCTTCTTCATCAGAATCACCCACGACATTGACTTCATGGCTTCCAATGCGGAGAGGTGGCTTTCCAACACGAGCACGCCTCACTTCCTTCTAAGCTTTGATGTTGAAGCCCAAACCGAACTTATCTGCTTTAAATGGGATATTAAAGAGTTGTCCCCAAGTATCACAGTTTCCTTCTTCAATTGTCGCATGAGCATCTTTTACTGAAACCATCTTTGGTGTGGCCTTAACAGCTTTAGACTCATCAGAAGAACATTTGGTAGCAGTAATCATTGGTGGCACGACTTCAAAGGCTTGACACAGGGTCTCAATGAATTCTCCATCCATCTCTACATATTTTAACGAGTTAAGGTGGCTTACCATAAACTCTTCTTCTCCACAGATGGTGACTATTCTTCCCTTGACTAGATATTTGAGTTTCTGATGGAGAGTTGAGGTTACTGCGCCAGCTTTATGGATCCACGGGCGATCCAACAGACAAGAATAGGCAGGATGAATATCCATAATGTAGAAGGTGGAGTTGAATATTTGGGAGCCCACTTTAATTGGAAGATCTACTTCCCCATGAACGGTCCTCTTTGATCCGTCAAATGCCCTTACAATGATATCGCTTAGCTTCAAGACTAAACCCTCACAGTCTAGATGATCTAATTCCCCCTTGGGCAATACATTTAGAGAAGAACCAATGTCGAATAGCACATGTGCTAAGGTAGTCCCTTTGCACTCGACAGAAACATGTAAAGCTTTATTGTGATTTTTCCCGAGAGGTGTTAAGTCAGCATCTGAAAATCCTAAACCATTATCAGCTGTCAGGCTAGCCACACAATTCTCAAATTAGTCTGTTGTTGTCTCATGGGGGACATGAGCCTTTTTTAGGAACTTGATTAATGTACGAGCATGGGCATCGGAACAAAGCAGCAATGACAACATTGAAATATTGAAAGGGGTTTTCACCAACTGTTCTACAATCTTGAAGTCGCTTCTTTTTATGATCTTCAAGATCTCGTCCATATCGCGAGCGGAGGGCTCTCCATCCTTTACGGGTACATCAATCACATCAAGCTCAACAACCTTCTCCTTCCCTCTTGTATCGATACTTGGCTTGGCAGCAGTAATGCGGATGGGCGTCTTTGTAACAACTGGTGGTGAGATATTGGGTGAAAATATGCTCCCAGTTCTAGTTACCTTGCTTGAGCCAGCTATGTTGCCAACATTGTCATCTTTTTCTTCATCGATCCAGGCATCTTGTTTAATCCCATGATAGAACACCTCAGGACCGTAATTCCATGGTACCGCTTTGTTTGAAGAGTAGTGAATTGGTCCGGGATTGGTAATTATTAAGGGAGAAATAGTGGGTTCATTTGAAATCCTAATAGGACCTTTGGAGGTGATCCTAAGAGGCTTGTTTGAGATGGTAATATTGGAGAGGTCTTCACATTTGTTAATCAAACTCTTGGTGTGATCGGTGGATCTGGAACTGACTGTTTAAAGCTGGTTCGCGAAATGTCGCGGAAGCAAGAGTCGCCACCGTCTTTTATTTTCTCCAAATGGAAAGGACAAAAGCACAGAAAAATTCCTTATTGAGATTGCTCTCGGTTCGGGAGGTAGATTTATAGAAAGGGAAGGTGTTAGCACCCTTTCTATCCATGGTTATCCATGGGCTCTTAGATACTTGCTCATTTGTGTTTTCAAAATTGTTTGTTTGCTTTTCAAGGTGAGTGGGTTTGAAAAAGTTTCGTTTAAAATTTCAGTTCGACTCTTGTATCATTCCTCAAGAGTGTTTGAAAAATTGCTTTTGAAATCTTTTTGAAAAGTGTCGGTCTGAAAAGAGTTTTGATTTGTTTTGAAATAGAGCAAGTATCTAGAGTCATCTACCTACCCTAAGGAATTCGTCTGTGTAAATATCCTTAAAGTAGTGCCATCCCACCATTGAGAGGTAGGTAGCACCACCGTTGGAGGTGTTCGGGTCAATTCGAGGTTTTTGGGACATTGTGGTCACCAGAGCAATGGGAAGACACCTTAGAAGCTACCCTCATGCCATGTTCATGGACATGAGGACTTACTAAAACATCCTCTACTCGACGACCACTTTTCGAGGGGCAAGGCAACAGTGAGACGTACCCTAGGGGTGGTGTGTGATTTGTGTGTCGTTTTCAGTTATATTTGTCTTGTTCATACATTGGTGTTCTACGCTTTGTTTTTATTTTTGGCATTCATTCTTTCATGCAAGTTATTAACAGTTAAAAGGTGCGGAATTAAAAGTCCTACGCAATTACAAAGGTGCGGGTCTACATCGCCAAATTAATCCAAGACCCGATTTTGAATAAAATAAAAATGCGGAAAGATAAATATCCTAATTAATCTATTACAAGGCTTTGGGATAAGTACATGAAATTTATAAAAAAAAGAAATAAAATAAGCGCGCGAAACGAAATTATAATCGAAAGCGAGGGCGTTGGACCCTTTTAAAGAAATTAAATTGAAATTATGACATTAATTAAATTAAATAAGGAAAAAGACTTATTTTCTGATATTTTTTTGTACTTTATAAAATTAAGAAAATTAATGGAATTAAAAAGTTAATTAAAACCCTAGTTCTAAATTGTTTTTAATTTATTAAAAAAAATATTTTAGTTTGACCTAATTTACATTAATTATTTACATGGCATATTTATTTACAAAAAATAATTAACAATTAAATATGGTGAAAAAGAAAAAAAGAATAAAAGTACAAAACCCTAATTTCTACATTTTTTATTTTATTAAGAAAGCATTAAAATTAAACCTAAAATTAAAACTAAATTAATTATTACATTTATTTACAAAATAATGTTAATTAATATTAACAAAGCATATTTTTAATTATTTTATGATTTTCTGTTTTTTTTTATTTTATGAAAATTAATTTTGATGAATTAACTAAAATAAATAAAACAAATAAATAGAAAAAATGAAAAGAAAAATAAAATAATAGGCAAACCAATGGGGGTGTTGACCCCAATTTTGGAGGTATGATCAGCAATCAGGCCCAATGAATTCAAGCCCTTGGTTGACTTTTCAAGGACGCGTGTGGATCTGTTGACCAAGGTGCATGGTGGAGATCCTGTGTTGGCCCTTGGATTCATCTCCTGAGACATGTGGCGTGCCCAGAGATAGAGTTGTATGGTGGTCCCTGAAAGGTACGCTGCACAGAAATATGGAAAGTAAAATAATATTGAGAAGGGAGGGGACCTGGGAATCGAACCCAGGTCCCAGTACCTATTGTCCACGTTGCCCACCAACTGAACTAGCGCGTTTGCCTTTATGTTTATTGGACAACAATCATGATATGTGAACAAACGATGCTATGCTGGACAGAAACAAAACGCGCCAACGTTTGAACCCACCAACCACATTCGTCCATGCATCATCTTCTCCACTTGTTCTTTATTTTGCCTGAAAAAACAAACTAGATAGCGGGGGTTTTAAACCCCCACTAAATGACACATACAAAAATAGCGAATAGAACCCTGTTGATCCTAAATTGAGCGCGACATGTGGAATTAATTTGTGTGAAGCTTCTGATTCTAATGGCATAGGTCTTGTTGTCTGATTTTTCCAGAAGAGGAAAGCCCCAAATTCGCACCTCTGAAAACCTAGAAAACATCAATGGCATTTTTCTATACAAGCAATATTAATCCAATTAAATGGCACCATTAGTTTTGTTGAGTTCATATTAGTATAAAACGATCATTAGAATGTATGAATATGGCATATAAATCAAAACACGAAAATGCAAAATATCAAGAACAGGACGGCTTCATTCTACCGATTCTTGAGGTGAGAGGCTATGGTTTTGATTCAGAAAGCCTCCTTGATACGTCAGGAAGGTAATGGAATTGTTCTCTTTCCTTGAAACGCCCTCTAGATGTGTTTTCAGTTTTGAACTTTTTGACAAAAAATGCAAAGTGTGTATTTGATCTGAGGCGCAGCTTCCAGGTCCTTTGCATTAGGGTTAGCTTTGTGTTTATATGAGGAATGAATTAGGGTGAAATCCAAGCCAAGAAACCTTTGCATTCATGAATCCAATATTTGATTTTCAATGAATCTTTTTTCAATCTTTTTCATGCCCTTTTGATACCAATCATGGCCAAATCTTTCCATATTGAGTGTTCACGAAATCATGGAGTTATGATAGACCTATTAGCTGCATAAAAAGATTTAAAATGCATGCTTGAGTATTTTTGTCATATTTTATTTAATTAAATGAATTAATGGTGATAAAAATTCAAATAAATAATAAAAAAATGATGAAATAACTCCCCTCAGGGTAAATGGGTCGTGCATAGCTTTTGGGTGATGATTCTTGGAAGAAATTGAGGCCCATTAGCAATTTTGAGGCATTTGAAGCAAAGTTGACTTTTCAAAATTCCCAAAACTTTCCCAACTTCCACAAGCCATATCTTGCTCAATTTTTAAGCTTTGATCATGTTCTTGGACATTTTGGAAAGGTCTTGAAGTCCTATAACCCATGCCTTTGGTCCCATGTCATTTTGATTTACCAATCTCAAGTTATGGTCTTTGACTTAAAGTCCCTTTTTGTTGACTTTTGAAAATGACCTATAATGTTGAGATTGATAACTTTTTGTGAGAGAATTTCTTGGACTTGAAGTGTGAAGAGGAGTTGTAGGAAATGTCTTTCTATTCAAAATGAGCTTTGGATGGAATTTTTCTGATGAACCATGTGGAAGTTATGCCTTGGTCAAGTTACAATTGACTTTTTCAACTGTCCAAATATGGAAACTTTTGCATCTTGAGACTTTTTGAGCCATGCCTTGAGAAACATGATCAATAATTGATCAAGTGATGTTTGTGGCTTCAAAATAAGATGTTGACCAAAAATTTGGACTTTTGACTGTCAAATGACCATTTTGCCCCTACAGTTGACTGTTGAGCAATTAGGGTTTTTGACTGTGCAATTTTGTGCTGTGAGTCTTGAAACTTGGCATAAGGATACTTGACAATGTTTATAGGCATGTCGGACTTGATTGGACCTTTGGAAACTTCAACTTCTTTGTCAGAACCAAAACCCTAATTTTTGACTGTTAGGAGGCCCTTGAACTGTGCAACCCTTGGGAGATTTTGAAGCATGCTCTTTGCAAATCTTGAAGAATATGGGGAGGCAAATTTTGGGGTACAAAAGTTGCCCCTGTTCAATCTTCTTAGACCTGAGGATGTAGATTGGCTAGCGTGCCTTTCGTAATCCCAGGGTGGAAGATGATTGGACACTAGAGTGCCCAGAAATTTGCACTCACATAGTAGTGTGATGGTGGAAATGGGCTTGCAGATGCCATTTGGAGATTGATGGATAGGATGATGGGCTTATAGATGCCATGCTAAGAGATGATAGATGAGTGGATGGGCTTATAGATGCCATCTGGGTGTCGATTGCGTAAGAGTTTCCTTAGCGAGAACTTGCGTACCTGAAAAAGAAAAGATGATTACCTGGCCTGTTACAGGAGCTGGTCTTCAAACTCTTTGTATAGATGCCCTGACTGGTTACAGGAATTGAATCTGGAACTTCAAAAGGTGACGAATGAACCAGGGGTGGTTACTACCTCAACGGGACGGTGAGAGAATCTGGGGCGATTACTACCTCAACAGTAACGATGAGAGAATCTTGGATGTCTTCTACTGGGATAAGAATCAGGGAGATCTTAGGGTCGATCTGACTGACCCGGAGAAGGCCTTGGAATATCTTCAACTGGATAAAAATCAGGGAGATCTTAGAGTCGATCTGACTGAACTAGAGAAGGCCTTTGACTGGATAAGAATCAGGAAAATCTTAGGGTCGATTTAACTGAACCGGACAAGGTCTTGGAATATCTTCAACTGGATAAGAATCAGGGAGATCTTAGGGTCGATCTGACTGAACTAGAGAAGGCCTTTGACTGGATAAGAATCACGAAAATCTTAGGGTCGATTTAACTGAAACGGACAAGGTCTTGGAATCTTCAACTGGATAAGAATCAGGGAGATCTTAGGGTCGATCTGACTGAACCAGAGAAGGCCTTTGACTGGATAAGAATCAGGAAAATCTTAGGGTCGATTTAACTGAACCGGACAAGGTCTTGGGATATCTTCAACTGGATAAGAATCAGGGAGATCTTAGGGTCGATCTGACTGAACCAGAGAAGGCCTTTGACTGGATAAGAATCAGAAAAATCTTAGGGTCGATTTAACTGAACCGGACAAGGTCTTGGAATATCTTCAACTGGATAAGAATCAGGGAGATCTTAGGGTCGATATGACTGAACCAGAGAAGGCCTTTGACTGGATAAGAATCAGGAAAATCTTAGGGTCGATTTAACTGAACCGGACAAGGTCTTGGAATCTTCAACTGGATAAGAATCAGGGAGATCTTAGGGTCGATTTGACTGAACCAGAGAAGGCCTTTGACTGGATAAGAATCAGGAAAATCTTAGGGTCGATTTAACTGAACCGGACAAGGTCTTGGGATATCTTCAACTGGATAAGAATCAGGGAGATCTTAGGGTCGATTTGACTGAACCAGAGAAGGCCTTTGACTGGATAAGAATCAGGAAAATCTTAGGGTCGATTTAACTGAATCGGACAAGGTCTTGGAATATATTCAACTAGATAAGAATCAGGGAGATCTTAGGGTCGATCTGACTGAACTAGAGAAGGCCTTTGACTGGATAACAATCAGGAAAATCTGAGGGTCGATTTAACTGAACCGAAACAAGGTCTTGGAATATCTTCAACTGGATAAGAATCAGGGAGATCTTAGGGTCGATCTGACTGAACCAGAGAAGGCCTTTGACTAGATAAGAATCAGGAAAATCTTAGGGTCGATTTAACTGAACCGGATGAGGTCTTGGAATATCTTCAACTGGATAAGAATCAGGGAGATCTTAGGGTCGATCTGACTAAACCAGAGAAGGCCTTTGACTGGATAAGAATCAGGAAAATCTTAGGGGCGATTTAATTGAACCGGACAAGGTCTTGGAATATCTTCAACTGGATAAGAATCAGGGAGATCTTAGGGTCGATTTGACTGAACCAGAGAAGGCCTTTGACTGGATAAGAATCAGGAAAATCTTAGGGTCGATTTAACTGAACCGGACAAGGTCTTGGAATATCTTCAACTGGATAAGAATCAGGGAGATCTTAGGGTCGATCTGACTGAACCAGAGAAGGCCTTTGACTGGATAAGAATCAGGAAAATCTTAGGGTCGATTTAACTGAACCGGAGAAGGTCTTGGAATCTTCAACTGGATAAGAATCAGGGAGATCTTAGGGTCGATCTGACTGAACCAGAGAAGGCCTTTGACTGGATAAGAATCAGGAAAATCTTAGGGTCGATTTAACTGAACCGGACAAGGTCTTGGGATATCTTCAACTGGATAAGAATCAGGGAGATCTTAGGGTCAATCTGACTGAACCAGAGAAGGCCTTTGACTGGATAAGAATCAGGAAAATCTTAGGGTCGATTTAACTGAACCGGACAAGGTCTTGGAATATCTTCAACTGGATAAGAATCAGGGAGATCTTAGGGTCGATCTGACTGAACTAGAGAAGGCCTTTGTCTGGATAAGAATCAGGAAAATCTTAGGGTCGATTTAACTGAACCGGACAAGGTCTTGGAATATCTTCAACTGGATAAGAATCAGGGAGATCTTAGGGTCGATCTGACTGAACCAGAGAAGGCCTTTGACTGGATAAGAATCAGGAAAATCTTAGGGTCGATTTAACTGAACCGGACGAGGTCTTGGAATATCTTCAACTGGATAAGAATCAGGGAGATCTTAGGGTCGATCTGACTAAACCAGAGAAAGCCTTTGACTGGATAAGAATCAGGAAAATCTTAGGGTCGATTTAACTGAACCGGACAAGGTCTTGGAATATCTTCAACTGGATAAGAATCAGGGAGATCTTAGGGTCGATCTGACTGAACCAGAGAAGGCCTTTGAATGGATAAGAATCAGGAAAATCTTAGGGTCGATTTAACTGAACCGGACAAGGTCTTGGAATATCTTCAACTGGATAAGAATTAGGGAGATCTTAGGGTCGATCTGACTGAACCAGAGAAGGCCTTTGACTGGATAAGAATCAGGAAAATCTTAGGGTCGATTTAACTGAACCGGACAAGGTCTTGGAATCTTCAACTGGATAAGAATCAGGGAGATCTTAGGGTCGATCTGACTGAACCAGAGAAGGCCTTTGACTGGATAAGAATCAGGAAAATCTTAGGGTCGATTTAACTGAACCGGACAAGGTCTTGGAATATCTTCAACTGGATAAGAATCAGGGAGATCTTAGGGTCGATCTGACTGAACCAGAGAAGGCCTTTGACTGGATAAGAATCAGGAAAATCTTAGGGTCCATTTAACTGAACTGGACAAGGTCTTGGAATATCTTCAACTGGATAAGAATCAGGGAGATCTTAGGGTCGATCTGACTGAACCAGAGAAGGCCTTTGACTGGATAAGAATCAGGAAAATCTTAGGGTCGATTTAACTGAACCGGACAAGGTCTTGGAATATCTTCAACTGGATAAGAATCAGGGAGATCTTAGGGTCGATCTGACTGAACCAGAGAAGGCCTTTGACTGGATAAGAATCAGGAAAATCTTAGGGTCGATTTAACTGAACCGAAACAAGGTCTTGGAATATCTTCAACTGGATAAGAATCAGGGAGATCTTAGGGTCGATCTGACTGAACCAGAGAAGGCCTTTGACTAGATAAGAATCAGGAAAATCTTAGGGTCGATTTAACTGAACCGGACGAGGTCTTGGAATATCTTCAACTGGATAAGAATCAGGGAGATCTTAGGGTCGATCTGACTAAACCAGAGAAGGCCTTTGACTGGATAAGAATCAGGAAAATCTTAGGGGCGATTTAATTGAACCGGACAAGGTCTTGGAATATCTTCAACTGGATAAGAATCAGGGAGATCTTAGGGTCGATTTGACTGAACCAGAGAAGGCCTTTGACTGGATAAGAATCAGGAAAATCTTAGGGTCGATTTAACTGAACCGGACAAGGTCTTGGAATATCTTCAACTGGATAAGAATCAGGGAGATCTTAGGGTCGATCTGACTGAACCAGAGAAGGCCTTTGACTGGATAAGAATCAGGAAAATCTTAGGGTCGATTTAACTGAACCGGACAAGGTCTTGGAATATCTTCAACTGGATAAGAATTAGGGAGATCTTAGGGTCGATCTGACTGAACCAGAGAAGGCCTTTGACTGGATAAGAATCAGGAAAATCTTAGGGTCGATTTAACTGAACCGGACAAGGTCTTGGAATCTTCAACTGGATAAGAATCAGGGAGATCTTAGGGTCGATCTGACTGAACCAGAGAAGGCCTTTGACTGGATAAGAATCAGGAAAATCTTAGGGTCGATTTAACTGAACCGGACAAGGTCTTGGAATATCTTCAACTGGATAAGAATCAGGGAGATCTTAGGGTCGATCTGACTGAACCAGAGAAGGCCTTTGACTGGATAAGAATCAGGAAAATCTTAGGGTCCATTTAACTGAACTGGACAAGGTCTTGGAATATCTTCAACTGGATAAGAATCAGGGAGATCTTAGGGTCGATCTGACTGAACCAGAGAAGGCCTTTGACTGGATAAGAATCAGGAAAATCTTAGGGTCGATTTAACTGAACCGGACAAGGTCTTGGAATATCTTCAACTGGATAAGAATCAGGGAGATCTTAGGGTCGATCTGACTGAACCAGAGAAGGCCTTTGACTGGATAAGAATCAGGAAAATCTTAGGGTCGATTTAACTGAACTGGACAAGGTCTTGGAATATCTTCAACTGGATAAGAATCAGGGAGATCTTAGGGTCGATCTGACTGAACCAGAGAAGGCCTTTGACTGGATAAGAATCAGGAAAATCTTAGGGTCGATTTAACTGAACCGGACAAGGTCTTGGAATCTTCAACTGGATAAGAATCAGGGAGATCTTCGGGTCGATCTGACTGAACTAGAGAAGGCCTTTGACTGGATAAGAATCAGGAAAATCTTAGGGTCGATTTAACTGAACCGGACAAGGTCTTGGAATATCTTCAACTGGATAAGAATCAGGGAGATCTTAGGGTCGATCTGACTGAACCAGAGAAGGCCTTTGACTGGATAAGAATCAGGAAAATCTTAGGGTCGATTTAACTGAACCGGACAAGGTCTTGGAATATCTTCAACTGGATAAGAATCAGGGAGATCTTAGGGTCGATCTGACTGAACCAGAGAAGGCCTTTGACTGGATAAGAATCAGGAAAATCTTAGGGTCGATTTAACTGAACCGGACAAGGTCTTGGAATATCTTCAACTGGATAAGAATCAGGGAGATCTTAGGGTCGATCTGACTGAACCAGAGAAGGCCTTTGACTGGATAAGAATGAGGAAAATCTTAGGGTTGATTTAACTGAACCGGACGAGGTCTTGGAATATCTTCAACTGGATAAGAATCAGGGAGATCTTAGGGTCGATCTGACTGAACCAGAGAAGGCCTTTGACTGGATAAGAATCAGGAAAATCTTAGGGTCGATTTAACTGAACCGGACAAGGTCTTGGAATATCTTCAACTGGATAAGAATCAGGGAGATCTTAGGGTCGATCTGACTGAACCAGAGAAGGCCTTTGACTGGATAAGAATCAGGAAAATCTTAGGGTCGATTTAACTGAACCGGACAAGTTCTTGGGATATCTTCAACTGGATAAGAATCAGGGAGATCTTAGGGTCGATCCGACTGAACCAGAGAAGGCCTTTGACTGGATAAGAATCAGGAAAATCTTAGGGTCGATTTAACTTAACCGGACAAGGTCTTGGAATATCTTCAACTGGATAAGAATCAGGGAGATCTTAGGGTCGATCTGACTGAACCAGAGAAGGCCTTTGACTGGATAAGAATCAGGAAAATCTTAGGGTCGATTTAACTGAACCGGACAAGGTCTTGGAATATCTTCAACTGGATAAGAATCAGGGAGATCTTAGGGTCGATATGACTGAACCAGAGAAGGCCTTTGACTGGATAAGAATCAGGAAAATCTTAGGGTCGATTTAACTGAACCGGACAAGGTCTTGAAATATAGCTGAGAACTTAACTGGATCTTTCCTGAAAGGTAAAGGTCAATCATATGCAATGCATGATATGGATCAAGCAATGATGTTCTCAACATAAATGAGATTTGTAAGATATGATGCGTATATGCATGCTATAATGTATGTGATGTTTATGAACGTATGTTTTTGTCTAGGAAAATAAATCCTTGATGTGTGCCGGGAAGTTAACTCCTGGGCTGATGTTTGAAGAAGAGAATATTTGTTTCCGCTAGGGAGGATAGTTGCAAGAATACCGGTAGGAGAAGATAACTCCGTTGGGGAATAAACTTGACGAATGAATTACTCTGCGGGGAGAAAATTATTCTAGCGATCTTGCTGGGGAATAATACTATATGGGGAGAGAAATACTTTGCTGGGATGTTGATGAAGATAACTCCGCTAGGGATACCGTTGATGTGCTCTGTTGTAAGTTTTGATGAACTCCGCTGGGGAATAAGAAAACTGTGCCGAGGACGATCTTTCCATGGCTTTTGGCTGAGGATAACCCAGTTATATCCTGGTAGGGAAATAACCTTTGAATAAAGTCGGGAGACGCGTTCGTGCTCTGCGGGGGAGAAGCTTCCAGAATCTACTGGGGATAAGCTTCCTGCTGGGGAGATGACTCCAACTTTCCTGGGGAAACTGGATTGGACTCTCCTGGGGAAATTTTGAACTATATTGGGGAAGTGACTCCGTTGAATGTTTGATATGCCGCCGGGGAACAATCTTTAGGTCAAGACTGCCGGGGATGCTTGCTAAGAATATCTGTATGATGGGCTGGGGAATGTTGAGATCTGCGAGGGGTACCCAACTTCCTTAAGGCTGATAGTATAACTTTTGCTTGGGGAGAGTGCACTGACTTGCTGGTTCACTCTCTGGGGGGTTAAGACATACTGGTTGTGTTCTTCAGCCGAACTTACCTTGGTACCTTGGTGGACAGAACAATTAGATCGCTTAGACCACTCATTATTGCCCCTGTTTCTATGGGAGAAGGAACCTGTGGGGTGCTGATAGTTGTTGATGGACCAACCTTCTTCTGGTAGGCAGGTGACAAGATGACGGGACATAGTCGTACGCTTTGATCCCTAACTTTTGCCTGGACCGCCCTTTCGGGTTTTCAGTTCACCGGGATACCCATTTTTGCCCAAGCCGCCTTTTCAGGTTTTCGACTTGCCGGGTGTACAGATTTTTTTCATTTCATCCCTTCATTTTGCCCGAATCCCTTTTGGTTCGCCGGGAAGCCTTTATTTTTGCCTAGGTGTGTCACCCTAGCGGGTCTTTGATTATGCGTATTATTTTTTTTTCGACTATGTCCACGCTCTCAGGATGTAGGGAGTTGCCCCTGTTAGAAGTGTTTTGTCATGCCACTAGAAGGTGTTTGATCAGGCAAGATTCATTGTTGGAATGCCCCAAGTGATTCAGGCAGAGATTTGCCCCAAGCTATTTGGCCTTTGAGAGATTCTCCGAATCTTGACTGAATTGCCCCAGATGACGGACCATGATCATGCCATGCCCCTTGATTGGAAGTGCTTCTGTTCATTAAGCATTCGTCGTGCGAATTTCTATGTTGTTCAAACAAAAAGTCATATGCAAACAAAGTTATGTTAAAAATGCAAAGCTTATGTCTGTCTTGAAGATTTTGAAAATGCATTCTTTTTCATAAAACAAGTGAATATTTGTAAAACGTGATGTCAACTCCGTATTTACCGTAGGCCTTAAGGAGTCAGGATACCTTTGTAACAGTATGCTTTCGAACTAACCCTTGCTTCAGCTAGGACTTTTAAGGGTTATAACGTGGCCTGGTTCACGGTTCAAGAAACAAAGGATAAAGGCTCAAATTATTTGTACCCACCCGCTCTTCGTGATGTTCTCCAAACCTAAACTCAGTTGATCATACGTTAGACCTTGTTTGAGTCTTTGCTCTGATTTTCCGATGATGATTCGGATGTTGATAACTTATTTTGAATAGGAGGTCATTTTTTGTCGAGGGTTTGTAAGACCTCTTTCTTTTTCTGATTTTTGTTATCCCCTTTTTTTTGCCTGAGCTGTTCTTTTGTGGTTACAGTCAGCGGGATGCCCCTGTTTTGTAAGCCTCCTTCCTAGGTTTTGACTTAATGGGTTCTTATTTGGAAAGATAATGACTGCCTTTCTTTATTGATTATTCGGAACCATCACTGTCTTTCTTTGTTTTGTAAGGACCTCTTTGGTGCCATTCATTATGTACTTGGATCAACTGAGAGAACTACCCTTCCCCAGGTTATGATTAAGGGTTTTAATTTTCGAAAAGAAAAAACTCCTACTTCTTTGGCTCAAAGGGGTTGACGAGGGATTATCTTCCTTATAACTCCAGTGTTTAGGGATTAAAACAATGCCTGTACCTCATCAGCGGGGTTTGTTCAAAAGCATACTGTAGATTGTGGTATCATTTTCGTCATCCTCCCTCAAGAGGCTTAGCATTGTTAATCGAGCGTTGATCATCAGAAAAAATATGAAAATAATTTGCATATAGTGAATACGAATATATTGCTTCAAAACAGACGTATGCGATGCATTAACGGAATAACAACGTTTAACATGAGTAAATGTTTGAACAAAAGAAAATTACAACTTGAAAATCCTAATGAACAAAAGTCTTTTCATCTTCAGGGCTTGTTACTTCAAATGATGAGCCTTGGAGGGATGGTAGAAAAACTCAGCCTGACCATCTTGTGTGAACTCCAATCCTCCTTCATCAATCAGGTCCTGGATCTTGTTCTTCAGAGCCCAACACTCATTTGTATCATGTCCTGGACTGGCAGAGTGGTAGGCACACCTTTTATTGGGATGATAGGTAGGAGCTGCTGTGTTGGGGTTCCAGGGATGAGCCCTTAATGTGATCAGATTCAATCTCAGCAGGCGTTGTAAGGCTTGAAACAGCGACATGTTGAGCTGGGTGAATTGCCTTCTGGGCTTGTCTGCCTGAAGCTGGTGAGGTTGATGCTGAATTTGTACCACGGGAGCCATTTGAGGAGCTCTCTTATCCTCTTGCCTCAAAGGTGGTTGAATGATGACTGGCCCTTTACCCTTAGACGTTTGCCCCAGTTGGTTACCCTGAAGCAGTTGGTTGATGAGAACTCCGAGCTCTTCTTGTCTTTGAGCTAAACCTTGAATGGCAATCACCTGCCCCAGCATCTGGGCTTTCATTGCATCCACTTTAGCTTGCAGACGTTTCAGCCGTTCGTCCTCAGCGCTGTTCCTGACCAAAGTCCCCATGAGAAATGTTCTCAGCTCCTCCTGCCCCTTGGATAGATTCAGGAGGATTTCCTCGAACCGAGTCTCTTGAGCAAGAAGGTCCTGGTTATCTTGTTGGGAAGCCATTGCTGAAATAAACAGCGAGAAAGGTAAGTGACCTGCAACAAGGGTACCTGTTATGCAATGATATGTATGATATGCATGCAATGTTTTCAAGGACCTCGCGGGATAAACAAGAAAGATTGTTAGAACTTGAATTTTGTAGCTTGAAGGAACTTCATGTTTGTTGAGAGTCCTTCTTCAAGGGTCAAAGGCTCACCATATCCAGTGGGTCATAGCCCCTGACAACCTTGTCTAGAGGAAAATAAATCCCATTTGCCCCTTGCTGGACAGTTGGTTCATCATGACCTGCATCAAAAGCCCTTGAGATCCTTGAAATGGGTTAGCCTTCATGCAGGATGTATGCAATGGTATGATGGTATGCTATGCATGGAGTAATATGGATAAACCCTGTTATGAGTCCAGGTTAAGGACTGTAAACAAAACCTGCAAGAAACTTAGTAAACCCTGCTATGAGTCCCAATTAAGGACTATAAACAAAACCTGCAAGGAACTCAAGTGTCAGATAACAGGCATGCAAATAGTCAAGTTGGAAGGCACACAAGTCACGCAAGAGAAACCCTTAGAGTTTAGGCCAGCATGGGGTCTGGGTATTACCCTCTTGAAGTTGGTGGGCTCAACTTGTCCTATTAGAAGTAACCGGGTTCTAAGGGTCCCAATATCACTGGATTGCTTTCATTGTTCATCGTTTCGATTTAGCCACTGAACTGGCGACCGAAATATTCCAGGAAAGCAACCCTCAATTGAGTGTAGTATCGAGTATCAACCAACCTCGGACTGCACCAAAGTCAGTTATCTCACTACCCTAAAGAGGCCAAGATAGTTCAATTAAGGTTCCTAAGGTCAGTTGATGCTTCACGACACCACATAGAGGCCCCGTACTCTCCTTGACTGAACTCAAGGGTTACCGGTACACACCAAAGTGTCACATCAACGTAGCAGACTGTTTCAACCATGTCGGTATACCCCGCACAGTTCCCTCACAGCCTTGTTACTACTTTATAAGAAGATATCCCCAGATCCATGTTAGGATCTATAGAACTCCCAAGACAGTACCCACAATAATAAAGCAAGCAATTCAGACAATTGAAAACACAAGTGATCTTAGTCCTAAGGTACACCTCACTTTTAAGTATCTCTCTCCAGCAGAGTCGCCAGTTTTGTGATCGGTGGATCTGGAACTGCTTGTTTAAAGCTGGTTCATGAAATGTCGCGGAAGCAAGAGTCGCCACCGTCTTTTATTTTCTCCAAATGGAAAGGACAAAAGCACAGAAAAATTCCTTATTGAGATTGCTCTCGGTTCGGGAGGTAGATTTATAGAAAGGGAATGTGTTAGCACCCTTTCTATCCATGGTTATCCATGGGCTCTTAGATACTTGCTCATTTGTGTTTTCAAAATTGTTTGTTTGCTTTTCAAGGTGAGTGAGTTTGAAAAAGTTTCGTTTAAAATTTCAGTTCGACTCTTGTATCAGTCCTCAAGAGTGTTTGAAAAATTGCTTTTGAAATCTTTTTGAAAAGTGTCGGTGTGAAAAGAGTTTTGATTTGTTTTGAAATAGAGCAAGTATCTAGAGTCATCTACCTACCCTAAGGAATTCGTCTGTGTAAATATCCTTAAAGTAGTGCCATCCCACCATTGAGAGGTAGGTAGCACCACCGTTGGAGGTGTTCCGGTCAATTCGAGGTTTTAGGGACATTGTGGTCACCAGAGAAATGGGAAGACACCTTAGAAGCTACCCTCATGCCATGTTCATGGACATGAGGACTTACTAAAACATCCTCTACTCGACGACCACTTTTCGAGGGGCAAGGCAACAGTGAGACGTACCCTAGGGGTGGTGTGTTATTTGTGTGTCGTTTTCAGTTATATTTGTCTTGTTCATGCATTGGTGTTCTACGCTTTGTTTTTATTTTTGGCATTCATTCTTTCATGCAAGTTATTAACAGTTAAAAGGTGCGGAATTAAAAGTCCTACGCTATTACAAAGGCGCGGGTCTACATCGCCAAATTAATCTAAGACCCGATTTTGAATAAAATAAAAATGCGGAAAGATAAATATCCTAATTAATCTATTACAAGGCTTTGGGATAAGTACATGAAATTTATAAAAAAAGAAATAAAATAAGCGCGCGAAACGAAATTATAATCGAAAGCGAGGGCGTTAGACCCTTTTAAAGAAATTAAATTGAAATTATGACATTAATTAAATTAAATAAGGAAAAAGACTTATTTTTTGATATATTTTTGTACTTTATGAAATTAAGAAAATTAATGGAATTAAAAAGTTAACTAAAACCCTAGTTCTAAATTGTTTTTAATTTATTAAAAAAAATATTTTAGTTTGACCTAATTTACATTAATTATTTACATGGCATATTTATTTACAAAAAATAATTAACAATTAAATATGGTGAAAAAGAAAAAAAGAATAAAAGTACAAAACCCTAATTTCTACATTTTTTAGTTTATTAAGAAAGCATTAAAATTAAACCTAAAATTAAAACTAAATTAATTATTACATTTATTTACAAAATAATGTTAATTAATATTAACAAAGCATATTTTTTATTGTTTTATGATTTTCTGTTTTTTTTTTTATTTTATGAAAATTAATTTTGATGAATTAACTAAAATAAATAAAACAAATAAATAGAAAAAATGAAAAGAAAAATAAAATAATAGGCAAACCAATGGGGGGTGTTGACCCCAATTTTGGAGGTATGATCAGCAATCAAACCCAATGAATTCAATCCCTTGGTTGACTTTTCAAGGACGCGTGTGGAAATGCTGACCAAGGTGCATGGTGGAGATCCTGTGTTGGCCCTTGGATTCATCTCCTGAGACATGTAGCGTGCCTAGAGATAGAGTTGTATGGTGGTCCCTGAAAGGTACGC
The DNA here is from genome assembly GCA_948472305.1 of Vicia faba. Lineage (NCBI taxonomy): Eukaryota > Viridiplantae > Streptophyta > Magnoliopsida > Fabales > Fabaceae > Vicia > Vicia faba. The sequence goes on along the minus strand of OX451735.1, from coordinate 213,180,963 downwards.
TGCACAGAAATATGGAAAGTAAAATAATATTGAGAAGGGAGGGGACCTGGGAATCGAACCCAGGTCCCAATACCTATTGTCCACGTTGCCCACCAACTGAACTAGCGCGTTTGCCTTTATGTTTATTGGACAACAATCATGATATGTGAACAAACGATGCTATGCTGGACAGAAACAAAATGCGCCAACGTTTGAACCCACCAACCACATTCGTCCACGCATCATCTTCTCCACTTGTTCTTTATTTTGCCTGAAAAAACAAACTAGATAACGGGGGTTTTAAACCCCCACTAAATGACACATACAAAAATAGCGAATAGAACCCTGTTGATCATAAATTGAGCGCGACATGTGGAATTAATTCGTGTGAAGCTTCTGATTCTAATGGCATAGGTCTTGTTGTCTGATTTTTCCAGAAGAGGAAAGCCCCAAATTCGCACCTCTGAAAACCTAGAAAACATCAATGGCATTTTTCTATACAAGCAATATTAATCCAATTAAATGGCACCATTAGTTTTGTTGAGTTCATATTAGTACAAAACGATCATTAGAATGTTTGAATATGGCATATAAATCAAAACACAAAAATGCAAAATATCAAGAACAGGACGGCTTCGTTCTACCCATTCTTGAGGTGAGACGCTATGGTTTTGATTCAGAAAGCCTCCTTGATACGTCAGGAAGGTAATGGAATTGTTCTCTTGCCTTGAAACACCCTCTAGATGTGTTTTCAGTTTTGTACTTTTTGACAAAAAATGCAAAGTGTGTATTTGATCTGAGGCGCAGCTTCCAGGTCCTTTGCATTAGGGTTAGCTTTGTGTTTATATGAGGAATGAATTAGGGTGAAATCCAAGCCAAGAAACCTTTGCATTCATGAATCTAATATTTGATTTTCAATGAATCTTTTTTCAATCTTTTTCATGCCCTTTTGATACCAATCATGGCCAAATCTTTCCATAATGAGTGTGCACGAAATCTTGGAATTATGATAGACCTATTAGCTGCATAAAAAGATTTAAAATGCATGCTTGAGTATTTTTGTCATATTTTATTTAATTAAATGAATTAATGGTGATAAAAATTCAAATAAATAATAAAAAAATGATGAAATAAATCCCATTTGGGTCAATGGGTCGTGCATAGCTTTTGGGTGATGATTCTTGGAAGAAATTGAGGCCCATTAGCAATTTTGAGGCATTTGAAGCAAAGTTGACTTTTCAAAATTCCCAAAACTTTCCCAACTTCCACAAGGCATATCTTGCTCAATATTTAAGCTTTGATCATGTTCTTGGACATTTTGGAAAGGTCTTGAAGTCCTCTAACCAATGCCTTTGGTCCCATGTCATTTTGATTTACCAATCTCAAGTTATGGTCTTTGACTTAAAGTCCCTTTTTGTTGACTTTTGAAAATGACCTATAATGTTGAGATTGATAACTTTTTGTGAGAGCATTTCTTGGACTTGAAGTGTGAAGAGGAGTTGTAGGAAATGTCTTTCTCTTCATAATGAGCTTTGGATGGAATTTTTCTGATGAACCATGTGGAAGTTATGCCTTGGTCAAGTTACAGTTGACTTTTTCAACTGTCCAAATATGGAAACTTTTGCATCTTGAGACTTTTTGAGCCATGCCTTGAGAAACATGATCAATAATTGATCAAGTGATGTTTGTGGCTTCAAAATAAGATGTTGACCAAAAATTTGGACTTTTGACTGTCAAATGACCATTTTGCCCCTACAGTTGACTGTTGAGCAATTAGGGTTTTTGACTGTGCAATTTTGTGCTGTGAGTCTTGAAACTTGGCATAAGGATACTTGACAATGTTTATAGGCATGTGGGACTTGATTGGACCCTTGGAAACTTCAACTTCTTTGTCAGAACCAAAACCCTAATTTTTGACTGTTAGGAGGCCCTTGAACTGTGCAACCCTTGGGAGATTTTGAAGCATGCTCTTTGCAAATCTTGAAGAATATGGGAGGGAAAATTTTGGGGTACAACACTTGGCAAGTGGAGTCTTTTCAAATAGAATTTCGTGGCTATCAATCAGGCTTTGTATGCCTTTCTTCAGCCCTTCACATCCATTGAGTTGTCTTGTACAGCACACACAATCTTTTACACAGCCCAGGAAAATCCCACCCTTCAACAGGTTCTTTTTCATGGTATTCGGTGGAGTAGTTAGCCCTTCAACAGAGGCAACAAAGATTGTATCCCCAATGGCATTAACACCTTTGTCTTGCTTCGGCATTGGAGCGGTGATTACATTCGGTGTTGGAGGAGGATCAAACTCAATAGTTTTTTATCAATTAGATCCTGGATTTTGTTCTTCAAGGCCCAACACTGGTCAGTCTTGTGCCTGGGGCTGCTGGAGTGGTAAGCACACTTAGCGTTCGGATTATACTTTGGTGACGAGGTATCAAGGTTGCGGGAGGATCATGCAATGTCACTAAATTAGCCTTGAGAAAATGTTGAAGGGCTTGAGACAGCAACATGCCTATCCTCATAAATTGTCTTCTTAGAGTTTCAAAACATTGATGATTTGCAGATGGTCTTAGAGTAGGAGTTGGATTGGAGATTCGTACAGCATTGACAGCCGCATGATCATTCTTCTAGATACGGGCCCTTTCCCCATACACAACATTGACTTCCTTTTATGCAGCAAAAGGTTTCTTGATAGGATTGGAAGTGGAGGTAGACGCCACAGAGATCTTCCTACTTTTTATGCCACTTTTAACTCTTTCACTGGTTAAGATCAATTCGGTGAAACCGGAAGAAGAGCAGCCAACCAATAAATTAAAGAAAGGACCAGATAAAGTGCCCATGAACATGTCGATGTGCTCCCTATCAGTCAAGGGCGGTTGGACCCTACTAGCAAGGTCTCTCCACTTTTGCGCATATTCCTTAAATCCTTCATTCTTTCCCATGGTCATATCTTGTAATTGAACCCTTGTTGGCTCTAAGTCGGCGTTGTACTGATACTGATGGTAGAATGCGGTAGCTAAATCCTCCCAAGTATTGATACGAGAACCAACTAACTGATAAAACCATTCAAGTTTCTTTCCAGCCAAGCTCTCTTGGAAGAAGTGAACCCAGAGCTTCTTATCAGTAATGTGCAGCTGTATCTTGCGCACATAAGATTTAAAATGGAGTTTTGGACAAGAAACTCCATCATACATTGCGAAGACTGGTATTTTGAATTTGTGGGGGATGACTACCCCAGAGATCAAACCCAAATCATCAAAATCTAAACCGGGGACGGCTTGGATTTCAACAACTTTCAATCTGTCTTCTAACTGCTTGTATTTGATATCAACGGGTGGATACTGCTCGTTGAAATAATCATCATCAGATACTTGATCATTGACACAGTCAGCCTGAGTACTCTTGACCTCACCAATCTGGTTCTCGTCCTCTTCAGATGAATCTCCTCCTACTGGGATTTGACGGACTGTCTCCTTGAATCTTCTACCCATGTTGAGTAGAGCTTTCTTCTTGGGCTTCTTCTTAACGGCCAACATAGCCATCATATCTTGCTGCCCCTTGGCTAGGGCTAGTAGAGTCTCCTGAAACTGAGAATTCTGGGATTGGGGATATTTCACAGTTTTCTCTAGATCCATCTTGCTGAAATAAACAGCAGAAAGATAAGGAAACCTGTTATGCGAAGACCTGTCATGTTATGATGCATGGAATATGTACGTGCAAATGATTTCAAGGATTAATGAGATTTAAATTTGTATAGACAAAAGAATGAACAAACGTTAATTTTCATTAAACAAAACAAGAAAGATTATATCATGCCTCTTGGGCTTACAAAATAACTTTCTAAGATAGAAATATTGAATGCATCCTCTTTGTTGCGAGATAGGCGTTCACACTTTGCTCTTCTTGTAGCTGTTTCATAAGTTCCAAGACCCTCTTTTCACTAGCATATAATTGAACCTCGAAAGTATCTCGTTCTCCCTTCAGCTATATCCAACCCTTTTGTAAGTCTTCGAGAGAGGTAGGCATGTCAAGATGTGGGATAGTGTAGGGATCATCTCCTTCGACCACATGCTCCATGATGACTGGTAAGATGGAGGGATAAGGCATCACAAGCTTCTGAGCCCGAGCTCATGTCGGCTTAAGGTAAGGATCAAGGGGAATGGAATTCTTGTGTCCTAGTGTCTTACTATCCACCTTGTTCAACATCCTCCAAGTTCATATAAACCTCTGGCGGTAACCTTGATCATCATTCTCGTAGTCAAATACCACTCCTTGGATAAGCATCCCATGTGGACCATCCCTTCGGGCATAACCAAATTGTCGTAAGGCTAAGCATGGGTTGTAAGTGATACCTCCTCTAATGCCAAGGGGACATTAGGTAATTCTCCACAATGGTCGACGATAGTAACATTCTCCAAAGATCGGGAACACCAATGAATATCTAAATGTATGAGCGTCATCAACCTATGGGACCACCTTGAACCTTGCTCGTTCTTCTATACAGATTGGGGAAGATGTGAAATAAACCATATTTACAATAGATGAGTGCAACACATGAGGATACCTCTTTTCCTCATATTGCGAGAGTGAAAAGAATGTAGGATGTCTCCTAACAAAGTAGGCACCGGGTTACGAGACATGAAGATTTTGACGGTGTTTACATCTATGAGTTGGTCAGGATTTGGAAACAAAACCATCCCATAGATGAGAAGGGCCACAATTTCCTCAAAAGCTTGTAAGTCCAAGGAGTTCCAAAAATCTTGAGCTTTCTCAAACAAGAACTTGGCTAAGATTCCTTTGACACCACTCCTTGTTTCCCAATTATTTGTGACATCAGGTTGTTGCAAGTTTAGGGCTTGAGCAATCTCTTCTGGTTTTGGATATATTTCCGTACCGTTGAAGGGTAGTTGATTGATAATGGGAATCCTTAAGAGTTGGGAGAATTCTTCCAAAGTTTGCACAAGTTGATAATCATGAAATGTGAAGCAATGGTGTAGAGGATCAAATAATTGGAAGAGAACCTTTATCATATCTTCATCAGCATTGGAGGTAACCAAGTTTAGGAGGCGACCATGTCTTTAGGTAAACGGAGAATTCTCAGGAACCCTTGACGTTAGCTCTTTAAGTTGAGGAGGGATCCTTACGAGATTTACTTGAATGGTTTTCCTGCGAATAGAATCTATGTCCTGCAAAACAGAACAAAGATAAATCCCAAAAATCCTTGAAATGGTTAGTGAGCATGAGTATGATGTTATGATGTTTATGATGTTATGTAGAAGTAAATATATATAAACAAGACAAACAAATCCTTAGGTTTAGGCTTTCATGGAGTCTCATAGGTAAGTACCCTCTTGTAGTTTAGTTGGCTCAAACCTGTCCTATAAATAGTAACAGGGTTCTAAGGGAGCTCAATATCACTGGTTTATCTTCTCGGGCATTGTTTCAGCGCAATCCTCTTTAACAGCGACCAAAATATCCCAAAAAACAAACCTCAATGAGTGTAGTATCGAGTATCTACCAACTTCGGACTGCACCAAAGCCAGTCATCTCACTACGTCCTAAATGCCAAGTTGGTCAAGTAAAGGTTCTAAAAGTTAGTTAGTGCTTCATGACATCACTCAGCGGCCCCGTATTCTCCTTGACTACTCAAAGGCTACCGGTACCCACAAATATGTCACACTAACGTAGTTATTGCTTAGACCATGTCGGTATACCCCGCACAGTTTCCACAATGTATTGCTACTTACCTATAAGGTATCTTAAATCCGGGTGGAGGATTCAAACCCAAACAAAGAACCACAATGTAAAGCATACAAGTCAAACAATGAAAGCAAGTAAGTGTGATCTAACCCTAAGGTAACCCCACTTTATAGTTAACTCACCAGCAGAGTCTCCAGTTCTGTGATATGGTGGGAGAACTGACTTGGTTGTTTTGCTTTTTGATCGCAAATGTTGCGGTTAGTAAGAGTCGCCACCGAATTTTCTTTTATCCAAAAGGAAAGGCTGAAAAGAATAGGAAAGACCTTTAGAGATGTTTTCTTGAGCTCGGGGGGGGGGGGGGGGGGGGGTAGATTATGAAAAGGGAAGGTATTAGCAACCTTTTCATCCATGGTTTTCCAGGGGCTCTTAGTTGCTTTCTAGATCACTTGCTTTTTTGTTTGAAAATGTGCTTTGTGTGGTTTTTTGAAAGTATTTTGAAAATGTGCCATCGTTTAGGCAAACTTTGTAATGATTCTTGTTCGTAAAAATGTATATAAAGTGTTGATCTTTGAAAATGTTTTCAAGTTTTAAAGATGTTTTTGAAAGTGTTGGTGTATAAAAATGTTTTTTTTGTTGTGAGCAAGCGAGCAACTAGGAGCGAATCTACCTACTCAAAAGGTCTTAAATGTTCTTTTCTTCCTCCTTTAGGTGTTGCTATCTCACCATTGTTTTGGTAAGAAGCCCCATCGTTGGATGTGAAGGGATGAGCATGGGACGTTTTTGTATAGTCATAGAAGGCAACTTATGGGACATTTTAGCAATGTCGTTTAGGGACTAGATCGTTTACCGAAGGCAACATCGAGGGTCATCGAGGGACTACAATCTTTTATCAAGGGTCTTTGCTAAAACGCCCACATTCGAGGGACATGAATAATTTCTGATAGGCAACAAGTGAGATTACCCTAAGGGTGTATGTGTGAATAGTGTGTTTGATTTCATGCATTTTAGTCTTTGATTTTTAAGTTGTCTATTTATTGTTTTTATCTTATCATACATACCATAATTACTAACAACATATGAAAGAAATAAAAGTGAGGGAAAGGTAAAGTCCTACACTATTACATCATTAAGGGGATGGGTATACAAATTTATGAATGGGGGATTGCAAGAATTTAAATCATATTTAACTATTACAACCATATTGAAATGTACAATGCAAGAAAGAAAAAAAGGACTTGTTTTGAAAATTGTTTTTTTTGTCTTAATGAATTAAGAAAAAGAAATAAATTAATTAATAAAAGAAAATATTTTTATGTCTTTTTTATATTAATAAAAAGAGTATTAATATTGAAAATGATAAAAAGGGGAAATAATGAGAGATAGAATTAACATGCTGCTGAAAGCAACACAAAGGGGATCAGAAGTTCTGATGCCTGGCGCGCTGTGGTCCAGAAAGAAGCATCAGGAGTTCTGGATTGATACACTCTAACGTCTTGCAAGAAACGTTAGAGGAAAGATACAAAAATTTTGGATTGTTGTGTGCTGAACTTCTGAGTGTTAGAACAGTGAGAAAGTCTTAGAAGTTCCTTGTATTAAAATAGTGAAGAGAACTCAGAAGTTCAGTATGTGCTAAGACAGTGAGTGAACATCGGAAGTTCAGTGTGTTTAAACAGTGAGAAGAACTCAGAAGTTCTGTGTTGTACTAAAACCGTTAGTGAAAATTAGAAGTTTTGTGCTACATTTCAACTCTTTCCTCATATTAACCAGCACACCAACAATTTATTCAGTTCTTAACAAACAGCAAATCAAAAGGATAAAAGTACAATTGTTTATAGAAGTTTTAATCATAATTCTGAGCCTAGCCTTAATCAAGAAGTTCTGATCCACAGTTTTTCTACTCATGCAATGATATGGACAACATCAATACTAAGATGTTCACATATTTTAATGATGTTCTCAATGAAAAGATGCAAAGTCAGAAAGACTTACCTTGAATCTGAAGCGTGCGCTTGGAACTTGAGCTGTTACCTTCAGATGTTCTGGAGTCAGCAAGAGCAACGGAAGACAAAATACCAAGTTCTTTGACTCAAAGGGAAGAACAAAGGTTTGGTTTTCTGTTTGGGGATTATGTATTTTTACGAAGGTTTTCACAGTTTTCTTTTCTCTCTTTTGACAACTCCCTCTCTCCAAAAGCCAGCCCCTTGAAAGTGTGATGGAGCAACTTATTTATAGGTGAGTTTATTATGGTTTTGGGGGGAAAAACAAATGGGATTTAAACCTTTTTGGTATACTGTTCCATTGCTTTTTAATCACAACTTTTGTATGCTAATTTGGTGCAAATATGGGGTTTGAGAAAGTGTAGGCATGGACTGGATCAACAGTTGGTTGTAGGACTGTGTTACAGCAGGGCAGCAGGCTGCTTAAACGAGGTTTTGGGATTTGGTGATGTTCTGATTGCAGAAGATCAGAAACATAACCTCCATATGCTGAAGAGTCATATTCTGACTGAAGAACATTGCTTCCATATGTTCTGATTGCAGCATCATTTTCTGAACCGTGTTTGCAAATTCTGATTGCACTCGCGTGAAGGATGGCCCAGAAGTTCTGAAGTAGCATCTTCTCCTAACACTTAGAAAATTTTCCAAATGTTTGGAAATTTAATTTTTTCAAAGTAATTTCTGACTTCTGATTTTGATGAACTAATTTCATGTCTTGATGAAATATGATTGTTGAAACTTGATTTTATTCAAAAAGTCAAAGATTGACTTTTAACTGTATCAGTTGAGTTTTCATTTATTGACTGAATTTTGACTATCAATCAATTGATCTTGAGAATTTTTTGAGTCATGCTATTAGGTCAAATTGATGCATTTGAATCCTTGATAACATGTCCCAAACTATCAAGCCATGTTTTAGGTCAAAACTAAAAAATTGAGCCTTCTCAGTCAAAACCCTAATTTTGACCATTTTGCCCTTTTGTTGATCTGATCAAATTTCTTTGAGGAATTGTGATCCATGAAAGTCATATGGGGCTTTAAAAGTCCATTTATCCTTGTGCAATTTCAAACCCTAACTTTCAGTCATCAATTCTTGAGGAGGTGTCTTGAGCTGATCAACCCTAGTGCAGTCTTGAATAAAGGAGATCTTATGAGAAAATACTTGATAAATGAGAGGGCAAATTTTGGGGTACAAAAGATACGTTGAACTCAACCTCAACCTAGAACCCAATGCTTCTTGAAAACTCTCCCAAAAGTCAGAAGTAAATCTTGGATCTCTATCTGATACAATGCACAAAGGAACACCATGCAGCTTCACAATCACACTAGTGTAAATCTCAGCCAACTTCGACATTGGAAAACTGATGTTAATAGGAATAAAATGAGCCGCCTTCGTAATCCTATCAACAATCACCCAAATTGAATCATATCCTCTTATAGTATTAGGTAACCCCGTCACAAAGTCCATCGAAATGTTATCCTATTTCCATTCTGGAACTTCTAACGGTTGCATCAACCTTGCTAGCTTCTGATGTTCAACTTTCGACTTCTGACAAGTCAAACATGCATACACAAACCGAGCCACGTCACTCTTCATTCCAGGCCACCAAAACAAACCTTTCAAATCTTGATACATCTTTGTAGCTCCTGGATGAATACTTAACTTACTTTTATGACTCTCTTCAAGTATCACTTTCTTCATCTCAGCATCATCGGGAATACAAATCCGGTTATAAAATCTCAACACACCTTGCGCATATAGCTTAAAATCATTATTCTCAGACTGATCGATCCCAACCATCGAATCCACCAGTTTCACATCCAACTTCTGAGCTTCTCTGATATTGTCTAGAAATTCATTATTAATATTCAACATACCCAACATAAACTCTGTAGAGTCACCTCGCAAACTAAGCTCATATCTCTGAATTGTTCAATTAATTCCAACTCTTTAACCATCATTGCCGACATATGTAAAGTCTTTTGACTCAACACATCAGCTACCACATTCGCTTTTCCTGGATGATATTTCAAACCGAAATCATAATCCTTTAACAATTCCAACCATCTGCGTTGCCTCATATTCAACTCCTTCTGATCGAATAAATACTTTAAGCTCTTATGGTCACTAAACACTTCAAATCTAGAACCATAAAGATAATGCCTCCAAAATCCTTCATGCATTGACGCATGGCTTTTGGGGTCGATACATATTGTTCTGCCACAGATATTTTCTGCGATTTCACTGTGTTTTCACTATGGTTTCCATACTGTAAGCCCTAAAAATATCCTCTAACCATAGATAATCATCAATTATAATTATCCTATAATTCCACATCAAATATACAGCATTAGGGCATCATTAATCATCTACAATTCATCGATTCTCATCAATCAACAATGTATATAATTCAATCATAAACCAAACAATATTTCACATCTAATCCCACATACCAATCATCATAAACCCTATTATAGAGTCAGAACCCCACCCTTACCTTGAATTAAAGTTTGCTCTATAACTTTTCCGATTGATTTCCGTTCTGCCTCTTTTCCTCCTTTCCAACAACTTTCACGTTCTCTTCTTCTAACCCTTATTCTTTCTCTCTTACTGCTTCTTCTTTTCTTATTATTTTTAACAATAATAAAATAACCCTATAATTCTCAAAATAACTTAATGGGCTTAAGACTACTACACCCCCCTATTTACTACTTCTATTCCTTTGAAACAAGCCCACATCAAATAATATTATCATTCTAATATTTAAATAAATCCAACTAATCACAACACATCAAGTATCATCATAACACAACTTCACAAATAATCCAAAAATAATTTAATTAATTAACTAATTAAATTACGGGCGTTACAAATATAACCAGGAAACTGCAATAGAGGACTAGGAAGAAGTTGATGAGGAGGAAATGGTGAAACATAAACCAGTTTTCTACTATGTGCTCAACAATTGAGTTGTCAAAGAACAAAATGCTTTCTTCGAAAGGCCTGACCAGGGTATGAAGGGGCATTTGAAGCCTTTATACATTAGGTCCAGCGTTGAACAAGTAGGCGTAAAAAAGGTTTTGGTGGATGGAGGAGCAGTTGTCAATTTAATGCCACAATTCATGTTGAAAAAGATTGGAATGTTCAATACGAACGTAAATCCACATAAGATGGTCCTTTCGAATTTTGAAGGGAAGATTGGACATACATTGGGAGTGATACAGGTAGAATTGACAGTTAGCTCAATTACAAGGCCAACTATGTTCAAGGTAATTCCAACAAAGGCAAATTACAACTTGCTGCTTGAAACAATCGGCTGAACAATCAACTGATAATGAAATCAATGAAGTCACCATCGAATGTCTTTTATCCCACAAGAGTGGAAAGTTAAACATCGAGTAAACCTGAGAAGGGTGAAACAAGGTCTAACGACCAAGAGATACAGGTAAGGGAGTTTGTTACACTAGGGAAAGGTTTTAGCACCCCACACGCCAGTAGTACTCTACGGTATCAACTCTTATTGTCTATCTTATGGGTGTGCTAGAATCTATACTTACTGTTTACTAATACTAAAGAGAGAATGCATGCAAAAGAAAGGAGAAAAGAATGTATGGAAAATAAAAGTTATGCTCGTTCGGGCCCTACCCCGATGCCTACATATCCCTTTTAAGGGATCAGAGCAGCCGTAGTTTGGCTTCAAATGTTTTTGTTTGTTTGTATCTTTTAATGAACAATATTAATTTCTCCTTCTTCCGCAACTCGACCTTTGGAGACTTATGCGTCAACACAAAAGTGAATTAACATGTTATTTCGAAAAAAGTTTTGAAAGAAAATCTCGAAGGGAAAAGAAGTTTTTGTTTTAAATATAATGCAAAAGGAGAAGGAAAATTCTAAAGGGAGACTAACCTAAATCTATCTCTAATGTTATCATAAACAGTTATTCCTAAAGTCGAGTATAAAGGAAAATCTCAATCCTAAATTGGCATACTTAATTCAATTTTAATCTACGGATTAAAATCAGACTAAAATCCTAAAGGAGCATAGTAGATATAAAAACAAGAACAAAATCACTCATAATTCGCATCAATATAATTCCAAAGGTTGCAAAAGAATATACAATGTAAAAAAATGAATTAAAACTAAAGATTAAAATCACCTAAAAAAAACTTGGTAAGAGAGAAGACAAATTCCTGTTTAAACCCTAAATTCTAGTATATATATTTTTTATTGTCCCATTTTGACCATTTTATTTATGTACTTTTGTTACTTAAAAAAATGAGGACTAAAACTTAAAAGAAGATTTATAAGGAGAAAACAAAAGAAATATGGGTGGCAAATACGAATCTGGGGGGTATCATCTCATAATCGGGAACCCAGGCCCAGTTAACACAACCCAAGAGATACATTTATTTTGGGAAAAGGAAAAAAAAGTTCTTAATATGCTAAAGAAATGGTACGCGGGCCAGATGCTTAACAACCTGCTGTTGGGCTTTTAGAGCAGTAATCCATGGCCCAACAAAATGAGGACCCTTGCCTAATACAATTGCTCTCCCTTTCCTCTCTTGCACCCTAACCTTGAAAGCTAACGCCATCTGTAATCGCCTCTTGCGGTGCCTCTCGTTGAAAGGAGAAGAAAAAGGAATGAAGCTAACACTTTTGTATTCCTCCCCCCACCCTGAACTCAAACCCTAACCACACTTTTTCTTACCTCTAAGCTAAAATCATAACTATGCAAAAAAAAAACCTAAGAAATGAACAAAAACGAAATTGACTGGAAGCTACATTGGATTTGGAATAAGGCGATAGGGCAATCATTCAGCATGCGTCAAGCTTTCCAACGATATCAAGAAATGGTAAAAACGATGAAGAAACGGAGGAGATCGAGGCTTACCTGCAAGAGACACTTCGGCGGTGTTCAAATGCGGTGAAGGAGATAAGAAAACCAGAGGATGATCTTCAAAAGCACAGGTACGCGTACTTTACTTGATTCTTTGCTTTTCAATCCTTTCTCCAAACTTCTTCCTCCGTTTCGTTTCTCTTTCTTCTTCTACATTTTCTTGATCTTCTGTTTCCTGATAAGAGAGATTAACCAAAATACTGAGAAATCAGTATTGCAGAGAATGCTCAGTGATTGTAGTATAAGGCGTTGTTGTGTGATAAGAGTGTTCTCATGTGCTGTGAAGGTTTGCAAGATAGTTGAGGAATGAAGGTGAAGGTGGAAGTTGAAGATGAAGGTGGAAATCGAAGAATGAAGGGAACCTGAAGGTTGAAGGTGAAAGATGAAGAATGAAGGTGGAAGATGAAGTATGAGCCAAAAAAGAACCCCCAGAGATTAAAGGTGAGGTGTAGTTATATAGAGATGAAGTTGAGGCTTGAAGAAATCTTGATCATTGGATGAGAAGAGTTAGTTAAGAAATCAAAGGTGAGATAGAGAATTAGTTACTGAGTGTTAGATCCATTAAGAAATTGAAACCACCTTCTGTTATCAACTTTTGAAAATTGAGATTCCGTTAAAGGTTAGTTAGAAATTCTGTTAAAAGTTAGGGGATTGTTAGAGTTAGTTACCAAGAGAAAAATCTTGGATCTATTTTGACAGTTATAAGCCAACTGTTAGTCGGTTAAGGGTTAGAGAGAGTTAGTTATGCATTTGGAATTCTGTTATGAGATGTTAGAGATTAGTTAGGAAACTGTTAGAGTTGTTAGTATGAGCTGGAAGTAATGAAAATCTGTTAACGTTAGTCCAGGGAAGCTAGAGATTGGAAACTGTTAAAAAATAGTTGGGGGTTTAGGCTGTTCATTTAGTTAGTTTTGGTTAGGAGATATTTGGAAAGCTGTTAGATAGTTAGAAGATTTCGAATTGGCAGTTAGGGAATTAGTACAAATTCTGTTATGGTTAAAAACAGTTAGGCAGTCAAAAATTTGTTAGGAAACAATAGCTAATTATTTTCCTGTTAGAAGCTAGCTGAAACTGAAGGACAACATTAATTAAAACTGAAATTTGAACTTTACTCGTTAGTTGAAAGCTGATTTTCAGGAGCGAACAAGAAGTGTTAGTAAGATCTTAATGATATCCACTGTTATGAGTTAAGGGCTAGTAAATAACCTGTTAGCAAATGAGGTGGATATTAGATCTATTTTGTTTATCAATGTACACCTTTCAACTGGTCTTGGATATGTCTTGATGACAGGACTGCTATGAACATAGAAAACTGGTTTTTTGTATTTTTTTAGAATGTCATTGTGAACTGATTGTGCAGGCAATGGGTAGTTTTGATTTACTGTTTGACTTAAATAATGCAGGGCCAGGTTCTGACGTGTTTTGGTCAGTTTCGTGATGCTAGTTTGCTTTGGACCGTTTGGTATTTTTGATGGATTAATATTATCATTTCTGATTTTCTGTTTAGAGCTGAGGCCATCTTTTTTTCATGTGTAGAATTTGGGTTTTGTTTGAGATCTGTTATGCCAGTAGGAGAATTTTTCTATTTTGTTTTCTATTAGATCTGAGAAGGTTAGTTTTCTGTCAGACTTGATCGGACACTATTTGCAAATTGGTTAGACATAGTCAGCTAAAGAGTGTTAGTTGAATCCTATCGGAAATTTTGTTAGTGAAACTGGAAAGTTTGTCTGTGAAAAGTTAATATCAAAAATGTGAAAATCCGTTAGTTAAGTGCAGGGCGATTCATTTGAATTTTCAATGTTATCATTCTTTTTGGACATATGCATGGCTGCAAATGCTTGTGAACAGGTTCTGGAGCTGATTTCTGTTTTCTTCTGTTTATGTAGGGCAACAATTTCTTGAAGCAACACTTATGGAATCAAGGATATGGAATGAAATAGAGATTAAAATACTTGGGCTTAATGTATATTTTTGTTGTGTTATTTTTCCCTTGTGATGTAATGATATAACTAGATCTTGCAGTATGATGTATGGATTCTTATGTTTGAAATTGAAACTTGGCCCGAACATGTAGTATCCTTCCAGATGACATTTGATACTTTTCCTTCAAATATCATTCTTCTGAATTTAAATTTCTAACTTCGACAATTCGAATGAAAAATCACTCACTGTAGAGTGAGTTAAGACTTTACGTATGGCCTAGGCCAAACTCTTTGCCCATGTCTTGTAATTCAAGCAATAAGATGGATATTTTGAATGACGAAAGATAATTGCATCAACTCTTAACCATTTTGGCAAGCACAATAATAATAAAGTTCTTGATTCATGAACCAAAACACAACCATTGTATCCAAATTCATACCTTTGGATCCTTAAAAGGAAATCCGTATGTTGATGACTTGCATAGTGAGGAATTAGAAGAAACCCTTTAGTGAAAAAAAAGTCGAAATAGGGGGATGGGAGGATGATCAATATAGTAATGATACCAATTTCTAATTTAATTATCCTTGAGGAAGCAATTCATAACCCTTGATCTTGACGAATTCAGGGCATACAAAACCTTGCATCTTGAGGAGAAATAAATCCTGATAAAATGATAAGCACACTTATATGAGGAGACATCTCGATTCAAAGACTATGTATGCTAGGTCCCTCCCTTGAATTCTTGACAAGAAAACCTGCAACCAGTTGTCCATCAGAAGATAATAGCCTTGTAGCTGGATAGAGAAGAGGTCCAAAAATGAGCATGAACCAAAACCTTAATTCCACAGTCTTGTACACCAAGAAGAACTAGAATAATCAACATATACCCCTCCAATTAGCTGTAAACCTTAGCTTCATAACTACTGATCTTTTGAACCTCAGGTGTTCTATTTTTTATGAAAAGGCATGCTATACACATGACCTATTGGAATGATGCAGATGAACGCAAAGTCTAAGCCAGAATAAAAGAAATTAGGAGGGAAAATTTTGGGGTGCAATTGCTTCCCCTATTTAATCGCCTTCAACCTTAAGGTGAGATTGGCATCAGCTTTTTGAACTCTCAAGGTGGAAGAATATTAAATACTTCAAGAACCCGAAAATTTGCACTCCGAAGCCAGTCAGGAATTATTACATTTTTGGTTTTTCTGTATTTTCTTTTCTTTTTTATTGCAGTAGTTAGTTGAGTAAATCTCTTGGATGTCAGGTCAAGGTTAGACATACACAAGAAAGAGACCGACTGAAGATGGCTCTAATGAAGGAAATGTCAATCAAAGGCTAACTTATTGGAGATACAAATATATATTGACTCTAAATAGAACACCAATCAAAGGAGAACTTACCAACAAAAAGGGATACTGGACAAAGGTAAAACTAAGAAGGAAAGACACCAGGAGAAGGTGAATTATGGAGAAGAGAGAATGTCGAGTGAAGACGGTCCTTAGCCAACAAGAAAGGACACCGGGCGAAGGTGGACCTAGAATGAAAAGACACCGGGTGAAGGTGAACTTACCGAAGGACAGAGAATTACAAGTGAAGACGAACCTTAACCAATAAGAAAGGACACTAGGAAAAGTTAGACCTAGAATGGAAAGACACCGGGCGGTAGTGAACTTACTGAAGGACAGAGAACGTCGGGTGAAGACGACCTTTAACCAACAAGAAGGGACATCAGGCGAAGGTGTAACTATAATAGAAAGACACCAGGCGACGGTGAACTTACCGAAGGACAGAGAACGCCGGGAGAAGACAAACTTTAACCAACAAGAAAGGACACCGGGCGAAGGTGGACCTAGAATGGAAAGACACCGAGCAATGGTGAACTTACCGAAGGAAAGATAACGTCGGCCGAAGACGAACCTCAACCAACAAGAAGGGACACCTGGCAAAGATAGACCTAGAACGGAAAGACACCGGGCCAAGGTGAACTTACCGAAGGACTGAGAATGTCGGGCGAAGACGAACCTCAACCAACAAGAAGGGACACCGGGCGAAGGTGGACCTAAAATGGAAAGACATCGGGCGAAGGTGAACTTATCGAAGGAAAGAGAGCGTCGGACGAAGACGAACCTCAACCAACAAGAAGGGACACCAGGCGAAGGTGAACCTAGAGTGGAAAGACACCGGGCGAAGGTGAACTTACCGAAGGACAGAGAACATCGGGTGAAGACGAACTTTAACCAACAAGAAGGGACACCAGGCGAAGGTGGACACTATCGGCTTGTACTTATGCATGCTTGAATTTTTATAGCGTAATGCTCCATATAATGGAAATGCTACGCATTTTGGCAGATGCAATGTAATGTTGTGTGCTTGACAATGCACTGGGGAAAGGCACGTGTGATATGGTGGCAGAACCGACTGTTAATACTGGTTTTCATTTTGCGTTTTGTGTTTGCAAAATGTCACGGTAAGCAAGAGTCGCCACCGACTTTTATTTCATCCAACCGGAAAGGAAAAAAGTACAGAAAAAATCCTTTTTCGAGATTTTGTGTATGGGGGGTAGATTATAGAAAGGGAAGGTGTTAGCACCCTTTTTATCCATGGTTTTCCATGGGCTCTTAGGTACTTGCTCATTTTTAAATTGCTTGTGTTTGTGTGCTTGCTTTGAAAATGTTTTACTTCGTGATGACCCTTGTATTAGTCCTCAAGGATGTGACGAAGTTGTTTTGAAAATTTGTTTTAAAAGGTGCTGGTGTGAAAAGTTTTGATTTGAGAAAGTACCTACTAACATCTACTTACTCGATAAGAGATTGTTTCTATTCTCGTTTCCTTTAGACAGCGCTATCGTACTATTGAGAAATAGGTAGCACCATCGTTGGAATTTGTAAGGGTCAATTCGAAAGGGACGTACGATCACTAAAGTAATATTGGGATACCTTAGTAGTAACCCTAGAGTTTTAAGATCTTTCGAGGCAACATTTCCGAGGCAAGGTTCAAATGGGACATTTTGATCTTTTTAGACTGGAGGGCAACCACTAAGACATCCTATGCTTAATGATCGTTTACCGAAGGCAACCGAAGTGAGAGTATACCCTAAGAGTGATATGTGCGAGTGATTTGTATCAGTTATTTATCTTTTCACATTAGGGTTTTCTAACCATTTTAATTTTTCATGCATTCTTGCCATATAATCCTATTAGCATACATCTAGGCAGTTAAATATTTGTGAGAATTAAAAATGCGAGAAAATAAATCTACACTATTACAAGGCTTCAGGGAGGGGGATTAATTAAATAACCAAAAAATCGGGGATTTAAAAGTAAATAAAAACCCTAAGTTAACTATTACAAACCATGATCAGTTACAAAAAATAATGGCAAAATAATTAACAAGCGCGCGGAGAATTAATTGCGGGGCGATTAGGGTTTTGACCCTTTAACTAACCTATTTGCGGTTGATTAAAAAAATGTTTTTGTCATGTTTTGTTGTTTGAGAAAATAATGAACAATTAAATTAAAATAAAATCCTAAGTTCTAATTAATGATTTTTGAAAATTAATTAATTAATTCTAAACAACCTATTTTTTTATATTTTTATTTATTTGAGAAAAAGAAAAGAATTAAATAAAGAACTTAAACCTAATTTTTCTAATTGGTTTTAATTATAAAAACAAGTTAAAATTTCCCTAAATTAAATTAAACTAAATTAAATAAAATTTGATATAAAAAAAAACTAATTCTAGTTTTTTGTGAATTTGTGATTTTGTAAAAAAAGTGATTAATTTTGTTAATTAATATAGTTAAAGAAAATATTAAAAGAGTTAAAAAAAAAAGAAATAAAAAAGTGAAGAGATGGGCCTGTATGTTAGCAAATGCAGGGGGTGCATATCTGAATTCTGGGCCCAAGATGCTCCAAGCCAGTTTGACCATGCTTGATTGGGTGTGGTGGTTGACTTGAGTGCATATCATGGTCCTTCATTGCTGGCACATTGGATCTAGCTTGCTGGGTATCAAACAAATGAATGTTGATGATGTATGGTGGTCACTGGAGGATGTGGTACATTGGATCTCTTGACTAAAAATAAAATAAATGAACGCTGGAACCTGGGGATCGAACCCGGGTCCTTATGCTCGCTTCCACTAATCCCTTGCCAGTTATGCTACGTGCTCTATTTGTTCATATAATAGAAACCAAATAATATAAGTAGAATAAATAATATATTCATAAAATACGCGAAAATTCAAACGGGCCAGCCATATACTGCCAAGCCATCATCTCCTTCACCGGCATGTCGCTTTAGGTAGAACACTTTTACCTACGGACATTTGTGTGTAACTACAAACTTGTAACATTCCAAAATCTTATACAAGCAATATAAATTAAAGGTTCTGGTACCAATCAACTCGTCTCATCCTCACGAGCATCATAGTACCAGAATCAAGGCCTAATTTTGCTTGTACTGAAAACCCCTAAACAAGAACATAAAACCCTAACAATGGAATATGCGTAAATAAGCTTCACAAATGCAATTAAACTAATCTGTTAGCTTGCAAACATGATAATAATCACAACTATGACAATTAAAAGTGCTAAAGATGCAAGAATTATGATAATCGAATTGGAAAAGTATGTCAAACTGTGGGAGGCGTAGTGCGCATTTCTGGGTGTTTTGAAGCTTGCAAAGGATGATGTTAGATTCCTGAGATGTCTGGCAAGCAATTGGGAACCTCAACACACCTTGAATTGGCCTGTGGAAGGAGATCCGTGTCACACTTTTCTTTGAATTTTTCAGTTTTGTTCTGCACTTCTCACGACCTCCAACCCTGCTTTTTTTATCTGGAAAGCTTCATTATATAACCTAGAGTGAATTAGGTTAACAAACTCGGCATGAATCTTTGCATTTATCCAAGATTTGATTTGATTTTCAAGTTATATGATATGTTCCTATTTTGAGCCAAATCATGCCTTTCTTGTACCAATTGGCCTTAACTCGAATTGATCTTGTAATATCAGCATATCTTGATTGCTAAACTGTCAAAAAAACAAATCAAATCATATCTTTATCAATTTTTATCATTTATTTGATTTAATCCACTTTTTAATTAATTAAAAATCAAAATAAATTGAAAAATGAAGCACATAACGACTGAGTGAACATTTGAGTCATGGACCACATTACAGTTGAGGTGAAAGCATAAAAAGTTGGGCCCATTTAGCAAAAAATGCAAATTTGAGCATGTTTGACTTTTGGCAATTTTGCAAAAATGGTCAACTTGGTCAATGCATAACTCTCTCAATTTTGACCCTAGAGAGGTGTTCTTGGACTTTTTAGAAATATTAGGATGTCCTATAAACAACCCTTTTGGTCTCATCTTAATTGAATCTTCCATGTTCATGTATGAAGCTTTGACCCAAAAGGTGTTTTTGTTGACTTTTCAAAAGGACCTATAATGTCAAAATTCATATCTTTTTTTGAGTGCAAAATTTGGACTTGGGATATGGAGATGAATTGTAGGGAATTGCATCCTCTTCAAAATGAGATTTGGATGGGTCATTTCTGATAAAGTATGAGAAAGTTATGCTTGGTCAAAGTTGAGTTGACTTTTCCTACAAAACCCTAATTTAGCAACTTTTGGGTTTTGATGAATTGTGAGCAATCCTTGAGGAATCATGATCAACCCTTGATCAAATGGTGAATAATACTTAAAAATGAGGATGTTGACCAAAAATCTTGAAGTTTGACTGTATGTGGGCCAGAGTTGACTTTTGACCTAGCATAGTTGATTTTCAGGCATTTGAGCAATTGACTGAGCAAACTTCTTCTGTAAGGCTTGAAACTTGACATGGATGATCTTAAGAATATATTAGGAAAATGGTGAGCATTTGAATACTTTGTGGTTCACACATCTTGATTAAAATAGAAACACTAATTTGAGGTAGGCTGCCTTAGGAGAGAGTTTGTCTAGTCAACTCTTGAACTTCCTTGAGCAATTTGGGGACTCACTTGCCATGTGTTGAAAAATATGGGCGGGAAAATTTTGGGGTACAACAGCTGCCCCTGTTCAATCTTCTTAAACCTGAAGATGTAGATTGGCTGCTCTGCCTTTCGTGATCTGAAGGTGGAAGATGATTGAACACTAGAGTGCCCAGAAATTTGCACTCGCATGAAGTGATACTCGATTTGTGATATCGGAAATGGGCTTACAGATGCCATTTGGAAGTTGCAAGAGAATTGTTGGAGATGGGCTTAAAGATGCCATCCGAAGAGGTGTCAGTCGCATAAGATATTCCTTTGCGAGAATCCGCATACTTGTTGTCGAGGAGGATTTCGTTGGGGAATACTGGTCTCTGTCTTGAGAGAAATAGAGTTTTAGGAGCTTCAGTTGTCTGTTACTCTACTCGGGAATAATTCCGGTTTGGGAAGCGGAAGTAAACTGCGTATCTGGTCGGGGTATATGTTGCACCGTGACTTTCTGGGGAAATGTGAAATCAATTGTATTTGATCGGGTCCCAGTCTTACAGTGTTGTGGACTGCTGTCTGGGGATAATAGAGGAAGATCCTGGATAGTAAGGTTATGAGAAGGAACCTGGATAGTAGGGTTACTTTGACATGAAAGCCTGGATAGTAGGGCTTGAGAAGGAACCTGGATAGCAAGGTTACTTCGATATGAAAAGCCTGGATAGTAGGGCTTGAGAAGGAACCTGGATAGTAGGGTTACTTCAATATGAAAGCCTGGATAGTAGGGTTGTGAGAAGGAACCTGGATAGTAGGGTTACTTCGGCATGAAAGCTGGGATAGTAGGGCTGCAAGAAGGAACCTAGATAGTATGGTTACTTCAATATGAAAGCCGGGATAGTAGGGCTGTGAGAAGGAACCTGGATAGTAGGGTTACTTCGATATGAAATCCTAGATAGTAGGGCTTGAGAAGGAACCTGGATAGTAGGGTTACTTCGGTATGAAAGCCGGGATAGTAGGGCTGTGAGAAGGAACCTTGATAGTAGGGTTACTTCGGCATGAAAGCTGGGATAGTAGGGCTGCAAGAAGGAACCTGGATAGTAGGGTTACTTCGATATGAAAGCCTGGATGGTAGGGCTGTAAGAAGGAACCTAGATAGTAGGGTTACTTCAATATGAAAGCCTAGATGGTAGGGCTATGAGAAGGAACCTGGATAGTAGGGTTACTTCTATATGAAATCCTGGATGGTAGGGTTGTGAGAAGGAACCTGGATAGTAGGGTTACTTCGATATGAAAGCCTGGATGGTAGGGTTGTGAGAAGGAACCTGGATAGTAGGGTTACTTCGATATGAAAGCCTGGATAGTAGGGCTGTGAGAAGGAACCTGGATAGTAGGGTTACTTCGATATGAGTTTGGGTAAAACTGCAGAGGGAACCTGGGTAAGGTTGCTTTGTGATGAGTCTGTGTAGGACTTCTGTGAAGAACCTGGGTAAGGTTGCTTTTGTCGCACCGATGATTACTCTGTTTAGCTTCGAGTGTTGATCATGGATCTGCTGGAACTTGTTGATAATAATTGTCTTTCCTGAAAGAAATACATGGTTAGTTATGTGTGATGCATGAGATGCATTGTGATGAGGTTCTCAAAATAACTGAGATTATGTTATATGTAATGTATGCACATGTCATAATGTATGAACATGAAATGCTGGCGTAATAATCTGAGTCTGGGAAAATAAATCCCTGACTGTTGTTTGGAGAGTATGAGAAATAGTATTCTTGAGTGTTGTAAAAAACTATAGTTCCTCTACTTTTGTTGGGGATGGTGAACAAAGATGACTATGCTGAGGATTTTCCCCTTGTTTATGGATATTCTGTCGATGAAAGACTCTGCTTGAGAGCAATTTTGTGGGGAATAAATTTGTTGGAGAGGAGATACTCTGTTGATAGATCTTCTAAGCTCAACTGGGGATGAATTTCCATTGCTGGTGATAATGAACTCTGTTGGAGATTGAATTTCTGCTTGTGAGAGAAATAAACTCTGCTTGGGGAAACATTTACTGACTCACTTGCGATTGTGGACCTCGGCTGGGGAGAGTTATGTCCTGTTCGAGAAAGCTAACATCACTGTCTTTGGGTACTTTTTACTCTATGGGGAGTGTATGTACCACTACTCATGTTCTCGAGCTAGCTCTATCCCGGTACCTGATGGGTAGAGTAACTGTGAGGTTTGGTACTTCTTGTTTTCCATGTTTATGGAATTACGAGTAATTGTCTTTTGTTTCTTGTGTAAATATTTATGAACAGCCATTATTTTCAAATGCATATATCAAAAATGAATCATTGGATGTTCTTGCAAAACAAAACAGAAAAATAAAAAGAAACCAATTGAGGTTTTGTAAAATTACTTGTATTGATTTTGAACTTGGCCTGTAATAGGCGTTTTGTACAAGGAGGTTGACGCTCTAGTAAGAGAACACCGCCGAAAGACATAAATTATACAATTTATGTAAGAGAAAGAAAAATAGCTATGTGAAACGACCCCATCGGGTCTCAACTCTGTTATTTCCTTTATATCTTCAAGCGTCTCATCACTTTGCTGCTTGGCCGAAGGTTGGTCAGATTGATCGGCGTCGTCTGAACTTGATAGTCGATATCGAAGTCTGGTTGCAAGATGATCCAATGAGACATAGTGTTATGCTTCGATCCCTAATTTTTGCCTGGACCGCCCTTTTGGGTTTTCAGTCCACCGGGATACCCTTTTTTACCCAAGTCGCCTTTTCAGGTTTTCGACTTGCCGGGTGTACAGTTTTTTTTCATTTTCATCCCTTACTTTTGCCCGAACCCTTTTGGTTCACCGGGAAGCCCTTATTTTTTCCTAGGCCAGTCAACCTAGCGGGTCTTTGATCATGCGTAGTATCTTTTCACTATGTCTGCATTGACGGGGTGAGGAAGGTCGTCACCATCCATGGTGGTTAGAATCATAGCTCCTCCCGAGAAAATATTCTTAACCACAAATGGCCCTTCGTATGTAGGGGTCCATTTGCCCCTGGGATCACCTTGCGGTAGTATGATGCGCTTGATCACTAGATCCCTGACTCAATATTCTTGACGTCTGACTTTCCTGTTAAAAGCCTTGATCATTCACTTTTGATACGTCTGACCATGATATATAGTAGTAAGTCTCTTTTCATCAATTATATTCAGTTGATCAAGTCGGGTTTGGATCCAGTCATCTTTGTTCAAACCCGCATCCTTCATAATCCTGAGAGAGGGTATCTGGACTTCAATGGGTAGGACTGCCTCCATGCCATACACTAAAGAGTAGGGTGTTTCCCCTGTCGACGTCCGTGCTGAGGTACAGTACCCATGAAGAGAAAATGGTAACATCTCGTGCCAGTCTTTGTATGTAACCGTCATCTTTTGTACAATCTTTTTGATGTTCTTGTTAGTTGCTTCAACAGCCCCATTTATCTTCGGCCGGTAGGGAGAAGAGTTATGATGTTGTATCTTAAACTATTTTCAAAGCTCGGTGATCATTGTGTTATTGAGATTTGTACCATTGTCATTAATAATCCTCTTTGGGACACCATATCAACATATCAGATTATGTCGGATAAACTGCGCCACGACATTCTTGGTTACTGTAGCAAAGGAAGCTTCCTCAACCCACTTTGTGAAATAATAAATAGCCACCAGAATGAAACGATGCCCGTTAGACGTAGTAGGTCTGATCTCGCCAATCATGTCGATGCCCCACATCACAAAAGGCCAGGGAGCTGTCAAAACATTCAGGGGAACTGGAGGTGCATGCACCTTATCAGCATAGACTTGGCACTTATGACAGGTTCGAGAGTGCTGATAACAATCGGCTTCCATAGTGAACCAGTAATATCCTGCTCGTAGGATTTTCTTTTCCATGGTATCTCCACTAGAATGGGTTCCGAAGGTGCCTTCATGTAACTCTGCCATGATCCGTTCTGCCTCGCTCTTGTCTACACACCGCAGTAAGGTTAAATCATGGTTACGCTTATAGAGGATTCCATTACTAATGAAGAACTTCGCAGTGAACCTTCTCAGAAACTTATTATCATTAACAGATGCCCCCTCGGGGTATTCTTGAGCCTCAAGATACCTTTTTACCTCGTGAAACCAGGGTTTGTCTGCCGCTTCTTCGGTCTCAATGTCACAGCAATGTGCGGGTTCGCCCAGCCTCTCAATGGTAATCTGGGGAGCTTCATTGTCCCACCTGACTTTGAACATAGAAGACATAGTAGCTAGCGCGTCCGCTAACTGATTCTCTTCTCGTGGGAAATGTTTAAAGGTTATCTCCTCAAAGTGTGGGAGCAATGTCAGTACATACTCTTTGTAAGGAATAAGATTCGGGTGCTTTGTATCCCACTTGCCTTTGATCTGACTTATCACCAGAGCGGAATCTCCGAATACACTCAAGAACTTAATCCTCAGGTCAATAGAAGCTCGAAGACCCATGATACACGCTTCATACTCCGCCATATTGTTGGTGCAGTTAAAACATAATCGGGCAGTGAATGGAGTATGACAGCCCTCAGGAGATATAATTACAGCGCCAATGCCATTACCCGATGCATTAGAGGCTCCATTAAAATACATAGACCATCGGGATCCCTCCTTGGGTCCTTCATCCGGTCCAGGCTCTTTGCAGTCGGTTACCAACATGATATTCTCATCCGAGAACTCAAAATTCATGGACTGGTAGTCATCCATGGCCTGATGCGCCAAATGATCTGCCAATACACTCCCCTTGTTTGCCTTTTAGGTTGTGTATTAGATGTCGTACTCGGTTAAGATCATCTTCCATCTTGCTATTCTTTCGGATAAGGCGGGCTTCTCAAAAATATACTTGATTGGATCCATATTTGATATCAACAAGGTAGTGTGAGTCAGCATATACTGTCTCAGTCGACGAGCAGCCCATGCCAAAGCGCAACAATTTTTCTCTAGCAATGAGTATCGGGTCTCACAGTCGGTAAACTTTTTTCTAAGGTAGTAAATGGCGTGCTCTTTTCGACCAGACTCGTCATGCTGCCCAATCACACACCCCATTGAATTGTCTAGCACTGTCAAGTATAATATCAAAGGTCTTCCTTCAATTGGAGGCATCAAAATTGGTGGTTCTTGAAGGTATTCCTTGATTCTTCTGAAAGAGGTTTGGCATTCATCATTCCACTTTACCACTTGATCTTTCTTCAGCAGCTTGAATATTGGCTCACAAGTAGAAGTCAGATGTGAAATGAACCTGGCGATGTAATTCATACGTCCCAAGAAACCTCTAATTTCCTTTTCTGTGTGGGGAGCCAGCATCTCTTATATGGCTTTTACCTTTGCAGGGTCTACCTGAATACCTTTGTCACTGACAACAAAACCCAGAAGCTTACCAGACCTTACCCCGAAGGTACACTTGTTCGGATTCAACCTCAGCTTGTATGTCTTGAACCTGTCAAACATTTTCTGGAGATGATCAAGGTGTTCTTCCTCAGTCTGGGACCTGGCTATCATGTCATCAACATAAACCTCAATCTCATGGTAAATCATATCATGGAACAAAGCGACCATGGCGTGCTGATAACTTTCCCCAGCATTCTTCAACCCAAAAGGAATTACCTTGTAACAGAAGGTGCCCCACTGTGTAACGAAGGTTGTCTTCTCCATATCCTCAGGAACCATCTTGATCTGGTTGTAGCCAGAAAAACCATCCATGAAAGAGCAGATCTTGTGTGGCACAGTGTTGTCGACTAGAACATCAATGTGAGGAAGTGAGAAGTCATCCTTGGGGCTTGCCCTGTTCAGATCTCTATAGACCACACACATCCATACCTTACCGTCCTTCTTAGGTACTGGAACGACGTTGGCAACCCACTGTGGATAAGAAGTGACAGCTAAGAATCCTGTGTTGAACTGTTTCATGACCTCTGCCTTGATTTTCTCTGACATTTCAGGGCACATTCGGAGGACCTTTTGCTTTACCGGAGGGAAGTCTTCTTTAGTTGGCAGGCGATGTACCACAATATCAGTGTCCAAACCAGGCATGTCTTCATAGGACCAGCTGAAGATCTCAACATAGTCGTGTAGCATCTGTATTAACCGTTGTTTGAAACTAGGCTCCAGATTTGCACCTATTTTAACCTCTTTCCTGTCTTCCTATGTACCTAAATTCACTGACTTGACTGGCTCTTCATGAGGTTGTATGGCCCTTTCTTCCTGCTGTAATAGTCTAGCAAGTTCTCCAGGCACCTCACAATCATCCTCACCTTCGTCCTCGGCTTAGTTGATCGGATTTTTGAAGTCATAACTGGCAGTAGCAGAGCTGTTATCAATAAGATCCAGAGTGGATATGGATCTGCAGTATGATACGTGAGTGTGTGTAAGAGAATAGCTGTTTTGATAAAGTGAGAGACAGAAATGAAAAATAAGGAGCGCAAAATTTGTATGCAAGAAACGTCCAATGCTTTATTAATGATATATTAAATGACAAATAATGGCCCTCACAAGCAAAGCCAAGGTGCCTCGGGCGAGGCACCGGGCCATAAAGTTTCAAATTGTTTATTACAAATCTTAAAACAAATGAGTCAATTACTGCGGAATAAAAGAAACAGGTATGATGTCCCTAGTCGTCCAGTTATTCGGTCTACCGTTGGTTGTTGGGTAGATCCAGCTATCGATGTTTGAATCCTCTTCAATGTCTTCAATTGCATTAATTCCCCGATTGCTGATGTGTAGAGGAGGTCTTCCAGCCCGAGCGCGCCTAACAGCCCTTTAAGCCCCTGTAGTAAAGCCCAACCCAAATTTGTCAATTTTGTGAGTGAAATCAGGGAGCTGACCCCAATTGGTACACCCACCTTCTTCAACCACAACCCTGGCGTCCTTGAGAGAAGCCATCTTTAATGGAGGTTTGCCGGTAGTAACTTCAGTTGATGCCAAGATCTGAGGGATCTCTTCGAAATTCTGACAAGGAGTTTCTATGAATTCTCCGTCCATCTCTACGTAGCGGAAGGAATTGAGGTGACTCACCATATATTCTTCTTCACCTTGCACTGTGACAATCTTTCCCTTCACCGGATACTTTAGCATTTGATGGAGTGTGGAGGTAACTGCCCCAGCCTCATGGATCCAAGGACGACCCAGCAAGCAAGAATACGACGGCCTGATATCCATTATGTAGAAGGTGGACCCAAAAGTCTGAGAACCCACTTTGTCAGGGATGTCCACCTCCCCGTGCACCATTCTCTTCGACCCGCCAAAAGCCCTTACCACAATGTTGCTAGGCTTTAGAGTCAAACCCTCACAATCCAAATGGTCTAACGCTTTCTTTGGCAGAACATTTAGTGAATACCTAGTATCTACCAGCACATGGGTCATAGTGGTGCCCCTACACTCAATCGAGACATGCAGAGCATCATTATGCTTCCTTCCTTTCGATGTCAGATCTGCATCTGAAAAACTCAGCCCATTGTCAGCAGTCAGGCTGGCCATACAATCCTTGAACTGATCTGCTGAAGTTTCATGTGGCACATGCGCAGTCTTGAGAAATGCAATCAAAGCCTTCGCACGGGCTTCAGAATACAACAGTAGAGACAACATGGATATCTTTGATGGGGTCTTCCCCAACTGCTCGACCATATTGTAGTCGCTCTTCTTAATGATATTCTGTATTTCCTCTATTTCTTGTTTAGAGGCTTCCACAACGATTTTCTTAGGTGCCTCTGTACGGGCAGGCTCACCTATAATTTCCTTGCACCGAGTCCCAGATGGCTCAGCAGCAGGGGTAATAAATGGCGTAGGAACATGACAAATGTTAGGAGTGCTGGTTGGAGCAGCAGTTGGAATAACAATAGGCTCGATGATCTTCGGAGCAATCTCAGAAGAGAAAACCCTTCCACTTCGGGTAACCTTACTAGTCCCGACAATATTACTAACATCGGTATCAGATTATTCATTCTTCAGATCTTGCTTAATGCCATGATAGTACACATCAGCACCATAGTGCCATGGGACAGCCTTGTCTGAGGTGTACGGGATGGGACCAGGAACAGTGATTATCATCGGAGCAATTCTTTGAACAGGTGTAATCCTAATAGGTCTTCTCGAGGAAACCTTGGAAGGATTGTCGGAAATGGTTATAATAGCAATGTCTTCATTTGGAACAACATGAATCATAGTCTTCTCGAACAAAATCTCTTTATTATCCATCAGGCACTGAACACCTGACTTCAACAAACGGTAACCAGAAGGTAGAAACGAACACATGTGGAAACCTTCACCACAACCCAGAAATAAACCGTCCAACAACAAATTCTTCTTAACAGTCATAAGAGGAGTAGAAATTTCTTTGACAGAGGTCACAAACAAATCAGTGTCAATAGCATTAACTTCGTGACCATGTTTGGGCATGGGAGCAGTTATAACATTCAGCTTTTCTGGGGCATCAAACTCTATCTCCTTGGCTTCGAGCAAGTCTTGTACTTTATTTCTCAGAGCCCAGCAATCATTTGTATCGTGGCCAGGACTCTCAGAATGGTAGGCGCACCGCGCGTTGGGATTATATCTGGGAGATGTAGTATTTGGATTCTTGGGAGCCTCTCTCAAGGTTGCCAAGTTGGATTTTAATAAATGAGGCAGAACTTCAGCCAAAGTCATGTTGATGTGGGTAAACTTCCGTTGTGGTCTTTCCATCCTTTGTTGATTGTTGCATTGTGGAGCAACTGCAGGTCTTGGTATCACTACAGCATTTACCGTTTGATGGTGTTCAGATCTGCTTTGGCCCCTCGGGCTATAGACCGTACTGGCTTCCTTCTTACCAATGAAAGGCTTCTTTGCTGAACTCGAGGAGGCATCCTTCTGTATTTTACCACTCCGAATTCTAGCTTCTACTCTTTCTCCAGTTAAAATAAGCTCGGTGAAGCCAGATGACGAGCTGCTGATTAAGTGATTGAAGAATGGACCAGATAGTGTCCCTAGAAATATATCAACCAACTCCCTATCAGACAAAGGAGGTTGAACTCTCCCAGCCAAGTCTCTCCATTTTTGAGCATAATCTTTAAAACCTTCACCTGCACCCATGGACATACTCTGGAGTTGAGTACAAGTGGGAGCAAGGTCGATATTATACTGATATTGCTTATAGAAAGCAGCAGCAAGATCTTCCCAGTTTCAGATACTGGCTCCTTCCAGCTGGTAGAACCATTCAAGCTCAATCCCTGACAGACTATCTTGAAAGAAGTGCACCCACAAATTTCTATCAACGGTGTGGGGTTGAATCTTCTTGACATACGAGCGGAGATGGAGTTTTGGGCAGGACACCCCACCATACTTGGCAAAAATAGGAGCTTTGAACTTATGAGGGATGACCACTCCCGATACCAGTCCCAATTCTCCGAAATCCAAACCAGGTATCTTCTGAACTTCCATAGCACTCAGACGGACTTCTAACTGCTTGTATCTATCCTCAGCAGGAGGATATTGCTCATCATTGTAATCTGTATCATTGTCAGAAACTGCAGGACTAAGGTCCTTTTCCCCTTCTTGGTTATCCCCTTCCTTGGATGAAGAGGTCAGGTCAGTTTGATGCTTCAACCTTTCTCCAAACCTTCTACCCATATTCAGAATACCAGTCTTCTTCTTCTTCTTCTTCTCTTTCAGAATGAGGGCTTTCAGATCCTCTTGCCCCCTAGCCAGACTTATGAACATCTGCTGGAACTGGGTGTTTTGTGCCTGAAGATCCTTGATGGCTTGATCGGAAGACATTTCTACTGAAATAAACAGAGAAGAAGATGAGAAACCTGTGGTGGTACCTGTAATGATGTGTATGATAATGGGATGCGCATGTAATGATTTCAAACACTTCGGGAAATTTAAATTTGCAAACCAAAAATAAACAAAAACTTTATTAGCTTAAATTTGAAGGTTCAAAATGCCTTTAAGGTGTTACAAATAAGTGAATAAAATAAATCTAAAACTAGAAAAGAAAAATCAAAAGTCCCATGGACGCTTTCTCTTTGTGCTGATATAATCATTGAGTACTCTTTCTTCCTCAAGCTGCCTGGTGAGCTTTAAAACCTTCCTCTCTTGATCATGGAACTGTTCCCTATAAGTATCCCGCTCATTCTTCAGCTGAATCCAAGACCTCTGTAACTCCCCAAGATCGGTGGGCATGTAAGGATAGAGAACCGTGTAAGGAATGCCTTCTTCAGTAGTGGGCTCCATAATCACTGTTAATACGGCCACATAAGGCATCATAAGCTTTTGGGCCCGAGCTCGTACCCAATGAAGGTAAGGCTCCATAGGAATGGAAGTCTTTGGTCCCAACTCTTTAGGGTCAGATCTGTTTACCATGCCCCAAGCTCGTATGAACCTCCGGCGATACTCATTAACATCATCCTCATAGCTGAATACAATGCCCTCAATAAGCAACTCATGGGGACCATCCCTTCGAGCATGACCAAATTATCGCAAATCTAGACAAGGATTGTAAGTTATACCCCATCTGATACCAAGTAATGGGACATTAGGGTACTCCCCACAGCGGTCAATAATAGCAATGTCTTCCATAGCCCGAAAACACCAAAGAATATCCGTATGAGCGAGTGACATTATTATGTGCGACCAACCCAAACCTTCTTCGTTCTTCAGTACAGACTTAGGGAGGTGAGAAATAAACCACCTCGATAGCAATGGCATGCAGCACATAAGAGTCCCTCTTCTCTTGATGGTACGAGTATGGAGAGCGTGCAAAATATCTCTAAGCAAGGTAGGCACAGGGTTGCGAGAAAGGAAAATCTTGATAGCACTCACATCTATGAAGGAGTCCGGATTAGGGAAGATAACTAAACCATAGATAAGAAGAGCCAAGACCGCCTCAAAAGCCTGAAAAACTAAATCATCCCAAAATAGTTGAGCCTTGTCTGTCAGAAGTTTGGTTAGAAAACCCTCGACTCTGCTTCGAGCTTCCTAATTGGATACCATGTCGGCCCGTTTCAAATGCAAAGCTGAGGCAATGACTTCTGGCTTAGGAACTTCTTCTATACCTGTGAAGGGTACCTGTTCAAGAATGGAGATGCCCGATAGCTAAGAGAATTCTTCCAAGGTGGGTACCAACTGATAATCTAGAAAGGTGAAACAGTGATGCTTGGGATCGAAGAACTGAAAAAGTACGCTCATCATTTGTTCATCATGGTTTGAAGTAACCAGGCTGAGAAGTTGACCGTGTCTCTTAATAAAGGTAGAAGTTTCAGAAACTCTTGATACTAGCTCTTTGAGTTGGGAAGGTATCTGCACAAAGTTGATTCGAATAGTATTTCTATGCACGAAAGCCATGATCTGCAAAACAGAACAAAGATAAATTCCCTTGGTCTTTGAAATGGTTAGTGTAATGAAGCATGAATGCCATTTTATGATGCATGATGTCATGATAAACCACAGGTATAGCAAACACAAGTATTACAAACACAGTCAAATCACACAAAGCCCTTAGGTTTAAGGCTTTCATGAGGTCAAAGGTAATACCCTCTTGAAGTTAAGTTGGTTTCAAACCTATCCTAGAATAGTAACCAGGTTCTAGAGGATCTCAATATCACTGACCATCCTTTATCGGTCATGGTTCCAGCTCACGCAATCTTTTCTTGCGGCCGAAATATTCTGAAAGTCTGGTCTCAATGAGTGTAGCATCGAGTATCAACCAGTTCTCATCTCTACACCGAGGCCGGCTATCTCGCTACTTTATAATGGCCAAGTTGGGCAATTAAAGGTTCTAAGGTCAGTTGATGCTTCATGACACCATGCAGCAGCCCCGTATTCTCCTCGTTTCACCACAAGGGATATCGGTACCAACCAAAGTGCAACACCAATGTAGCTACTGCTTTAACCGTGTCGGTCTATGTCGTACAGTTCCCTCACAGTCTATTACTACTTACCTAAAAGGTATTCCCCAGATCCGGGTGTAGGATCTATAGTAACCCCAAACAAAACCGTTAAAAATAAAGCAAGCAAAGCAATCAAGAGAAGCAATTTTAATGACCTAGATCCTAAGGTATACCCCACTTATAATGTTCCCCAGCAGAGTCTCCAGTTCTGTGATATGGTGGCAGAACCGACTGTTAATACAGGTTTGCATTTTTTGTTTTGTGTTTTGTGTTTGCAAAATGTCGCTGTTGTACCCCAAAATTTGCCCTCCCATATTCTTCAAGATTTGCCAAGTCAAAGCTTCAAAATCTCCCCCAAGGGTTGCACAGTTCAAGGGCCTCCTAATAGTCAAAAACTAGGGTTTTGGTTCTGACAAAGAAAATGAAGTTTCCAAGGGTCCAATCAAGTCCCACATGCCTACAAACATGGTCAAGCATCCTCATGCCAAGTTTCAAGACTTACAGCACAAAATTGCACAGTCAAAAACCCTAATTGCACTACAGTCAACTGTAGGGGCAAAATGGTTATTTGACAGTCAAAAGTTCAAATTTTTGGTCTACATCTCATTTTGAAGCCACAAGCATCATTTGATCAATGCTTGATCATGATTCTCAAAGCCTGGCTCAAAAAATCCCAAGATGCAAAAGTTTCCATATTTGGACAGTTGAAAAAGTCAACTGTAACTTGACCAAGGCATAACTTCCACATGGATTATCAGAAAAATTCCATCCAAAGCTCATTTTGAAGAGAAAGACATTTCCTACAACTCCTCTTCACACTTCAAGTCCAAGAAATGCTCTCACAAAAAGTTATCAATTTCAACATTATAGGTCATTTTCAAAAGTCAACAAAAAGGGACTTTAAGTCAAAGGCCATAACTTGAGATTGGTAAATCAAAATGACATGGGACCAAAGGCATTGGTTAGAGGACTTCAAGACCTTTCCAAAATGTCCAAGAACATGATCAAAGCTTAATAATTGAGCAAGATATGCCTTGTGGAAGTTGGGAAATTTTTGGATATTTTGAAAAGTCAACTTTGCTTCAAATGTCTTAAAAATGCTAATGGGCCACATTTTCTTCCAAGATTCATCACCCAAGGCATGTGCACGACCATTTGGCCCAAAGGGAAGTTTTTCATCATTTTTATTTATTTATTTGAATTTTTAATTGCTAATAATTCATTTAATTAATTAAAATATATGAAAAATACCAAACCTAAGTTTTTAAATCTTTTTATGCATGAAATACACTCAATATTTCGTGCATGATCAGATTTGGAAAGAATCAAGGTAATTGAACATGATTTGTATCAAATTTACATGAAAAAAGATTGAAAAATGATGGCATGAAAATCAAATATTGATTCCATCATTGCTTTGATTCTTTGGACCAAAAACCTTACCCTAATCATTCCAATACTTATATTCATGCAAACCCTAGTGCTCATACCCTGAAAGCTGCGCCCAAAAGCCATAACCAAGTTTGCATTTTTTCAAGAAAATTCTAAAACTGAAATCACGATTGCAAAGGTTTTCAAGCCAAAACAACCATTCTATCACCTTCCTGGGACATCAAGGAAGGCTCCTGGATCAAAATCATAGCTTCTAAGCTCCAGAATTGGTAACACGAAACAACCCTGTTCATCATATTTTTTGTATTCGTGCATCAATTTACACGCATCATTCTTGCATTTTTTTTGATTGATTTATACTAATGAGACCTTCCTGAAGCTAACCATGTAGTTTGATTGAATTTTTATGCACCATACGCGAAATTGCCATTGTTGTCTTTTAGGGTTACAGAGGTCACGAATTGGGGCTTCCTTATTCAGGAACAATTGAGACTTGAGACCTACACCACTGAACTCAGCATGCTTGGACGATCCAGAATCACCAGTCGCGCCCTTTTTATTTTGGCTTAATTTCTATTCGCTATTTTCTGTATTTCAGATTGTGGGGGTTCAAAACCCCCGCTATTTAATATATGTTTGCAGGCAAAAGCAAGGAATCAGTGGGGAAGACGGTGCGTGGAGGAATACCATTGGAGGATTCAAATAATTAGCGTGCTTTTTTGTTCTGTCCACTAATCCATTTTTTTTTCATTATATTATTTAGTTTCCATTAGGTTAATGAATGAACGCGCTAACTTGGATGGT
The DNA here is from genome assembly GCA_948472305.1 of Vicia faba. NCBI lineage: Eukaryota > Viridiplantae > Streptophyta > Magnoliopsida > Fabales > Fabaceae > Vicia > Vicia faba. Next base: position 213,146,423 of record OX451735.1, on the reverse strand, counting down.
GAAAAGTAACATTGGTAACCTTTGGGACCTGGGTTCGATTCCCAGGTCCCCCTCTTTGTCTCAATATTTTTTCTTCCAATATAATTCCATGCGGCTTCAATTCCTGGGTGCACCATACATCCACAATCTCAGCTTGCCACGCACATATCAAGATCAATCAAAGGGCTATGATCTGAAGAACATAATAGGCATCAGTCAACACTATACACGCTAGCCAAAAAAGTCAAAAGGCCTTGAAACAATTGGGCCAGAATTACTAGGAATATACCTCCAGTTTGGGGACAGAACCCCCCTTGGTTTGCAATTCTTTTCTTTTTTTTATTTTTCATTATTTGTGTTAATTTAATTATTTCTTATTTAATTCCTTAAATTAATATTTTCGTAATATAAAAAATAATAAAAATCAGAAAGACAAAAAATAAATATATTTTAGTTTATTATTTTTGTAAATAAATAATATCATTTAATTTAGTTTTCAATTCTAGGGTTAATTTCAATATCTTTTCTTAACAAATTAAAAAACTTGTAGAATTAGGTTTTAATTATTTTAATTACTTTTTTCTTTTATTTTCTCATCACTAATAATTAATTATTTATTTTTATAAATCAAATTGCATTAATTAATTAGGTTTAATTTTAGGTAATTTTCATATTTTCTTAATAAATTGAAAAAATAGCTAGAATTAGGTTTAAATTTCATTTAATTCACATAAAAAAACCATAAATACAAAAAAATCTCAAAAATAATTTCTTTTTTTTTATTTTAATTTAATTAATTTGTTCATAATAATTTAATTTCGTTAAAAAGGGTCCAACGCCCTCGCTTTCAATTTTAATTCAATTCGTGCATTTTATTTTATTTCTTATAATATTAATGTAATTCTCCCAAAGCCGTGTAACTTTATATTTCTCGCACTTTTCTTTATTTTATGTCAAATCGGGTCCTGGACTTAATTTGGCGATGTGGACCCGCGCCTTTGTAATAGTTTAGGATCTTTACATTTCTCGCAACTTTTTTAACTGTTAATAATGGCATGCAAGAATAAATGACAAAAATAAAAACAAAAGCGTAGGTCACCCATGACATGACAAAAGACAAAAATATCTGAATCTGACACACAAATCACACACCACCCCTAGGGTGCGCCTCACTGTTGCCTTGCCTCGAAAGGTGATCGTCGAGTAGAGGATGTCTTAGTAAGTCCTCATGATCCGGGAACCTGGCATGAGGGTAGCTTCTAAGGTATCTTCCCATTGCTCTGGTGATCACCATGTCCCGAACCTCGAATTGACCCGAACACCTCCAACGGTGGTGCTACCTACCTCTCAATGGTGGGATGGCACTACTTTAAAGGACATTTACACAGACAAATTCCATAGGGTAGGTAGACGACTCTAGATACTTGCTCTAATTTAAAAAAAAAACGAAGAAATACTTTTCACACCGACACCTTTTCAAAAATCTTTCGAAAGCAACTTTTCAAACACTCTTGAGGACTGGTACAAGAGTCGAACTGAATTTTTCAAAGGAACCTTTTAAAAAAAACCACATTGAAAAGCAAACAAACCAATTTTGAAAACACAATGAGCAAGTATCTAAGAGCCCATGGATAACCATGGATAGAAAGGGTGCTAACACCTTCCCTTTCTATAATCTACCTCCCGAACCGAGAGCAATCTCTTTAAGGAATTTTTCTGTGCTTTTGTCCTTTCCATTTGGAGAAAATAAAAGACGGTGGCGACTCTTGCTTCCGCGACATTTCGCGAACCAGCGTTAAATAGTCAGTTCCAGATCCACCGATCACAGTCGCGGTAAGCAAGAGTCGACACCGACTTTTATTTCATCCAACCGGAAAGGAAAAAAGTACAGAAAAAAAATCCTTTTTCGAGATTTTGAGTACGGGGGGTAGATTATAGAAAGGGAAGGTGTTAGAACCCTTTCTATCCATGGTTTTCCATGGGCTCTTAGGTACTTGCTCATTTTTAAATTGCTTGTGTTTGTGTGCTTGCTTTGAAAATGTTTTACTTCGTGATGACCCTTGTATCAGTCCTCAAGGATGTGACGAAGTTGTTTTGAAAATTTGTTTTGAAAGGTGTTGGTGTGAAAAGTTTTGATTTGAGCAAGTACCTACTAGCATCTACCTACTCGAAAAGAGGTCATTTCTATTCTCGTTTCCTTTAGACAGCGCTATCCTACTATTGAGAAATAGGTAGCACCATCGTTGGAATTTGTAAGGGTCAATTCGAAAGGGACGTACGGTCACTAAAATAATATTGGGATACCTTAGTAGTAACCCTAGAGTCTTAAGATCTTTCGAGGCAACATTTCCGAGGCAACATTTCCAAGGCAACGTTCGAATGGGACATTTTGATCTTTTTAGACTGGAGGGAAACCACTAAGACATCCTATGCTTAATGATCATTTACCGAAGGCAACCGAAGTAAGAGTATACCCTAAGAGTGATATGTGCGAGTGATTTGTTTCAGTTATTTATCTTTGCACATTAGGTTTTTCTAACCGTTTTAATTTGTCATGCATTCTTGCCATACAATCCTATTAGCATACATCTAGTCAATTAAATATTTGCGAGAATTAAAAATGCGAGAAAATAAATCTACGCTATTACAAGGCTTCGGGGAGGGGGATTAATTACATAACCAAAAAATCAGGGACTTAAACAGTAAATAAAAACCCTAAATTAACTATTACAAACCATGAACAGTTACAAAAAATAATGGAAAAATAATTAACAAGCGCGTGGAGAATTAAATGTGAGGCGATTAGGGTTTTGACCCTTTGACTAATCCTATTTGCGATTGATTAAAAAAATGTTTTTTGTCATGTTTTTTTGTTTGAGAAAATAATGAATAATTAAATTAAAAGAAAATCCTAAGTTCTATTTAATGTTAATTTTTGAAAATAAATTAATTAATTCTAAACAACCTATTTTTTGTATTTTTATTTATTTGAGAAAAAAGAAAAGAATTAAATCAAGAACTTAAACCTAATTTTTCCAATTGGTTTTAATTATAAAAACAAGGTAAAATTTCCCTAAATTAAATTAAACTAAATTAAATTAAATTTGATTAAAAAAAAACCTAATTCTAGTTTTTTGTGAATTCTTGATTTTGTGATTTTGTAAAAAAAAGTGATTAATTTTGTTAATTAATATAATTAAAGAAAATATTAAAAGAGTTAAAGAAAAAAGAAGAAATAAAAAAGTGAAGAGATGGGCCTGTGTGTTAGCAAATGCAGGGGGTGCACATCTGAATTTTGGGCCCAAGATGCTCCAAGCCTGTTTGACCACGCTTGATTTGGTGTGGGGGTTGACTTGAGTGCATATCATGGTCCTTCATTGATGGCACGTTAGATCTAGCTTGCTGGGTATCAAATGGATGACTGTTGATGATGTGTGGTGGTCACTGGAGGATGTGGTGCATTGGATCTCTTGACTGAAAATAAAATAAATGAACACTAGGACCTAGGGGTCGAACCCAGGTCCTTATGCTCGCTTCCACTAATCCCTTGCCAGCTGTGCTACGCGCTCTATTTGTTCATATAATAGAAACCAAATAATATAAGCAGAACAAATAATATATTCATAAAATGCGCGAAAATTCAAACGTGCCAGCCATATGTTGCCACGCCATCATCTCCTTCACTGGCCTGTCGCTTTAGGTAGAACACTTTTACCTACGGACATTTGTGTGTAACTACAAACCTGTAACATTCCAAAATCTTATACAAGCAATATAAATGAAAGGTTCTAGTACCAATCAACTGGTCTCATCCTCACGAGCATCATGGTAACAGAATCAAGGCCTAATTTTGACTGTACTGAAAACCCCTAAACAAGAACATAAAACCCTAACAATGGAAAATGCGTATATAAGCTTCACAAATGCAATTAAACCAATCTGTTAGCTTGCAAACATGATAATAATCACAACTATGACAATTAAAAGTGCTAAAGATGAAAGAATTGTGATAATCGAATTGCAAAAATATGTCAAACTGTGGGAGGCGTAGCGCGTGTTTCTGGGCATTTTGAAGCTTGTAAAGGATGTTGTTAGCTTCCTGAGATATCTAGCAAGCGATTGGGAACCTCAACACACCTTGAATTGGCCTGTGGAAGGAGATTCGTCTCACACTTTTCTTTGAATTTTTCTGTTTTGTTCTGCACTTCTCATGACCTCCAACCCTGCTTTTTTTATCTGGAAAGCTTCATTATATGACCTAGAGTGAATTAGGTTAACAAACTTGGCATGAATCTTTGTATTTATCCAAGATTTGATTTGATTTTCAAGTTGTATGATATGTTCCTATTTTGAGCCAAATCATGCCTTTCTTGTACCAATTGGCCTTAACTCGAATTGATCTTGTAATCTCAGCATATCTTGATTGTTGAACTGTAAAAAAAAACAAATCAAATCATATCTTTATCAATTTTCATCATTTATTTGATTTAATCCACTTTTTTAATTAATGAAAAATCAAAATAAATTGAAAAATGAAGCACATAATGGGTGAGTGAAAATTTGAGTCGTGGACCACATTACACTTGAGGTGCAAGCATAAAAAGTTGGGTCCATTTAGCAAAAAAAAATGCAAATTTGAGCATGTTTGACTTTTGGCAATTTTGCAAAAATGGTCAACTTGGCCAATGCATAACTCTCAATGTTCTTGAACTTTTTAGAAAGCTTAGGATGTCCTCTAAACAACCCTTTTGGAATCATCTCAATTGAATCTTCCATGTTCATGTATGAAGCTTTAACCCACAATGTGTTTTTGTTGATTTTTCAAAAGGACCTATAATGTCAAAATTCATATCTTTTTGTGAGTGCAAAATTTGTACTTGGGAGCTGGAGATGAATTGTAGGGAATTGCATCATCTTCAAAGTGAGCTTTGGATGGTTCATTTCTGATAAAGTATGAGAAAGTTATGCTTGGTCAAACTTGAGTTGACTTTTCCTACAAAACCCTAATTTAGCAACTTTTGGGTTTTGATGAATTGTGAGCAATCCTTGAGGAATCATGATCAACCCTTGATCAAATGGTGAATAATACTTCAAAATGAGTATGTTGACCCAAAATATTGAAGTTTGACTGTATGTGGGCCACAGTTGACTTTTGACCTAGTACAGTTGATTTTTAGGCATTTGAGCAATTGACTGAGCAAACTTCTTCTACAAGGCTTGAAACTTGACATGGATGATCTTGAGAATATATTAGGACAATGGTGAGAATTTGAGTCCTTTATGGTTCACACATCTTAATGAAAATATAAACCCTAATTTGAGGTAGGCTGCCTTAGGAGAGAGTTTGTCTGGTCAACTCTTGAACTTCCTTGAGCAATGTGGGGACCTCACTTGCCATGTCTTGAAAAATATGGGAGGGAAAATTTTGGGGTACAACAGCACGTCAATAAATGGCTACTGTGAAGACAATGAACTTCGGAACAATTACATTGCACATCTGATCTTCTGTAGTGAAAAGGCAATATGAACTTCAATGGGGCACCGAGACTCGGAACCACCTACCTCTAAAGATCGATATCTTTGGGAAGTAACTTTTCAGGGAGAAATACTACAAAAAAACTTGAACCTCAAAGAAAACCTTGAATTCCAGTCAAGCCCCCAACTTCCCGAGGAACAAATTCTTTAATTTCTGCTAAAAAGAGGAGAGCTCCGCTGAGGATGGAAACTTTCTCGTAGAGAATCTCTTGACGAAGATAACTTCTGTTGGGGGGTACGAAAATTCTTAAATAAAAAGAATTATACTCAGACCACACTGGGGGCAACATCACAAGGGGGTAAAAAGCCTTCACTGGGGAGAATCAAATATCTTGGTATAGCAACTCCATTGGGGATATCTCAACAAGATCTTCTATCATCAGGGATAAACGGGTTATGATTGGCACTCCTATGAACACCACACTGGGATACAGGACACTTGCTCCACTAGGGAAAGAAGAATTCGCTCCACCAGGGAATGATAGATAAGTTACTTTGGCAGGTCCTCGAAATTTGGCTTCGACTGGGGACAAAGACTACCTCTCACACTGGGGAGTCAAAAACTTTGGATGATAACATCAACAATACCCATTGCACTGGGTGTGGCCATCTCTGCTAGATTCAATCCAATAAAAAGTTATGTACTGAAGAAAAGAGTGCAAACTTCTCTGAGGAGTGACATGCGTTCTTCACGGGGAAAACAAAGATTAATCTCAACGGGGAAGCCGCATCATGTCGACTTCAAGAGGAGTACATCTATAATCCATCAATAAAACCAGGATTATTGAACCGCAATAAAGAGAAAGAGCATACTCGAAAGAAGATATGATATCACTGGGGACACATAAGGCTGTTCTGCATAGAAGCAAGCGTTCCCTAGGGATATTAGATCCCATTCTGCACAAAGTATAAATCACAACAACATGCCCCAGCATGGGGCGGCTACCTTAGTCGTCATGTCAGACACCCGAAACTCTAAGAAAATTTCATTTATTAGTATCATGTGTTGTAAAGCTTTTAATGTTTTAAATGCAAAGTTTATCAAAAAAATTGAATGTCTTTTGCAATCAAAACAGTAAAATAAAAGAAATTGACACAATTAAATAAACACTTTTATTGATTGATTGGCCTGTAAATAGGCATTTACATCAAGAAGGAATTCCTTAAAAGGGGCAATTGCATACAAAACATATAGAGGAGAAAACAAAGATGGCAATGTGAGTGTGGATTTATCGAGTACAACTCTGCTACAGCTCTTACAACTTCAAAGCTCCTTATTATCTTGCTTTCTAAATAAAACCGACTGGACTGATGCTTCCCGAGCAAATCCAACAAAAATGTAAGTTGATATTACAGATGCAACGCAGACTGTAGTATTCGCTTTCAATCCCTAACTTTTGCCTGGATTTCCCTTCTAGGTTTTCAATCCACTGGGATACCCTTTTTTCCTAAGCTACCTTTGACAGGTTTGACTTAGAGGGTGTACAATTATTTTTCACTTATTCACTCTTTCTTTTATCCCTAAATTTTGCCCGAACCTATTCTCTCTTAGGTTCACCGGGATGCCTTTTTTTCCTGAGTCAGTCAACTCAGCGGTCACTTTATGCGAAGTACTTTTTCACTACATCTGCGTTGACATGGTGAGGGAAGTCCTCTCCATCCATAGTTGTGAGCATCATAGATCCTCCTGAAAAAACTTTCTTTACAACATATGGTCCTTCATAATTACGAGCCCATTTACCCCTAGCATCTGTATTGTTGGGAGGTGAGATTCTCTTTAGCACGAGATCACCAGCTTGAAAATTCCGTGGACATACCTTCTTGTCGAAAGCTTTCTTCATCCTTCTCTGGTACAACTGCCCATGGCAAATAGCCATCAATCTTTTCTCATCAATGAGATTCATTTTGTCAAATCTATTCTGAGCACATTCAGCCTCATCCACCTGTGCGTCTGTCATTATCCTCAAAGAAGGAATTTCCACTTCCACAGGCAAGACGGCTTCCATGCCATAAACAAGCGAAAATGGGGTTTCCCCGGTCGAAGTGCGTGTAGTGGTACGATAACCATATAAAGCAAATGGCAGCATCTCGTGCCAATCCTTATAGGTGACAACCATTTTCTGCACAATCTTCTTAATATTATTATTGGCTGCCACAACCGCGCCATTCATCTTAGGGCGGTAAGGAGAAGAATTGTGATGCTTTATCTTAAACCCTCGCACAACTCTTTCATCATCTTATTGTTGAGATTCGACCCATTGTCGGTAATAATCTTCTCATGAACCCCGTATCGACAAATTATATTATACTTGATGAAACGAGCGACCACTTATTTAGTGATGTTGGCATATGATGCGGCTTAAACCCACTTAGTGAAGTAGTCAATGGCCACCAGAATGAAGCGGTGTCTTTTGGAAGCAGTCGGCTCAATCCGGCCAATCATATCAATACCCCACATCGCGAAGGGCCAAGGTGAAGTCAAGAAATTCATGGGATTAGGCGGCACGTGCATCTTATCGGCATAGATTTGACACTTGTAATATATCCTGGAATGATTGTAACAATCGTTTTCCAATGTTGACCAATAATAACCTGCTCTAAAGATTTTCTTAGCCATGGTATGCCCACTGGAATGCGTTCCAAAGGAACCTTCATGAATTTCTTCTATGATCTTATTTTCTTCGTGTCTATCCACGCATCTGAGCAAAACAGAATCATAGTTTCTTTTGTACAAAACATCCCCGTCGAGGAAAAACCTGGCTGCATATTTCCGCAGAGTTATCTGTAACAGAAGCACCCTCTGGGTATTCCTGCATCTTAAGATATCTCCTGATATAATAAAACCAAGTTTTCTCATCAACAACCTCCTCTTCTTTCTCATAGCAAAACGCTGGCTCATCTAACCTCAAAATGGTGATAGAGGGGGCTTCATTTTCCCATTTAACTTTAAACATGGATGACAGAGTAGCCAAGGCGTCTGCTAAGTTGTTCTCTTCTATGACTGAAGGTAACCTCATCAAAATAAGGGGTCAGCTTCACCACATGCTCACAATACGGAATCAAATTCGGGTGACGAGTCTCCCAATCTCCATTGATTTGGCTAATCACAAGAGCAGAATCCCCATATACTTCCAAGATCTTGATTCGCAAATTGATAGCATCTTCTAAACCAAAGATACAAGCTTCAGACTCGGCCATATTATTTGTACAGTCAAAGCAAATTTTGGCGGTAAGAGGAGTATGAAAACCTTCAGGAGAAGTAATCACAGCACTGACACCATTACTCAATGCATTGGAGGCACCATCGAACACCATCGTCCATCGCAATCTTGGTTCGGGTCCTTCTCCTGGGCCTGGGACGTTACAATCCCGTATGTACATGATGTCTTCATCAGGAAATTCAAACTTCATCGGTTGATAGTCGTCTTCCATGGGCTGATAAGCAAGATGATCAGCCAACAGAGTACCTTTAATAGCTTTTTTGGTAGTGTACTGGATGTCATATTCAGTTAAAATCATCTGCCAACGGGCTATTCAACCCATGAGAGCTGGCTTTTCAAAAATGTATTTGATTGGATCCATCTTAGAGATCAACAAAAGTAGTATGGGCCAACATATATTATCTTAGTCGGCGAGCAGCCAGCATTAAAGCGCAGCAAGTTTTCTCGAGCGGTGAGAATTTTATTTCACAATCGGTAAACTTTTTGCTAAGGTAGTATATTGCATGCTCTTTTCGACCATACTTATCATGTTGCCCCAATACACACCCCATTGAGTTCTCTAACACTGTTAGATACATTATCAAGGGTCTACCTTCCACCGAAGGCGAGAGAATTGAAGGTTCCAACAAATATTCCTTGATTCTATCGAATGCCGCTTGGAAATTGTTATTCCACATGTCCGTCTGACTTTTATTTAACAATTTAAAAATTGGTTCACAAGTGGCTGTAAGGTGAGAGATGAATCTAGCAATGTAGTTCAACCTCCCGAGAAAACCACGAACCTCTTTTTCTGTTTTTGGCGCAGGCATTTCTTGTATAGCTCTTATATTACCGGGATCTACCTCAATTCCTTTTTCACTTGCAACGAAACCCAATATTTTCCTGATCTCACCCCGAAGGTACACTTATTTGGATTCAACCTTAGTCTAAATTTCCTTAACCTTTCAAACAAATTTGACAAATGATCAAGATGTTCCTCTTCTGTCTGGGACTTGGGAATCATATCGTCAACATATACTTCAATCTCTTTATGCATCATGTCATGAAAGAGAGTGACCATTGCGCGTTGTTGTACCCCAAAATTTTCCCTCCCTTTTTCACAAGAAATCACAACTTCAGGGTTTTCCCTGATTTTTCATATTGGCTCAAGAATCGGTCAAACAGACTCTTCTTTATCAGTTAATCCAGAATTAGGGTTTCCACTGATTTTGTTAAGATTAACTCAAGAATTGATCAGACAAATCTTTATTTGACAGTAACCCAGGAGTAGGGTTTGCGCTCGCATTTCTCAAAAGAAACTGAATCCTCAGAAATTCAGCTGACTGTATATCATTTTAACGATTGTTCAAGATTACTGGTTATTTCTCAAAACCTAGTTATCTGGGGTAGGAGCTGAGACTGTTGTTTGGAACCTTAAGGAATTTGCTTGATCAGTAGAGTGAAAGGTGTAGGGAACACTTGTTTGTTTAACCATACAACACATATGTTAATTGGAATACCAGGCGTATCATGATTAATGCAAGGTTGCGAGACGGCAAAGTTTGTTGATTATTTATTTCATCTGGATTAAAGTTATTGGGATACATTTCCAGTTATTTTAATTTAAGAGACTTAAATAATTAAATAGACAGTACAAGGGAAGGAATGGAATATTTGACAGTAGGAAATTCTTATTTGACAAAGACTTTTGTATTTTATTTATCTCAAATGTTGTTACAAATTTTATTCGAATATTGTAAATTTACAATTTACAGTGTTTACAATAATATTTATTACAATAAATGAAAAGAAAATAAAATAAATCTAAAGCCTAAGTCTCTTGAAATCTTTGACCTTTACCGCGTCCTCCATTATTCAACTGATACTTACCTGCAAAGGACAGAAGAAAAAGGAAATCAGTGCAATTAACTGAAAAGCATTTTTAAGCAGATAAATAAAAGAATCATCATTAAAGCTTGTTGGCCAGAATCAGAAATGCTATGTTCATCATGTTTCATTTTCCTCTCTGCAAATCACAAGAAGATTTCTCTTCTCGGTTCACAGAGAGAAAAATAAATATATAAAATTGCAAGCATACAAGTTATTCAAAATGCAAAGGCACAAGGTTGCACACAAAGAAGGCAAAGCAAACTGAACAACAAACTGCATTAGTCAACCAAAGGCACAAGGCTGCACACAAAAGCTAACTACAAATGCAAACTAAATGTCAAACCAAGTTGCAAAGCTCTCAAAGTACATAAAGCTATCAAAGAAAGCATACAATGTAGGAAATATGGAAACAAGTACAACAATGTAGGAGATGAACCAAGTTACAAGCAAGCAGGCTTGTCAAATTCATCATCATTTTCTGGCCCAACAAGCTTTTCAGATTAAAATATATTAAGCAAAAAGTGCTTTTATGGAGAGAGAAAGAGAGTGAAGTGGGGTTTGCAGTTTTGGCAGGCTGTAAAAAGCAGTGAGAAAGCAAATAAATAGAACAAGTCTAACAGTTCAGAAGGAGAGGACATAGAGCAAAAAAATTGCATAAACCTTCAAACTGCAGTAACAAGAAAAAACCTGTTAAACTGCATAGCCCTGCATTACAAAATTGAACCTGCAAAACTGCAAGCTTAAGAAACACACAGCCTGCCTTACCAAACACAGAAAACCTGTTAAACTGCATAAACCTGCCTTCAAAAGCAAAACTGCAAGTCCAAAGCCTTCCTTCAACAAGCAAACCTGTAGCCTGCATAACTACAACTCCAACTTGCTTAAACTGCACAAAACTGCTAAACCAGTTTAAACAACAAACTGCTTGTAAACACAAACAAGCACAACAAGCCTTCAAGCCTGCCTTCAACAAGAAAACCTATAGCCTACATAACAAGCAAACCTCCAACCTTCTTAAACTGCACAAAACTGCTAAACCAGTTTAAACAACAAACTGCTTGTAAACACAAACAAACAACAAATCATGCAAGCCTTCCTTCCCAAAACTCAGCAGATGGCAAACCTGTAAGTCCAGAAGCCAGCCTGCTTCCAAATCAAAAACCCCAACAAGTTCAAAGCTTACTCAAAAACTTACAAACCTGTCCAACTACACAACAAAACTGTAAGGGACAGTTCAAAAGGCCAAAAACTGCCTAAACTACAAAGACAGTCTAGCCTCATCAACCATCAAGGAAACAATTCAAACATGAGCTACTTTCAGCAGCACCCTCATCATTAACATAACAAAGAAGAGGAAGAGGTCCAGAAATGAAAAAACAAAGGAGCAAAAGTCTCAGAACATACATTCATCATCAACAGAAATCAAGCTCAGTTCGAAACAAGAAGTTTTCAGAATATAGCTTCATCATCAACAATCAGTAACCAACAAAGGCAAACAAAGATTCAGAAACAAGTTCGTCATCATTAAGCATCAACAACCAAAGGATAAAAGAGAGATTCAGAAGCAATAAACAATTCAGAAGCATAGTTTTTGGAATAACATCATCATTAAACATTCAAAAAGGAGTCAAGCACAGAAATACCAGATAAGTATCGTCCTCATCTTCTCCACCTCCGGCCACCAAGAGCGCCGTCGTTCCAAGCCCTCTCCTTCCATCCCTTTTCCACAAGCCCATCGCCAAAGGTATGATCTTTCTTCCAAAACATTGTTGCATCTTAGACGCAATCACTATGGATTAAAAGTTAAAATAATAACATAAACGTTCAAGAGAATTAAACATGCAAACTGTAAAAAATGCGTTTGGGACGAAAGAGAGATACCTTCTATACCACCGCCTTGTATCGTTATGGAGGGGAGATGGATGAAGGCGGCGCTCTGGCAGCTTGAAGGTTGTAGGAAGGATCAGAGGCCCATGGGTTTGAGAAAGGCGAAGAGAAACGAAGAAGATGAGAGGAGCGGCGCCGTTGAGACGAAAACTGCAAACCCTAGACAATGAACAAACCCTACAAAAACGATGTACATTTCAATTGGGCTTTTTCCCCATACAACAATTGAGCCCAACACTTCTGAGCATGCTACACCTCCCTTCCTTCTTCATAATTTGCTGGTTCTTTATCTTTTTTTATTTTTGGGCCATCCAAGATATTCCTTAGGCCCATTTATCTTTTTCTTCCTTTTAATGTTTTAAAACTAACACTTTTTTATCATTTTATTTTCATCTTTTATAATATAATTCTTCTTTGCTTTTGTTAAAAAAAATATACATATTAAATAATTCTCCTTAATATTTATTACATTTAATAAAACAAAAAATACATAAATAATAGAACTTTAACTTAAATAATTTTTCTTTTCTTTAAAGAACTATTTATTTACCTAATCAATAAAAAACACAAAAAAAATGTAAATACTTAATTTTCTTTAGGTTAAATTTTCATTTGATCATTTGTAAATAAATACACGCATCTCATATTTCTTTGATTTTCATTATCTTATACTTTGTTATAATTTTACATTGAAAATGCGACAGTTCGATTTGGTTGTAACATAATACTTGGATATTATTATTCTGATAAGACTCATCCCCGTTTGTAAACATTTGTACCCCCATCCCCGGATAGTGTTTTGTAATAATTTAGACTTTAAACTCCCGCAATTTATCGCTTTCAATATACTGTATAGTAATTAGGGTTTGTATGCGAAGATTTAAAATCAATCGCTAGATAACCTAATACAGGAACAAATGCATGGAAATCAATACACAATGCACACTTGCACCTCTAGGGTAACCTCGCTTGTTGCCTCAGAAAATGCAATCATGTCCCTCGAGTATGAGACACTCTAGCAAATGCCCCTTCAATAAACAAAGATCGTAGTCCCTCGATGACCCTCAATGTTGCCTTCGATAAAACGATCTCGTCCCTTACAAAATTGCTAGAGCGTCTCACAAGTTGATTTCAATGATTGTATACGATGACCCGCGCCTGTCCCGTTTAACATCCTAACGCAAGGTTGTTCATCAAACACAATGGTGAAACAACACTGTTAAAAGGGTTAAAAACATAAGAAAGATCTTTGAGTAAAATAGGGTAGACAACTCTTAGTTACTTGATCAAGTCTTGCAAAACATCCTTGCCATTTTCAAACACACTTCATAACACAACTTCAAAACAATTTCAAAACAACTTTCAAAAACATTGAAATATCTTTTCAAAAAGACACACACCTTTGTATATATTCAAACAAGAATCATTACAAAGGTTGCCTAGACAAGGCATCTTTTTCAAAACATTTTCAAAACCACACACAAAACACCATTTCAAACAATTGAAAAGCAAAGGTAAGTGATCTAAAATAAGTAACTAAGAGCCCATGGATAACCATGGATGAAAAGGGTGCTAGCACCTTCCCTTTTCATAATCTACCCCCCGAACCCAAGAAAAAATCTCAAAAGGTCTTTCATGTGCTTTTTGACCTTTCCTTTGGATAAAATAAAAAGTCGGTGGCGACTCTTGCTAAACCGAAACATTTGCAAACACAAACGCAAAATCCCAAGTCAGTTCTCCCACCGTATCACAGAACTGGCGACTCTGCTGGGGAGATTTCTAAAAGTGGGGTTACCTTAGGGTTTTAGATCACCTTTACATGCTTACTTTGATTGCTTTGATTGCTTTTAAATCCTACACCCGGATTTGGGGACACCTTTTAGGTAAGTAGCAATAAACTGTGAGGGAACTATGCGGGGTATACCGACATGTACGTTAGTGTGACATATTTGTGGGTATCGGTAGCCTTTAAGTTAATCAAAGAGAATACGGGGCCGCTGAGTGATGTCGTGAAGCACTAATGAACTCTTAGAACCTTACTTGACCATCTTAGCCTTATTAGGGGTAGTGAAATGACCGGCTTTGGTGCAGTCCGAAGTTGGTAGATACCCGATACTACACTCATTGAGGATTGTTTTCTTGGAATATTTCGGTCGCCAGTAAAGTGGCTAAACTGAAACCATGAACACAGAAAATAATCCAATGATATTGACCTCCTTAGAACCCGGTTTCTATTTTAGGACAGGTTGAGCCAACTAACTTCAAGAGGGTACTTACCTACAAACCCCATGCAAGCCTAAACCTAAGGACTTGTTTGCTTTGTGTGAATATGATTGCCTGTATATACACTTTCCTACTTCTGCATACATGTACATAATGTCATAACATCATGCCATAGCATTTTCAATGACCATTTCAAGGATCTCGAGGGTCTTTTGATGCAGGGTCACGTTGAACCAGACATCTACCAAAGGACAAGAGGATTTTCCTCTAAACAAACACCGTCAAAGATCAAGTGCAACAACTTGAATCGGGGGCTATGACCCACTTGACATGGTGACCTTGATTCTCGTGGAAAGACATCCACCGATACAAAGTTCTCCAGTCAGAGATGCTGATCAAAGTTCAACCTCTAACTTTTTTATTTTTTGTGTTTACCCCGAGAGATCCTTGAAAACATGCATCCACATACCATGCATTGTATCATAACAGGTTTTCCTTTTCAGGTTTCCTTATTCTCCTACTGTTTATTTCAGTAGAGATGGCTCTAGAGAGGATTGTCAAGGATATCCAGGATCAAAACGCTCAACTTCAAGAAATGTTCTTGAACCTGTCCCAGGGGCAAGAAGAAGTGAAAGCTCTCCTCACAAGGGGCATGGTCCTAGGGAATCCAGGCGGCGTCAGGAATGATCAATTGGAAGAGCTACAGATTGAGCTGGAAATAATGAAGATCCAGATGATGGGACAACTGGTGGGCCAGATGGCTCTTATTCAAGATCTGGCCCAAAGACAAGAAGAGCTCAGGGTTCTCATCAACAAACTTCTTCAAAATAACCAAGTGGGGCAAACAACTAGGGTTGAAGATCAAGTCATCATTCAACCTCCTTTGAGACAAGAGGACAAGGGAAAAGCTCCTCAACTTGCTTCAGGGTCACAAGCCCAGCAACAACCTCGCCAGCGTCAATGGGGTAATCGGCGTAAGAAAAATACGTCTGGAAGACATTTCTCCGAGACTGACATACCATCATCTCTAATACTGAAACGCCTGTTGGAGGTCAATCTGCTTGCTTTAAAGGATCCTCTCCGGAATTCCAATACCTCTGCTCCTGGCTATCACCCCGACGCAGTTTGCATATACTACTCATATAGTCCTAGACATGACACTGATGACTGTTGGGCTTTGAAAAACAAGATCTAAGACTTGATTGACGGAGGAGTGCTGGAATTCATGCCGGATGGCGAGATGAAAATCTTACGCTAAGGGTTCTCCACCTGAATTGACAAAGTTCGAACTAAGAGACTTTTGTTTCATTTGAATTTTCAAGTTGTAATTTCTTTTGTTATTCAAACAATTATCTGTTGATGTCAAACTCTGTTTCATTAATGCATTGCATATGTTTGTCTTGAATTCATCCATTCGTTTTCACTATTCTTGAACTATGCTTTCTACTTTCTTTATGACATTTAACTCTTGCAAAAAAGCTACAAGCCTTTAGAGGGAGGATGATGAAAACAATGCCATAATCTCATACAGTATGCTTTTGGATAGACCTTGCTGACGATGTACAGGCGTTTCTTTCAAACCCTAAACACTGGAGTTATAAGGAAGATAATCCCTAGTCAACCCCTTCGAGCAAAAGAAGTAGAAGTTTTCTGTTTTAAACACAAATTGAAACCTTTAAAACTAGGGCAGGGTAGTCTCTCAGTTAGTTCAAAAGATGCGCATTGAAGTCGCAAACTCTCAGTTCGAAATACAACGAATGACATCAAAAACATTCCTTTGGAACCAAAAGACAGTGATGGTTCCTTATCTCATAGGCAGTCATTACCTCTCAAAAGAGAAAAGCCCAATGAGCCAAAATCTACAAAGGAGGTTTAAGAAAGCTGGGGCATCCCGCTGACTGTAATCCCGAAAACAGGAACAGTCAGGCAAAAATTAGGGATAACAAATCAAAAAGAAAGAGGTAGTTATAAATCCTCAACAACATGAAAAATGTTGCAAAAATGATTGTCTTCCCATAAAATTCAACTGGTGTGAACCATCACCAAAACGTCATTCCAAACTCGAAAAGAGTTCAACGCATAATTAACTGAGTTTAGGATCGAAGAACATCACGAAGAGCGGGTGGGTACAAATATACTTTGAGCCTTTATCCTTTGTTTCTTAAACCATGAACCAAGCCACGTTACAACCCTTCAAAAGTCCTAATTGAAGCATGGGTTAGTTCGAAAGCATACTGTTACAAATGGTATCCTGACTCCTGTAAGGCTTTGCTTTAAATCTTGTGTTGAATTTGTCTTATAAAAAGTTTTCTGCTAAAAAACGCATTTTTCAAAACTTAGAGACAAGAATAAACTTTGCATTATTTGAATATCACATGTTTAGTTGTTTGACAGCGAAGAAATTCACAACAGTGAATGTTCGGAGGAACAAAAACTCTCTCAGTGAATAATATCACTTCAAGTGGGATAATACTCCCGTAGCAAAAATCTCCCGTCAACAAAAAGGGGACTTGGTATGGTATTATCCAGTAAACCTGGGGCAGTCCAGTCAAGATTTCAAACAAATCTTTCAAAGTTCAGTGAACCTGGGGCAGTTCAGTCAAGATTTCAAGAAATCTCTCAATTGCAGATTAACCTGGGGCAAGTCTCCCTCACCATCACTTGGGGCATTTAAACGTCAAACTCATTAAAGGGTTACGAACAGTCCAAGTTTCCTGGAAGTGCCACAAGCATCTGATACTAGGGGCAGTGATGAACCTCTCCGAAATCTTTCTGAAAAGAAGTTCAAGCGTCCTCGAGAAGTTTATCACCTCTCTAAGCAGACCAGCAGTCATGGGTTTATTTCCCCAACTTTTGTCAAGGATTTATTCTCCAAAACAAATTACGTTTCAAATTGACGGTCGTTCAAAATTTCCTTCATCACCTGCTAGAAGTTACGGTCGTCATCAGAAAATTCCTTCATCACCTGTGGGAAGCCACGATCGTTAAAAATTTCCTTCATCACCTACTGGAAGTTATGGTTGTCATCAAAATTTCCTTCATCACCTGCTGGAAGTTACGATCGTCATCAAAGATTCCTTCATCACCTGTTGGAAGTTACAGTCACCAATAGAATAACGGACAACTGAAGCTCCTAAAAATTTCTTTCTCTCAAGAATGAAGACTCTCATCCTTGAAACCTCAAGAGATTGGTATACTCCCAAGCTCCTGATACCGTTAACAGAATGAAGATTCTCATCCTTAAAACCTCAGAAGATTGGTATACTCCCAAGCTCCTGATACCCATAACAGAATGAAGATTCTCATCCTTAAAACCTCAGAAGATTGGTATACTCCCAAGCTCCTGATACCGTTAACAGAATGAAGATTCTCATCCTTAAAACCTCAGAAGATTGGTATACTCCCAAGCTCCTGATACCCATAACAGAATGAAGATTCTCATCCTTAAAACCTTAGAAGATTGGTATACTCCCAAGCTCCTGATACCGTTAACAGAGTGAAGATTCTCATTTCTTAAAGTGGCATACAACCTAAACCTGAACTTCTTCCAGACAGGAATAAGCTTTTTCCAGAATCCTGAGTTTTACTCTCCAACAGGATAGCTGCCTTTCAACAGCATGGCTATTCCCCACAGAATTCTTATTCCCCAAGCAGAATGAAGACTTTCATTCTCAATTCCTCACAGAGTTTTCAGATACTCCCCGGTAAAGATCTCCTCAAAACAGGAATCCCCAGTAGATTGGCATACAACCCAAACTCCTGATTTCCCCAGCAGTGGTCCCAAGACTTCTCATTTTCAACGATCAAAGGATTTTCAATCCCCGGCGGTAGTCAAGGGTTTATTTTCCCCGACAACGGTCAAAGATTTCATTATCTCCAGTTATCAAGGATTTATTTTCCTCAGCAAGACAGCTACTCAGCTTACATGCACATCCATTACATTCATATATCATAAACATTGATGAAATACAGTTCATTGCATTATACATATCATGCAACATGACTTTATGTTTTAGCTAACATTTTACCCTTTTCAGGATAAGATTAAAAGGCTATCGTTAACAATTAGTCAAATACAGTACAAATATACCCCAGACACGGCGGTCATTCTACTACTCATTTAGACTTCAGCAATCTGATACAGACTAGATATGCTCCAGACACGGCAGCCATTATATCTCTCATTCAGATTCAACTATCAACTTCAAGTTCAGATATGCTCCAAACACGGATGCCATTCTGGCCTTTACACCAGCAGTTTGATTTTCCCTAGTGCATTCGCCATGGAAGTCATTCTGTCACTTATTCAGATCCCAGTTATAGTCTCAGATATACTCTAGACACGGAAGTCATTCTACTACTCATACGACCTCAACTTTTGGAAACAGTTTACGGATTCTCCAAACACGGATGTTAATCTATCGTTTGTTCAGATTCAGCTCGTGAAAACAGTTTACGGATTCTTCAAACACGGATGTTAATCTATCGCTTGTTCAGATTCAACTTCTGAAAAAAATTTACGGAAGCTCCAAATGCGGATGTTAATCTATTGCTTATTCATACTCCCAGCTCAGAGACGTTCCAAACATGGACACCTTTCTGATACTCACCCACTCACCAACAACATACAGTTCAACAAACATTCTTGGATGGCATATTTAAGCCCATCTCCGACAAGATTCTATCACATCTCCAAATGGCATCTTTAAGCCCATTCCCTCAACTTTGCTTTGACGAGTGCAAATTTTTTGGGCACTCTAGTGTCGAATCATCTTTTACCTTCGAGTCACGAACGGCAAAATTGCCAATCTAACTCTTCAGGTTCAAGAAGATTGAACAGGGGCAACTGTTGTACCCCAAAATTTGCCCTCCATTTTTCACAAGAAATCACAACTTCAGGGTTTTCCCTGATTTTTCAGATTGGCTCAAGAATCGGTCAAACAGACTCTTCTTTATCAGTTAATCCAGAATTAGGGTTTCCACTGATTTTGTTAAGATTAACTCAAGAATTGATCAGACAAATCTTTCTTTAACAGTAACCCAGGATTAGGGTTTACGCTCGCATTTCTCAAAAGAAACTGAATCCTCGGAAATTCAGTTGAATGTATATCATTTTTACGATTGTTCAAGATTACTGGTTATTTCTCAAAACCTAGTTATCTGGGGTAGGAGTTGAGACTGTTGTTTGGAACCTTAAGGCATTTGCTTGATCAGTAGAGTGAAAGGTGTAGGGAACGCTTGTTTGTTTAACCATACAACACATATGTTAATTGGAATACCAGGCGTATCATGATTAATGCAAGGTTGCGAGACGGAAAAGTTTATTGATTATTTATTTCATCTGGATTAAATTTATTGGGATACATTTCCAGTTATTTTAATTTAAGCGACTTAAATAATTAAATAGACAGTACAAGGGAAAGAATGGAATATTTGATAGTAGGAAATTCTTATTTGACAAAAGACTTTTTTATTTTATTTATCTCAAATGTTGTTACAAATTTTATTCGAATATTGTAAATTTACAATTTACAGTGTTTACAATAATATTTATTACAATAAATGAAAAGAAAATAAAATAAATCTAAAGCCTAAGTCTCTTGAAATCTTTGACATTTACTGCGTCCTCCATTATTCAACTGATAATTACTTGCAAAGGACAGAAGAAAAAGGAAATCAGTGCAATTAACTGAAAAGCATTTTTAAGCAGATAAATAAAAGAATCATCATTAAAGCTTGTTGGCCGGAATCAGAAATTCTATGTTCATCATGTTTCATTTTCCTCTATGCAAATCACAAGAAGATTTCTCTTCTCGGTTCACAGAGAGAAAAATAAATATATAAAATTGCAAGCATACAAGTTATTCAAAATGCAAAGGCACAAGGTTGCACACAAAGAAGGCAAAGCAAACTGAACAACAAACTGCATTAGTCAACCAAAGGCACAAGGCTGCACACAAAAGCTAACTACAAATGAAAACTAAATGTCAAACCAAGTTGCAAAGCTGTCAAAGTACACAAAGCTGTCAAAGAAAGCATACAATGCAGGAAATATGGAAACAAGTACAACAATGCAGGAGATGAACCAAGTTACAAGCAAGCAGGCTTGTCAAATTCATCATCATTTTCTGGCCCAACAAGCTTTTTAGATTAAAATATATTAAGCAAAAGGTGCTTTTATGGAGAGAGAAAGAGAGCGAAGTGGGGTTTGCAGTTTTGGCAGGCTGTAAAAAGCAGTGAGAAAGCAAATAAATAGAACAAGTCTAACAGTTCAGAAGGAGAGGACATAGAGCAAAAAAATTGCATAAACCTTCAAACTGCAGTAACAAGAAAAACTTGTTAAACTGCATAGCCCTGCATTACAAAACTGAACCTGCAAAACTGCAAGCTTAAGAAACACACAGCCTACCTTACCAAACACAGAAAACCTGTTAAACTGCATAAACCTGCCTTCAAAAGCAAAACTGCAAGTCCAAAGCCTGCCTTCAACAAGCAAACATGTAGCCTGCATAACTACAACTCCAACCTGCTTAAACTGCACAAAACTGCTAAACCAGTTTAAACAACAAACTACTTGTAAACACAAACAAGCACAACAAGCCTTCAAGCCTGCCTTCAACAAGCAAACCTATAGCCTGCATAACAAGCAAACCTCTAACCTGCTTAAACTGCACAAAACTGCTAAACCAGTTTAAACAACAAGCTGCTTGTAAACACAAACAAACAACAAATCACACAAGCCTGCCTTCCCAAAACTCAGCAGATGGCAAACCTGTAAGTCCAGAAGCCAGCCTGCTTCCAAATCAAAAACCCCAACTAGTTCAAAGCTTACTCAAAAACTCACAAACCTGTCCAACTACACAACAAAACTGTAAGGGACAGTTCAAAAGGCCAAAAACTGCCTAAACTATAAAGACAGTCTAGCCTCATCAACCATCAAGGAAACAGTTCAAACATGAGCTAGTTTCAGCAGCACCCTCATCATTAACATAGCAAAGAAGAGGAAGAGGTCCAGAAATGAAAAAACAAAGGAGCAAAAGTCTCAGAACATACATTCATCATCAACAGAAATCAAGCTCAGTTCGAAACAAGAAGTTTTCAGAATATAGCTTCATCATCAACAGTCAGTAACCAACAAAGGCAAACAAAGATTCAGAAACAAGTTCGTCATCATTAAGCATCAACAACGAAAGGAGAAAAGATAGATTCAGAAACGATAAACAATTCAGAAGCATAGTTTTCAGAATAACATCATCATTAAACATTCAAAAAGGAGTCAAGCACAGAAATACCAGATAAGGATCGTCCTCATCTTCTCCACCTCCAGCCACCAAGAGTGTCGTTGTTCCAAGCCCTCTCCTTCCATCCCTTTTCCAGAAGCCCATCTCCAAAGGTATGATCTTTCTTCCAAAACAATACTGCAACTTAGACGCAATCACTATGGATTAAAAGTTAAAATAATAACATAAACGTTCAAGAGAATTAAACATGCAAACTGTAAAAAATGCGTTTGGGACGAAAGAGAGATACCTTCTATACCACAACATTGTATCGTTATGGAGGGGAGATGGATGAAGGCGGCGCTCTGGCAGCTTGAAGGTTGGAGGAAGGATCAGAGGCCCATGGGTTTTAGAAAGGCGAAGAGAAACAAAGAAGATTAGAGGATCAGCGCCGTTGAGACGAAAACTGCAAACCCTAGACAATGAACAAACCCTACAAAAACGCTGTACATTTCAATTGGGCTTTTGCCCCATACAACACTTGAGCCCAACGCTTCTGAGCATGCTACACCTCCCTTCCTTCTTCATAATTTGCTGGTTCTTTATCTTTTTTTATTTTTGGGCCATCCAAGATATTCCTTAGGCCCATTTATCTTTTTCTTCCTTTTAATGTTTTAAAACTAACACTTTTTTATCATTTTATTTTCATATTTTATAATATAATTCTTCTTTGATTTTGTTAAAAAAAATATACATATTAAATAATTCTCCTTAATATTTATTACATTTAATAAAACAAAAAATACATAAATAATAGAACTTTAACTTAAATAATTTTTCTTTTCTTTAAAGAACTATTTATTTACCTAATCAATAAAAAACACAAAAAAAAAGTAAATACTTAATTTTCTTTAGGTTAAATTTTCATTTGATCATTTGTAAATAAATACACGCATCTCATATTTCTTTGATTTTCATTATCTTATACTTTGTTATAATTTTACATTGAAAATGTGACAGTTCGATTTGGTTGTAACATAATACTTGGACATTATTATTCTGATAATACGCATCCCCATTTGTAAACGTTTGTACCCCCATCCCCGGATACTGTTTTGTAATAATTTAGACTTTAAATTCCCGCAATTTATCGCTTTCAATATACTGTATAGTAATTAGGGTTTGTATGCGAAGATTTAAAATCAATCGTTAGATAACCTAATACAGGAACAAATGCATGGAAATCAATACACAATTCACACTTGCACCTCTAGGGTAACCTCGCTTGTTACCTCGGAAAATGTAATCATGTCCCTCGAGTATGAGACACTCTAGCAAATTCCCCTTCAATAAACAAAGATCGTAGTCCCTCGATGACCCTCGATGTTGCCTTCGATAAAACAATCTCGTCCCTTACAAAATTGCTAGAGCGTCTCACAAGTTTCTTTCAATGATTGTATACGATGACCCGCACCTGTCCCGTTTAACATCCTAACGCAAGGTTGTTCATCAAACACAATGGTGAAACAACACTGTTAAAAGGGTTAAAAACATAAGAAATATCTTTGAGTAAAATAGGGTAGACAACTCTTAGTTACTTGATCATGTCTTGCAAAACATCCTTGCCATTTTCAAAAACACTTCATAACACAACTTCAAAACAAATTCAAAACAACTTTCAAAA
Source organism: Vicia faba (assembly GCA_948472305.1). Lineage (NCBI taxonomy): Eukaryota > Viridiplantae > Streptophyta > Magnoliopsida > Fabales > Fabaceae > Vicia > Vicia faba. The sequence continues at coordinate 213,122,805 of OX451735.1, read as the reverse complement.
ATATTGAAATATCTTTTCAAAAAGACACACACCTTTGTATATATTCAAACAAGAATCATTACAAAGGTTGCCTAGACAAGGCATCTTTTTCAAAACATTTTCAAAACCACACAAAAAACACAATTTCAAATAATTGAAAAGCAAAGGCAAGTGATCTAAAACTAGTAACTAAGAGCCCATGGATAACCATGGATGAAAAGGGTGCTAGCACCTTCCCTTTTCATAATCTACCCCCCGAACCCAAGAAAACATCTCAAAAGGTCTTTCCTGTGCTTTTTGTCCTTTCCTTTGGATAAAATAAAAAGTCGGTGGCGACTCTTTCTAAACCGAAACATTTGCGAACATAAATGCAAAATCCCAAGTCAGTTCCCCCACCGTATCACACGCGTTGATAGGTTGCCCCTGCATTTTTCAAACTAAAGGGCATCACTTTATAAAAAAAATTTTCCCACGGTGTAATGAAAGTAGTTTTCTCCATGTCTTCTGGCGCCATCTTGATTTGATTATAGCCAGAAAAACCATCCATGAAGGAAAACACTTTAGCTTGAGAAGTATTGTCAACCAGGATGTCAATATGCGATAATGGGAAATCATCTTTAGAGCTTGCTCTATTCAAGTCCCTATAGTCTACAACATTCTGACCTTACCGTCCTTCTTCGAAACAGGTACAATATTCGCAATCCACAGCGGGTAAGAAGTTACTTTCAAAAAGCCGACATCAAAATGCTTATGGACTTCCTCCTTAATCTTCTTAAACATCTCAGGACGAGTTCGGTGAAGATTTTTCTTAACTGGAGGACACTCTTCTTTGAGAGGTAGCTTGTGCACAACAATATCTATATCCAGCCCATGCATATCTTCATAAGACCAAGCAAAGATATTTGCATACTCACGGAGCATTTCAATTAATCTTTGTTTGATGTCGTCTTCTAAAGCAGCCCCAATCTTGACTTCTCTCCGGACCTCTACAGCGCCCAAATTGATTAACTCAGTAGTCTCTTGGTGCGACTGAATTCCCTTTTCTTCTTGCCTCAATAGTCTAGCCAACTCTTCAGGGAGATCACAATCTTCCTCAGCTTCTCCTTCAGCTTGATAAATTAGGTTTTCAAAGTCATAAAGAGCCATAGTAGAATCATTCTCGATACTTTCCGAGATTAACGGGAGACATAATCTGCATGATTATATTTATTTTATTTTAGTCTTAGACTAAAAAAAGAAAACAAAATCTCATATTTTGCCAAAAAATTTAAAGGAAAGATAGGGAGCAAAATATTTGAATACAAAAGACGTTCTTTACTTGGTGATAAACTTGCAATGAAAAACATCATGGCCTTACAGCATATCCGCTACGTCTTAGGCAGGACGTAGGGATTATTTGCATGATAACAAATAAAAATAAAATTACTCTTCATAACAGGTGACTTCAATGACGTTCTCAGCGAACCAGTTGGCAAGCTTTTCACTCCGCACAGTAGGACGAACCCACTTATCCATTTCACAATCACTGTCACACCACCACTGACAAATTGAATTGGTGGAGGAATACCCTGAACTTTGAGAGGAGTAGCATTCGACACGCTTCGACCAGCCACAAAGCCTAAACCCTTCTTATCTGTCTGGGTAGGGAGATCCAACATTCTTCCCCAGCCTTCCGAATGACCAGATTGAATAATCATTTGTGCCTGACGATAAGATGACATGGGGACCTTCATCTTCCTATCCTCTTGACGAGGAGCTCTGACAACTTGTACAGTCTCAAAGGCTTGACATGGCGTCTCGTGGATTTCTACCTCCACCTCAACATAGCGGAAGGTACTCAGATAACTGACAATATAATCCTCTTCACCGCAAATAGTAACCACCTTTCCATTCAACAAGAACTTCAGCTTTTGGTGTAGAGTGGACGTGACACCACCAGCCCCGTGGATCCATGGGCAGCCCAACATACAACAATAGGAAGGAATAATGTCCATGGAAAATAAAGTGACTTCAAACACGTGAGGACCTATTTTGATTGGCAAGTCGACTTCCCCAAACGCCATCCTCCTTGACCCATCAAAAGCCTTAACAATCAAATCACTTTTCCTTAACAAAAGCCCATCGTAATCGAGCTTCAAGAGAGAATACTTGGGCAATACGTTAAGAGAGGAACCCATATCAAATAGCACACGGGACAAGGTAATTTTTGCAATTTCCATATAAATGTGCAGTGCTTTATTGTACTTTCTCCCCTCGGGGGGTAGATCAAAGTCTATAAAACCCATCCCATTACCCGCAGAAATGTTATTCACAATTCCCTCAAATTGATTCACAGATATCTCTTGAAGAAGGAAAGAGGTACCTAATAGCTTCATTAATGCATTTCTGTGGGATTCTTAGTCTCTGAGCAAAGCAAGGATGGATATCTTTGAGGGTGTCTGACTTAACTGGTAAATGATTTTGTAGTCACTCTTCTTGATGTACCTCATTAACTCGACCACATCTTTAGCCATTTCGTCATCAAAAACAGGAATATAGGGATTTTGCCCCGGTTTACCACCATTGGCCACAATATTCTTGCCCCTGGTTTCTGTTGCGGCACCTGTGCTACTTTTTGGCTGTCGTGGTGGAGAGAAAATCTGGCCATTGCGGGTAATTCTGCTTTCACCAACGAAGTCATGAACTTCAGACTCTTCTTCTTCTACCTGGCCCTTTTTAGACTTTTGAGTATCAATTTTCTGCCCTTGTTGATAACATTCACCACCGTAATTCCAAGGAATTGATTTGTTGCTGACATATAGTACTGGTCTGGGTACAATGATGGTTATAGGTGACTTCTTAATAGAGGTCTGAATTGTAACGGGCACTTGAATTGTTTTTGATCTGACAGGAATGGTTATCACATTGACCTCATCCTCACCAACTTTAGTCTCAGTGACTGTACGGTCGAACTGCAGAACTCCCTTGGTAATCTAATCCTGGATTGCATCCTTCAGACACTGGAAACCCTTCCGTTGTACCAGACAATCTTCACAATCAAACCCACAGCCCAAAAACACACCTTTTTGCGATAATTTTTCTTTCACGAATGAGAGGGGTGTAATCAACAGATTGACATCCATAACAAGATTCAAACCCTTATCTTCAATAATGGCACTGATAGTGGCATTTCCATGAGGTTGCAAAGGTTGATTAGTAATATTAATCGCTGGCCCAAAATTAATAGCTTGAGAGTCCAGTGGGTTTTGGACTTTATGCTTGAAAGCATAGCAATTCTCGATAGTGTGCCCCTGCCCACCAGAGTGGAAATCACATCGGGCACCAAGGTCCAAATAATATGGCAACCTTTCCAGATCAACCTTCCAAGGGTGCAACTCAACCAGCTTCAACTTAAGCAATTGGGGTAACAATTCAGCATAAGACATGGGAAGCCCATCAAGAATCCTAGGAGGACGCCTTTGTCCTTGCTGATTGCCTTGCCTAGGAACATAAGCTTGGCTCTGAGGCGTAGTAGCTGGTATTGTAACAACAACAACCTGATGATTTGAACCCTGATATCTGCCTTTCCCTTTTTGAGGGTAGACCGCGCTGGACTCTCCTTCTTTTTTCTTTTGGTGACCCCCGAAAGACTTTTTAGTATTACCAACATTATTTCCAACAACAACATCTTGATTTTTCCCTAACTTAAATCCGATTTCAATTCGCTCTCCATGCGTTACCATCTCGGCAAAATTACCTGATGTGCTGCAAGTCGTGTAATACTGGCCCTGCAATATACTACTAAACATTTCCATCATCTCCCATTCTAACATGGATGGTTGAACTTTTGCATCCATCTCTCACCACCTTTGGGCGTATTTCTTAAAAGACTCATCTCTCTTTTGAAACAAATTCTGTAATTGGGTTCTTGTCGGAGCCATGTCGATATTATACTGATAGTGCATGACAAAAGCATCAACCAATTATCTCCATGTGCGGATGAGACTACTCTCCAACTGAATGTACCACTCAAGTGGACCGCCTGTCAAACTGTCTTGAAAGAAGTGCATCAATAGCTTCTCATCATTAGAATACGCAGACATTTTCCGATAGAAAGACTTAACATGGGTCTTTGTACAGGAAGTGCCTTTGTATTTTAAGAAATCAGGCACCTTGAATTTCTAGGGAATCCTCACCCCAGGCACTAAGCCTAAATTAGACATGTCAAAGCCTACTGCACCTTGACTTTCAAACTTACGCATCCGCTCTTCAAGCAAATGCAACTTCTTGCTAGATTATGTTGGCTCATCCATATGAGTCATCCAGTCTTCCCATTTATATTTTCTATTGGCCTAACCGGAATTTGAATAGGCCTCGGTAATACAACAGTTTGTTTAATATTCTGATGAACATGAGTGGGTGGAGGAGGATTCCACACGACTTGGATCCCAGGGACTTGGTTACCCGCGGGATTGCCGAGATTTGTAGGTTGACCATGATGTATATTCAAACCGGTACTTGAACCCATATTCACATTCTGAACACCTCCTGAATTCTCGACCACATTCTGAGTGCCTAGCATACCATTAAGATTGTTGATGACGCCCCCGTGTAGATTTGCATTCAAAGTTTCACCACCATTATTCATGGTTTCAGCAGGCCTCATGATCAGGGATCTCATTTCCTCTTGCTGACAAGCCATATTTTGAATGATCTCAATCAATTGATAAACCCTAGTGTCCATGCTAGTACCTATAGCCATCACATCTGCTTGAATTTGTTCCATTTGCTTCTTGGAAGTGCTTCGAGTATTTTAATAATGAGAATTTGTAATGGTTATCCTTATAAAAATGGAAGCCCAAATCGATGATAAGAAGACCTTCCAAAACTACTTGTCATAATATGATATGTATGAATGCATGGTCATGCATGAAATGTTTCACCATTTCCAGGATACCCAAAAAGTTTTGTCACCCCCAGGAATCTTAAACAACATGATAAGAGAGATAATCGGCGACTAATAAGAGATATATTCGAAAATAATTGGTTTCATTAAAAATATCCTCCATATGATCAAATAGTAACTTCTTTCAAGCATGATTCTAAGTACGTAATGAAATATAAATGATCCCATCAAACAAGACTGGTGGTGATCTAATAACATCAAAGCAAAAAAGAGAAAAAGACAATCAAAGTGGTGGATCTCTAATCTGTGTAGTACAATGGTCCCTCTGCCGGAAGTACTCTTCGCTTCATTCCTTGGTTTCTTTGAATTATTTCTTTGTCTTTTCACGATCTTGTCCACGAGTGAAGCTATCAATCACCACATCTTTCCAAAATAGTTGTCCCTCCAAGTACACGCATTGCTCCAAGAAGTGATCACATTCTTTACATTTCGGCAAAGGTATAGGTACGAGCGCATCTTCCATCTCTTTTATTTTGTATCGTAGTGTTGCATTTTCTTTCATCACTTCAGTCATTTGATCTTCCTTTGCTTCCAACTCCATCCTAGCAGCTTTAAATTGGTTTCCTAACTCTTTAGCTTTTGCTTTGTTTCTATTGTTGGCCGTTTGAAATTTCAAAGTTTCTTGACAATTTTTTTTTTGCATCTGCAAGGGCTATTTGATACTCTTCTGTAGATACAAAGGAGTCTTTTGTTCTGGGTCACTTTTTGGAGCTACCTTCACCTTCATATTCCTTTAGATGACGGTCCAATTCCCTTTTCTTTTCTGTTAAGAAATATATTTCCATTTTTTTGTCTTCCAGATTTTGACAAAAGTCCTTGTTTTCCAACTGTACTTGGTAGAAGTGCTCCTTAGGCACATCGTGCTGTAGCTCAGTGGGTTGAGAATACAAGGACATTTCCTTTTCAAAAGTCAACATAATATATTTTACTCTTCCTTTCAACCAATCCACGTAAGGATCGAAAGTTAATACCTCTTTTAACCCAAAGAATTCTTTTCCTTTCCTACCAACGTGGGCCCAAGCGATTTCCTCTTTCCTCAATAATTCAAGATCTCCCCCCTTCTTGCAATACACGGGTTCGACCTCTTTGGCCATGGGTAGATTCCTCATGGCATAACCTAATTGGCGAAGACAGAGTATCGGGTTATAGTTGATAATCCCTTTCGTTCCTATGAGTGGAACTTTAGAGAAACCTGCACAGTTGGAGATGACCTTGATGCTATCAACCTTAAGTTTGTACCACTGAATATCGAAAGAGGTGAATGTCATTACTCTGGATGCCCATGAACGAGGATCTTCTTTGAATGGCCCCTTGGTAGGTAACTGTGCCATGAACCATTTGTAAAGCATTGGCACACAACATACCACTACTCCTTTCTTTCCATGTCTAGAGTGGATGGCATGGTAAGTGTCAGCCAATAGTGTAGGTATTGGATTCTTATTCATGAATACACACAGAGCATCCAAATCTACTATCTCTTTGATCTCAGGGAATAGGATGACCCCATAAATGGTAGCATCCAGCAAAGCATAATAAGCATCCCAATGTCCTATGTTTGCCATTTCTTTAGCCTTACTTGCCAAGAAATCTACTAGAAGACCACAAGTGACTTTATTGCGTCTCCACTTTCATTTCACATTGTTAAGGCTCAAATAAAGAACCTTAGCAATGGCCTCATAGTTAGGCTCAACAGGGACCTGAATAAATGGAGTATGACTAGTGAATTTAATGTGGAGAAGATGAACATACTCCTCAAGAGTAGGTGCTAATTGGTAATCCTGAAATGTGAAATAATGCAGCTCCAGATCATAAAACTGTAACAACGTCTGAACAGCCTTATCATTAACCCGAGCGTCCAACAAAGATAGGAGATTCCCATATCTTTCACCAAAAACACCCATTTGTTGACAATTCATTAGATCTCCGAGTTCTTCAAGAAAGGGCCAAATACTAGGACGAAACTGGTAGCAGAAGTTATCCCTTTTGGTCTTTATGACGATATCAGTGTTGTTTGCCATTCTTTAGAGGAGAAGAAAACTCTTGGAAAATCCTGGAAATGACAATGTACATATAGATTAACCATCGACATATATATATATATATATATATATATATATTTAGAAGTAAATATTCTATGATGTAATCATGAGGGGATCAAGGTTTCCACAATACTGGATGCTGTTGTACTGCTGTATAGACTCATAGGTAGAAGATTTGAGATAGTCATCAGTGGTAGTCATTAGCCAAAGTATTAGCAAAAATAGGGTTGTCAATAGAACCAAGTTACCATCTGAACCAGATTTACTAGAGTCACCATCAGAATAAAGCGGTCACCATCAGAACATAGTCACCATCTGTACCTTTAATAATCAAGCCCCTCCCCACTCACAGGTGTAGACTAAGTCAGGGTAAGACAAGGGTAACTCAGAAATCACTGATCTTCCTGGAAGTAAAATCATCGCAACACAGACGTGCATGATGAAGATACCTTCATTTGGACCTCATCCGAGCATGGTATATGACATGACTACACTAATTGGACCACTTCCTATAGTCGTTATTCCCCCACTCTATTCCAAGTGTCCTAGTGCACTCTGGCCTGGGTACTGGGCCTTTACCTCAATAGTAACGCCCCAACCCCATAAAGAAACAACAAAACAGTAGTATCCAGAATATAGGGAATAATAAAATGCAAAGTATGAAAGCATATAATCAAAGCATATAAACAAATAGATACGTAAACACCCAAGAAAAGAAGGTAAACAAACAAGAGCTAGGGTCGACTCTGGAATGGACCAATATTTGGTCAATATTCCCCAGTGAAGTCGTCAGCTGAAATAACTGGCTGAACAATCAACTGATAATGAAATCAATGAAGTCGCCATCGAACGTCTTTTATCCCACAAGAAGGGAAAGGTAAACATTGAGTAAACCTGAGAAGGGTGAAATCAAGGTCGAACGACCAAGAGATACGGGTAAGGGAGTCTGTTACGCGAGGGGAAGGTATTAGCACCCTACACGCCCGTAGTACTCTACAATATCCATTCTTGTTGTCTATCTTATGGGTGTGTTAGAATCTATGCTTACTATTTACTACTACTAAAGGGAGAATGCATGCAAAAGAAAGGATGAAAGAATGTAGGGAAAATAAAAGTTGTGCTCGTTCGGACCCTACCCCGATGCCTACGTATCCCTTTTAAGGAATTAGAGCAGTCGTAGTTCGACTTCAAATGTTTTTGTTGGTTTGTATCTTTTAATTAACAATATTAATTTCGCCCTCTGCCGGAACTCGGCCTTTGGAGACTTATGCGTTAGCACAGAAGTGAATTAACATGCTCTTTCGAAAAAGTTTTAAAAGAAAAGCCCGTAGGCAAAAGAGTTTGTATTGGTTGGTGTTTTTGTTGCAGATAACAGCTAATTGATCTCAAGAGAGATATGTTAACCACTTCTCCACTTATCCATAAAATAATTCTTTGAGACTTGAACCATACCAAAGCTTAGAATATGAGAAGGAAAACAATGTTCTTAATATGCTAAAAAAATGGTATGCGGGTCGGATGCTTAACAACCTGCTATTGGGATTTTGGAGCAGTAATCCATGGCCCAACAAAATGAGGACCATTTCCTAATACAGTTGCTTTCCCTTTCCTCTCTTGCACCCTAACCTCGAAACTTAATGCCATCTGTAATCGCCTCCGGCAGTGCCTCTCGTTGAAAGGAGAAGAAAAAGGAACGAAGCCAACACTTCTGTATTCCTCCCCCCGCCCTGAACTCAAACCCTAACCACACTCTTTCTTACCTCTAAGCTGAAATCATAACTATGCAAAAAAACCCTAAGAAATGAACAAATGAAATTGACTGGAAGCTACATTGAATTTGGAATAATGGCGACGGAGCAATCATTCAGCATGCGTCAAGCTTTCCAACGATATCAATAAATGGTAAAAAAGATGAAGAAACAGAGGAGATCGAGGCTTACCTGCCGAAGACACTCTGAAACTATTCAGATGCGGTGAAGGCGATAAGAAAACCATAGGATGATCTTCAAAAGTGCAGGTACGCGTACTTTACTTGATTATTTACTTTTCAATCCTTTCTCCAAACTTCTTCCTCCGATTAGTTTCTCTTTCTTCTTTTATATTCTCTCGATCTTCTATTTCCTGATAAGAGCGATTAACCAAAATACTGAGAAACCAGTATTGCAGAGAATGCTCAGTGATTGTAGTATAAGGCGTTGATGCGCGATAAGAGTGTTCTCAGGTGTTGCGAAGGTTTGCAAGATAGTTGAGGAATGAAGGTGAAGGTGGAAGTTGAAGATGAAGGTGGAAATCAAAGAATGAAGGGAACCTGAAGGTTGAAGGGTAAATATTAATAATGAAGGTGGAATATGAAGTATGAGCCAAAAAAGAACCCCCTAGAGATTAGAGGTGAGATGTAGTTATATAGAGATGAAGTTGAGGCTTGAAGAAATCTTGGCCATTGGATGAGAAGAGTTAGTTAAGAAATCAAATGTGAGATATAAAATTAGTTATAGACTGTTAGAGCCATTAAGAAATTGAAACCACCTTCTGTTATCAACTTTTGAAAGTTGAGATTCTGTTAAAGGTTAGTTAGCAATTCTGTTAAAAATTAGGGGATTGTTAGAGTTAGTTACCGAGAGAAAAATCTCGGATCTGTTTTGACAGTTATAAGCTAACTGTTAGTCGGTTAAGGGTTAGAGAGAGTTAGGTATGCATTTGGAATTCTGTTATGAGCTATTATAGATTAGTTAGGAAACGGTTAGAGTTGTTAGTATGAGCTAGAAGTAATGAAAATCTGTTAACGTTAGTCCAGGGAAGCTAGACATTGGAAACTGTTAAAAAACAGTTGGGGTTTAGGTTGTTCATTTAGTTAGTTTTGGTTATGAGATATTAGGATAGTTGTTAGATAGTTAGAAGATTCCGAATTGGCAGTTAGGGAATTAGTAAAAATTTTGTTATGGTTAAAAATAGTTAGGCAGTTAAAAATTTGTTAGGAAACAATAGCTAATTATTTTCCTGTTAGAAGCTAGTTGAAATTGAAGGACGTTAATTGAAACTGAAATTTGAACTCTGTTGGTTAGTTGAAAGCTGATTTTCATGAGTGAACAAGTGTTAGTAAGATCTTAATGATATCCACTGCTGTGAGTTAAGGGCTAGTAAAAATCCTGTTAGCAAATGAAATGGATATTGGATCTATTTTGTTTATGAATGTACACCTTTCAATTGGACTTGGATATGTCTTGATGACAGGACTGCTATGAACATAGAAAATTGGTTTTCTGTATTTTTTAGAATGTTATTGTAAACTGATTTGTGCAGGCAATGGGTAGTTTTGATTAACTGTTTGACTTGAATAATGCATGGCCAGGTTCTGACGTGTTTTGGCCGGTTTCGTGATGCTAGTTTGCTTTGGACCGTTTGGTATTTGTGTTGGATTAATATTATCATTTCTTATTTTTTGTTTAGAGTTGAGGCCATCTTTTTTTCATGTGCAGAATTTTTGTTTTGTTTGAGATCTGTTATGCCAGCAGGAGAGTTTTTCTATTTTGTTTTCTATTATATCTGAGAAGGTTAGTGTGATACGGTGAGAGAACTGACTTTTTGTTTCGCGTTTGATCGCAAATGTTGCGGTTAGCAAGAGTCGCCACCGACTTTTCTTTTATCCAACAAGGAAAGGTGAAAATCACAGGAAAGACCTTTAGAGATGTTTTCTTGAGTTCGGGGGGTAGATTATGAAAAGGGAAGGTGTTAGAACCCTTTTCATCCATGGTTTTCCATGGGCTCTTAGTTACTCGCTAGATCACTTGCTTTTGTTTGAATGTGTTTGTGGTGTGGGTTTTGAAAGTATTTTGAAAATGTCTTTACAATGGTTCTCGTCTCTATAAGAACGCATGCAAAGTGTTGTTTCGAAAAAATAGTTCAAAGAGGTGTTTGTGTATTGTGTTTCTTTTAAGGTGATTTTGAAATTATGTTTTTGTAATGGTTCTCGTCTCTATAAGAAAGTATAAAAAAAAAATTTGTCTTTTGAAACAGGTTTTAATATGAAAGCGTTGGTGTAAAATTTTTGGTTGTGATCAAGCAAGCAATTAAGAGCGAATCTATCTACTCGAAAGGTCTTAAATGTTCTTTTCTTCCTCCTTTAGATGTTGCTATCTTACCATTGATTTGGTAAGAAGCCCCATTGTTGGATGTGAAGGGACGGGCGCAGGACGTTTTTGTATAGTCATAGAAGGAAACCTATGGAACATTTTAGCAATGTCTTTTAGGGACTAGATCGTTTACCGAAGGCAACATCGGGGGTCATCGAGGGACTACGATCTTTTATAGAGGGTCTTTGATAAAACGCCCATATTCGAGGGACATGACTATTTTTCCAATAGGCAACAAGGTGGGATTACCCTAAGGGTGCTAGTTTGCAAGTGTGTTTGATTGCATGCATTTTGTCTTGTATTTAAGAGTTATCTATTTGTTGATTTTATCTTGCCATACATTCTAATTACTAGCAATATATGAAAGCAAAAATAAAATGTGGAAAATAAAATCCTAAGCTATTACATCTTGAGGGGGATGGGGGTACAATTTGCAAACAGGGATGAAATAAATGTCTAATTATTACAACCACATTGAACTAATGAGAAGCAATGAAAATATATGCATAAACAGTGTAGAAAATGGGAGAAACTGCCTTTTGAACGATTATGTGTCGACACATGATGTTATGCATTGACACATAACTTTTCCTTGCTCCTGTAAAGAAAGATTAGCTCAGTATGAGCCGAGACATAATGGGATGTGTCGACTCATACACCTTCTTTGTATCGACACCTACGCTTTTTATGTCGACTCATAGACTTTTTAACCTTCTGTTTTGGGACCTGGGATCAGTATGAGTCGATGCATGGGGTTTATGTGTCGATTCATACCCTGTTTTTTTACTAGGATGAGTCGACACATGTGTGTATGTGTCGATACATACTGTATTTTTCTGCCTTAACCATTGTTTTTTTGTCCATACATGGCAGTTTATAACATATGATTGATAAATATAAACAGGAAACAAACGGTTAGCTAAAATGGGGCAACGATTACTACATCTTATCTTCAAGAATAAATCATTAATGATGTATGGAAAAAATACCAAGTCAAGGAGACTTACCTTGAAACTACACTTGGTGTTTGAAATCTGAATACTCTTCAAGATGTTGTGAGGGCTCCAATGAATCTCCAGGCATCTTGTTCCAAACTGTTGAGACCCAATCAAGGCTTGTTCCTAACTGTTGAAACCAGTCAAGTTATACAGTATTGCTTTTATGTTTGGATGGTGAGGATAATGGCAATAACAGAAACTATTTTAGTGTTTTTACACTCTCTATGTGCTAAGGTGTTTATGGGAGAGTTTGTAAAATGGATTGAAGTTCTGTTTTGAATGAGATTAGAGTTGGTTTCTTTCTGAATGAGTAAAAGTTACAAAGAATACTATTTTTCTGTTCAAAACTATCTCTTCTCTCCAAAAATTCCCACACCTATGTCTTATGAAACAGTTCCTTTTGTAGACCCTTGACTGACGTTTAGGAGGGAAACAAAATAAGTCATTTTGAATTATTTTTGCCTACTGTTTTGATACTTTATTCACACAATTTTCCTTTGCCATTTTGGTGCAATTTTGGGGCTGTTGTGATGTTGGTTGGTGCAGACTGCATAGAGAAGTTTTGGACTGTATATGACAGCATATGCAGATTTGTGGTGCAGCATAGCACAAGGTTTTGAGTTAAAGGGAAAATCCAAGCAATACCAATTTTAGGGTTTGTAAACTTGTAAAAAATGTCACTTTGTAATAACTTGAATTATTTGCCTCATTTTAAATTATTTGGAATTGTAGTAAAAAAATGTCATGAAGCAAATGAAATTAACGAGTATAGAAAATACTTAGAAAAATTTCAAAGCCTTGCAAAAGTTAGATTTTTGATTCTCTTGATTTCTTTGATGATCAAATTTCACCTTTTGGACGTCTTGACGCAATGTGATTTTTGGGACTCAAATTTGATCAAAAAGTCAAAGTTTTATTTTTCAGTGTGCTTTTGACCATTTTGCCCTTGTGAATGATTTTCTTGGAAAATTTGTAATTCAAGGCTTGAAACTTGATAGAAGAAAACCTGAGAATCTAAGATGATTTTTTGATAAATGAGAGACCAAATTTTAGGGTACAACAGCTGCCCCTGTTCAATCTTCTTAAGCCTGAGGATGTAGATTGGTTGGTCTGCCTTCCGTGATATGAAGGTAGAAGATGATTGAACACTAAAGTGCCTAGAAATTTGCACTCGCATGAAGTAATACTGATTAGTGATATCGGGAATGGGCTTACAGATGCCATTTGGAAGGCGACGGAGAATCGTCAGAGATGGGCTTAAAGATGCCATCCAGAAAAGATCAGTTGCATAAGAGATTCCTTGGCGAGAATTCCTGTACCTGCTGTTGAGGAGAACTTCGTCGGGGAATGTTGATTTAAGTCATGGGAAGTAGAGTCTAAGAGCTTCGGTTGTCCATTACTCTATTGGGGAATTAACTCTTGATCGAGGAGGTGAAAGTAGAACGCATATCTGGTTAGGGTCCAGGCTGTACAACGAATTACTAGGGGAATGTGAAATCAATCGTATTTGGACGGGTCCGGGCCTTATAGTGTTGTAAACTGTTGTCTGGAGATAAGAGAGAAGGAATTTGGATAGTAAGGTTTCTTTGAAATGAAATCCTGACTAGTAAGGCTGTGAGAAGGAACCTGAATAGTAGGATTATGAGAAGGAACCTGGATAGTAGGGTTACTTCAAGATGAAATCTTAGATCTGAATGAGTATCAGAATGGCATCCATATCTGGAGAGTATCTGAACTGTATCCGAGAGTTGAATCTGAATCAATATCAGGATGGAATCCGTATTTGGAGCGTATCTGAACTGTATCCAAAGATGTCTTTGAATGAGTATCAGGATGGCATCCGTATTTGGAGCATATTTGAACTGTATCTGAAAGATGAATCTGAATGAGTATCAGGATGGCATCCGTGTCGTGAGCGTATCTGAACTGTATCAAAATTTGTCTTTGAATGAGTATCAGGATGGCATCCGTATTTGGAGCATATCTGAATTGTATCTGAAAGCTGTCTTTGAATGAGTATCAGGATGGCATCCATGTTTGGAGTGTATATGAACTATATCTGAAAGCTGAATCTGAATGAGTATCAGGATGGCGTCTGTGTCGGGAGCGTATCTGAACTGTATCAAAAGCTATCTTTGAATGAGTATCAGGATGGCATCCGTGTCGGGAGCGTATCTGAACTATATCAAAAGTTGTCTTGAAATGAGTATCAGGATGGCATCCGTGTTTGGAGTGTATCTGAACTGTATCTGAAAGCTGAATCTGAATGAGTATCAGGATGGCATCCGTGTCGGGGGCGTATCTGAACTGTATCAAAAGTTGTCTTTGAATGAGTATCAGGATGGCATCCGTGTATGGAGCATATCTGAACTGTATCTGAAAGATGTCTTTGAATGAGTATCAGGATGGCATCCGTATTTGGAGCGATCTAAACTGTATTTGAAAGCTGTCTTTGAATGAGTATCAGGATAGAGTCTGTGTCTGGAGCGTATCTGAACTGTATCAAAAGTTGAATTTGAAGAACCCGTACTGGATTACTTCAGTTGGTCGTGTAGATAATTGTCCTGGATTGTCTTAGGTATCAATTTTTGACTTTTGTAATTTGTTAATGATAGTCATTGATTAATCTTATCCTGAAAAGGGTAAAAACATTAGCTGTATATAATTTCATGATGTATGAAATGCATGGTACAATGAGATTTTGATATATGCATTCGTGATATTGATGATATATGGATGCGATGTATGTGAATATGAACTAATATGTTGCACTATTGTTGGATTGGGGAAAATAAATCCCTAACTATTGCTGGGAATGTAGAGTGTAAGTCTTCATGTTTGTGAAGTTGAAGTGTTGATGAGTTTCTGTTTAGATAAATAAACTTTTTTGTAAGGGAAACGTCGTGTATTGCTTGTAAAATCTTGTTGGGACATCCTGAGAAATTGAATGACTTCAATCGGGGATTGATAATTGGAAGCTTTGTTCCGTTGGGGATTAAACTGTACACTGTGGGGGATTTATGGAAATAGCTTAGAGAGATTTCCCTGCCTCTTAAGGCCATCAGTGATTGTCTTTCTATTTTGTTTATTTGTAAACAGTAATTATGTTCAAATGCATATGTTCAAAAATAAATCATTGGACATTTTTGTAAACAAAACAATAGAGTAAAGAAAAACATATAGTTTTGCACTTTCAAAGGGATATCTTTGTATTTGACTTTGAGTAAGTTTTTTTTTGTACGATGAGACAAACATTCTAGTAAGAGAATGTCGTCGTAAAAGATGAAAATTTTGATACAAAGAAAAGATAGCTATGTGCAATAATCCCATGGGGTTCCCATTCTGCTATAGCCTTCGTATCTCTGAGCATCTTGTCTATTTGTTGCCTAGTCCGAAGATGATTGAATTGATCAGAACCTCTGAGTTTGAATTCGGAAGCCAAAGGTTGTCTGTACAGTGATCCAATGGGACATAGTAATACGCTTTAATTCCCTAACTTTTGCCTGGACCGCCCCTTCGGGTTTTCAGTCCACCGGGATACCCTTTTTTGCCCAAGCCTCCCTTTCGGGTTTTCAGCTTGCGGGTGTACAGATTTTTTTTTGTTTTATCCCTAATTTTTGCCTGAACCTTTTTGGTTCACCGGGATGCCCTTATTTTGCCTAGGTGTGTCAACCTAGCGGGTCTCTTATGCATAGTATCTTTTGACTATGTCTGCATTCGCAGGGTGCGGCAGGTCGTCGCCATCCATGGTAGTCAAGATCATTGCTCCACCAGAGAATATGATTTTGATTACAAATGGTCCTTCGTATGTAGGAGTCCAGTTGCCCCTAGGATCACTTTGCGACAGTATGATACATTTAATCACCAGATCTCCAACTTGATACACTTGGCGTCTGACCTTTTTGTTGAAAGCCTTGATCATCCGTTTTTGATACATTTGACCATGGCAAACGGCAGTAAGCCTTTTATCATCAATCAAGTTTAGTTGATCAAATCGAGTCTGGATCCAATCTTCTTCATTCATCCATGCATCCTTCATAATTCTTAGAGAGGAGATATGGACCTCAATAGGCAAGACAACTTCCATGTCGTATACCAGAGAGTAGGGTGTTGCCCTAGTCGATGTGCGCGCTGTGGTACGATACCCGTGGAGAGAGAATGGTAGCATCTCATGCCAGTCTTTGTATGTGACTGTCATTTTCTGTATGATCTTTTTAATGTTCTTATTCGCAGCTTCGACAGCACCATTCATCTTTGGCCGGTAAGGGGAAGAATTGTGATGTTGGATCTTGAACTGCTCGCACAAAGCGGTGATCATAGTATTGTTCAGGTTCATACCATTGTACGTAATGATCCTCTCCGGGATACCGTATCGGCATATGATATTCTGCTTGATCAACCGGGCGACAACATTCTTGGTGACGGAAGCGAAAGAAGTTGCCTCCGCCCACTTTTTGAAATAGTCAATGGCCACTAGGATGAAGCGGTGTCCATTGGAGGCTGTTGGCTTGATTTCCCCAATCATATCAATCCCCCACATAGCAAAGGGCCAAGGAGCCGTTAAGACATTCAGAGGAACCGGAGGTACGTTCACTTTATCAGCATAAATCTGGCACTTATGGCACGTTCGAGAGTGTTGATAGCAATCTGCTTCCATGGTAGACCAATAATAGCCTGCCCGTAGGATTTTCTTTTCCATCGTATGACCACTGGAATGGGTGCCAAAAGCACCTTCATGCAATTCATCCATGATCCTTTCATCTTCAACCTTGTCTACGCACTGAAGTAACACAGAGTCATGGTTGCGTTTGTAAAGAATGTCGTTACTAAGGAAGAATTTTACAGAGAATCTCCTTAAGAACTTCTTATCATTGATTGAAGCTCCTTTCGGGTATTATTGAGCCTCGAGATACCTCTTGACTTCGTGAAACCAAGGCTGGTCCACTACTTCTTCAGTATTAATCTCGTGACAGTATGTTGGTTCATCCATTCGTTCGATGGTGATCTGGGGAGCCTCATTATCCCAATTAAGCTTAAACGTAGATGACATTGTGGCTAGTTTGTCTGCTAGCTGATTTTCTTCTCGTGGTAAATGCTCGAAGGTAATCTTCTCAAAATGTGGTAGCAGCATCAAAACATGTTCTTTGTATGGGATAAGGTTAGGGTGTTTGGTGTCCCGTTCCCCTTTGATCTGACTGATAACTAAAGTTGAATCTCCGATGCATCCAAAGATTTGACCCTCAAGTATATGGCAGCTCTGAGACCAAAGATGCATGCTTCGTATTCTGCCATGTTGTTTGTACAATTGAAGCAGAGTCTTGCTGTAAAGGGAGTATGAAACCCTTCCAAAGATATGAGTACAGCGCCGATACCATTGTCGAGTGCGTTAGATGCCCCATCAAAAACCAAGGTCCATCGGGATCCTTGTTCAGGTCCGTCATATGGCCTGAATTCTTCACAGTTGTTTACCATCATGATGTCTTCATCTGGGAATTCGAACTTCATGGACTGGTAGTCTTCTACAACTTGGTGAGCAAAGTGATCAGCTAGTACACTGCCCTTTATTGCTTTCTGGGTAGTGTACTGTATGTCATATTCTGTCAGGATCATCTGCCATCTCGCTATTCTCCCAGAGAGTGCAGGCTTCTCGAAGATGTATTTTACTGGATCCATTTGGATATCAACAAGGTAGTATGAGTCAGCATAGACTGTCTTAGCCGACGAGCAGCCCATGCCAGAGCATAACAAGTTTTCTCGAGCAGTGAATATCTTGTTTCACAGTCGGTAAACTTTTTTCTGAGGTAATAAATAGCATGCTCTTTTCGGCCAGACTCGTCATGCTGCCCCATCACACACCCCATTGAATTTTCCAAAACAGTCAGATACATGATCAATGGTCTTCCCTCGACTGACGACATCAAAATAGGAGGCTCTTGTAGGTATTCTTTGATTTTGTCAAAAGCAACTTGGCACTCGTCATTCCATTTGACTACTTGATCTTTCTTTAACAATTTAAAGATTGGTTCACAAGTAGCTGTCAGGTGAGAGATGAATCTGGCAATGTAGTTCAAACGCCCCAAGAATCCTTTGACTTCCTTCTCAGTACGAGGAGCATGCATCTCTTGTATCGCTTTAACTTTGGCAGGATCTACTTCAATACCTTTGTTACTGAACATAAAGCCCAGGAGTTTACCAGACCGTACCCCAAATGTGCATTTGTTTGGATTCAACCTCAGCTTGTACTTCTTCAGTCTCTCAAATAGTTTTTGTAAGTGATCAAGACGCTCTTCTTCTGTTTGAGATCTGGCTATCATGTCGTCTACATAGACCTCTTTTTCGTGATGTATCATGTCGTGAAATAGAGCTACCATGGCACGCTGATAGGTTACCCCAACATTCTTCAGTCCGAATGGCATCACCTTATAGCAGAAAGTGCCCCACTGCGTGACAAATGTTGTTTTCTCCATGTCCTCAGGCGCCATTTTGATTTAATTGTAACCTGAGAAACCGTCCATGAAGGAGAACATTTTATGTTGTGTCGTATTGTCAACTAGAATATCAATGTGGGGGAATGGAAAATCATCCTTAGGGATTGCCATATTCAAATCTCTGTAGTCCACACACATTCGCACTTTGCCGTCCTTTTTGGGCACGGGAACAACATTGGCAACCCATTGGGGATAAAAGGTGACAGCCAAGAATCCAGCATTGAATTGCTTCATGACTTCTGCTTTAATCTTTTCTGGCATATCAGGCCTCATGCGGAAAACCTTTTGCTTTACTGGCGGACAATCCTCTCTTGTAGGCAGACGATGTACCACAATATCTGCATCAAGTCCTGGCATGTCTTCATACGACCAGGCAAAGACTTCGACATAATCGTGTAACAACTGAATCAGACGCTCCTGGATGCTGGGTTCCAGATTGGCACCCACCTTGACCTCTTTTTTGTCTTCTTCGGTACCTAGGTTGATTGTATCCACGGGTTCTTCGTGAGGCTGAATGGTTCTCTCTTCTTATTGTAGTAGTCTGGCAAGTTCCCCTGGTACTTCACAATCTTCCTCACCTTCGTCTTTGGCTTGGTAGATTAGATTCTCAGAGTCACAAAAGGCCATAGCAGTATCGTTACCCATGGGATCCTGAATGGATGTATACCTTCATTGTGAGTGTGAGTGTGTGTAAGGGTATATCTATCTTTGAAGGAAATAAAAAATGTAAAAGAAAAACAATGAGCACAAAATTTTGTATGCGAAAACGTCCATGATTCATTGATGTCATATGAAAATGAGATAATAACCCTTACAGATGGACCATTGTGCCTCGAGTAAGACACAAGGTTTTAAGAGTGCGAATTGTTTCAATATTACAGATCCAACAAAATGTAAAGACATATTACTGTGGGATAAAAGTGATCGGGACAAAATCTCCAGCCTCCCAATTGCTGAGCCCCCCATTGACAGTTGGGAATATCCAGTCCTCCAAGTCACAGCTATCTTCATCATCTTCTATGGCGTTGACCTCGCGGTTGCTGATCTTCAAGAGTGGTCCTCCAGCACGAGCGCGGCGTACAGCCTTCTGAGCACCTGAACTGAAACCCGGGAAAAACTTGTCAGACTTATATGGGATATCTGGGAGTTGTCCCCAGATAGTGCACCCACCTTATTCTACCACTGCTTTGGCATCCTTCAGAGATGACATCCGGAGCGGAGGCCTTGTGATCTTGGGAACAGCCTTGGTTACTGTCACATCTTGCGGGACCTCTTCAAAGTGTTAAAATGGAGTTTCAATAAATTCACCATCTAATTCCACATATTTGAAGGAATTGAGATGGCTGATCATATACTCTTCTTCTCCATGAACGGTGATAATCTTCCCTTGAATCGGATATTTCAGCATTTGGTGCAACATAGAAGTGACAACGCCAGCATTTGTGAATCCATGGTCGGCCTAGCAAGCAGGAATATGAGGGACGGATATCCATTATGTAAAATGTTGAATCAAATGTTTGTGTTCCAACTTTTATGGGAATGTCTACCTCCCCATGTACCATCCTTTTCGAGCCGTCAAAAGCCCTTACTACTATGTTACTTAGCTTCAATGTAAATCCCTCACAGTCAAGCCTATCAAGAGCTTTTTAGGCAATACATTCAGAGATGAGCTAGTGTCCACCAAAACATGGGCCAAGGTTGTGCCCCTATATTCAACTGAGACATGCAATGCCTTATTATGCTTTCTTCCTCTCGGTGTTAAATCAGCATCCGAAAAACCTAGACCATTATCTGCAGTCAAGCTGGCTACGCAGTCTTGGAATTGATCGGCAGATGTCTCTTGGGGTACATGGGCAGTTTTCAGGAATTTTACCAAGGCTTTTGCATGCGCCTCAGAATATAGTAGTAATGCCATCATGGAAATTTTAGAGGGAGTCTGCCCCAGTTATTTAACTACATCGTAGTCGCTTCTTTTAATGATCTTTAGAATCTCCTACATCTCTTTCCGGGAGGTCTCAGGGATAGCCAATGACTGAGCCTTCGTCCGGACAGGCTCAATCAGAATACTTTTATCTCGAGTTTCAGTTAACTCGACAGCAGGAGTGTTAGTAGGAATGATAACAAGGGTTGTAACATCTTTGTCAGTTGGAGTATTGGCTGAGATGATTGTAGGACCAGGAACATCTTTTGGGGGAGGAACAACAGGAATGATTACGGGTCCAGAAACTGCTTTTGGGGGAGAAATTTCTGGAGAGAATATCCTTCCGCTTCGGGTAATCTTGCTAGTTCCTACAATATTACTGATGTCAGAGTTGACTTTCTCAGAGCTTGAATCTTTGGCGGCTTGCCAGTCCTGCTTGATACCATGGTAGTAGACATCCCCTCCATAATTCCATGGTATGGTTTTGTCTGACGAATATGGGACTGGTCCAGGCATTGTAATTATTAAAGGAGTTGCTTTTGGAACTGATGTAATTCTAACGGGTCTTTTGGTGGAGACCCTGCAAGAATTGGCGGAAATGGTAATGATAGAAACATCTTCAAAAGGAACAGGTGGAACAGAAGTCTTCTCGAATAAAATTTCTTTGTTATCTATTAGGCACTGAACGCCTGCTTTCAACAAAGGACAGTTGGTTGGAGAGGAAAAACAGAAATGGCAAACTTCACCACAGCCCGGGAACACATCGGCATTCAACAAGTTCACTTTAATAGTTATAAGTGGGGTTATAAGTTCGTTAACTGAAGTAACAAACATTTCTTCTTCAATGGCATTGGTATTATGGCCATGTCTGGGCATAGGGGTATAAATGACATTTGGCTTTTCGGGCACATCGAATTCAATCTCTATTGCTTCAATGAGGTCTTTTATCTTGTTCTTTAGAGCCCAACAATTATTAGTGTCATGGCCGGGACTTTCCGAGTGATATGCGCAACGGGCATTGGGATGATAGTGAGGAGATATTGTGTTGGGGTTTTTGGGAGCTTCTTTCAAGGTCACCAAATTGGATCTTAGTAGGTGCGATAACACCTGAGATGGGGTCATGTTAATTCTGGTGAACTGCCTGACCGGTCTTTCCATCCTCGGTTGATTGTTTCTTTGTTGATCAGGCACAGGTTTAGGGATCATCACATCCCCCACCATTGGTCGACGCTTGGCCCTATCTTGATTTCTCTGAGGATAAACGGCAACCACTTCTTTCTTTTTGATGAAAGGCTTCCTTACAGCTGCAGAAGAGGATGTATCTTTCTGAATATTTCAACTCTTTATACCGGCCTCTACCCTTTCTCCGGTCAATATTAGTTCAGTAAAACCTGCAGATGAACTTCCAATTAAATGATTGAAGAAGGGACCAGACAAGGTGCCCAAGAACATGTCTACCAATTCTCTCTCAGATAGAGGAGGTTAAACTCTTCCGGCTAAATCTCTCCATTTTTGCGCATAGTCCTTGAAACCTTCATTGGAAACCATGGCCATACTCTGGAGTTGAGTACGTGTAGGCGCAAGATCAACATTGTATTGGTATTGTTTGTAGAAGGTTGCAGTAAGATCTTCCCAGTTGTTAATGTTGGCTCTTTCTAGTTGGTAAAACCAGTCAAGTTGAGTTCCAGACAGACTGTCTTGGAAGAAGTGTACCCATAAGTCTTTGTCAGCGGTATGGGGCTGGATTTTCCTTACATAGGATTGAAGATGCATTTTAGGGCATGAGACTCTGTCATACTTGGTGAACACAGGTGCTTTAAATTTCAGAGGAATGACAATCCCCGATACTAACCCCAATTCCTCAAAGTCCAAACCAAGCACTTTTTGGATTTCCATCGCACTCAACCGCTCTTCGAGATGTTTATACCTCATCTTGGTTGTCTCTTTCACTGTTTCCTTACCTTTCTCATCTTGGTTGTCTCTTTCACTGGATGTCGTTGCAAAGTCTAAGGTCCTTCTTGTCTGCCCATGAAATCTTCTTCCCATATTTAGGACTCCGGTTACCTTCTTTGTTTTCTTTTTCTTCTCCTCAGCTAGCAAAGTCTTCAACTCTTCTTGTCCTTTGGCTAGGGTCAAGAGCAACTGTTGAAACTGTGTATTCTGATCTTGGAGGTCATTCACTGTTTTCTCGAGATCCATCTTACTGAAATAAACAGTAGAGAGATGAGGAGACTTGTCGCAAAAGACCTGCTTATGTTATGATGAATGGTATATGCATATGTAATGATTTCAAGGATTTCAAAGATTCAAATTTGTTTTAGACAAAAAGGAAACACATGTTATATTAATAAGTTAAATCTTTGAGTACATCAATGTCCCTTGGGAAAAATAATACAAAAACTCTAAGATAAAAAGGTAGTACGCATCCTCTTTGGTGCAATGTAGGAATTGAGAGTCTGCTCCTCATGAAGTAGCCTAGTGAGTTCCAAAACCTTCTTCTCGCTTGCGTAGAATTGGGCTTCGAAAGTATCTCGCTCTCCCTTGAGTTGTATCCAATCTCTTTGTATGTCTTCAAGAGAGGTGGGAATATCAGGATGTAGGATAGTGTATGGAACATCTCCCTCCATGACAGGCTCAATGATTACCGGGAGAATGGAGGGGTAAGGCATCATAAGGCTATGAGCACAAGTTCGTACCCATTTGAGGTAAGGCTCAAGAGGGATGGAATTTTTGTGCCCCAAAGTCTTGCTATCCACCTTGTTTAACATCCTCCAAGCTCGGAAAAATCTCTGGCAAAGACCTTGATCGTCGTTTTCGTAGTCAAATACCAAACCTTGAATCAATATCTTGTGCGGGCCATCCCTTCGGGCGTAACCAAACTGTCTTAAGGCTAAACATGGGTTGTAGGTGATACCTCCCCTAATGCCAAGTAAAGGGACATTAGGGAACTCTCCACAACGGTCGACAATGATAACATTCTCTTTGGATCGGGAGCACCAACGAATGTCCGAATGTTTGAGCGTCATCAATCTTTGTGACCACCTTGAACCTTGCTCATTCTTTAATACAGATTGGGGAAGATGCGAAATAAACCACCTTGCCAAGAGAGGAGTGCAACACATAAGGACACCTCTTTTCCTCATTGTGCGAGTGTGAAAAGAGTGTAGGATATCTCCTAGCAATATAGGCACCGGGTTGTGGGATATGAAGATTTTGATGGCGTTGACATCTATGAGTTGGTCAGGATTTGGAAACAAAACCATCTCATAGATGAGGAGAGCCACAATTTCCTCAAAGGCTTGCAAGTCCAAGGAATTCCAACAGCTTTGGGCTTTCTCAAACAGGAACTTTGCTAGGAAACCTTTGACACCACTCCTTGTTTCCCAATGAGTTGTGACATCAGATGAGCGCAAGTGTAGAGCTTGAGCAATCTCTTCTGGCTTTGAGTCTCTTTCCGTATCGTTGAAAGTAGTTGATTGAGAATGGGAATCCTCAAGAGTTGGTAGAATTCTTCCAAAGTTGGCACAAGTTGATAATCGGGAAATGTGAAGCAATGGTGTCAAGGTTCAAAGAACTGAAAAAGCACCTTCGTCATATCCTCATCTGTGTTGGAGGTGACCAAGTTGAGTAGGAGACCATGTCTCTCGGTAAATGGAGAGTTTTTAGGAATACTTGAAGCTAGCTCCTTAAGTTGTGGAGGGATTCTTACAAGGTTGACTTGAACAATTTTTCTGCGAAGAGAATCCATATCCTACAAAAGAAGAACAAAGATGAATCCCAAAATCCTTGAAATGGTTAGTGAATGTGTATGATGTTATGATGTTCATGATTTTATGTACAAGTATGTATATATAAACAAAGCGAACAAGTCCTTAGGTTTAGGCTTGCGTGGAGTCTCATAGGTAAGTACCCTTTTGAAGTTTTAGTTGGCTCAAACCTGTCATAGTAATAGTAACTGGGTTCTAAGGAGCTCAATATCACTGGTTTATTTCCTTGGTCATTGTTTCAGCACAAGCCTCTTTGATGGCGACCGAAATATCTCAAGAAACCAAACCTCAATGAGTGTAGTATCGAGTATCTACCAACTTCGCACTGCACCATAGTCGGTCATCTCACTACATCCTAAAGGCCAAGTTTGTCAAGTAAAGGTTCTAAAAGTTCATTAGTGCTTCATGACATCACTCAATGGCCCCGTATTCTCTTTGATCAACTCAAAGTCTACCGATACCCACAAATATGTCGCACTAACATAGCTATTTCTTAGACCATGTCGGTATACCCCACACAGTTTCCACAACGTATTGCTACTTACCTATAATGTATCCCAAATCCGGGTAGAGGATTCAAACTCAAACAAAGAACCATAATGTAAAGCATACAAGTCAATAAATGTAAGCAAATAAATGTGATTTATCCCTAAGGTAACCACACTTTTAGAATATCCCCAGCAGAGTCGCCAGTTCTGTGATACGGTGGGAGAACTGACTTTTTATTTCGCGTTTGATCGCAAATGTTGCGGTTAGCAAGAGTCGCCACCGAATTTTCTTTTATCCAACAAGGAAAGGTGAAAAAGCACAGGAAAGACCTTTAGAGATGTTTTCTTGAGTTCGGGGGGTAGATTATGAAAAGGGAAGGTGTTAGCACCCTTTTCATCCATGGTTTTCCATGGGATCTTAGTTACTCGCTAGATCACTTGCTTTTGTTTGAATGTGTTTGTGGTGTGGGTTTTGAAAGTATTTTGAAAATGTCTTTGCAATGGTTCTCGTCTCTATAAGAACGCATGCAAAGTGTTGTTTCGAAAAAATAGTTCAAAGAGGTGTTTGTGTATTGTGTTTTTTTTAAGGTGATTTTGAAAAGATGTTTTTGTAATGGTTCTCGTCTCTATAAGAACGTATACAAAAGTTTTTTTGTCTTTTGAAACAGGTTTTAATATGAAAGCGTTGGTGTAAAATTTTTGGTTGTGATCAAGCGAGCAATTAAGAGCGAATCTATCTACTCGAAAGGTCTTAAATGTTCTTTTCTTCCTCCTTTAGATGTTGTTATCTTACCATTGATTTGGTAAGAAGCCCCATCATTGGATGTGAAGGGACGGGCGCAGGAAGTTTTTGTATAGTCATAGAAGGCAACCTATGGAACATTTTAGCAATGTCTTTTAGGGACTAGATCGTTTACCGAAGGAAACATCGGGGGTCATTGAGGGACTACGATCTTTTATCGAGGATCTTTGCTAAAACGCCCATATTCGAGGGACATGACTATTTTTCTGATAGGCAACAAGGTGAGATTACCCTAAGGGTGCTAGTGTGCAAGTGTGTTTGATTGCATGCATTCTAATTACTAGCAATATATGAAAGCAAAAATAAAATGCAGAAAATAAAATCCTAAGCTATTACATCTTGAGGGGGATGGGGGTACAATTTGCAAACAAGGATGAAATAAATGTCTAATTATTACAACCACATCGAACGAATGAGCGGCAATGAAAATATATGCATAAACAGTGTAGAAAATGGGAGAAACTACCTTTTGAACGATTATGTGTCAACACATGCTGTTATGCATCGACACATAACTTTTCCTTGCTCCTGTAAAGAAAGATTAGCTCAGTATGAGCCGACACATAATGGGATGTGTCGACTCATACACCTTCTTTGTATCGACACATACGTTTTTTTGTCGACTCATAGACTTTTCAACCTTCTGTTTTGGGATCTGGGATCAGTATGAGTCGATGCATGGGGTTTATGTGTCGATTCATACCCTGTTTTTTTTACTAGGATGAGTCGACACATGTGTGTATGTGTCGATACATACTGCATTTTTCTGCCTTAACCATTGTTTTATTGTCCATACATGGCAGTTTATAACATATGATTGATAAATATAAACAGCAAGCAAACAGTTAGCTAAAATGGGGCAATGATTATTACATCTTATCTTCAAGAATAAATCATTAATGATGTATGAAAAAAAATACCAAGTCAAGGAGACTTACCTTGAAACTACACTTGGTGTTTGAAATCTGAATACTCTTCAAGATGTTGTGAGGGCTCCAATGAATCTCCAGGCAGCTTGTTCCAAATTGTTGAAACCCAGTCAAGGCTTGTTCCTAACTGTTGAAACCTAGTCAAGTTGTACAGTATTGTTTTTATGTTTGGATGGTGAGGATAATGGCACTAACAGAAACTGTTTTAGTGTTTTTACACTCTCTATGTGCTAAGGTGTTTTTTTTATGGGAGAGTTTGTAAAATGGATTGAAGTTCTGTTTTGAATGATATTAGAGCTGGTTGCTTTCTGAATGAGTCAAAGTTACAAAGAATACTATTTTTGTATTCAAAACTCTCTCTTCTCTCCAAAAATTCCCACACCTATGTCTTATGAAACAATTCCTTTTGTAGACCCTTGACTGAGGTTTAGGGGGGAAACAAAATAAGTTATTTTGAATTGTTTTTTCCTACTATTTTGATACTTTATTCACACAATTTTCCTTTGCCATTTTGGTGCAATTTTGGGGCTGTTGTGATGCAGGTTGGTGCAGACTGCATTGAGCAGTTTTGGATTGTATAGGACGGCATATGCAGATTTGTGGTGCAGCATAGCACAAGGTTTTGAGTTAAAGGGAAAAATCCAAGCAATGCCAAGTTTAGGGTTTGTAAACTTGCAAAAAATGTCACTTTGTAATAACTTGAATTATTTGCCTCATTTTAAATTATTTGGAATTGTAGTAAAAAAAATGTCATGAAGCAAATGAAAATAACAAGTATAGAAAATACTTAGAAAAATTTCAAAGCCTTGCAAAAGTTAGATTTTTTATTCTCTTGATTTCTTTGATGACCAAATTTCACCTTTTGGACGTCTTGATGCAATGTGATTTTTGGGACTCAAATTTGGTCAAAAAGTCAAAGTTTGATTTTTCAGTGTGCTTTTGACCATTTTTCCCTTGTGAATGATTTTCTTGGAAAATTTGTAGTTCAAGGCTTGAAACTTGATAGAAGAAAACCTGAGAATCCAGGATGATATTTTGAAAAATGAGAGGGCAAATTTGGGGGTACAACAATTAATTTTCTATCAGACTTGATCGGACACTGTTAGCAAATTGGTTAGACATAGTCAGCTAAAGAGTGTTAGTTGAATCCTATCAGAAATTCTTTTAGTAAAACTGGAAAGTTTGTTTGTGAAAGGTTAATAGAAAAAATGTGAAAATCTGTTAGTTAAGTGTAGGGAGGTTCATTTGAATTTTCAATGTTATCGTTCTGTTTGGACATATGCAGGGTTGCAAATGCTTGTGAACTGGTTCTTGAGCTTATTTTCGTTTTCTTCTGTTTATGCAGGGCAACGATTTCTTGAAGAAGCACTTATGGAATCAAGGATATGGCATGAAATAGAGATTAAAATACTTGGGCTTAATGTATATTTTTGTTGTGGTATTTTTCCCTTGTGATGTAATGATATAACTAGATCTTGCAGTATGACGTATGGATTCTTATGTTTGAAATTGAAACTTGGCCCGAACTTGTAGTATCCTTCCAGATGACATTTGATACTTTTTCCTTCAAATATACTTTTGAATTTAAATTTCTAACTTCGACAATTCGAATGAAAAATCACTCAGCATAGAGTGAGTTAAGACTTTACGTATGGCCTAGGCCAAACTCTTTGCCCATGTCTTGTAATTCAAGCAATAAGATGGATATTTTGAATGACGAAAGCTAAATGCATTAACTCTTAACCATTTTGGCAAGCACAATAATAAGAAAGTTCCTGATTCATGAACTAAAACGCAACCATTGTATCCAAATTCACACTTTTGGATCCTTAAAAGGAAATCCCTATGTTCATGACTTGCAAAGTGAGGAATTAGAAGAAACCCCTTAATGAAAAACAAGTTGAAATAGGGGGATGGGAGGATGATAAATATAGTAATGATACCAATTTCTAATTCAATGATCCTTGAGGAAGCAAGTCATAACCCTTGATCTTGACGAATTCGGGGCATACAAAACCTTGCATCTTGAGGAGAAATAAATCCTGATAAAATGATAAGCACACTTATATGAGGAGACATCTTGATTCAAAGACTATGTATGCTAGGTCCCGCCCTTGAATTCTTGACAAGAAAAACCTGTAACCAGTTGTCCATCAGAAGATAATAGCCTTGTAGCTGGATAGAGAAGAAGTCCAAAAATGAGCATGAACCAAAACCCTAATTCCACAGTCTTATACACCAAGAAGAACCAGAATAATCAACATATACCCCTCCAATTAGCTGTAAACCTTAGCTTCATGACTACTGATCTTTTGAACCTCAGGTGTTCTATTTTTTATGAAAAGGAATGTTATACACATGACATATTGGAATGATGCAGATGAACGCAAAGTCTAATCCAGAATAAAAGAAATTAGGAGGGCAAATTTCAGGGTGGAACACTGCTTGGCAGAGAATGGATACATGGAATAGGAGCAGTTCCTTCGGCAATTCACCAAAGACTATCCATCTAGAGAGAAGATGCCATAGTGGAGAATATAGAAGCGAACCAAAGTTACTATATGAATGAAGTGAATCAGGTCGACAGGAGGAACTTCGATAGAAATCTAGCCAACATAGGGCCATGTTACCCAGCAGGAGAAGAATACTCACCAAGCAAGAGTGCCCTATATTTCTTAACAGTCTGCCCAAATGGTTTCCAATGGGACAGAGAAATCATGGGAGAAACAGAATTCGTTGGAGGAATGTATGATGTACGGCCAACTGGTTGGGATGAAGACAGTGATTATGTCTGAATCATTGTTCTTCGAAAATATTTCGGCTTGCTTGCCCGAAAACAAAAGAAAAGTGTCTCTCAAAGCAGAAATAACCAATATGTCTATCAAAGCCATAGATAATATGCTACACACAGCAGGACCTGAGGAGCATTTTATTCCAAAACCTCCTAACGAACATGTACCAGGCGAACAGTTAGAACAAAGACTGAATGCTATATATGATGATGAGTGTTGTACCCCAAAATTTGCCCTCCCATATTTCTCAAAATATTCCAAGAAAAATTCACAAGTCCAACCCGGCGCGTCATATTCAGGTATTCTTTCGCCAAGATATCTCTGATAACATATTCTCAAATTCAGGTTCGGCTCAAGAGATAATTCTTTAAAGAAGGTATCCGAATGTGTGAGTTTTCTTGAAGAAATATAGTGAAAAAGTGTGCTGAAAGTGCACTTTTTACGCGCTAAAAAATTCATAACTTGAAGATCGTGACTCGTTTTGAACCCGTTCCGGTGGCCAAAATTCCGTCTTGACATTATCTACGTTTTCATCTCTCACGGATGGAAGCCTATTTCGATCATAAGGTCTTCAAAAATGTGGATTTATCAAGTATTTTCATACAGAAAATTTGTGACAGAAGTTTATTTGCATCATGTTCAGAAAATCATAACTTGGTCGATTTTCATGGTATCGAGCTGGTTCCGGCGCCAAAATTTCACAAATTGAGTTGGCTACATTTTCACATAAGGTATTGAGTTCAAACGGTATTCAAAAGGCCTTCGTTTTTTGCTCAGAGTGCGTGACACGCTGAAAATCCTGAATGCTGAATATTATTTCATCTGAGCCGAAACTTCGAAAATTCATAATTCGGTCAATTTTTATCGGATTGGACTCATATTTTTACACAAGGTCACTGACTCATAGATCTACAACTTTGCTTCAAAAGTCGAGACCAAATTATGCACCGATCAATACCAGTTTTTTATTGAAGAACGTGTCAGAGCCGACACTGGAGCCCAAAATAAGTTTGTCTGAGCTGAAACTTCAAAAATTCATAACTAATTCACCGTTTATCCGATTGAGTCGATTTTCGGACAGGAGTTAGTTCTCGATGTCGGCTACATTTTGTTTTCACATTTCAACTTCAAAAAATGCACTTAAGTCCCTGCGATTTAGCCTAGAAAGTGACGAATTCAAGTGAATATTGGAGGCCCAATTGCACATTCAAAGCCCATTTTCTTTACCCTAATTTCCACTATATAATCACCTTCTTGTCACACAAAAAAGGAGAAAAAAAAAAGAAGGAGAAAAAGAGAGAAAAAAAGAAGGAGAAAAAGAGAGAAAAAAAGAAGGAGAAAAAGAGAGAAAAAAAAACCTTGCCACAACAAACCTTGAAATCCTTATTACAAATCTCTCTTTCACTACAAACAAGCCATCTCAGTTACAAACCAACATCTTATTACTTCTTCAGTAAGGGTAAGGCTGGCTTGATCTCCATGATCCAAAGGGCATAAAAACATTCATGTCACTACTTTTCCAGTAAGGGTAAGGTTGATTTGATCTCCGTGATCAAAAGGGTATAATCATTCCTACATGCCATATTGTGCCTAAACATTAAATTTCTTCATATGTTGGTTTTATTTGAATTTTTATGATTTTATTTAATGTATTCTTGAGGTTCAACACTGCAGATTTAGACAGGATCCCACGTTCATTAAGGAACGTTGAGGCCAAAAGGCCAAAAGCCAAATGGCCAAAACAGAACATTTTATGCATGACACCAATACATGGCGAGACAGACATTAAGCCAGACATTAAAGGAATGTTGAAGCCAGAACACAAATGGCCAAAAGCCAAAACGCAAATGGCCAAAAGCCAAAAGCCAAATGGCCAAAGTAGAACAACTTATGCATGATGAGGCCAGAACACAAATGGCCAAACCACTCCAATTCACCTCTAAAAGGGGACAGAAACCCCCCAAGGTATTGTATTTTCTTTCTTTTCCTTATTTTATTTATTTCAATTATTTCTTTTTTTAATTAATTCCTTTAATTTAACTTATTTTCATAAAATATAAAAAATAGTAAAAAACAGGAAAATCATAAAAATCAAAATGTTTATTTTATTAATATTAATTTCACTATTATTATTTTTGTAAATAAACTCTAAACAATTAATTAGATTAATTTAGGTTTCAAAACTTTAATATTTTTTTTAATAAATTAAATATGTAGAAATTAGGTTTTTTAACTTTTTCATCATTTTTTTAATAAATAATTTTCTCATCATTATTATTATTATTAATTACTAATTTATTTTGTAAATAAACATGTACATAAATTCTTTAGTAAATTAAGTTAAACTTTAACATTTTTCTCAAATAATTAAAAATAACTTAGAATTAGGGTTTCTTTTAATTTTAATTTTAATTTTCTTATTTCATAAATACAAAAAACCTAAAAAACACTTCTTTTATTTCAATAAATAATTAATTAATTTTTAATTTCATTTAATTTCTTTAAAGGGTCCAACGCCCTCGAACGTTCTATTTTTATTTCTTTCGCACATTTATTTTCTTTCAAATATTATGTAATTGCTCAAGCCATGTAACTCGGACATTTTATATTTCCCGCATTTTATTTCTTTATTTTATGTCAAATCGGGTCCTGGTTTAATTTGGCGATGTGGACCCGCGCCTTTGTAATAGTTTAGAACTTTTAATCTCGCAATTTTTAACTATTAATAATGACATGCAAGAATGAATGATAAAATAAAAACAAACGCATAGATCACTTTGACAAAAGACAAAAATAAATGAAAACGACACACAAATCACACACCACCCCTAGGGTACGCCTCACTGTTGCCTTGCCTCGAAAGGTGATCGTCGAGTAGAGGATGTCTTAGTAAGTCCTCATGATCCGGGAACCTGGCATGAGGGTAGCTTCTAAGGTGTCTTCCCATTGCTCTGGTGATCACCATGTCCCGAACCTCGAATTGACCCGAACACCTCCAACGGTGGTGCTACCTACCTCTCAATGGTGGGATGGCACTACTTTAAAGGACATCTACACAGACGAATTCTTTAGGGTAGGTAGACGACTCTAGATACTTGCTCTAAATTCAAAACAAATTCAAAAATACTTTTCACATCGACACCTTTTCAAAAAGCTTTCGAAAGCATTTTTTCAAACACTCTTGAGGACCGATACAAGAGTCGAACTGGAATTTTCAAAGAAACTTTTTCAAACCCACGCACACTTTGAAAAGCAAACAAACCATTTTTGAAAACACAAATGAGCAAGTATCTAAGAGCCCATGGATAACCATGGATAGAAAGGGTGCTAACACCTTCCCTTTCTATAACCTACCTCCCGAACCGAGAGCAATCTCTTTAAGGAATTTTTCTGTGCTTTTGTCCTTTCCATTTGGAGAAAATAAAAGACGGTGGCGACTCTTGCTTACCGCGACATTTCGCGAACCAGCGTTAAACAGTCAGTTCCAGATCCACCGATCACAGAACTGGCGACTCTGCTGGGGATACTTAAAGTGAGGTGTACCTTAGGACTAAGATCATTTGTGTTTTCAATTGTCTGAATTGTTTGCTTTATTATTGTGGGTACTGTCTTGGGAGTTCTATAGATCCTAACCCGGATCTGGGGGATACCTTCTTAGAAAGTAGCAACAAGGCTGTGAGGGAACTGTGCAGGGTATACCGACATGGTTGAAACAGTCTGCTACGTTGATGTGGCACTTTGGTGTGTACCGGTAACCCTTGAGTTCAGTCAAGGAGAGTACGGGGCCTCCGCGTGGTGTCGTGAAGCATCAACAGACCTTAGGAACCTTAATTGAACTATCTTGGCCTCTTTAGGGTAGTGAGATAACTGACTTTGGTGCAGTCCGAGGTTGGTTGATACTCGATACTACACTCAATTGAGGGTTGCTTTCCTGGAATATTTCGGTCGCCAGTTCAGTGGCTAAATCGAAACGATGAACAATGAAAGCAATCCCGTGATATTGGGACCCTTAGAACCCGGTTACTTCTAATAGGACAGGTTGAGCCCACCAACTTCAAGAGGGTAATACCCCGACCCCATGCTGGCCTAAACTCTAAGGGTTTCTCTTGTGTGACTTGTGTGCCTTCGTACTTGACTATTTGCATGCTTGTTGTCTGACACCTGAGTTTCTTGCAGGGTTTGTTTTAGTCCTTAATTGGGGCTCATAACAAAGTTTACTAAGTTACTTGCAGGTTTTGTTCATAGTCCTTAACTAGGACTCATAACAGGGTTTACTGAATTTCCTGCAGGTTTTGTTCATAGTCCTTGACTAGGACTCATAACAAGGTTTACTAAGTTTCTTGCAGTTTTTTGTTTTAGTCCTTAACTAGGACTCATAACAATGTTTACCGAGTTTCTTGCAGGGTTTGTTTTAGTCCTTAATTGGGACTCATGACAGGTTTTACCAAGTTTCTTGCAGGTTTTGGGTTTGCGGTCCTTAATTGGGACTCATAACAGGGTCACCTACATTACCCCATGCATCATAACATCATACCATTGCATACATCCTAACCCATTTCAAGGATCTCAAAGGCTTGTGATACAGGTCATGATAAATCAAACATCTAGCAAGGGGCAAAGAGGATTTATTTTCCTCTAGCCAAAGTTGTCAGGGGCTATGACCCACTGGATATGGTGAGCCTTTGACCCTTGAAGAAGGACTCTCAACAACATGAAGTTCCTTCAATCAAGCTACCAATTCAAATGCTAACAAATTTTCTTGTTTACCCCGCGAGGTCCTTGAAAACATTACATGCATGTCATACTCATCCTTGCATAACAGGTATCCTTGTTGCAGGTCACTTACCTTTCTCGCTGTTTATTTCAGCAATGGCTTCCCAACAAGATAACCAGGGTCTTCATGCTCAAGAGACTCAGTTCAGGGAGATCTTCCTAAGCCTATCCAAGGGGCAGGAAGAGCTGAGGACACTCCTCATGGGGAATCTGATCAGAAAGAGTCCTGAAGATGACAAGGACAAACAGCTGAAACGTCTACAAGCTGAGGTAGACACATTGAAAACCCAGATGCTGGGGCAAAAGGCCCTCATTCAAGGTTTAGCTCAGGAGCAAGGAGAGCTGAGAGCCATGATCAGCCAACTTCCTCAAGGCATGAAACAACCAGCCCAAATCAGGGACCAGGTCATAGAACAGCTTCCAAGAAGGCAAAGGTCGGGTCCAATGAATAGACCCCTCCGAGTTGCTACTACTTCTCAGGTCCAACAACGACCGCGCCAAGAACAGCGGGTTGATCAGAACAGGTCGGACGAGCCTAAGAGACAATTCACCTACATCAACATGTCATTGTCACGAGCTTTGCAGCACATGTTAAAGATGAACCTGATTGCGGTGATCAACCCTCCTGCAAATCCAAAGACTTCCTCTCCAAATTACAACCCAGAAGCAAGGTGCGCTTACCATTCTGGTAGCCCGGGGGACGATACTGAGGACTGTTGGGCATTGAAGTACAAGATTCAGAATATGATCGATGCTAAAGAGATCGAGTTCGAGCCCGCCGAGACTCCCAATGTGATCATTGCTCCCTTGTCAAAACATGGCTAGGATTGAGAAATTTTTGTTCATTAGAATCTTTTAAGTTGTAATTTTCTTTTGATTGTTCAAGCATTCCATTTATATCAAACGTTGTTATTTCATTAATGCATCGCATATGTCTGTTCTGAAACAATATATTCGTATTCACTAAATGCAAATTATTTTCATAATTTTTTCTGATGATCAACTCTTAAATAATAATTCTAAGCCTCTTGAGGGAGGATGACGAAAACGATACCACGATCTTTACAGTATGCTTTTGAACAGACCCCGCTGATGAGGTAAAGGCATTGTTTCAATCCCTAAACACTGGAGTTATAAGGATGATAATCCCTCGTCAACCCCTCTGAGCCAAAGAAGTAGGAGTTTTTCTTTTCGAAATTCAAAACCCTTCATCATAACCTGGGGCAGGGTAGTTCTCTCAGTTGATCCAAGTGCATAACCAATGGCACCAAAGAAGTCCTTACAAAAAAAAGAAAGACAGTGATGGTTCCGAATAATCAATAAAGAAAGGCAGTCATTGTATCTCTCAAAACAAAACAAAAAAACCCAATAAAACCTATGAAGGAGACTTACAAAACTGGGGCATCCCGCTGACTGTAATCACAAAAGAAACAGTTCAGGCAAAATTTAGGGATAGCAAAATCAGAAAAGAAAGAGGTCTTACAAACCCTCAACAAAAACAAAAATGACTGCCTATTCAGAATAAATCATCAATATCTGAACCATCATCGGAAAATCAGAGCAAGGACTCAAACAAGGTCTAACGCACGATCAACTAAGTTTAGGTTTGGAGAACATCACGAAGAGCGGGTGGGTACAAATAATTTGAGCCTTTATCCTTTGTTTCTTAAACCGTGAACCAGGCCACGTTATAACCCTCAAAAGTCCTAGCTGAAGCATGGGTTAGTTCGAAAGCATACTGTTACGAAAGGTATCCTGACTCCTTAAGGCTCGCAATAAAATAACGAGTTGACATTACGTTTTACAAACAATCACTTGTTTTATGAAAAGAATGCATTTTCAAAATCTTCAAGACAGACATAAGCTTTGCATTTTTAACATAACTTTGTTTGCATATGACTTTTTGTTTGAACAGCAGGAAAATTCGCACGATGAATGCCTAATGAACGAAAGCACCTCCAATCAAGGGGCATGATATAATCATGGTCTGTAATCTGGGGCAATCCAATCAAGATTCAGAGAATCTCTCAAAGGCCAAAATAGCCTGGGGAAAATCTCCGCCTGAGTCACTTGGGGCATCCCAACAACGAATCTTGTCTGATCAAACATCTTCTGGTGGTACGACAAAACACTTCTAACAGGGGCAACTCCCTGCATTCTGAGAGCATGGACATAGTCGAAAAAATACTACGCACAATCAAAGACCCGCTAGGTTGACATACCTAGGCAAAAATAAGGGCTTCCCGGCGAACCAAAAGGGTTCGGGCAAAATAAGGGATGAAATGGAAAATTTGTACACCCGGCAAGTCGAAAACCTGAAAAGGCGGCTTGGGCAAAAATGGGTATCCCGGTGGACTGAAAACCCGAAAGGGCGGTCCAGGCAAAATTTAGGGATCAAAAGCGTACGACTATGTCCTGTCATCTTATCACCTGCCTACCAGAAGTAGGTCTGTCCATCAGCAAGCTATCAGCATCTCCCAGGTCTTCCTCTCATACCTCAGAAACAGGGGCAATAAAGAGTCGTCCAAGCGATCTAATTATTCTGTCCTCCAAGGTATCAAGGTAGGTTCAGCTAAAGAACACAACCAGGTATCTTAATTCCCCAGAGAATGAGCCAGCAAGCAGTATACTCTCCTCGAGCAAAGCAGTTATCAACCTTAAGGAAGTTGGGTATCCTCCCGTAGAGCTCAACATTCCCCAGCAGCAATACACATACAATCTTAACAAGCATCCCCGGCAGTCTTGATTTAAGATTGCTCCCCGGTATTTCAAACATTCAATAGAGTTACTTCCCTAACAGTTCAAAACTTCCCCAGGAGAGTCCAGTCCAGTTTCCCCAAGAAAGTTGGAATCCATCTCCCCAAGCAGTAAGCGTATCCCCAGTAGGTTCTGGAAGCTTATCCCCGCAGGACACGAACGCGTCGCCCGACTTTATTTAAAGAGTTATTTCCTCAACAGGATATAACTGGGTTATCCTCAGCCGAAAGCCGCGGAAAGAGCGTCGTCGACAAAGTCTTCCGATCCCCAGCAAATTATTATCTACACTCGGCAAGGCATCCCTCTTCCCACAGAGTATTGCTTCCCAGCATGGTCGCTAGAGTATCTTTTCTCCCCGCAGAATCCTCCATTTGCCAAGTTTATTCCGCAACAGAGTCATCTTCTCCTATCGGTATCCTTGCAGTTATCATCCCCAGCGGAAGCAAAATCTATTCCTCAACATCAGCCCAGGATACGACTTCCCGGCACCCGTCAAAGATTTACTTTCCTAGACAAAAACATACATAAGACATCACATACATCATTATAGCATGCATAGACGCATCATATCATACAAGTCTCATTTATATTGAGAACATCATTGCTTGATCCATATCATGCATTGCATATGACTGACCTCTACCTTTCAGGAAAGATGCAGTTAAATTCTCAATCACATTTCAAGACCTAGCCTGGTTCAGTTAAATCGACCCTAAGATTTTCCTGATGCTTATCCAGTCAAAGGCCTTCTCTGGTTCAGTCAGATCGACCCCAAGATCTCCCTGATGCTTATCCAGTTGAAGATATTTCAAGACCTTGCCCGGTTCAGTTAAATCGACCCTAAGATTTTCCTGATGCTTATCCAGTCAAAGGCCTTCTCTGGTTCAGTCAGATCGACCCTAAGATCTCCCTGATGCTTATCCAGTTGAAGATATTTCAAGACCTTGCCCGGTTCAGTTAAATCGACCCTAAGATTTTCCTGATGCTAATCCAGTCAAAGGCCTTCTCTGGTTCAGTCAGATCGACCCCAAGATCTCCCTGATGCTTATCCAGTTGAAGATATTTCAAGACCTTGCCCGGTTCAGTTAAATCGACCCTAAGATTTTCCTGATGCTTATCCAGTCAAAGGCCTTCTCTGGTTCAGTCAGATCGACCCTAAGATCTCCCTGATGCTTATCCAGTTGAAGATATTCCAAGACCTTGTCCGGTTCAGTTAAATCGACCCTAAGATTTTCCTGATGCTTATCCAGTCAAAGGCCTTCTCTGGTTCAGTCAGATCGACCCTAAGATCTCCCTGATGCTTATCCAGTTGAAGATATTCCAAGACCTTGTCCGGTTCAGTTAAATCGACCCTAAGATTTTCCTGATGCTTATCCAGTTAAAGGCCTTCTCTGGTTCAGTCAGATCGACCCTAAGATCTCCCTGATGCTTATCCAGTTGAAGATATTCCAAGACCTTGTCCGGTTCAGTTAAATCGACCCTAAGATTTTCCTGATGCTTATCCAGTCAAAGGCCTTCTCTGGTTCAGTCAGATCGACCCTAAGATCTCCCTGATGCTTATCCAGTTGAAGATATTCTAAGACCTTGTCCGGTTCAGTTAAATCGACCCTAAGATTTTCCTGATGCTTATCCAATCAAAGGCCTTCTCTGGTTCAGTCAGATCGACCCTAAGATCTCCCTGATGCTTATCCAGTTGAAGATATTCCAAGACCTTGTCCGGTTCAGTTAAATCGACCCTAAGATTTTCCTGATGCTTATCCAGTCAAAGGCCTTCTCTGGTTCAGTCAGATCGACCCTAAGATCTCCCTGATGCTTATCCAGTTGAAGATATTCTAAGACCTTGTCCGGTTCAGTTAAATCGACCCTAAGATTTTCCTGATGCTTATCCAGTCAAAGGCCTTCTCTGGTTCAATCAGATCGACCCTAAGATCTCCCTGATGCTTATCCAGTTGAAGATATTCCAAGACCTTGTCCGGTTCAGTTAAATCGACCCTAAGATTTTCCTGATTCTTATCCAGTCAAAGGCCTCCTCTGGTTCAGTCAGATCGACCCTAAGATCTCCCTGATTCTTATCCCATTAGAAGACACCCAAGATTTTTCTCAACGAGCATTGTTGAAGTTAAAGTCACCCAAGGTTCTCTTACCGTTCATGCTAAGGTAGTAACCATCCCTGGTTCATTCATCGCCATTTGAAGCTCCAGATCCAGCTCCTGTAACCAGTCAGGACACATCTATACAAAGCATCTGAAAACCAGCTCCTGCAACATGTCAGGTACTCATTTTTCTTTTGCAGGTACGCAAGTTCTCGCTAAGGAATCTCTTACGCGATCAACCTCCAGATGGCATCTATAAGCCCATCATCCTATCCATCAATCTCCAAATGGCATCTATAAGCCCATTCCCATCATCACACTGCTACTATGTGAGCGCAAATTTCTGGGCACTTTAGTGTTCAATCATCTTCCACCTTCGGATTACGAAAGGCACGTCAGCCAATCTGCATCCTCAGGTCTAAGAAGATTGAACAGGGGCAACTGTTGTACCCCAAAATTTGCCCTCCCATATTTCTCAAAATATTCTAAGAAAAATTCACAA
Organism: Vicia faba; assembly: GCA_948472305.1. Classification (NCBI taxonomy): domain Eukaryota; kingdom Viridiplantae; phylum Streptophyta; class Magnoliopsida; order Fabales; family Fabaceae; genus Vicia; species Vicia faba. The sequence continues at coordinate 213,083,402 of OX451735.1, read as the reverse complement.
GTCCAACCCGGCGCGTCATATTCAGGTATTCTTTCGCCAAGATATCTCTGATAACATATTCTCAAATTCAGGTTCGGCTCAAGAGATAATTCTTTAAAGAATGTATCCGAATGTGTGAGTTTTCTTGAAGAAATATAGTGAAAAAGTGTGCTGAAAGTGCACTTTTTACGCGCTAAAAAATTCATAACTTGAAGATCGTGACTCGTTTTGAACCCGTTCCGGTGGCCAAAATTCCGTCTTGACATTATCTACGTTTTCATCTCTCACGGATGGAAGCCTATTTCGATCATAAGGTCTTCAAAAATGTGGATTTATCAAGTATTTTCATACAGAAAATTTGTGACAGAAGTTTATTTGCATCATGTTCAGAAAATCATAACTTGGTCGATTTTCATCGTATCGAGCTGGTTCCGGCGCCAAAATTTCACAAATTGAGTTGGCTACATTTTCACATAAGGTATTGAGTTCAAACGGTATTCAAAAGGCCTTCGTTTTTTGCTCAGAGTGCGTGACACGCTGAAAATCCTGAATGCTGAATATTATTTCATCTGAGCTGAAACTTCGAAAATTCATAACTCGGTCAATTTTTATCGGATTGGACTCATATTTTTACACAAGGTCACTGACTCATAGATCTACAACTTTGCTTCAAAAGTCGAGACCAAATTATGCACCGATCAATACCAGTTTTTTATTGAAGAACGTGTCAGAGCCGACACTGGAGCCCAAAATAAGTTTGTCTGAGCTGAAACTTCAAAAATTCATAACTAATTCACCGTTTATCCGATTGAGTCGATTTTCGGACAGGAGTTAGTTCTCGATGTCGGCTACATTTTGTTTTCACATTTCAACTTCAAAAAATGCACTTAAGTCCCTGCGATTTAGCCTAGAAAGTGACGAATTCAAGTGAATATTGGAGGCCCAATTGCACATTCAAAGCCCATTTTCTTTACCCTAATTTCCACTATATAATCACCTTCTTGTCACACAAAAAAGGAGAAAAAAAAAAGAAGGAGAAAAAGAGAGAAAAAAAGAAGGAGAAAAAGAGAGAAAAAAAGAAGGAGAAAAAGAGAGAAAAAAAAACCTTGCCACAACAAACCTTGAAATCCTTATTACAAATCTCTCTCTCACTACAAACAAGCCATCTCAGTTACAAACCAACATCTTATTACTTCTTCAGTAAGGGTAAGGCTGGCTTGATCTCCATGATCCAAAGGGCATAAAAACATTCATGTCACTACTTTTCCAGTAAGGGTAAGGTTGATTTGATCTCCGTGATCAAAAGGGTATAATCATTCCTACATGCCATATTGTGCCTAAACATTAAATTTCTTCATATGTTGGTTTTATTTGAATTTTTATGATTTTATTTAATGTATTCTTGAGGTTCAACACTGCAGATTTAGACAGGATCCCACGTTCATTAAGGAACGTTGAGGCCAAAAGGCCAAAAGCCAAATGGCCAAAACAGAACATTTTATGCATGACACCAATACATGGCGAGGCAGACATTAAGCCAGACATTAAAGGAATGTTGAAGCCAGAACACAAATGGCCAAAAGCCAAAACGCAAATAGCCAAAAGCCAAAAGCCAAATGGCCAAAGTAGAACAACTTATGCATGATGAGGCCAGAACACAAATGGCCAAACCACTCCAATTCACCTCTAAAAGGGGACAGAAACCCCCCAAGGTATTGTATTTTCTTTCTTTTCCTTATTTTATTTATTTCAATTATTTCTTTTTTTAATTAATTCCTTTAATTTAACTTATTTTCATAAAATATAAAAAATAGTAAAAAACAGGAAAATCATAAAAATCAAAATGTTTATTTTATTAATATTAATTTCACTATTATTATTTTTGTAAATAAACTCTAAACAATTAATTAGATTAATTTAGGTTTCAAAACTTTAATATTTTTTTTAATAAATTAAATATGTAGAAATTAGGTTTTTTAACTTTTTCATCATTTTTTTAATAAATAATTTTCTCATCATTATTATTATTATTAATTACTAATTTATTTTGTAAATAAACATGTACATAAATTCTTTAGTAAATTAAGTTAAACTTTAACATTTTTCTCAAATAATTAAAAATAACTTAGAATTAGGGTTTCTTTTAATTTTAATTTTAATTTTCTTATTTCATAAATACAAAAAACCTAAAAAACACTTCTTTTATTTCAATAAATAATTAATTAATTTTTAATTTCATTTAATTTCTTTAAAGGGTCCAACGCCCTCGAACGTTCTATTTTTATTTCTTTCGCACATTTATTTTCTTTCAAATATTATGTAATTTGCTCAAGCCATGTAACTCGGACATTTTATATTTCCCGCATTTTATTTCTTTATTTTATGTCAAATCGGGTCCTGGTTTAATTTGGCGATGTGGACCCGCGCCTTTGTAATAGTTTAGAACTTTTAATCTCGCAATTTTTAACTATTAATAATGACATGCAAGAATGAATGATAAAATAAAAACAAACGCATAGATCACTTTGACAAAAGACAAAAATAAATGAAAACGACACACAAATCACACACCACCCCTAGGGTACGCCTCACTGTTGCCTTGCCTCGAAAGGTGATCGTCGAGTAGAGGATGTCTTAGTAAGTCCTCATGATCCGGGAACCTGGCATGAGGGTAGCTTCTAAGGTGTCTTCCCATTGCTCTGGTGATCACCATGTCCCGAACCTCGAATTGACCCGAACACCTCCAACGGTGGTGCTACCTACCTCTCAATGGTGGGATGGCACTACTTTAAAGGACATCTACACAGACGAATTCTTTAGGGTAGGTAGACGACTCTAGATACTTGCTCTAAATTCAAAACAAATTCAAAAATACTTTTCACATCGACACCTTTTCAAAAAGCTTTCGAAAGCATTTTTTCAAACACTCTTGAGGACCGATACAAGAGTCGAACTGGAATTTTCAAAGAAACTTTTTCAAACCCACGCACACTTTGAAAAGCAAACAAACCATTTTTGAAAACACAAATGAGCAAGTATCTAAGAGCCCATGGATAACCATGGATAGAAAGGGTGCTAACACCTTCCCTTTCTATAACCTACCTCCCGAACCGAGAGCAATCTCTTTAAGGAATTTTTCTGTGCTTTTGTCCTTTCCATTTGGAGAAAATAAAAGACGGTGGCGACTCTTGCTTACCGCGACATTTCGCGAACCAGCGTTAAACAGTCAGTTCCAGATCCACCGATCACAATGAGCCCTTAGGTTTCGAGAAAAATCCGTTAGAGTCAAGCGCAAAGATGTTGGCTTAAGACCCCCCTTGAAGAAATAGATCTTGGGGATAGAAGCGCGAGAAGAGTCACGTACATCAGTGCCAAATTGGATCCCAAATTGAAAACTAAGTTGATTGAATTGCTGAAAGAAAACAAAGATTGCTTCGCTTGGGATTATGGCGAAATGCCTGGTTTAAAAAGAGATCTGGTCGAATTAAGGTTGCCAATAAAAGAAGGCAAGAAGCCTATCAAGCAGACGCCCAGAAGGTTCGCCCCAGATGTTCTTTCAAAGATTAAAAAAGAGGTTGAAAGACTTCTTTGTTACAATTTAATCAGGACTACAAGGTATGTCGAATGGATTGCCAATATAGTTCATGTTATTAAGAAAAATGGTTCATTAAAAGTATGCATATATTTTCATGACTTAAATGCAACAACTCCTAAAGATGAGTATCTAATGCCTGTGGTAGAAATCCTAATAGATTCAGCCGTAGGATTTGATTATCTTAGTATGCTTGATAGATACTCTGGATACAACCAAATTTTCATTATTGAGGAAGATGTGTCCAAAACAGCTTTTCGTTGCCCTGGGGCAATAGGTACCTATGAGTGGGTACTTATGCCTTTTGGCCTAAAAAATGTTGGGGAAACTTATCAAAGGGCAATGAATTCAATATTTCATGATTATATAGAAACTTTTATGCAGGTTTATATAGATGATATTGTGATAAAGTCAGTATCAGATGAAAGTCATATGAATCATCTTTGCCAATCATTCGAAAGGATGAGAAAACATGGCTGGAAGATGAATCCCCTTAAGTGTGCCTTCTTTGTGCATGCTGGAGACTTCTTGGGCTTTGTGGTTCATAAGAAGGGAATAGAAATCAATCAGAACAAGACGAAGGCTATCATGGAAGCGAAAGCACCATCAACTAAAAAGGAGTTACAATCACTTTTAGGGAAGATAAATTTCCTGAGAAGGTTCATTTCAAACCTAAGTGGTCGAACTCAAGCCTTTTCTCCCCTCCTTCGTTTGAAACAAGAAAAGTTTGAATGGAATGAAGAACATCAAGAAGCTTTCAATAAAATCAAGAAATGTCTGATGAATCCTCCCATCTTGTCACCACCTTTTAGAAGGAAACCAATGAGATTATACATATCTACTTCTGAGGTTACTATTGGTAGTATGCTAGCACAAGAGGACGAAAATGGTATCGAAAGAGCCATTTACTATCTAAGTAGAGTTTTGAATGATGCAGAGACAAGATACACTACTATAGAAAAGCTTTGTCTTTGTTTATACTTCTCTTGTACAAAACTCAAATATTATATAAAACCCTTTGATGTATATGTGTCTTCACATTTCGATGTTATCAAACATATGTTGTTAAAGCCAATACTACACAGTCAAATTGGCAAATGAGCCTTGGCCCTTACTGAATATTCTTTAGCCTTCATGCCTTTAAAAGTAATGAAGGGTCAAGTAGTATCATATTTCATTATGGACCACGCAGTGGTCAAAAACCCTCAACATTATGTTGAGTTAAAGCCTTGGAGATTGTTCTTCGATGGCTCTACCCACCAAAAAGGAAGTGGAGTTGGAATTCTAATAATTTCTCTTCATGGAATCCCAATGAAACTCAAGTACAGGATCGAAGGACCCCTTTGTTCAAACAACGAAGCAGAGTATGAGGCTTTGATTGCAGGACTTGAAGCCTTGTTGGAGTTGGGCGCAAAAAGATTCAAAATCAAAGGAGATTTTGAGCTAGTAATAAAGCAATTTACAAAGGAGTACAAGTGCATAAAAGAAAATTTGATTATGTATTTTTTTATGGCAAACAGATTGCTCAAACGATTTGAACATGCAGATATAAAGCATGTCCCTAGAATAAAAAATCAAGAGGCAAACGATTTAGCACAAATAGCATCAGGGTATAAAGTGACTAAAGAGAAACTAAAAAAGTTGGTCAAATTTAGAGGAAAAGCAATGACTACAAGATTTTCCCCAATAGATCTGTAAAATACCCAGTTATGTTATGCTAATGAAGACACATTTGAAGTATTGGTCACTAACACTTTAGAAGATACAGATTAGATAAATCCAATTGTTAATTACCTCAGAGATCCTTTGATAGATACAGAAAGAAAGATTAAATACAGAGCTTTGTCTTATATCTTAATGGGGAATGAGTTGTTCAAGAAAACCCCTGAAGGGGTTTTGCTAAAATGCTTAGGAGAAAGTGAGGCATATTTGGCACTATCTAGTGTTCATAGTGGAGCATGTGGATCCCATCAAGCAGACCATAAAATGAAGTGGTTGATATTTCGATATGGAATGTATTGGCCTACTATGCTCAAAGACTGTATATAATTTGCTAAGGGGTTTCAAGAATGCCAAAAGCATGCTGGTATTCAACATGCGCCAGCAAGTGAACTTCATGCAATTACTAAACCTTGTCCTTTCAGAGGTTGAGCGCTAGATCTAATTGGAGAAATTCGACCTGCTTCATCTAAAAACCACAGGTACATTTTGGTAGGTATAAATTACTTTAAATAATGGGTTGAGGCCATACCTTTAGTGAATGTGGATCAAGAAATTGTTATTGAATTTATTTAGAAACATATAGTCTATAGTTTTGGCATCCCAGAGAGTATCACAACAGACCAAGGATCAGTTTTCACTGGTCAAAATATGCAGGAGTTCGCCAAGGAAACAGGTTTCAAACTATTGACATCCACACCTTATTATGCTCAAGGGAATGGACAAGTCGAAGCAGCCAACATAGTGATAATTAGGTTGGTAAAGAAGCATGTAAGAAAGAAGACAAAAAATTGGCACAAAACTTTGGACCAAGCATTATGGGCTTCTCGAACTTCCCGTAAAGAAGCAACTAATACCACACCTTTCCAACTCACCTTTGGGTTTGATGCAGTATTACCAATCAAAATCTACTTACAATCAGTTAGAATTCAAAGACAAGAGGAAATTCCTTTTGATCTTTATTGGGAAATGATGATGAGTGAATTAGTAGATTTAGATGAAAAAGGGTTACATGCTTTAGAAAGATTAGGAAGACAAAAAGAAAGAGTTGCAAGAGCATACAATAAGAGGGTCAAAGGCAAGACATTTATTCTAAGTGACTTAGTATGGAAAGTCATTTTACCTATGGATCGAAAGAATAAAGCGTTAGGAAAATGGTCTCCACATTGGGAAGGACCTTTTCGAATCTTAAAGGCATTCTCAAACAACGCCTATGAAGTAGAGGAGTTAGCTGAGGATCGAAGAATCCTGAAAGTGAATGGGATATACTTAAAGAAGTATAAACCATTTTTGCAGGAAGTAAAAATAATGGCAAGGGAATAAACAACAAAAGTATGTATAGCCAAAGTGGTGATCCAACTAATTTCCAAAATCGCTTTGCCTGAAATATTTACCTTCAGAGTAAACTCCTAATTTTGACTCATCTTCAGAAACTTCATATTCATCTTCTGATTCAGACTCATATTCAAACATTCCAAAGTCAGAAAGTTTCTGAAGTTGTCATCAGGAGTTGTTATTAGCCAGAACTGGTTATTATGAATATATCGAAATTCAAAGTTGTTATTCAAAAATGATTATTTCTCTATGTAACGAAATACACATTTTTGAGGGGGCAATTTGTTAGCTGGGAATTTCGATTATACAAGTTTTGAATAATTAAGGCTTTTTGATCGAAGAAAGAGTTGTTCGAGAGAAAGTATAAGAAGGTTTTTATGGAGTCTTCGATTGATGAAGAGCTAGTAAAGAGTTTTACTATATTGAACCATTATCGAAGGTTTCGTCTTCGAACTGTGGAAATATAAGTTATTCGAAGCATTACAAAGAAAGATATTTCGACCATCGTGTTGCTTGAATTGGCGCTTCGAAAAGAAGAAGAGTTCGAATTCAAAAGCTTTGATCTTATCCAAAGAGACACGTGGAAGTATAATAGTTAGAAAGACATGCAATCTTCGAACGTGGCGTGCTTTCGTAGAAGGACTGTTAGGGTCAAATCAGTATAAATAGAAGTCTTAGTTGTTAGAAAAAGGTGTGTTCGAATTGTATACAAAATCATATTATACTCAATGTACCGGAGCGAGAGAAACGAGTTTGTTGATAATGTATGTGTACGAATACCACCAGTTTTATTCAGAATTAATTTCTCAGTACAAAGTCTTTAATCACTTTTATTCCTTTTTCGTTTCCAGTCTAGTCTTTTGACAATTTTATTAACCTTTTCTTATTGAGCATTATCTTTATATTTTCACAAATTCCCAGATTATTTCCTTTAAAGTCATATTTAAGATTCATAGTCAAACTTTAAACATCTTGAGGTAATTGTAACCATAGAAAAACCTTATTATTATCCGTACAATGTTTTCTTTCGAATCAGACTATAAAAACACTAAGACTGTGTCCTAGGATTAATCTAGTCGATCCTGTAAGTTACCAAAACATAAGATTTGGAAGACTAGCGGTTGTTTGTCAGAAATCACTGGTAAACACATAGCAAGGCCTATTGGAGAACTGCCTAAACAAATCTCTCTCTCTCTCTCTCTCTCTCTCTCTCTCTCTCTCTCTCTCTCTCTCTCTCTCTCTCTCTCTCTCTCTCTCTCTCTCTCTCTCTCTCTCTCTCTCTCTCTCTCTCTCTCTCTCTCTCTCTCTCTCTCTCTCTCTCTCTCTCTCTCTTACTTTCATTGCAAATTGTGAATTTATTGTTTGTGCAATAAATACATTGAGATAATTTCTTTGATTATTAATATTGCAAATTGTTTTTGTTTAGTTGATTGCAGTCTATAAGATTGCAATTGGATTTTCATTTTAACAAAACCAAAGAAAAATCTTATTAGAATTGATTGCACATCAAGTGTTCGATAAATTGCTTAAGTCAAGTTTTTGTTTAATATTTCATTGGAAATCGATTACCATTGTTGATTTTGTTCAAACGTTATACTTGAAAATATATTGATTAATTTCCTCATCAATCTAATACTTTCGTTACGGTTTACACGTATATCCAGTCCATTCGATAACAATTCAGGATAGACGATTGTTGATCTGGAATTTCTTCCGCTTGCCATAGTTAAATAATTTTTTTAAACGGTTTTTAAACAAGAAAATTTAATTTTTGATCTATTCACTCCCCCTCTAGATTAGTGCCTATCGTCTAACAACAGTAAGTATAAATCAAATTATACACAAAAATGCACATCAGTTCATCCAATTAACATCGTCATATCATAGAAACTCAACATTTCATGAACAACTTCATGCCCTATTGGAGGTTAAGGACTCTTATACCCTATCCCTCATACATATACCCTTTATTAAGGTTATTCTCCCCACTTCCTTAATTCCTAGCAAGAACTCTGAATTGGATGATGTTTTTATCCTTCAAGCTCTAGCTAACCCTTTGCCTCTTTGTCTCCCTTAGCCTATAGCCTCTTTATCTCTTCTTTCTATATACTAACAGAGTTCTCCAAAGTCTAGGTTTTTCTCATAATCTTATACTACGGATAAACCTCCTTGTAATTATAATTTTGGCCCAACTAAACATAAGTCTCTCTCTACCAACCCCATAATTCTCTACTCTTCTTATTTTAATTAAATAAGTCAAAATAAATTATTATTATTATTTAATTATTAATAATTCTAATAAGTCTATCAACTTCTAATTACTCTCTACACTTTCATCCCAAGGTCACACACCCCTACCATCCAAATTAATTTAATTATCACCACATAATAATTAAATAAATATACACAATTCATAAATAATTTAAATAAATAAAATAATCTAAATTGGTGTGTTACAAATGAGGATTGAGATGTCTTCAAATTGGGTGCCATTATCGATGGTCATTAAGTGTTAACTCTTCGACTTTCTTCCATGGAAGAGATTTTAACAAATTGTCTTGTGCATCTTTGAATGCTTGACATACTTGCTTGTCTTTATGCTTTTAAGTTCAGATTGAATCTTCATAAGTTTTCATCAAAGGTTGTATCTTCACAAGTTGTCATCATCAAAACTAAACCATGATAGTTATGACTTGCTTTAGCTTTTGACCCCTTCTTGATTAAACTTGTAAGCACATAGCTCCACAACATGTCTGTGTGCATTGTCATAGTACTTTGAGAACTAGTGTAGCTTAATTAAACATTATTGATCCAAAAGAGATAAATAAAAATAAAGAATAGGATTTGACAAACTTTCACAATTTTAGTTTCTTTTGATATTGATCTTTGTATTTGACTATCTTTGCTCAAACATCACAACCTTATTTAGCTTCTCTTTTTGATAACATCAATATTTTAATACATTGATGATCACTACTAGAAAATTCGCTTTTAGAGATTGAATTAGAGACTAAAAAAGCTTCAAAATCTGTCACTAACTAGTTTAGCGACCAAAAAAGCGATCATCACATTTCAATTGGAAAAGTGCTAGTCGTTAACCTTTCACGACTAAATTAGCGACTGAACCTTAGTGAACCTTAGTGACCAAATTTGTGACCAAATTTAGTGACCAAATTTAGTGATCAATATTGTGACCGAAGTTCTCCTTAAAATGATTAATTTTATATTTATTGCAATCACTAAATCAGTCTCTAATATTTTAATTTTAAAAAATAAAAATTCTTTTAAACAAGTAAATATTTATAATATATCTTTCAATAGCTAGTATGAAGAAAAATAAATTAAATATAATAAATATTTTAATGTATTTGACAAACAAAATACTACAATATATTAAGTTTTTTTATAATTATTAAATACATTATAAAGTGTTATTAAAATACTAAAAAATATAACAAAAAAATACAAGATAATTTTTTTTCTAATTATATTAAAAAAGGCAATAATTATCATAATAAAATACAATATATTATTTTTCATAGTCACTTCTTACAGACTTGATCTCTTTCATTTTTCATTCTTCAAATACATGTAGTTGAACCCACTCAATTGACAATAAAGATGAACTACAATAAATCAGCGTCTCTATTTGCAGTAAATATAATATAAATATATAAACTTTAAAGTACTGGTATATTATAATATAACCCTTTTGATTATAAGTCATAATTAATCTAATTATAAAGGTAAAATAGACTAATTACACATTACTTGATTTATGTTGATTTGATATTTAATACTGCTGACGTGTCATATCCATAATTTTTGTTGTATTTTATATTTTTTTAATATTATAATTAATCTATTATTAATATATAAAATTTAAAGTATCCGGAAATTCACTATACGCTCTCTGATTCTAAATAATTCTTTAACTTATTTTTAAGGGCACATTAGTCTTTTTAATATACTCCTATCACCATATTTTTTTACATTTAATGTCGCTGATGTGTCAGCACAATAGATTTTCCCATTGTTTTTAATTTTTTTATAACTAATGCTAATAATTATTTAATAACACTTATCTCTTTATAACTAATCCTAATTATAGTGCAATAGTGTCATTTGTGTACAATTAGGGATATCTTGCATTCGAGGAGTCATCATTCAACCATTCTTCTATTTCCAATGATGCAGTAAAGATAGCATCTTCTAACACCACAAATCTTAACAATGAATAACTCCACCCTTACAGCTTTCATTTGCGAGTGACTCAACCATAAATATCCAATGTATTTCTTCAATACTCTAGTATATCCTTTCCCCAATCTTCAATTATTCTCAATATTCAGGTAGTGAACACAAACGTATTACATTTTTCGTTTTACCTGATTCTGTTTGTGTCACAAATCCAGTCGCATTCAGTCATAAATCCCTGGCTTTTGTTTTCTTAAGATGATTCTTTCAATCTCAATTTGACGGATTAGGTTAAATTCATGTTGAAGTATCTATAAATTTCAGAACATGGTTAAAGAGTATTTAGATGTGACTCACTCGAAGAATGGGGATTTCTGTTTACGGTTTAGGATACGGTTCTTTTATCCTGATGAGGGCAAATGATTTCATGTTATTATTACAGTTTTTCCTATTGTTTCAACTTTTTATCCATCCAATTTTATTGTGTTGATGTTTATATCTTCATGTTGATGTTTATATTTTCTAAGGTATGATGGTGGTGGTTATGTTTGTAATATACCTTCTCAAACCTTTGGGTATCTGTAATATTGACTTTTTATAATCGTTTTTTTTTTGTAGAGAGATATGATTCAAGCTATTGTACCATCCTTTTTAGTTTCAAAATTCAAGGAACACCTTGTTGCTAGATGCTCATACATAATGCAGAATTTTAAAGTGTCTAACAATGATTTCTCTTTTAAATCCACTAATCATAACCGCTTCTGATTTCTATCTTTGTTTTTTGTTGTTTTACTTTTCAGCTTCAATCATTGTTTGATCTTCATTTTGATTTGCTTAGTTATTTTTGTTATATTTTTAATCCATTGATGTATAAACAACTAAACTGTATTTTTTGGGGTAAATTGATGAAGTTGTTGCATTATATATAAGGTTGATGTTTATATTTTGTTGTTGCATCATATTGTAGAGTTGAGGTTGATGTTTATATTTTCTTAAACTTGCACCTGGTAGCATAAGGCAACATATAACTTTTATGCATACCTTTTTACCGGATTGGTATGTCATAAGGAACCATCAATTTTGGAAGATCTTGAGAATTTCCTGCAGTTTTTATTACCTGGTGGCTTCTTCTTCTTGCTTTGGGCAAATTCTGAAAATCCAGGTGTCAGCTGAACGTGAGAAAAAATTCAAGCTGAGGTGAAAGAAATCCGGAAGGTGTTTTTTTGTGAACTCTACAACAAGCAATACAAATTAACAATAGAATTTGAAGCACATTTGAGCTCTTATGATCACAATAACAGGTAGGTAGACAATTTATCTAACTCTGAATTGGCTCTTTTGTCATTGAATTAGTTTTTCTTACCTTCTCCAATGTTTTTAAATATTGATGTTAAATATGCAATGTTTCATGTAAATGAAAGAAATGTATCAGTCTGGCTCTATACCAGTTTCAGTTTCCTCTGAATCTAGGATTGTTACTGCTCTAATAGATCAGGAGTAACAAAATACTTTGAAGTTCAGGTTTTCTTCTAAAGGATTTGTTTCCAAGGCATATATAACTGGTATCATGGAATTGAAAAGAATGTGTATTTTTTTCTTGAAGTACTATGGGGTTTGTAATTGGAATGCTTAAATATTTATAGACTTCATCATTTAGCTCATGATGATTTGTTCAAATTCAAGTCTTAACCGTTTCAACCTTGCCAACCCAGTACTCACATAGTATAATACCTGATAATGCTTTTGCATTTTTATGATGAACCAACTTGTTGTACCCCAAAATTTGACCTCTCATGTCTCAAGGGCTCTTAGAATTACTTCAGTCAAGTTCTAAGCCTCGGATCACAATTTTCTAAGAAGAATCATTCAAATTGTCAAAAGGGGGCAAAATGAGCAAAATCAGAGTTTCAGCTGGAAAAAGTCAACCGGACGCTAAAAAGTCAAACTTTGACTTTTTGACCAAATTTGAGTCCCAAAAATCACATTATGTCAAGACATCCAAAAATATGAAATTTGATCATCAAAAATCAAGAGAATCAAAAATCCAACTTTGCAAGACTTTGAAAATTTTCTAAGTATTTTCTATACTTGGTTAATTTCATTTACTTCATGACATCTTTTACTACAATTCCAAATAATTCAAAATTATGCAAGTAATTCAAGTTATTACAAAGTGGCATTTTTGCAAGATTACAAATTCTAAAACTATGTCTTGTTTGAATTTTCTCAAAAAACCTTGCCACAATATTTTTACCCTTGACATAATGTGTAAAGTATTCCACAAGACCAAATTTGTGTCATACTACAAATTATACTTTCCAAGTTGAACAAAGTGTGTTATGCTACATTTCCACAACACTCCAAAACCTGCTCCATTGCTTCCCTACAAGAAACCTTGTGCTATGCTGCACCATAAGTATGCATATGTTGTCCTATACAGTCCAAAACTGCTCTACGCAATCTGCCCAAACCTGCATCATAACAGCCCCAAGTTTGCACCAAAATGGAAAAAGAAAATTGTGTAAAGAAAGTATCAAAACAGTAGGTAAAAACAATTCAAAATAACTTATTTTGTTTCCCCCCTAAACCTCAGTCACGGGTCTACAAAAATAGCAGTCTCATAAGACACAAGGGGAGATTTTTGGGGGAGGCAGGAAATTTGAGAGAGAGAATAGAGATTTGTTGAGTAGAAAAAAACAAGTATCCTTTGTAACCTTGACTCGTTCATTTTAAAACCAACACCTGTTCTTATTCAAAACAAGCCCCCAACTCATTACTCCACCATACAAACTCTCCCTTAAGCTAAACACCTTATCACATATAAATATTGTCCAAACATAAAACAGTCTCTGTAGTGCTATCATTTTCACCCTCAAAACACCAAAAACATTACAATATAGTCTAACTTAATTCCAACAGTCCGGAGCAGCTTTATGAAGATACATCAGGGCCATCATAGCATTTGGAAAAACATTCAGATTTAAAACAGTCAGTGCAACCCAAAGGTAAGTCTTCTTGACTTGATATCTTTTCACACATCATTGATGATTTGCTTTTGAAGATAAGATGTAGTGTTTTATTATCCCTTTGAACTAGTCATTTTATTATTGTTTAGGCTTATCAAATCATTTGTTGTTTATCTTTATCCATCATATGTTGTAAACTAACCTGTACAGACAAGAAAAACCATGTTTAAGGCAAAAAGATGCAGCATGAGTCGATGCGTACTCACATGTGTCGACCCTTTCTAGGTGAAAACAGAGTATGAGTCGACACATAGACTTATGCATCGACTCATACTGTAAAAAATATCCAAAATAGAAACGTGAAAGATGTTTGGGTCGACACATACGCGTTTCGCATCGATACAAAAAGAAGTATGAGTCGACACATATCAGTATGCATCGACTCATACTGAGTTTGGTCAAGTTTTACAGAGGCAAGGAAAAGCTATGTGTCGATGCATAGCAACATGGGTTGACACATAGCAGTTCAAAATGCATTTTTCCTTTTATTTTACATTGTTTTTACAATGTTTTCATTATTATTCGATATGGTTGTAACATTTCAGTTTCCACTTCATCCCCATTGTTAATTTGTACCCCCATCCCCCTAAAGTGATGTAATAGCTTAGGATTTATTTTCCGCATTTTTACTTGCTTTCATATATTGCTAGTAATTAGGATGTATGGCAAGATAAAATCAACAGGTAGATAACCTTTCAAATACAAGACAAAATGTATGCAAACTAACACACTTGCACACTAATATCTCTAGGGTAATATCATTTTGTTACCTTTCAGAAAATAGTCATGTCCCTCGAATATGGGACGTTTTAGCAAAGACCCTTCGATAAAAAAGATCGTAGTCCTTCAATGACCCTCGATGTTGCCTCCGATAAAACGATCTAGTCCCTAAAATGACATTGCTAAAACATCACATAGGTTGCTTTCTATGACTATACAAACGTCTCACACCCATCCCTTCACATCCAACGATGGGGCTTCTTACCAAAACAATGGTAAGATAGCCACATCTAAAGGAGAAGGAAAAGAACTTTTAAGACCTCTCGAGTAGGTAGATTCACTCCTAGTTACTCGCTTGCTCACAATAAAAAAAATACACTAAAATTTTCATTTCAAAAACATTTTCAAAAAGATAAAACATTTTGTATACATTCTTATAGAGACGAGAACCATTGCAAAATATCTTTCCGAAAACCATTTTCCAAAACATAATCCACAAACACATATTTGGACTATCTTTCAAAACAAAACTTTGTATGCGTTCTTATAGAAACGAGAACCATTACAAAGAGATTTTTCAAAACACTTTCAAAGCCCACACCACAAGCACATTGTCAAAACAAAAGCAAGTGATCTAGCGAGTAACTAAGAGCCCGTAGATAACTACGGATGAAAAGGGTGCTAATACCTTCCCTCTTCATAATCTACCCCCCGAACCCAAGAAATAATCTCGAAAGGTCTTTCCTGTGCTTTTTCACCTTTCCTTTTGGATAAAAGAAAAGTCGGTGGTGACTCTTGCTAAACCGAAACATTTGATAACACAAATGCAAAACTTCAAAGTTAGTTCTCCTACCGTATCACGAAACTGGCAACTCTGCTAGGGAAAATAAAAGTGGGGTTACCTTAGGGTTAGATCACATTTACTTGCTTTCTTTGTTTTACTTATATGCTTTACATTTTATTCTTTATTTGGACTTTCTTTGATCCTCCACCCGGATCTGGGACACCTCTTTAGGTAAATAGCAATAGATTATGGAAACTGTATGGCGTAGACCGATATGGTTGAAACAATGGCTATGTTAGTGTGACGCATTTGTGGGTACCGGTATCCCTCGTTGTGAATCGAGGAGAATACGGGGCTGCTGAGTGGCGTCATAAAGCACTAATTGACTTTAGAACCCTAATTGAACAAACTTGGCCATTAGGTCGTAGTGAGATAACCGGTTTCGGTGTAGAGCTGAAAATTGGTTGATACTCAATACTACACTCATTGAAGCTGGACTTTTGAGATATCTCGGCCGCAAGAAAAGATTGATTGTGCTGAGACAATGCCTGAGAGAAATGTCGGTGATATTGAGAACCTTTAGAACCCGATCACTATTACTAAGACAGGTTGAGCCAACTAAACTTCAAGAGGGTACTTACCTATAAAACTTCATGCAAGCCTAAAACATAGGGATTTGTTTACTTTGTGTGTATATACTTGTACATAACATCATAAACATCATAAGCATCATGAGCATGCTCACTAACCATTTCAAGGATTTAGAAGTTTATCTTTGTTTTTGTTTTGTAGGTTATGAATTCCGTCCAAAGAAACACCATCTGAATCAGCTTTGTAAAAGCACACCCTCAGCTTCAAGAGTTAGCCTCAAGAGTGCCCGGGGATTCTCCTTTTACCAAGAAATATGGTCGACTCCTCAGTTTGGCTACATCCAGTTTCCAAGAAGAAATGATGTGTGTGTTGTTCAAATTCTTTGATCTCGTACATCATTGTTTCACTTTCCTGGACTATCAGTTGGTACCTACACTAGAAGAGTTCTCTCTACTCTTAGGGGTGCCAGTGCTTGATCAGATTTCGTTCAATGGTTTAGAAGGGATTCCAAAACCTGAAGTCATCGCCGAGGCTTTGCATCTGAAGAGAGTCGACATCATAGCCAATTGGGAGACAAGAAGAGGGGTTAAAGGTTTCCTAGCCAAGTTTCTATTGAAGAAGGCTCGTTCATTCTGGGACGACATGGATTTCCAAGCTTTTAAAGACATCCTGGCTCTTTTCATTTATGGTTTGGTTTTGTTCCCCAATTCAGACCAATTCATAGATGTTAATGACATTAAAATTCTTCTCTCTCGCAATCCTGTACCTACCTTACTGGAAGATATCTTTCGTTGTCTTCATACCTGCACCATGAATAAGAGAGGTACTCTTTTGTGTTGTATTCCCCTACTCACTAAGTGGTTCATGTCACACCTACCCCAAACAGCATTGAAGAATGAGCAAAGACTAACATGGTCCCAAAGGTTGATGTCCCTCACCCATTCTGACATTTGTTGGTGTTCGAGATCCTTGGAAGGTGTCTCTATGATTGACCGCCGTGGGGAATTCCCTAACGTCTCTCTACTTGGTATTAGGGGAGATATCACCTACAATCCCTGCTTAGCTCTTCGACAGTTTGGGTATGCCCGAAGAGACGGCCCTCATGAGATGCTCATTCAAGTTCTGGTGTTCGACTATGACAAAGAAGACCAAGGTTACCTCCAGAGGTTTACACGAGCTTGGAGAATGGTGAACAAGGTGGACAGTAGGACTTTGGGACACAAAAGATCTATCCCTCTCGAGCCTTACCTTGGGTGGGTACGGGCTCGTGCTCAGATACTCGTGATGCCTTTCCCATCCATCCTCCCTGTTATCATAGAGCATGTTGTTGAAGGAGACGTCCCATAGATTGTCCTTCATCCCGACATGTCTACCTCTCTCGAAGACTTGCAGAAAGCTTGAGTTCAATTGAAGGAAGAGCGAGACACCTTTGAAGCCTAATTTTACGCCATTGAGAAGAAGGTTCTGGAACTCATCAAGCTGCTTCATGAAGAGCAGAATCTGAACGCCTACATCCCTCTAAAGAGGTTGCGTTCAACCTTTCTATCTTAGGAGTTTTTGTTGTATTTTGTTTCTTTCATTGTAAGTGTGATATGGTGGGAGAACTGACTTGAGGTTTTGCGTTTGTGTTTTCAAATGTTACGGTTTAGCAATAGTCGCCACCGACTTTTCTTTTATCCAAAAGGAAAGGTGAAAAAGCACAGGAAAGACCTTTAGAGATGTTTTTGTGTTCGGGGGGTAGATTATGAAAAGGGAAGGTATTAGCACCCTTTTCATCCATGGTTTTCCATGGGCTCTTAGTTACTTGCTAGATCACTTGTTTTGTTTGAAAATATGCTTTGTGTGGTTTTTGAAAGTATTTTGAAAAGGTGCCATCGTTTAGGCAAAACTTTGCAATGATTCTCGTTCGTAAGAATGTATACAAAGTGTTGAGCTTTTGAAAATATTTCAATGTTTGGAAAGTGTTTTGAAGTTGTTTTGAAAGTGTATGTGATTTGTTTTTGAAAATAGCAAGGATGTTTATTTTGAAATTGAGCAAGTAACTAAAAGTATTCTACCTACTCAAAAGGTCGTAGATGTGTTTTTCCTCTTCCTTTAGATGTTGCTATCTTACCATTGACTTGGTAAGAAGCCCCATCGTTGGATGTGAAGGGACGGGCATTGGGTCATCGTATGACCATGATATCAATGTTTGTGAGATGGATTACCACTTTTCTTTTAGGGACTAAGATCATTTTGAAAGGCAACATTGATAGCGCCATCGAGGGACTATGATCTTGTATTTTTTGATTTGTTTGTGCTAAGACATCCCACATGTATAACATCGTCATTTTTGTAAGGCAACAAGTGGAATAACCCTAGGGGTGCTAGTGTTCAAGTGTATTTGATTGCATGCATAATTTGTCTTGGATTAGGGTTTTCTAAATATTGGTTTTAGTCTTGTCATACATACCCTAATTACTAATAATTTATGAAAGCAATAAAAGTACGGAAAATAAAGATTCTATGTTATTACAATCATTAGGGGGATGGGGGTATACAAATTTCAAATGGGGATTTGCAACTAAATCCTATGTTACTATTACAACCAAATTGAATGGGTAAGAATGTACAGCAAATGTAAAATGCTTATTTGAAAAGAAATAAGTTTTGTTTAAGAAAATATTTTTTTATCTTTTTATGTCAGAAAGAAATAAAATATGATATATGAATATGAAATATTTTTGGTGTTTTTTTTATTAATGAAAGATAAATGATGAAAAAGAAATAATAAAGGAAAGAAAACAAAATCAGCGTAAATGCTGAAACAAAAGTGGTTAGAAGTTCTGACTCTGACATGTTGCACAAACAGAAACATGTTAGTAAAAATATGGAAGTTCAGAAGTTATGGATCTTTTGAGAATTCAGAAGTTTTCAGAAGTTATGATGCAATTGTCAGAACGTTTCCTTTCTCCATGCTAGTCAGAACATCTGCAGCTTAGTCATTTCTTAACAGAACAAAAGTTGCACACATGACAGTTATGACAAGTTTCATGAAATATCAGAAACATAAATCAGAAGCAACATGGATTTTCTAATCCTAATTCTGAGTCCTAATTTCTTTATGAAACTTTGAACTGGGATTTCTTCTACTTAGGCAGGCAGATGCATGAAATTTCAGAATATGTACACCATCAGAATCAGAATATCTACATTGTGTTAAATATGCAAAATCTGACAGTGCCTAATTAGTATGATGAGAGTCAGTAGGAAACTTACCTTGCAGCTGGAAAAGATTTTGTGAACTGGAGGTTGGGCCTGAACTCTGGTGATGTTCTGAGCAACTTCTTCACGTACTCAGCAGGATGGAAGTTTTCAACTTCTGGAACAGCCAAGGGATGATGTTCTGGCTTTTTGAGGTGGATGTGGATGGAGAGTGTATGGCAATAAGAATACAGAAGTTAAGGTAGCTTCTAATGGGTGAATCAACAACTTCATGGATGGCTTTTGTCAAGAACACTTGATGAAAAATGGAGTTTGAATGTAAGGAATCAATGCTAAGATTTTGGTATTTTGTGTTTATAGTTTCCTGGGTTCTTGGAATTTTTGTAGTGATTCAAAGCTTTCTTTCTCAATTTTCTCACCTCTTTCACAAATTTTTCTGGACCCTTTCTCAGTATAGGCAATGTTTTTGTAGTTTGGAGATGTCAAGTGGCGCTAACATCATGTGCTAGAAGCTGACTTACTCTTGAAGTAAGCTTAACAAGTATGTTCAATGCATCAAGTGGGGTGGTTAGTAGTGCCTAAGCTAGATTTTCCAGCATGAATTAAGGAAAAGTAGAAGCAGCGCCTAGTCTAGTATACTTTTTCCCAAAAGTTTGTCTTCCCAAGACAGTAGGGGTATACGTGGGGGAAATCCTTTGGAAAAAAACTCAGAGGCGGTTGTGAGCATTAAATAAGTTCCCATGTGAAACTTTGCACCTTTGCTTAACTCTGGATTAGAAGTTATGTTTCAGGGTAGCATCCAATCTTCTGAAACTCTTATCTTCTGGCTTCAGCATGTTCTGAAGGACCTTTCAGACTTTCCAGTAAACTTGCAGCACGCTTTGTAATCTTCTTTAATTTACCTTGGCAAAACTCTGACTGAACCTTTGTGAACACTGGCCCGGAAGTTCTGACTAAACTCTATCTTGAGAATATCCAGAATTTGCTGAGTGTGAACACTGGCTCAGAAGTTCTGAAATTGTCATATTTCTTAAACACTTAGAAAAATCTCTAAGTATTTAGAATTTGATTCTTCCAAAGTAAAATTTGACTTTTGAAACTCTTGATGAAACAAACTTCATATTCCAACATGTCCTGGTGAAATATGATTTTTGAGATTTGATTTTGATCCAAAAGTCAAAGTTAGACTTCTCAATATGCAAATGACCATTTTTCCCTTGTGAATGGTTTGCTTGGAAAAAATGATAATTCAAGGCTTGGAATTGGGTGAAAGCAAACTTGAGGATCCAGGGTGGTTCCTTGAGAAATAAGAGGACAAATTTTGGGGTACAACAGTTGCTCCTGTTAAAACTTCTTGAATCTGAAGAGTTAGATTGGCGGATCCGCCATTCGTGACTTGAAGGTGAAAGATGTTTGAACACTAGAGTGCCTAGAAATTTGCACTCGAAGATGGATGGTGAATGGGCTTATAGATGCCATCCCGAGGAATGTTGGTAAACGCTGGAAGAAGTATCAGGACAAATCTCTTGTTGATTTATACTAAACTTGTTGTTTTACCTGTGAGAAAAGGGGTTAGTAAAATGCAGATGCTTGCATGATGTTCACCAAATGTGGTATCATGCTAAATGCATTGGTATGTACATGCTATGATCTATGAATGTGAAATGTGTTTTCATCCGGGCAAATAAATCCCTGGCTACTGTTAAGGAAATCTTCAGAGGTTGAATCCCTGATTGCCTGTTGGAAATGAAGAATATGCATATCTTCAAATTTTATTGAAGAGATGCTTTTGCTGGGGAACATCACTAAATATCAGTTGTTATCTGGTCGGATCCAGGCTTCACAGTTGCTGAGGATGAAGTAGTCGGCTGCTATCTGGTCGGATCCAGGTTTCACAGTAACTTACTGGAGGAAGAGATGAATTAACTGTTATCTGGTCGGATCCAAGCTTTGTAGAAAATTCTTTGAAATTGAATAGTCATCTGGTCGGGTCCAGGTTTCACAATAATTTGTTGGGGATATGGAAGTTAACTGTTATCTGGTCGGATCCAGGTTTCACAGTAACTTACTGGAGGAAAGGATGAATTAATTGTTGTCTGGTCGAATCCAGGCTTTAGATTCTCAAACTGTTATCTGGTCGGGTCCAGGCTTCATGGCCTTTTGGAAAGATATACTATTATTCGGTCGAATCCAGGCTTAATAGTGTCTTTCTGGGAATCATAGTTAATTGTTATTTGGTCGGGTCCAGGCTTCACAATATACTGTTTGAAAACTTTTATCTGGTCGGGTCCAGGCTTTGCAGATGAAGTCAATTGTTATCTGGTCGGGTCCAGGCTTTATAATAAACTATTTGAAAACTGTTATCTGGTCGGGTCCAGGCTTTGCATATGAAGTCAATTGTCATTTGGTCGGGTCCAGGCTTTACATTAAACTATTTGAAAACTATTATCTGGTCGGGTCCAGGTTTTGCAGATGAAGTCAATTGTCATCTTGTCGGGTCCAGGCTTTACAATAAACTGTTTGAAAACTGTTATCTGGTCGGGTCCAGGCTTTGCAGATTTCTTTGATGAGGTCAATTGTTATCTGGTCAGGTCCAGGCTTCACAATAGATTGTTTGGGGATTTAGTTGTTGTCTGGTCGATTTCCAGGTTTCACAATGAAGCTCTAAGGGTGATTTCTATTTGGTCGGATCCAGGCTTCGCAACGGCTTTCTTGAAAGGATGGAGATGAGAACTGATATCTGGTCGGGTCCAGGTTTCTCAGCCATTTGTTAGGGACAGAGAGGCAACTCTACTGGGGAAAGAATTTAAACCTTGGTCGGATTGGGTTCAGGTTCTTCTATATATTTGAAGAGTTAGGCTATTATCTGGTCGAGTCCAGGTTTCATAGCATTTTGAGATCATCTGTTATCTGGTCGGGTCCAGGCTTCAGTAACTCAAACTGTTATCTGGTCGGGTCCAGGTTTCAGTAATTGAAGAAGTCAAACAGTTATCTGGTCGGGTCCAAGCTTCGGAAATAACTTGAAAATTGTGCTAATATCTGGTCGGATCCAGGCTTCATAGAATCTCTTGGAGATAATAAAGGCTTTGTTGTTGACTTTACTGGGGATTAAGGGTTGTGGCCCTGTGATTTGCAGTAATTTGAGAGGGAAATTCAGACTGGAGAGTATAGACTCAGTCGGGTAAGACAGACTCATCTTGGGGATGATGGGCTCAGTCGGAGAAGATACACTCAGTTGGCCAATTTGGACTCCACTGGGGAATTTGGATTTCGTTTGGAGATAAAAGCCTTGGTTGGAGAAAATATACTCAGTTGGGGATGATGGGCTCATCTAGGGAAGATATGCTCAGTTGGAGAAGACGTACTCAGCTGGGTAATTTGGACTCAACTGGGGAACTTGGGCTCAGCTAGAGAGGACGTACTCAGCTGGGTAATTTGGACTCAGCTGGGGAACTTGGGCTCAGCTGGAGAAGATATACTCAGCTGGGCAATTTGTGGTGTCTTGATTGTTGTATGTTTGAGAAATTTTCACTTTACTGGGGAAATAACTCTATTTGGGAAATAAACCCTGTTTGAGGAAGTGAACCTCCTTTAGGAAGAGATCCCTGAGGCTTCAATCTTTGTAAAATTTGACTTAGCTGGGGAGAAAGTTGCCAAGAGATTGAGACTCTGGCCAGGAATTATCCCATGTAAAGAGATTTTGTGGGGAACTCTGTTGGGGAAAGGTTTATTGTCACCATCCCTATGAGGGATAATGATGATGAGATAACTCTGTGGGGCTATTTCATATACATTAAAGGGATGCTGACTGATGATGTTCGTTGATGCTCTATTGTTGATGCTGCTGCTTAGTAGGGCGCATGTGCCAAATAGTTTTAATTATGTTTATATGCATATGTTCATTCAATTTTAGTCATTGGACAAATTTTCATTCAAAACAAAGACATAAAATTTTGCACTTCAAAGTGTATTTGCATTGATATTTTGCCCATGAATAGGCGTTTTTGTACATAGAGACGGAGATCCTAGTAAGAGGAAATATCCAAAAAGGAAAACAAAATTGAGAATGAAAACAAATAGCCATGTGAAATGATCTCATTGCTTCTCAGCTCTACTATTGTCCCAATGTCTTCGAACATCTTTTGTCGTTGATAGAAATTGATTGGATTGATCTTGGACCATTTGAACTTGGACCTTGGTGATAGAATTGACTATGTTGATGTCACGGGACATTGTCGTACGCTTTTTAATCCTTAATTTTTGCCTGAACCGCCCTTTCGGGTTTTCGGTCCACCAGGATGCCCTTTTTTTCCCAAGTCGCCCTTTCGGGTTTTTAACTTGCCGGGTGTACAATATTTTGCATATATCCCTAATTTTGTCCAAACCTTTTGGTTTGTCGGGATGCCCTTATTTTACTCAGGTGCGTCAACCTAACGGGTCTCTTATGCGTAGTATTTTTTAACTATGTCCGCGTTTATAGGGTGTGGGAAATCTTCACCGTCAATGGTGGTCAGTATCATGGCACCGCCAGAGAAAACTCTCTTGACAACAAACGGCCCTTCGTAGGTGGGGGTCCATTTTCCTCTGGGGTCACCTTGTGGTAAAATGATGTGTTTTATCACCAGGTCACCAACTTGGTATACTCTAGGCTTAACCTTTTTGTTGAAAGCCTTGATCATCCGTTTTTGATACGTCTGATCATGGCACATAGCAGCTAATCGATTTTCATCGATCAAGTTCAGCTGATCCAATCTCGTTTGAATCCACTCGTCTTCGCCTAGGCCTGCCTCGATCATAATTCTCAGTGAGGGAATTTGAACTTCCACTGGCAAAACAGCTTCCATGCCATAGACTAGAGAGAAGGGACTTGCTCTGGTTGATGTTCTAGCTGAAGTGCGGTAGCCATGTAGAGCAAATGGTAACATATCATGGCAATCTTTATAGGTCACTACCATTTTCTGCACAATCTTCTTGATATTTTTGTTGGCCGCTTCGACTGCGCCATTCATTTTTGGTCTATACGGAAAGGAATTGTGATGCTTGATATTAAATTGAGTGCACAAATCCTTGATCATGGCATTGTTGAGGTTAGTACCATTGTCGGTGATAATCCTTTCGGGGATACCATAACGACAGATGAGGTTGTGTCTGATAAATTTGGCTACCACATTCTTGGTGACTGAGGCAAACGAGGCAGCTTCGACCCATTTGGTAAAATAGTCGATGGCGACAAGAATGAAGCGATGTCCGTTGGAAGCCGTAGGTTTTATTTCTACGATCATGTCAATGCCCCACATTACAAATGGCCACGGAGTGGTCATGACATTCAGAGGGATTGGAGGTACATGGACCTTGTCAACATAGATTTGGCATTTGTGACAAGTTCTTGAATGTTGATGACAATCGGTCTCCATCATTGACCAATAGTAACCTGCTCTTAAGATTTTCTTAGCCATCGTATGTCCACTTGAGTGAGTACCAAAAAGGCCAGCGTGCATGTCTTCTATAATTTCCTTTGCCTCCTTCTTGTCCATACATCGGAGTAGGGTTGAATCATGGTTGCGCTTGTACAACATCCCATTACTTAGGAAGAATTTGGCTGCAAATCTTCATAAGAACTTTATGTCATTGGTAGATGCCCCTTCTGGATACTCTTGTGCTATAAGGTATCTCATCACCTCATGGTACCATGGCTTTTCCGCATCGGTATCGAGCTCATAACAATGTGCAGGTTCACCGAATCTTTTGATTGTAATCATAGGGACTTCGTTATCCCATCTGACCTTGAACATTGAAGACATGGTTGCCAAAGCGTCGGCCAACTGGTTTTCTTCTCTAGGGAAGTGCTCGAACGTGATCTCCTCGAAGTGAGGAATTAGGGATAACACAAGCTCCTTGTAAGGTATAATATTAGGGTGTTTAGTGTCCCAATATCCTTTTACTTGGCTGATCACTAGGGTGGAGTCTCTGAACACATTCAAATGCTGGATCCTTAAGTCAATAGCAGCTTTTAGACCTAAGATGCATGCTTCATACTCAGCCATATTATTTGTGCAGTTGAAGCATAGTCTGGCAGTGAAAGGAGTGCGGTAACCTTCAGGAGAGATGATCACAGCACCAATTCTGTTACCTAAGACGTTGGAAGCCCCATCGAATACCATAGTCCATCGGGATCCTTGTTCAGGTCCGTCATACGGTCCAGGTTTTGCACATTCGGTTACCAGCATAATATTCTCATCAGTGAAGTTGAAGTTCATTGACTGATAATCATCCACAGCTTGATGGGACAAATGATCTGCTAGTACACTTCCTTTGATGGTTTTTTTATTTGTGTATTGAATGTCGTACTCAGTCAAGATCATTTGCCATCTGCATATTCGTCTGGAAAGGGTAGGTTTCTCGAAGATATACTTGATTGGATCCATCTTAAAAATCAACAGAGTGGTATGAGTCAACATATACTGTCTTAGTCGGCGAGCAGCCCACGCTAAAGCACAATAAGTTTTCTCGAGCAGTGAATATCTGGTTTCACAGTCGGTAAACTTTTTGCTTAGGTAGTAAATTGCGTGCTCTTTTCGGCCAGACTCGTCATGTTGGCCCAAAACACACCCCATAGAATTCTCTTGTACTGTCAAGTACATGATCATGGGTCTTCCTTCAACTGGAGGCACGGGAATAGGAGGCTCTTATAGGTATTCTATGATTTTGTCAAAAGAAATCTGGAATTCACTGTTCCACCTGACTACCTGATCTTTCTTCAAGAGTTTGAAGAGTGGCTCACAAATAGCAGTTAAGTGTAATATGAAACGGGCAATGTAATTGAGACGTCCCAAAAATCCTCTGACTTCTTTTTCAGAATGAGGGACTGACATTTCTTGGATGGCCTTTATCTTGGCGGGATCAACTTCAATGCCTTTATTGCCGACAACAAAACCTAGAAGCTTTCCAGAGCGTACTCCAAATGTGCATTTGTTAGGGTTTAACCTTAGTTTGTACTTCTTCAGTCTCTTGAATAGCTTGTGCAGGTGATCGAGATGTTCTTATTCGGTTTGTGACCTGGCAATCATATCATCCACATATACCTCTATCTCATGATGAATCATGTCATGAAATAAAGCCACCATAGCCCTTTGATATGTTGCCCCTACGTTTTTTAATCCGAAGGGCATGACTTTGTAGCAGAAGGTGCCCCATTGTGTAACGAAAGTGGTTTTTCCATATCTTCGGGAGCCGTCTTTATTTGATTATAGCCTGAGAAGCCATCCATGAATGAGAAGACCTTATGCTGAGCAGTATTATCAACCAAGACGTCAATGTATGGTAGAGGGAAGTCATCCTTGGGGCTTGCCCTATTCAGATCCCTATAGTCTACGCACATGCGAACTTTCCCGTCTTTCTTTGGCACTGGCATTATATTGGCCACCCATTAAGGATAGGATGTTACAACTAGGAACCCTGCATTAAACTGTTTCATTACTTCGGCTTTGATCTTTTCAGACATGTCAGGCCTCATGCGACGAACTTTTTTTTTAACAGGAGGACAATCTTCTTTAGTTGGCAGACGATGAACCACGATGTCGGTATCTAACCCAGGCATATCTTCATAAGACCAAGCAAATACTTCCACATAATCGTGCAACATTTGAACCAAACGGATCCTAACACTGCTTTCCAAATTAGCGTCGATCCTAATTTCCTTCTTATCTGACTCAGTACCCAAGTCAATAGTCTCAACTGACTCTTCATGTGGTTGAATAGCTTTCTCTTCTTGTAGTAGAAGTCTGGCTAGTTCTCTTGGTATGTCATAATCTTCCTCACCTTCCTCTTCGGCTTGGTTGATAGGATATTCAAAGTCATATTTGGCAATAGTAGAGTCATTGGCAATAGGATCTAGAGTGGATGTAGACCTGCAAGAGTGTGTGTATGTGTGTGTGTGTGTGTGTGTGTGTGTGTGCATGTAAGATACATGGCTATTTTTTTGAAAAATGTATTTGAAAGAAAAGAAAGACAATGAACACAAATATTTGAATGCAAAAGAATCCAATGTACTAAATGATCATATGATTAGATGAACATAAGTGAAACCCTTGACAAAAGGACTAAAGTGCCCCGGGCAAGGCACATGGCTTAAAATCCGTTGTTTAGAAATAATATTACAGACATAGAGTTTCCGAATTGACAGAAAAAGTAAACAGTAATTACTCCTCAATGAAAGTAACGGGAGTGAAATCCTTTGCATACCAATTGTTGAGCTTCCCTTTGGTTGTTGGGTAGATCCAGTCTTCAAAAGCACACTCATCATCAGAGTCTTCTACAGTGTTCACTTCATGATTTTTGGAGTGGAGAGGCGGCTTTCCAGCATGAGCACTTCTAATTTCTTTCCGAGCTTTCGGGGTGAAACTTAACCCAAACTTGTCTGCCTTGAAAGGGATATCGGGGAGTTGACCCCACCTCTCATGGTTTCCTTCTTCTACCCCAGCATGGGCATCCTTAAGAGAAACCATCTTGGGGATAACTTTATCAGCTCTTGGAGTTTCGGAGGAGATTTTGGTGGTGGCCACAACTTCAAACGTCTGGCAAGGAGTTTCTATGAATTCGCCATCCATTTCTACGTACTTGAAATAATTTAGATGGCTTACCATAAATTCTTATTCACCACAAACAGTGACAACCTTCCCTTGAACGGGATATTTTAACTTCTGGTGCAGAGTAGAAGTGATCGCACCTGCCCCATGGATCTATGGGCGTCCAAGCAAGCAAGAATACGCAGGCCTTATGTCCATTATGTAGAACGTGGAGTTGAAAATCTGTGAACCAACCTTAATTGTGAGATCCACCTTTCCATGAACCATCCTTTTCGACCCATCAAATGCCCTCACAACAATATCATTTGGCTTCAAAAACAAACCTTCACAGTCTAGCCGATCTAAAGCGCCTTTAGGTAACACATTTAAAGATGAGCCTGTGTCTACCAAAACATGTGCCAGAGTGCCCCCCTTACATTCAACAGAAACATGCAAGGCTTTATTGTGATTCTTTCCCATGGGAGTTAAATCTGCGTCAGACTAGACCATTGTCAGCCGTCAGACTTGCTACGCAGTTCTCAAATTGGTCGGCTGTGGTTTCTTGAGGCACATGAGCCTTCTTCAAGAACTTAGTCAAAGCTTGTGCATGGGCGTCGGAACATAGCAATAGGGACAACATTGATATTTTAGAAGGGGTTTTCCCCAACTGCTCCACTATTTTGAAGTCTCTTTTCTTGATGATTTTCAGAATCTCCTCCATCTCTCGAGTGGATGGTTCTCCCATAATAGACTTTTTTGAAGATGCCTCTTCCCTAGCAAGCTCACTTTATTTCTCTTTCCCTTTAGCACCGATACCAGTATTGCTATTGGTTATGCGGATTGGAACTGTGGTAGTGGTTGGTGGTGAGATAACAGGGGAAAAACCCTTCATGTTCTTGTGACTTTACTAGAACCGGTAATATTAGTAACACCAGTTTCATTATCATCAATCCAAGAATCTTGTTTTACCCCATGGTAATAAACCTCGGCACCTTAATTCCATGGTATTGATTTATCAAAGGTGTATGGAACAGGTCCGGCAGCAGTGATTATGAGAGGAGCAATGATTGGTTCGTTCGAAATCCTGATAGGACCTTTGGATGAGATCCTAAGAGGTTTGTTTGAAATTGTTATGATGGCCAAATCTTTAGCTTTGTCGATTGAATTCTTAATGGTGGGAATCTTTTCGAATAGGATTTCGCGGCCATCCATTAGGCGTTGTATACCTTTCTTCAATTCCTCACACCCATTGGGTTGTCTCATACAGCACACACAGTCTTTTTCACAGCCAGGGAAATTCCCAGCTTTCAATAGATTGCTCTTGATTACATTCCACAGAGTAGTTAATTCTTCAACAGAGGCAATGAAAATTGTATCTTCGACAGCATTAACACCTTTGTCATGCTTCGGCATTGGAGCGGTAATTACATTTGGCGTCGGAGGAGGATCAAATTCAATAGTCTTATTGTCAATTAAATCCTAGATTTTGTTTTTCAAGGCCCAACATTGATCAGTCTCATACCCGAGGCTGTTTGAATGGTAAGCACACTTTGCATTCGAATTATATCTTGGCGACAATGTGTCAGGGTTGGCGGGAGGATCCCGCAATGTCACTAAATTAGCCCTGAGCAGATGTTGAAGGGCTTGAGATAATGACATGCCTAACCTTGTAAACTGTCTTCTCGGAGCTTCAACACGTTGATGATTTGCATATGGTCTTGGAGCGGGAGCTAGATTGGAGATTCAGACATCATTGACAGACAGATGATTATTCTTCTTGGTGTGGGCCTTTACCCCATACACAGCATTAAATTCTTTCTTCGCAGTAAAAGGCTTCTTGACAGGTGTGGGCCTTTACCCCATACATAACATTAACTTCTTTCTTCACAGCAAAAGGCTTCTTGACAGGATTGGGAGTGGAAGTAGATGCCACGGAGATCTTTCCACTTTTAATGCCACTTTCAACTCTTTCACCGGTTAGGATTAATTCAGTGAAACCAGAAGAAGAGCATCCAACTAATAGGTTAAATAAAGGACCAGATAATATGCTCATGAACATGTCAATGTGTTCCCTATCAGTCAAGGGAGGTTGGACCCTACTAGCAAGGTCTCTCCATTTCTGCGCATATTCCTTAAATCCCTCATTTTTCCCCATGGTCATACCTTGCAATTGAACCCTTGTCGGTGCCAAGTCAGAGTTGTACTGATATTGATGGTAGAAGGCAGTATCTAGACCCTCCCAAGTATTGATGCGAGATCCATCCAACTGATAAAACCATTCAAGTTATGTTCCAGCCAGACTCTCTTGGAAAAAGTGGACCCATAGTTTTTTATCAACAGTGTGCAGTTGTATCTTGCGCACATAGGACTTCAAATGTAGTTTTGGGCAAGAAACCCCGTCGTATTTTACAAAGGTTGGTATTTTGAACTTTTGGGGAATAACCACCCTAGAGATTAAGCCCAAATCGTCAAAATTTAAACCGGGAATAACTTGGATTTCAACCGCTTTCAACCTGTCTTCTAACTGCTTATATTTGATGTCTGCGGGTGGATATTGTTCATTGAAATAATCATCATCAGATTCTTGGTCATTGATACAGTCAGCCTGAGTACTTTTGACCTCACCAATCTGGTTTTCATCCTCTTCGGATGAATCTTCCTCTACTGGAATTTGACGGATTGTCTCTTTGAACCTTTTACCCATGTTGAGTAGGGCTTTCTTCTTTGGCTTTTTCTTAGCGGCCAACAGAGCCATCATATCTTGTTTCCCCTTGGCTAGGGCGAGTAAAGCTTCCTGAAATTGAGAATTCTGGGCTTGGAGTTTCGTTACAGTTTTCTCTAAATCCATTTTGCTAAAATAAACAGCGGAGAGATAAGGAAACCTATTATGCGGAAACCTGTCATGTCATGATGCATGAATATGCAATATTCAAATGATTTCAAGGATTTAAAGAATTTAAATTTGTATAGACAAAGAATGAATAAACGTTAACTTGCATTAAAGAGTTCTGATTTGAATACAAACACACCTCTTGGGTTTATATCAACAGAAATAAACATAAAGTAAACTCCTAAGACAGAAAAGTTGTGCGCATCCTCTTTGGCGTAATGTAGGTGTTTAAACTATTTTCTTCATGAAGCTCCCTTATAAGCTCTAATATCTTCTTCTCGCTCTCATAGAACTTAGCTTCAAAGGTATCTCGTTCTCCTTTTAATTGAATCCAAGTGTTTTGCAAATCTTCAAGAGAAGTATGCATATCAGGATAGAGGATAGTATGTGGAACGTCTCCCTCAACTACTGGCTCCAGGATAAAAGGTAAGACGGCTTCATAAGTCATCTTAAGACTCTGAGCGCGAGCCCTTACCCATTTAAGATAAGGTTCCAAAGGAATGAAATTATTACGCCCCAACGTCTTGCTATCAACCTTGTTAACCATACCCCAAGCTCGTATAAATCTTTGACAGTAACCTTGGGTATCACTTTCGTAGTCAAATGCAATTCCTTGGATGAGTACCTCATGAGGGCCATCTCTCCTAGCGTATCAAAATTGTCACAAAGCTAAACAAGGGTTGTAAGTAATGCCTCCCCTAATGCCAAGTAGAGGGACATTAGGGAATTCCCCACAGCAATCAATAACGGTAATGTCTTCCAAAGAGCGATAATACCAACAGATATCAGCATGTGAAAGTGACATCAATCTTTTAGACCACCTCATACCTTGTTCATTCTTCACCACGTATCGAGGGAGGTGCGAAATAAACCACCTAGCCAAAAGATGAGTGAAACACATCAAAGTCCCTCTTTTCTTCTAAGTGCGAGAGTGAAGAGAATGTAAGATGTCTCCAAGCAATGTAGACACCGGATTACGAGATATGAAAACTTTGATTGCATTTATATCTATAAGTTGGTCAGGATTGGGAAATAGTACCAACCCATAGATGAGAAGAGCCAAAATTTCCTCAAAGGTTTATAGATCCAAATTATTCCAACACTCTTGAGCCTTCTCCAACAAAAACTTTGCTAGGAATCCTTTGACACCACTCTTTGTTACCCAATTTGCTACTATGTCAGATGGTTGCAAATGTAGAGCTCGAGCAATTTCCTCAGGTTTAGGATCTCTTTCAATATCGTTGAAAGGTAACTGATTAAGAATAGGGGTCCCTATGAGTTGAGAAAATTCTTCCAAAGTGGGCACAAGTTGGTAATCGGGAAAAGTGAAGCAATGATGCAAAGGGTCGAAGAATTGGACAAGCACCTTTACCATATCTTCTTCAATACTTGAGGTAACCAAACTAAGGAGTCGACCATGTCTTTTGGTGAACGGAGAATCTTCAGGGACCCTTGATACTAAATCCTTGAGTTGTAGAGGTATCCTCACGAGACTGACTTGGATAGTGCTCCTACGAGTGAATGCCATGTCCTACAAAATAGAACAAAGATGAATTCCAAAAATCCTTGAAATGGTTAGTGAGGATGCTATGGTATGATGTCATGATTTTATGTAAAAATATGCGAGGTAAGAAAATTTATATTCAAACAAAGCAAACAAATCCTTAGCTTTAGGCTTGCATGGAGTTTATAGGTAAGTACCCTCTTGAAGTTTAGTTGGCTCAACCTGTCCTAGTTAATAGTAACATGATTCTAAGGGATCTCAATATCACTGATCTTTCCCCCAAGTTTCGTTCAATAAGCGATTGACTCGCAACCAAACAAAACTCAAGAGTCAAACCTCAATGAGTGTAGCATCGAGTATCAACCAACTTCGGAGTGCACCAAAGCCGGTTATCTTGCTACTTTCTAATGGCCAAGTTAGTCAAGTAAGGTTCTAAGGTCAGTTGATGTTTTATGACACCACGCGGCGGCCCTGTATTCTCCTTGACTGACTCAAGGGTTACCGGTACCAACCAAAGTGCTACATCAATGTAGCTACTTCTTTAACCGTGTCGGTATACCCTGAACAGTCCCCTCACAGTTTATTGCTACTTACCTAAAAGGTGTCCCCAAATCCGGGTGTAGGATTTATAACAAACCCAAATAAGGAACCAAAATTTAAAGCAAACAAATCAAGCAATGTAAGCAAGTAAATATGATCTATCCTTAAGGTAACCCCACTTTTAGAACAAGAACTCCCCAGCAGAGTCGCCAGTTCTTTGATACGGTGGGAGAACTGACTTGAGGTTTTACGTTTGTGTTCGCAAATCTTGCGGTTTAGCAAGAGTCTCCACCGACTTTTCTTTTATCTAAAAGGAAAGGTGAAAAAGCACAGGAAAGACCTTTAGAGATGTTTTTGAGTTCGGGGGGTAGATTATGAAAAGGGAAGGTATTAGCACCCTTTTCATCCATGGTTTTCCATGGGCTCTTAGTTACTTGCTAGATCACTTGTTTTGTTTGAAAATATGTTTTGTGTGGTTTTTGAAAGTATTTTGAAAAGGTGCCATTGTTTAGGCAAACTTTGCAATGATTCTCGTTCGTAAGAATGTATACAAAGTGTTGAGCTTTTGAAAATATTTCAATGTTTGGAAAGTGTTTTGAAGTTGTTTTGAAAGTGTATGTGATTTGTTTTTGAAAATAGCAAGGATGATTATTTTGAAATTGAGCAAGTAACTAAAAGTATTCTACCTACTCAAAAGGCCTTAGATGTGTTTTTCCTCTTCCTTTAGATGTTGATATCTTACCATTGACTTGGTAAGAAGTCCCATCGTTGGATGTGAAGGGAAGGGCATTGGGTCATCATATGACCATGATAGAAATGTTTGTGAGATGGCTTAGCACTTTTCTTTTAGGGACTAAGATCATTTTGAAAGGCAACATTGATAGCATCATCGAGGGACTATGATCTTGTATTTTTTGATTTGTTTGTGCTAAGACATCCCACATACATAACATGGTCATTGTTGTAAGGCAACAAGTGGAATAACCCTAGGGGTGCTAGTGTGAAAGTGTATTTGATTGCATGCATAATTTGTCTTGGATTAGGGTTTTCTAAACATTGGTTTTAGTCTTGTCATACATACCCTAATTACTAACAATTTATGAAAGCAATAAAAGTACGGAAAATAAAGATTCTATGCTATTAAAATCATTAGGGGGATGGGGGTATACAAATTTCAAATGGGGATTTGCAACTTAAATCCTATGTTACTATTACAACCAAATTGAATGGGTAAGAATGTACAGGAAATGTAAAATGCTTATTTGAAAAGAAATAAGTTTTGTTTAAGAAAATATTTTTTTGTCTTTTTATGTCAGAAAGAAATTAAAATATGATATATGAATATGAAATATTTTTGGTGTTTTTTTTATTAATGAAAGATAAATGATGAAAAAGAAATAATAGAGGAAAGAAGACAAAATCAGCGTAAATGCTGAAACAGAAGAGGTCAGAAGTTCTGACTCTGACATGTTGCACAAATAGAAACATGTTAGTAAAAATATGGAAGTTCAGAAGTTCTGGATCTTCTGAGAATTCAGAAGTTTTCAGAAGTTCTGATGCAACTGACAGAACTTTTCCTTTCTCCATGCTAGTCAGAACATCTGCAGCTTAGTCATTTCTTAATATAACAGAAGTTGCACACATGACAGTTATGACAAGTTTCATGAAATATTAGAAACATAAATCAGAAATAACATGGATTTGCTAATCCTAATTCTGGGTCCTAATTTCTTTATGAAACTCTAAATTGGGTTTTCTTCTACTTAGGCAGGCAGATGCATGAAATTTCAGAATATGTACACCATCAGAATCAGAATATCTACATTGTGTAAAATATGCAAAATCTGACAGTGCCTAATTAGTATGATGAGAGTCAGTATGAAACTTATCTTGCAGCTGGAAAAGATTCTGTTAACTGGAGGTTGGGCCTGAACTCTGGTGATGTTCTGAGAAACTTCTTCACGTACTCAGCAGGATGGAAGTTTTCAACTTCTAGAACAGCCAAGGGATGATGTTCTGGATTTTTGAGGTGGAGGTGGATGGAGAGTGTATGGCAATAAGAATACAGAAGTTAAGGTAACTTCTAATGGGTGAATCAGCAACTGCGTGGATTGCTTTTGTCAAGAACACTTGAGGAAAAATGGAGTTTGAATGTAAGGAATCAATGCTAAGATTTTGGTATTTTGTGTTTATATTTTCCTGGGTTCTTAGAATTTTTGTAGTGGTTCAAAAATTTCTTTCTCAATTTTCTCACCTCTTTCACAAATTTTTTTGGACCCTTTCTCAGTGGCTAATGGTGTTCTATTTATAGGCAAAGTTTTTGTAGTTTGGAGATGTCAAGTGGCGCTAACATCATGTGCTAGAAGCTGACTTACTCTTGAAGTAAGCTTAACAAGTATGTTTAATGCATCAAGTGGGGTGGTTAGTAGTGCCTAAGCTGGATTTGTCAGCATGAATTAAGGAAAAGTAGAAGCAGCGTCTGGTCTAGTATACTTTTGCATAAAAGTTTGTCTTCCCAAGACAGTAGGGGTACACGTGGGGGAAATCCTTTGGAAAAAACTCAGAGGCAGTTGTGAGCATTAAATAAGTTCCCATGTGAAACTCTGTACCTTTGCTTAACTCTGGATTAGAAGTTATGCTTCAAGGTAGCATCTAATCTTCTGATCTTCTTATCTTTTGGCATCAGCATGTTCTGAAGGACCCTTCAGACTTTCCAGTAAGCTTGCAGCATGCTTTGTAATCTTCTTTGATTTACCTTGGCAAAACTCTGACTGAACCTTTGTGAACACTGGCCCAGAAGTTCTGACTAAACTTTGTCTTGAGAATATCCAGAATTTGCTGAGTGTGAACACTGGCTCGGAAGTTATGAAATTGTCATATTTCTCAAACACTTAGAAAAATTTCTAAGTATTTAGAATTTGATTCTTCCAAAGTAAAATTTGACTTTTGAAACTCTTGATGAAACAAACTTCATATTCCAACATGTCCTGGTGAAATATGATTTTTGAGATTTGATTTTGATCCAAAAGTCAAA
The DNA here is from genome assembly GCA_948472305.1 of Vicia faba. Lineage (NCBI taxonomy): Eukaryota > Viridiplantae > Streptophyta > Magnoliopsida > Fabales > Fabaceae > Vicia > Vicia faba. Next base: position 213,047,723 of record OX451735.1, on the reverse strand, counting down.
GTTAGACTTCTCAGTGTGCAAATGACCATTTTGCCCTTGCGAATGGTTTGCTTGGAAAAAATGATAATTCAAGGCTTGGAATTGGGTGAAAGCAAACTTGAGGATCCAGGGTGGTTCCTTGAGAAATGAGAGGGAAAATTTTTGGGTACAACAGTAAGCCCAAAGAGGCATGATGTACTCAAACTTGGATTTAATATAACGTGTGTTCCTTTTGGTTTGAACAAATATAAATCTCTAATTTCCTTGAAATCATTTGCATATTGCGTCTTCATTCATCATAACATCATACAGGTTTCTTACGACAGATCTCCTTATCCTTCTATTGTTTATTTTAGTGAGATGGATATGGAACAGACAGTGAAAGATCTTCAGGCGCAGAACGTCTAGTTTCAACAAATGCTCTTGACTCTGGAAAAAGGACAAGAGGGGTTGAAGACCCTACTGGCCAAAGAGAAGAAGAAGAAAGCGAAGAAACCACCTGGTATTGTGATCATGGGAAGAAGGTTCAAAGGAAAAAGCTAGACGGACTTTAGACTTCGCAACATCATTGGATGAAGGAGATAATCAAGAAGACAAGACCAAAGAAGTGAGCAATAACCCAGCATCCGAAGAAGAAGAAGAAGAAGAAGAAGAAGAACCTGATTACTTTGAGGAACAGTATCCTCCTGCTGATAATAAATACAAAGAGCTAGAGGATCGTCTGAATGCTATGGAGGTCCAGAGGGTACCCGGACTGGATTTTGAAGAGTTAGGACTTGTCTAAGGGGTTGTCATACCGCAGAAATTCAAGGTCCCCACTTTCGCTAAATATGACGGTGTCTATTGCCCAAATCTGCATTTAAGGTCATACGTCAGAAAGATTCAACCCCATACGGTTGATAATCTGTGGGTGCATTTTTTCCAAGAGAGCTTGTCAGGGACGCAGTTGGATTGGTTCTATCAATTGGAAGGGACCAATATTCATAATTGGGAAGATTTGGCTGCCGCTTTCTACAAACAATATTTGTATAATGCTGACTTAGCTCTAACTCGGGCGCAATTACAAGGCATGTCTATGGGTGCAGGTGAAGGTTTCAAAACCTATGCTCAGAAATGGAAGGATCTCGCAGGAAGAGTCCAGCCCCCTCTATCTGACAGAGAATTAGTGGATATGTTCCTAGGAACATTATCAGGTCCATTCTTTAACCACCTGATCGGAAGTTCCTCAACTGGATTTACTGAACTAATAATGATTGGTGAGCGGGTCGAAGCCGGTATAAAAAGTGGCGAAATTTAAAGAGATGCATCCTCGAGCACAATGAAGAAACCCTTCACTGGTAAGAAGAAGGTCAGTGCCATTTATAACCCAAGAGATCAGAGCAGAGCAGGATACCGTCCAACGGTAAGTGCTGCAATAATACCTAGGCCTGTGGCTACCCCACAACGCAACAATCAGCAAAGGGTGGAAAAACCACAAAGGCAGTTCACCCAAATCAACATGACATTGACAGAGGTTCTACCCCATCTGCTGAGATCTAACTTGGCAACTTTAAAAGAGGATCCGGAGAATCTTAATACCTCCTCTCCTTGATACAATCCAAACGCTCGGTGCGCCTATCATTCTGAGGGTCCTGGTCATGACACAAATTACTGTTGGGCACTAAGAAATAAAGTACAAGATTTGATTGAAGCCAAGGAGATTGAGTTCGACGCTCTGGAGAAGCCCAATGTCATAACTGCTCCCATGCCTAAGCACAACCATGGAGTTAACACCGTTGATATCGATCTGTTCGTGACCTCAGTAGATGAAGTTTCTACTCCTCTTATGACTGTTAAGAAGAATCTGTTGTTGGCTGGTTTATTTCCAGGTTGTGATGAAGATTGCCACATATGTTCATCCCTGTCTTCTGATTGTTATTTTCTAAAAATAGGTGTCCAACGCCTGATGGACAACAAAGAAATTTTGTTTGAGAAAACTCTGGTTCCCATTGTTCCATCTGAAGACATTGCTATTATAACCATTTTCGCCAGTCCTTCCAATGCCTCCTCAAGAAGACCTGTTAGGATTACACCTGCTATGAGAATCGCTCCGCTAATAATCACATGTCCTGGTCCTATCCCGTACGCCTCGGACAAAGTTGTCCCTTGGCATTATGGCGCCGATGTTTACTATCATGACTTTAAACAAAACTGGAAGACCAAAGAAGTTGATCCTGATGTCGGTACCATTATCGGGACCAGCAAGATTATTAGAAGTGGAAGGGTTTTCTCTCCTGAGATCTCCCCGAACATTGTCACTAAGTCTGTCGTTATTTCATCTTCTGCACCCGCTAATACTTCAGTTATTATTCCTGTTCTTACTCCAGCTGGTACCCCTGCCGATAAGACATCTGGAATTCGAGGCAAAGAAGTTGTAGGCGAGCCTGCCCAGATGGAGGCACATAGAAAGATTATTGTGGAAGCCTCTAAGCAAGAGATAGAGGAAATATTTAAAATAATCAAAAAGAGTGACTACGATGTGGTCGAACAGCTGGGGCAGACCCCCTCAAAGATATCCATGTTATCCCTGCTGTTATGCTCCGAGGCTCATGCGAAGGCTTTGATTGCATTCCTCAAAATTGCGCATGTGCCGCAAGAGACTTCAGCTGACCAGTTTAAAGATTGCGTGGCTAGCCTGACTATCGACAATGGGCTGGGCTTTTCAGACGCAGACTTGACACCGAAGGGAAGGAAGCATAATCATGCTCTGCATGTCTCGATCGAATGCAGGGGCACCACTATAGCTCATGTGGTGGTAGACATCGGGTCTTCACTGAATTCCCTACCTAAGAAGGCTCTCGACCGACTAGATTGTGAAGGATTGACTTTAAAGCCTAGTAACATTATGGTAAGGGCTTTTGACGGGTCGAAAATAATGGTGCATGGGGAAGTGGACATCCCTGTCAAGATAGGCTCTCAGACTTTTGAGTCCACTTTCTATATGATGGACATCAGGCCATCGTACTCTTGTTTGTTGGGTCGTCCTTGGATCCACAAAGTTGGGGATGTTACTTCTACACTACACCAAATGTTGAAGTATCAGGTGAAGGGGAAGATAGTTATTGTGCATGGCGAAGAGGAGTATATGGTGAGCCACCTGAACTCCTTCAGGTACGTAGAGATGGACGGAGAATTTATAGAGACTCCTTGTCAAAACTTTGAAGAGGTTCCCCAGATTTTGGCGTCAACTGAGACCGCTACCAGCATCAAATCTCCTCTGAAGATGGCTTCTCTCAAGGACGTAAGAGCAGTAGTTGAAGAAGGCAGGAATACCAATTGGGGACAGCTTCCTGGATTTATTCATAAAACTGACAAGTTTGGCTTGGGCTTTACTTCAGGGGCTCAGAAGGCTATTTGGCGCGCTCAAGTTGGAGGACCTCCCCTACGCATCAGTAATCGAGGGGTCAATGCTATTGAAGACAGTGAGGAAGACTTTGATATTGACAGCTGGATTTACCCAACTACCAACAGTGGACCGAGTAATTGGACGACCAGAGATTTAATACCAGTTTCTTTTATTCCGCAGTAATTGTCTTACTTGCTTTCTGAGTTTGTAATGAACAATTTAAACTTTTTTATGGCCTTGCGTCTTACCCAAGGCACAATGGTTCTATCTGTGAGGGTTATTATATGTCATCTCATATATCATCAATGAAGCATTCGACGTTCTTTGCATACAAATTTTGCATTCTCTGTTTTTCTTTTCTGCCTTTACTTTATCAATACAGCTATGCTCTTACACACACTCACGTATCAAACTGCAGATCCATATCCACTCTGGATCCCATTGATAACAATCCTGCTATTTCCAGTTATGACTTCGAAAATCCAATCAACCAAGCCGAGGACGAAGGTGCGGACGATTGTGAGGTACCTGGAGAACTTGCTAGGCTGCTATAACAGGAAGAGAGGGCTATACAGCCTCATGAAGAGTCAGTTGAGACAATAAACTTGGGCACAGAGATAGACAGAAAAGAGGTTAAAATAGGTGCAAATCTGAAGCTTAGCGTCAAACAGAGGTTGATATAGATGTTGCACGACTACGTTGAGATCTTCGCTTGGTCCTATGAAGACATGCCTGGTTTGGACACTGATATTGTGGTATATCGCCTGCCGACTAAGGAAGACTGCTCGCCGATTAAACAGAAGGTCCGTCGTATACACCCTGAAATGTCAGAGAAGATCAAGGAAGAGGTCATGAAGAAGTTCGACGCAGGGTTCTTAGTTGTCACCTCCTATCCGCAGTGGGTTGCTAACGTCGTTCTGGTACCTAAGAAGGACGGAAAGGTACGAATGTCTGTGGATTACAGAGATCTAAACAGGGCAAGCCCCAAGGATGACTTCCTGCTTCCCCATATTGATGTTCTGGTTGACAACACCGTGCAACCCAAAATCTTCTCCTTCATGGATGGTTTCTCTGGCTACAACCAGATTAAGATGGCTCCTGAAGACATGGAAAAGACAACTTTCGTTACACAATGGGGCAACTTTTGCTACAAGGTGATGCCTTTTGGGTTGAAGAATGCTGGGGAAACTTATCAGCGCGCCATGGTCGCTTTGTTCCACGATATGATTCACCACGAGATCGAAGTTTATGTTGATGATATGATAGCCAGGTCTCAGACTGAGGAAGAGCACCTTGATCATCTCCAAAAGTTGTTCGACAGGTTGAAGATATATAAGCTAAGGTTGAATCCAAACAAGTGCACCTTCGGGGTAAGGTTTGGTAAGCTTCTGGGTTTCATCGTCAGTGACAAAGGTATTCAGGTAGACCCCGCAAAGGTAAAGACTATACAAGAAATGTCAGCTCCCCACACAGAGAAGGATGTAAGAGGTTTCTTGGGACGCCTGAATTATATCGCCAGGTTCATTTCACATCTGACTGCTACTTGTGAGCTAATCTTCAAGCTTCTGAAGAAAGATCAAGTGGTAAAGTGGAATGATGAATGCCAGACCGCTTTCGAAAGAATCAAGGAATACCTTCAAGAACCACCAATTCTAATGCCTTCAGTTGAAGGAAGACCTTTGATATTGTACCTGACAGTGCTAGACAATTCAATGGGGTGTGTGCTGGGGCAGCATGACGAGTCTGGTCGAAAAGAGCACGCGATATACTACCTTAGCAAAAAGTTTACCAACTGTGAGACACGATACTCATTGCTCGAGAAAACTTGCTACGCTTTGGCATGGGATGCTCGCCAACTGAGACAGTATATGCTGACTCACACTACCTTATTGATATCTAAGATGGATCCAATCAAATACATCTTCGAGAAGCCCGCACTCTACGGAAGAATAGCAAGATGGCAGATGATCTTAACTGAATATGATATACAATATACAACCCAGAAAGCAATCAAGAGGAGTGTATTGGCTGATCATTTGGCTCATCAGGCCATGGATGACTACCAGTCCATGAATTTTGAGTTCCCGGATGAGAATATCATGTTTGTAACCGCCTGTGAAGAACCTAGACCGGATGAAGGACCTGAGGAAGGATCCCGATGGTCTATGTATTTTGATGGAGCCTCAAACGCACTGGGTAACGGCATTGGCGCTGTAATCATATCTCCCGAGGGTTGTCATACTCCGTTCACTGCCCGATTATGTTTCAACTGCACCAGCAATATGGCGGAGTATGAAGCATGTATTATGGGTCTTCGAGCTACTATCAACCTAAGGATCAAGTTCTTAAGTGTATTCGGGGATTCCGCTTTAGTGATAAGTCAGATCAAAGGCGATTGGGATATAAAACATCCAAATCTCATCCCATACAAAGAGCATGTACTAGCGATGCTCCCACACTTTGAAGAGGTAACCTTCGAACATTTCCCACGAGAGGAGAACCAATTGGCGAACGCGCTAGCAACCATGTCTTCCATGTTCAAAATCCGGTGGGACAACGAAGCTCCCTGAATCACCATTGAAAGGTTGAATGAACCAGCACACTGCTGCGAGATTGATACTGAGGAGGTAATAGACAAACCTTGGTTTCACGAAGTCAAAAGGTATCTCGAGGCTCAAGAATATCCCGAAGGGGCGTCTGTCAATGATAAGAAGTTTCTGAGAAGGTTCGTTGCAAAGTTCTTCCTCAGTAATAGAATCCTCTATAAACGCAACCATGACTCTACCTTACTGCGGTGTGTAGACAAGGGCGAAGCAGAGAGGATCATGACAGATCTACATGAAGGAACCTTTGGAACCCATTTCAGTGGACACACCATGGCTAAGAAGATCCTACGGGCAGGATATTACTGGTCCACTATGGAAGCCGATTGTTATCAGCACTCTCGAACCTGTCATAAGTGCCAAATCTACGCTGATAAGGTGCATGTGCCTCTAGTTCCTTTGAACGTCCTGATAGCTCCTTGGCCCTTTGCAATGTGGGGCATCGACATGATCGGAGAAATCAGGCCCACCGCTTCTAATGGACATTGCTTCATCCTAGTAGCCATTGATTACTTCACGAAGTGGGTTGAAGCAGCCTCTTTTGCCACAGTAACCAAGAACGTTGTGGCGCGGTTTATCCGACATAATCTGATATGTCGATATGGTATGCCAGAGAGAATTATTACCGACAATGGTACAAATCTCAACAATGCAATGATCACCAAGCTCTGTAAACAATTCAAGATACAACATCACAACTCTTCTCCCTACCGGCCGAAGATGAATGGCGCTGTTGAAGCAGCTAACAAGAACATCAAGAAGATTGTACAGAAGATGATGGTGACATACAAAGACCGGCATGAGATGTTACCATTTACTCTTCATAGGTATCGTACCTCAGCATGTACGTCGACAGAGGCAACACCTTACTCTCTGGTATATGGCATGGAGGTAGTCCTACCCATTGAGGTCCAGATCCCTTCTTTAAGGATTATGAAAGATGCAGGTTTAAACGAAGATGACTGGATCCAGACTCGACTTGACCAACTAAATTTGATCGATGAAAAGAGACTTATTGCTATCTGTCACGGTCAGACGTATCAAAAGCGAATGATCAAGGCTTTCAACAAGAAGGTCAGACGCCAAGAGTATTAAGTCGGGGATTTGGTGATCAAGCGCATCATACTTCCGTAAGGTGACCCCAGGGGAAAATGGACTCCCACATACGAAAGGCCATTTATGGTAAAAAAACATTTTCTCAGGTGGAGCCATGATTCTAACCACCATGGACGGCGACGACCTTCCTCACCCTGTCAATGCGGACATAGTGAAAAGATACTACGTGTGATAAAAGACTGCTAGGTTGACTGGCCTAGGCAAAAATAAGGGCTTCCCGGCGAACCAAAAAGGTTCGAGCAAAAATAAGGGATGAAAATTAAAAAAATTTGTACACCCGGCAAGTCGAAAACCTGAAAAGGCGACTTGGGCAAAAAAAGGGTATCCCGGTGGGCTGAAAACCTGAAAGGGCAGTCCAGGCAAAAGTTAGGGATGAAAAGCGTATCACTATGTCCCATTGGATCACCCTGCAATCTGACCTCAGTATCAACTGTCAAACTCAAATGACATCAATCAATCTAATCAGCTTCGGACAAGCAGGAAAGTGAGGAGATGCTCGAAGGCATAGTGGCAATAGCAGATTTGAAACCCAATGGGGTTGTTGCACATAACTTTTTTCTTTTCATTGTACACAATATTGTATATCCTTCATTTTTACGGCGGTGTTCTCTTACTAGAGCGTCAGCTTCCTTGTATAAAAACGCCTATTATAGGCCAACTTCAACAAATAATACAATTCATTTTACAAAACTATTTGTTTTTCTTTTTGTTTTGATTTTGCAAGAACGTCCAATGATTTATTCTTGACATATGCACTTGAATATGATTGTCGTTTACAAATATTTACATAAGGAAAGAAAGACAATTGCTCATAATTTAAGAAACAGGGATGAAAAACTAAAACGTCAAATCCGACAGTTACCCTGTCCAGCAGGTACTAGAGCAGAGACAGTTTTGGAGCACAATCATCAAATATATTTGGCCTTGTAACATCTGTATTCCCCACAGAGTAGAGGTAACCAAAGCCTTGATATCGGTTCTCTCAGGACGAGAAGTAATCTCCCTAGCCAGGGTCGCCCAGAAACCTGACATCTATATCCCCGGGCCAAATTTCATGATCGCGAGTGGATCATCATAAAATTCTAACTCCCCAAGCAGAGTTTATTTCTCTGGATACAGGAGCTCAATCCCCGACAGAGCTCATCACTTAAGCTATTGGAAATTCACCTTCCGGATTGTTTCCCGCAGAGTTATTCTCAAATAGAATTTCCTCCTGACAGAAGTGCAGTCACTTCCATTCATCATCCCCAGTGGAAGTAGAAGAGCCATATTTCTCTACAATAGTCAGGAATTTTATTTTCTCCAGCAGCAGTCAGGGAGTTATTTTCCCAGCCTTGGATATGTCACAACTAATATCTCATGCTCATACATCATGACATGCACATACATATCACATATGGCATAATCTCATTTATTTTGAGAACATCATCTCACAACGCATTTCATGCATCGCATATAACTAACCCTGTTATCTTTTCAGGAAAGATAATTATCACCAACAATTCCAGCAGTTATACATGTCATATTTGCAGGAAACCTAAGGAAAATCAGTTCCCGAAACCAAACGGGTCAACTAATCTATATGATCAAACGAAGTAACCTTACTATCCAGGTCCCTTCCCACAAGCCCTACTACCCAGGCTTTCATTTCAAAGTAACCTTACTATCCAGGTTCCTTCCCACAAGCCCTACTACCCAGGCTTTCATTTCAAAGTAACCTTACTATCCAGGTTCCTTCCCACAAGCCCTACTACCCTGGCTTTCATTTCAAAGTAACCTTGCTATCCAGGTTCCTTCCCATAAGTCATATACCCAGGCTTTCATTTCAAAGTAATCTTACTATCAAGGTTCCTTCCTGTGATACGGTGGCAGAACTGACTGTTAATACTGGTTTTCATTTTGCGTTTGTGTTTGCAAAATGTCGAGGTAAGCAAGAGTCGCCACCGACTTTTATTTTACCCAACCAGAAAGGAAAAAAGCACAGAAAAATTCATTTTTCGAGATGTTTCTGAGTACGGGGGGTAGATTATGGAAAGGGAAGGTGTTAGCACCCTTTCCATCCGTAGTTTTCTACGGGCTCTTAGGTACTTGCTCATCATTTTCAAAATTGCTTTGTGTGTGTTTGATTTGAAAATGTTTTTTGACTTCGATTTAACTCTTGCTTCTGTCTTCAAGAGTGTTACAAAGTGTTTTTGAAAGCTTCGTTTAAAAGAGGAGTGTAAGTGTGAAAAAGTTTGTTTGCATTGAGCAAGTACTTAAGAACTAATCTACCTACTCGGAAAAAAAGAATTGTTCTATGCTTGTTTCCTTTAGACAGTGTTATCCCACTATTAGTGAGTAGGTAGCACTGTCGTTGGAATTTATAAGGGTCAATTCAAAAGGGCCGTAATGGTCATTGAAGGCAACATGTAAGGATACCTTAGCATTTCAAAGGGACTGTCATCATATATTTGTAGGTAACATCGATGGACAAGATTATTTTTCATAGGTAACTCGAGGGACGTTAAGGGACTATGATCTTTTTTGATGAATTTTATACCGAGGGTCTTTGCTAAGGGTATCCCTACGTTCGAGGGACTTGACCATTGTTTTCCGAGGCAACCAAGTGAGGAGTACCCTAGGAGTGAATATGTGCATATGATTTGTTTTAGTTATTTAATCTTTGCACATTAGGTGATCTACCATTTTAATTTTCAGTTTGTCTTTCCATACAATTCTATTAACATACATCTAAACAGTTTATAGTTTGCGGAATTTAAAGTGCGGAAAATAAGCTAAGCTATTACAAGGCTTCGAGTATTTACATAGCCAAAAACAAACCCTTAAAAAACGATAAATGAAAGTAAAAAGGTCATAATTAATCTATTACAACTTGTGAGCAATTACATTAATATGGTAAAATAAAATAAAATGCGCGCGAATAAAGAATGAGAGAGAATTAGGGTTTTGACCCCGTCTAACCTAATCGAAAGAAAAATTAATTTTTTGTTGTTTTTAATTATTTCTAAAAAAAGAATTAGGTTTTTTAAAATTAAATACAAAATTAATTAGTAATTAAATTAGTTTAAAAAAATAATTAAATGGCTTATTTTTGTGTTTTGTTATTTTAAGAAAAAAGAAAATAGAATTAAGTTAGAAACAAAATCCTAATTGTTCTAATTAATTTTAGTTTATTTACAAAACAATTAAATTTACCTAAAATTAATTATTCGAGTTTATTATAAAAAATCAAAGGTTTGTGAAAAATGTTAAATTTTATGAAAAAAATATTTTAAACAGAAAGAATAAAAATAGGTAAAAGGATAAAATTAGGAAGAAAACCAAAACCAATAGGGGTGGTTGTTGAACTCACGCCCTTAACCTTCTCAGGATGTCTGCCTCGCCATGTATTGGTATCATGTGTTAGCTGTTCTGTTTTGGCCATTTGTGTTTTGGCTTCAACGTTCTGTAATGAACCTGCATGGAATCATGTCTAAATCTGCAGTGTTGAATCTCATGAACATATTAAATAAATTACTATATATCATGAAATACAAATAAAGCCAATATATGAAGAAAAAAAATTAATGTTAAAACCGATATGGCATGTATGAATGATTATACCCTTTTGATCATGGAGATCAAATCAGCCTTACACTTACTAGAGAAGTAGTGATATGAATGCTTGTATACCCTTTTGATCATGGAGATCAAGTCAGCCTTACCCTTACTGGAGAAATAGTGAGATGTGGGTTTGTAACAGGGATGACTTGTTTGTAGTGAGATGAAGGTTTGTAATAAGGATTTCAAGGTTTTAGGGTTCTTGAAAGAATTTGATATTCTGACAGCATTGTGGCAAAGGCTTTTTTTTGTCTTTTTTTTCTTTTATGTGAAAAGAATGGGATTATATAATAGAAATTAGAGAGAAAAAATGGGCTTTGAATGTGCAATTGGGCCTCCAATGTTCACTTGAGTTTGTCACGTTCTATGCAAAATTGCAGGGGCTTAAGTGCAATTTTTTAAGTTGAAATGTGAAAACAAAATGTATCCGACATTGAGAACTAACTCCTGTCCGAAAACGGGCTCAATCAGATAAACAGTGAATTAGTTATGAATTTTTGAAGTTTCAGTTCAGACAAACTTATTTTGGGCTCCAGTGTCGACTCTGACACGTTCTTCAATAAAAAACTAGTATTGATTGGAGCATAATTAGGTCTCGACTTTTGACGCAAAGTTGTAGATATCTGAGTCTGTGACCTTGTGTAAAAATATGAGCCCAATCCGATAAAAATTTACCGAGTTATGAATTTTCGAAGTTTCGACCCAGATAAAATAATATTCAGCATTCAGGATTTTCGGCGTGTCACGCGTACTCTGAGCAAAAAATGAAGGCTTTTTGAATACCGTTCGAACTCGATACCTCCTGTGAAAAAGTAGCCAACTCAATTTGTGAAATTTTGGCGCCAGAACCAGCTCGATATGATGAAAATCAACCAAGTTATGATTTTCTGAACATGACACAAATAAACTTCTGTCACAAATTTTCTGTACGAAAATACTTGATAAATCCGCATTTTTGAAGACCTTATAATCGAAATTGGCTTCCATCCGTGAGAGATGAAAACATGGATGACATCGAGATGGAATTTTGGCCACCGTAACGGGTTCAAAAAGAGCCACGATCTTCAAGTTATGAATTTTTTAGCGCGTAAAAACTGCACTTTCAGCACACTTTTTCACCACATTTATTCGAGAAAACTCACACATTCGGAGACCTTCTTTAAAGAATTGACTCTTGAGCCAAACCTGAATTTGAGAATACATTATCAGAGATATCTTGTCAAAAGAATACCTGAATATAACGCATCGAGTTGGACTTGTGATTCTTTGAACCCCGAATCGTTGCAAAACAGCGAATCGATCTTCAGCACGGAAAATACTCTGAGAATATCCATTGATGAAATAAATGTCACTTGTAACCTGAAGAAGCTTGATAAATATACCTTTATTCTATAACCATAAAACCAATAATATGAGTGTATGAAAAGAGGGTAAATTTTGGGGTACAACAGCTTCCCCTGTTCAATCTTCTTAAACCTGAAGATTTAGATTGACTCATCTGCCTTTCGTGATCTGAATGTGGAAGATGATTGAACACTAGAGTGTCCAGAAATTTGCACTCGTCTGTAATGATGCTTGACTATGTAGGTAGTATCGGGAATGGGCTTACATATTCCATTTGGAGGAGATGACGGGAGGTCACCGGAGATGGGCTTAAAGATGCCATCTAGAGGATGTTGATTTCCTGAGATATTCCTTTGATAAGAATTCATGTTCCTATCATTGAGGAGGAATCTGCTGAGGAATGTTGGTCTCTATCTTGGGAGGAATAGAATTTTAGGAGCTTCAGTTGTCCGTTAATCTACTGGGGAATCATCTCTTAGTTAAGGAGATGAAAATGAACTGCTATCTGGTCGTATATAGGCTGCGTCACGACCTACTGGGGAAAGGTGAAACCAATCGTGTTCAATCAGGTCTAGGTCTTACAGTGTTGTGGACTGATGTCTGGAGATAAGAGAAAAGAAACCTGGATGGTAAGGTTATGAGAAGGAACCCAGATAGTAGGGCTTATGGGAAGGAACCTGGGTAAGGTTGCTTCGTGAGGAGTTTGGATAAAATTGCATCTGAACCGAGAAGGAACCTGGGTAAGGTTGCTTTATGAGGAGTTTGGGTAAAATTGCATCTGAACCGAGAAGGAACCTGGGTAAGGTTGCTTTGTGAGGAGTTTGGGTAAAACTGCATCTGAACCGAGAAGGAACCTGGGTAAGGTTGCTTTACGAGGAGTTTGGGTAAAACGGCATCTGAACTGTGAAGGAACCTGGGTAAGGTTGCTTTGCAAGGAGTTTGGGTAAAACTGCATCTGAACCGAGAAGGAACCTGGGTAAGGTTGCTTTGCGAGGAGTTTGGGTAAAACTAGATCGGGAAATTGTAAGGAGGAACCTGGGTAAGGTTGCTTCAGGATGAGTCTGGGTGAAACTACATCGGGAAATTGTAAGGAGGAACCTGGGTAAGGTTGCTTCAGGATGAGTCTGGGGGAAACTACATCGGGATCGAGAAGGAACCTGGGTAAGGTTGCTTCGGGATAAGTCTGTGTAAAACTTCAGGAGGAACCTGGGTAAGGTTACCTTGTGATAAGTTCGTGTAAAACTTCAGAAGGAACCGGGGTAAGGTTACTTTGAGATAAGTTTGTGTAAAACTTCAGGAGGAACCTGGGTAAGGTTACTTTGTGATAAGTTCGTGTAAAACTTCAGAATGAACCGGGGTAAGGTTATTTTGAGATAAGTTTGTGTAAAACTTCAGGAGGAACCTGGGTAAGGTTACTTTGGGATGAGTTGGTGTAAAACTTCATTCAGAAATATATGAGAAAGGACCCGTGTAAGATTTTTCAGGATAAACCCGTGTGAAGCTGCATTTAGGAGAAACCTGTGTAAGATTTCTTCATGACGAACCCGTGTAAACCTGCATTTGATCGTGCAGATAATTACTCTGTTTAGTTTCCGGAGTTAATCTTGAACTTGCTGGAAGTTGTTGATGATAACCATCTTTCCTGAAAAGGTACATGATTAATCGTATATGATGCATGACATGCATTGTATGATGATGTTCTCAAAATAAATGAGATTATGCTGTATGCAATATGTATGCGCACGTCATGATATATGAACATGAAATGCTATTGTGGCACGTCCGAGTTTGGGAAAATAAATCTCTGACTATTGTTGGAGAATAAAGAGTTTCGCTCGCTGGGGATAACAACCGAAGATGATTTGAGAATAACTTGGCCGGAGAATAATTCCGCTGGAGAATAAACTGGCGAGAAAAAAATGACTTTGTGGGGAAGAGATACTCTGTCAGAAGATCCGCTAATTTGGAGCAATAACCTCGGTTGGGGATGAATTATCGTTGTTGGCAATGATGAACTCTGTCGGGGATAAAAATTTTGTCTGTGGAAGAAATAAACTCCACTGGGGATGGTCTTCCATTGTTGGTGAAAGATGAACTCTGCTTGGCGAGAATTAACACCACTGCTTTTGGATATTTCTTACTCTACAGGGAGTGTAGATGTTACTGGGACGCGTGTTTAGGATAATGATAATGACTTTGCATCAAGACTTTTCTGCCCCTGTACCTGCTGGAGAAAGTTCCTGCAGAGGCCTTGTGGATTGAGTGTCATCCCAACTTATGAGGTGCTTGGTAACTGTCGATCGGAATGATAAGTCTTCTACTAATAGGAATGTGACAAGATAACGGGACATAGTCGTACGCTTTAATCCCTAACTTTTGCCTGGACTGTCTTTTCAGATTTTCAGTCCACCGGGATACCCTTTTTTGCCCAAGCCGCCTTCTCAGGTTTTTGACTTGCCGGGTGTACAAATCTTTTTTTGTTTTTATCCCTAATTTTTTTCCAAACCTTTTGGTTCGCCGGGACGCCCTTGTTTTGCCTAGGTGTGTCAACCTAGTAGGTCTTTGTTCATGCGCAGTATTTTTTGACTATGTCCACGCTCTCAGGATGTAGGGAGTTGTCATTGTCGGTAGTGTTGTGTTGCCACACTACCAGAAGATGTTTGTTTGATCGTACAGGATTCGTTGCTGGAATTCATGCCCAATGCCCCAAGGGATTCAGATGGAGATCTACCCCTGGCTATATGGCATCTTTGAGAGATTCCTTGAATCTTGACTTAACTTCCCCAGATGATGGACAATGATCATGCTGTGCCCCTTGGTTGGAAGTGTTTTTCCACTTGAGATGATCCTTTTTATTGAGAAGGTTTTTGTTCACTAGATATTCGTCATGCGAATTTCTCTGATGTTGAACAAATAGTCATATGCAAACAATGTTATTTTAATAATGTAAAGCTTATGTCTGTCTTGAGGTTTTGAAAATGCAGTTTTTTTTAGTAAAATAGAATTTTGCAAAGATGTGATATCAACTCGGGATTTATAGCAAACCTTATAAGAGTCAGGATACCTTTTGTAACAATATGCTTTCGAACCAACCCATGCTTCAGCTAGGACTTTTAAGGGTTATAACGTGGTCTGCTTCACGGTTTAAGAAACAAAGGATAAAGGCTCAAATTTTATTTGTACCCACCTGTTCTCCGTGATGTTCTTCGATCCTATACTCAGTTAATTGTGAATTTAGATCATGTTTGAGTCTTTTCTCTGATATTCCAGTGATGGTTCGGATACTGACAGTTTATTTTGAATAGGCAGTCATTTCTTTTTGTTGAGGGTTTGTAGGACCTCTTTCTTTTTTATTTTATTATCCCTGTCTTTTGCCTGAACTGTTTCTTTTTGTGATTACAGTCAGCGGGATGCCCCAGTTTTTTTCTTAAGTCTCCTTCATAGGTTTTGACTTAATGGGCTTTTATTTCGAGAGATAATGACTGCCTGTCTTGACGGTTATAGGGAACCATCACCGTCTTTTGTTTTGGAAGGATGTGTTTGAAGCCATTCATTGTGCACCTGGATTAACTGAGAAAACTACCCTGCCCCAGGTTGTGATTAAGGGTTTTAATTTGTGTGAAAAGAAAACCTCCTACTTCTTTGGCTCAAAAGGGGTTGACTAGGGATTATCTTCCTTATAACTCCACTATTTAGGATTTGAAACAACGCCTGTACATCGTCAGTGGGGTCTATTCAAAAGCATATTGTAGAGATTTTGATATCATTTTCGTCATCCTCCCTTAAAGGCTCTGAGCTTTTAATCGAGAGTTGAATATCACAAAAGGAAATAAGAACGCATTTTTGAAATAGTGAATACGAATGAATTGATTTAAAACAGACATATGCAATGCATTGATAAAGTAACAGATTTTGACATGAATAGATGTTCGAACAATCAAAAGAAAATTGAAAATTGAAAATTCTAATGAACAAAAGCCTCGTCGTCTTGTCTTGTCACTTCAGAGGATGTGCCTTGGAGGGATGGTAGAAGAACTCAGCCTGACCATCTTGTGTAAACTCCGGCACTCCTTTGTCAATCAAGTCCTGAATTTTATTTATCAATGCCCAACAGTCATCAGTATCATGCCCCGAGCTGTTGGAATGGTATGCACACCTTGCATCAGGATTGTAGTTAGGCGAAGAAGTCTTGGGATTCGGATGAGGTCCTATCAATGTAGTCAGATTCATCCTTAATAGGTGTTGCAAAGCTTGAGACAACAACATGTTGATTTTGGTAAACTGCCTTTTGGGCATATCCGGCTTACTCTAATCAACCCGTTGTTTTTGGAGAGGTTATTGTTGGACCCGAGAGACCTGTACTGGAAGACCTATTATGCAATGATATGTATGATATATGTATGCAATGTTTCCAAGGATCTCGCGGGGTAAAGAAGAAACTGTTAGAATTTGATTGCAGCTTAACTGAAGAAACTTCGTGTTATTGAGAGTCCTTCTTCAAGAGTCAAGCTCACCATATCAAGTGGGTCATAGCTCCTGACTCAAGTTATCGTGTTTTGATCTCTAGACGACATTGGCTAGAGGAAAATAAATCCCCTTGCCCCTTTCTAGACGTCTGATTTACCATAACCTGCACCACAAACCCTTGAGATCCTTGAAATGGTTAAGGAAATGTTAAGGCATGATGTTATAATGTGTATGCTATGCGTTTAAGAAAAAGTGTGAGGTGATGTAAGCAAGTAAACCCGGCAAGAAATCCAAGTTATTGGATAAGGACTATAAACAAAACCTGCAAGGAATTCATGTTGTCAGATGATAAAAATGTGCAAGTAGTTCAAGTTGAAAGCACACAAGTCACACCAACAGCCTTAGGTTTAGGCTTGCATGGGCTTTAAGGTAGTACCCTCTGGAATTTTAGTTAGTTCAACCTGTCCTAGAAAAGTAACTGGGTTCTAGAGGTTCTCAATATCACTGACTATCCTCCATTGGTCATAGTTTCAGCTCACGCAATCTTTTCTTGCAGCCGGAACCATCTCGAGAGTATGGTCTCAATGAGTGTAGCATCTCACTACTTCCTATGGCCAAGTTGGTCAATTATAGGTTCTAAGGTCAGTTGATGCTTAACGACCCATATAGCAGCCCCATACTCTCCTTGTTGCTCCATAAGGGATATCAGTACCAACTAATGTGCCACATCAACGTAGCTACTGCTTCAACCGTACCGATCTACACCGTACAGTTCCCTCACAGTCTAATGCTACTTACCTAAAAGGTGTCCTCCAGATCCGGGTTAGGATCTATAATAACTCCGATACAAAGCCCACAAAAATAAAGCAATCAAATCAAACAATAGAAAACGATATGATGAACTAATCCTAAGGTATACCTCACTTATAATCCCCAGTAGAGTCGCCAGTTCTGTGATACGGTGGCAGAACCGACTGTTAATATTGGTTTGCATTTTGCGTTTGTGTTTGCAAAATGTCGCGGTAAGCAAGAGTCTCCATCGACTTTTATTTTATCCAATCGGAAAGGAAAAAAGCACAGAAAAATTCATTTTTCGAGATGTTTCTGAGTACGGGGGGTAGATTATAGAAAGGGAAGGTGTTAGCACCCTTTCCATTCGTAGTTTTCTACGGGCTCTTAGGTACTTGCTCATCATTTTCAAAATTGCTTTCTGTGTGTTTGATTTGAAAAGGTTTTTTGACTTCGATTTAACTCTTGCTTCTGTCTTCAAGAGTGTTACAAAGTGTTTTTGAAAGCTTCGTTTAAAAGAGGAGTGTAAGTGTGAAAAAGTTTGTTTGGATTGAGCAAGTACTTAAGAACTAATCTACCTACTCAAAAAAAAAGAATTGTTCTATGCTTGTTTCCTTTAGACAGTGCTATCCCACTATTAGTGAGTAGGTAGCACCGTCGTAGGAATTTATAAGGGTCAATTCGAAAGGGACGTAATGGTCATTGAAGGCAACAAGTAAGGATATCTTAGCATTTCGAAGGGACTGTCATCATATATTCGTAGGCAACATCGAGGGGCAAGATTATTTTTCGTAGGTAACTCGAGGGACGTTAAGGGACTATTTTTGATGACTTTTATACCGAGGGTCTTTGCTAAGGGTATCCCTATGTTCGAAGGACATGACCATTGTTTTCCGAGGCAACCAAGTGAGGAGTACCCTAGGAGTGAATATATGCATATGATTTGTTTCAGTTATTTAATCTTTGCACATTAGGTGATCTACCATTTTAATTTCCAGTTTGTCTTTCCATACAATCCTATTAACATACATCTAAGCAGTTTATAGTTTACGGAATTTAAAGTGCAGAAAATAAGCTAAGCTATTACAATGCTTCGGGTATTTACATAGCCAAAAAAAACCCTTAAAAAAACGATAAATGAAAGTAAAAAGGTCCTAATTAATCTATTACAACTTGTGAGCAATTACATTAATATGGTAAAATAAAATAAAGCGCGCGGGAATAAAGAACGAGAGAGAATTAGGGTTTTGACCCCGTCTAACCTAATCGAAAGAAAAATTATTTTTTTGTTGTTTTTAATTATTTCTAAAAAAAAGAATTAGGTTTTTTAAAATTAAATACAAAATTAATTAGTAATTAAATTAGTTTAAAAAAATAATTAAATGGCCTATTTTTGTGTTTTGTTATTTTAAGAAAAAAGAAAATAGAATTAAGTTAGAAACAAAATCCTAATTGTTCTAATTAATTTTAATTTATTTACAAAACAATTAAAGTTACCTAAAATTAAATTAAAACCTAAAATTAATTATTCGAGTTTATTATAAAAAATCAAAGGTTTGTGAAAAATGTTAAGTTTTATGAAAAAAAGATTTTAAACAGAAAGAATAAAAATAGGTAAAAAGATAAAATTAGGAAGAAAACCAAAACCAATAAGGGTGGTAGTTGAACCCACGCCCTTAGCCTTCTCAGGATGTCTGCCTCGCCATGTATTGGTATCATGTGTTAGCTGTTCTGTTTTGGCCATTTGTGTTTTAGCCTTAACGTTCTGTAATGAACCTGCATGAGATTATGTCTAAATCTGCAGTGTTGAATCTCATGAACATATTAAATAAATTACTATATATCATGAAATACAAATAAAGCCAATATATGAAGAAAAAAATTAATGTTAAAACCGATATGGCATGTATGAATGATTATACCCTTTTGATTATGGAGATCAAATCATCCTTACCCTTACTGGAGAAGTAGTGATATGAATGCTTTTATGCCCTTTTGATCATGGAGATCAAGTCAGCCTTACCCTTACTGGAAAAGTAGTGAGATGTGGGTTTGTAACAGGGATGGCTTGTTTGTAGTGACATGGAAGTTTGTAATAAGGATTTCAAGGTTTTAGGGTTCTTGAAAGAATTTGATATTCTGACAGCGTTGTGGCAAAGGATTTTTTTGTCTCCTCTTTTTTTATTTTGTGTGAAAATAATTAGATTATATAATAGAAATTAGAGAGAAAAAAATGGGCTTTGAATGTGCAATTGGGCCTCCAATATTCACTTGAGTTCGTCACGTTCTAGGCAAAATCGCAGGGGCTTAAGTGCAATTTTTGAAGTTGAAATGTGAAAACAAAATGTAGCCGACATCGAGAACTAACTCCTGTCCGAAAATAGGCTCAATCGGATAAACGTTGAATTAGTTATGAATTTTTGAAGTTTCAGCTCAGACAAACTTATTTTGGGCTCCAGTGTCGACTCTGACACGTTCTTCAATAAAAAACTGGTATTGATCGGAGCATAATACAGTCTCGACTTTTGAAAAAAAGTTGTAGATCTCTGATTCCGTGACCTTGTGTAAAAATATGAGCCCAATCCGATAAAAATTGACCGAGTTATGAATTTTCAAAGTTTCGACCCAGATAAAATAATATTAAGCATTCAGGATTTTCGGCGCGTCACGCATACTCTGAGCAAAAAATGAAGGCTTTTTGAATACAGTTCGAACTTAATACCTCCTGTGAAAACGTAGCCAACTCAATTTTTGAAATTTTGGCGCCATAACCAGCTTGATACGATGAAAATCGACCAAGTTATGATTTTCTGAACATGACGCAAATAAACTTCTGTCACAAATTTTCTGTACGAAAAAACTTGATAAATCCGCATTTTTGAAGACCTTATGATCGAAATTGGCTTCCATCCGTGCGAGATGAAAACATAGATGACATAGAGACGGAATTTTGGCCACCGGAACGGGTTTAAAATGAGCCACGATCTTCAAGTTATTAATTTTTTAGCGCGTAAAAACTGCATTTTCAGCACACTTTTTCACCACATTTCTTCGAGAAAACTCACACATTCAGAGACCTTCTTTAAAGAATTGACTCTTGAGCCGAACCTGAATTTGAGAATACGTAATCAGAGATATCTTGTCAAAAGAACACCTGAATATGACGCATCGGGTTGGACTTGTGAATCTTTGAACCCCGAATCGTTGCAAAATGGCGAATCGATCTTCCGGACGGAAAATACTCTGAGAGTATCCATTGACGAAATAAACGTCACTTGTAACCTGGAGAAGCTTGATAAATATACCTTTATTCCATAACCATAAAACCAATAATATGCGTGTATGAAAAGAGGGCAAATTTTGGGGTACAACACTTCCCACAAGCCCTACTACCCATGCTTTCAATTCAAAGTAACCTTAGTATCCAGGTTCTTTCCCACAAGCCCTACTACCCAGGCTTTCATTTCAAAGTATCCTTACTATCCAGGTTCCTTCCCACAAGCCCTACTATCCAGACTTTCATTTCAAAGTAAACTTACTATCCAAGTTCCTTTCCACAAGCCCTACTACCCAGGCTTTCATCTCAGAGTAACCTTACTATCCAGGTTCCTTGCCACAAGCCCTACTACCCAGGCTTTCATCTCAAAGTAACCTTACTATCCAGGTTCATTCCCATAAGCCCTACTAACTAGGCTTTCATTTCAAAGTAACCTTACTATCCAGGTTCCTTCTCATAAGACCTATTACCCAGGCTTTCGTTTCGAAGTAACCCTACTATCCAAGTTCCTTCTTTCTTATCTCTAGACAACAAGTTACAACACTGTAAGACCTGGACCCGATCAGATACGATCGATTTTACATTTCTCCAGCGAGTTGCTGTACAGCCTGGAACTTGACTCGGTGTACATTCTACTTTCACTCCCTCGATCAAGAGTTAATTCCCCAGTGGAGTAATGGAAAATCGAAGCTCCTAGACTTTACTTCCCAGGAGATAAACCAACATTCCCCGGTGAAATCCTCCTTGACAGCAGATACAGGATCTCTCGCCAAGGAATCCCTTATGCAACCAATCTTTTCTGGATGGCATCTACAAGTCCATGTCCGACAACTCTCCATCATTTCTCCAAATGGTATCTTTTAAGCCCATTCCCTGCACAATCAACTATCACATTATCGAGTGCAAATTTTTGGGCACTCTAGTGTTCAATCATCTTCCACCTTCAAGTCACGAATGGTAGGTTCATCAATCTAACTCTTCAGGTTTAAGAAGATTGAGCAGGGGCAGCTGTTGTACCCTAAAATTTTCCCTCTCATGTCTCAAGGGCTCTTAGAATTACTTCAGTCAAGTTTTAAGCCTCAGATCACAATTTTCTAAGAAGAATCATTCGAATTGTCAAAAGGGGGCAAAATGAGCAAAATCAGAGTTTCAGCTGGAAAAAGTCAACCGGACGCTAAAAAGTCAAACTTTGACTTTTTGACCAAATTTGAGTCCCAAAAATCACATTATGTCAAGACATCCAAAAATATGAAATTTGATCATCAAAAATCAAGAGAATCAAAAATCCAACTTTGCAAGACTTTGAAATTTTTCTAAGTATTTTCTATACTTGGTTAATTTCATTTACTTCATGACATCTTTTACTACAATTCCAAATAATTCAAAATGATTCAAGTAATTCAAGTTATTACAAAGTGACATTTTTGCAAGATTACAAATTCTAAAACTATGTCTTGTTTGAATTTTTTCAAAAAACCTTGCCACAATATTTTTACCCTTGACATAATGTGTAAAATATTCCACAAGACCAAATTTGTGTCAAGCTACAAATTATACTTTCCAAGTTGAACAAAGTGTGTTATGATACATTGCCACAACACCCCAAAACCTGCTCCATTGCTTCCTTATAAGAAACCTTGTGCTATGCTGCACCACAAGTATGCATATGATGTCCTATACAGTCCAAAAAAGTATCCTTTGTTGAGCATAAAAAAACAAGTATCCTTTGTAACATTGACTCATTCATTTTCAAACCAATACATGTTCTTATTCAAAACAAGACCCCAACCCATTACTCCACCATACAAACTCTCCCTTAAGCCAAACACCTTATCACATACAAAGATTGTCCAAACATAAAACAGTCCCTGTAGTGCTATCATTTTCACCCTAAAAACACCAAAAACATTACAGTATAGTCTAACTTAATTCCAATAGTACGGAGCAGCTTTCTGAAGATACATCAGGGCCATCATAGCATTTGGAAAAACATTCAGATTTAAAACAGTCAGTGCAGCCCAAAGGTAAGTCTTCTTGACTTGATATTTTTTCACACATCATTGATGATTTGCTTTTGAAGATAAGATGTAGTGTTTTATTATCCCTTTGAACTAGTCATTTACTTATTGTTTAGGCTTATCAAATCATTTGTTGTTTATGTTTATCCATTATATGTTGTAAACTAACCTGTACAGACAAGAAAAACCATGTTTAAGGCAAAAAGATGCAGCATGAGTCGACGCGTACTCACATGCGTCGACCCTTTCTAGGTGAAAACAGAGTATGAGTCGACACATAGCCTTATGCATCGACTCATACTGTAAAAAATCTCCCAAACAGAAACGTGAAAGATGTTTGGGTCGACACATACGCGTTTCGCGTTGATACAAGAAGAAGTATGAGTCGACACATCTCAGTATGCATCGACTCATACTGAGTTTGGTCAAGTTTTAGAGGGGAAAGAAAAAGCTATGTGTCGATGCATAGCAACATGGGTCGATAGATAGCAGTTCAAAATGCATTTTCCTTTTATTTTACACTATTTTTACATTGTTTTCATTATTATTCGACATGGTTGTAACATTTCAGTTTCCACTTCATCCCCATTGTTAATTTGTACCCCCACCCCCCTAAAGTGATGTAATAGCTTAGGATTTATTTTCTGCATTTTTACTTGCTTTCATATATTGCTAGTAATTAGGATGTATAGCAAGATAAAATCAACAAGTAGATAACCTTTCAAATACAAGACAAAATGCATGCAAACTAACACACTTGCACACTAACATCTCTAGGGTAATCTCATTTTGTTGCCTTTCGGAAAATAGTCATGTCCCTCGAATATGGGACGTTTTAGCAAAGACCCTTCGATAAAAAAGATTGTAGTCCTTCGATGACCCTCGATGTTGCCTCCGACAAAACGATCTAGTCCCTAAAACGACATTGCTAAAACCTCACATAGGTTGCTTTCTATGACTATACAAACGGTCCACACCCGTCCCTTCACATCCAACGATGGGGCTTCTTACCAAAACAATGGTAAGATAGCCACATCTAAAGGAGAAGGAAAAGAACGTTTAATACCTCTCGAGTAGGGAGATTCGCTCCTAGTTACTCGCTTTCTCACAATAAAAAAAACACACTAACATTTTCATTTCAAAAACATTTTCAAAAAAATAAAACATTTTGTAAACATTCTTATAGAGACGAGAACCATTGAAAATATCTTTCCGAAAACCATTTTCCAAAACATAATCCACAAAGACATCTTTGGACTATCTTTCGAAACAAAACTTTGTACACGTTCTTATAGAAACAAGAACCATTACAAAGAGATTTTTCAAAACACTTTCAAAGCTCACACCACAAGCACATTGTCAAAACAAAAGCAAGTGATATAGCGAGTAACTAAGAGCCCATAGATAACTACGGATGAAAAGGGTGCTAATACCTTCCCTCTTCATAATCTACCCCCGAACCCAAGAAATAATCTCGAAAGATCTTTCCTGTGCTTTTTCACCTTTCCTTTTGGATAAAAGAAAAGTCGGTGGTGACTCTTGCTAAACCGCAACATTTGCGAACACAAACGCAAAACTTCAAAGTTAGTTCTCCCACCGTATCACACAACTTTATGCCTAAATTTTTATAAGCTAACAATAAAATCCCTATTTCCTTTGATGCATAACACAATTGGTGGCAAGAAGCAAAATATTCCAAAGAAGCAAAATGTTCCAATGGCTTCTAGATTTGGTGAGGAGTTTTTGATAATCGAAAGCGACAGAATGTGGGATGTTTTTGATGCAAGATGGAGTACAAATGGAAATGTGTGTTGTTTGGTTGAGACATTTGAGAATTGAGACTGGACTGAAGTTGAATTAAATTATATATATCAGTTAGAACTGTGAGATGTTAAGAGTTGTTAGTTAATAGATAATTTATGTTATGTTGTGTTCAGTTGGAGAGTTAGAACTCAGCTAACAATAGGGGTTCTGATGTATAATTGTTCTATTTATCTACTTAATATTTGAAGTAAATACAACTTTGATGACTGCTTTGGCAAGACTAACTCCAATCCAAATGGGATGAGATATGTGATATACATAAACTCATAATTTTCAAAACTGAACATAGATCCATATTAACAGAAACCATTGCATATATGATTAGCAAGGGTTACAAGATGACAACAATATCAATAGAAATTTGACATGCAAATATATTATAGGATTCTCAAAGCACGACACTGTTTATCATGTTACTGCATTAAGTATAAGTTGTAGTTATCTATATTGTTTATCATATACCATTTAAAAACTATCATTGATAATTTATTAATGAGTATTGAAATATATATATACTAATTGAAATATAATTGAAATATATAGTAGAAATTTTAAGTAAAACCTGATAAAAAGTATACTTTTATATATATATATATATATATATATATATATATATATATATATATATATATATATATATATATATATATATATATATATATATATATATATATATATATATATATATATATATATATATATATATATATATATATATATATATATATATATATATATATATATATATATATATATATATATATATATATATATATATATATATATATATATATATATAATATATAGTAAAAATTTTAATTGGTAATAATTCCTAACAATTAGTATACTATTGAAATATATAGTAGACATTTTTATTAGTATAACGCGTTAAGTAGATATGAGTATATTGAAATTTATTATTCATTAAAATGAATTAAATATAAATTAAATATATTTAAATAGTTTAGATTAAAATTAAAATTAGTTTCAAACCGATTTCAAACCGATTTGAAACAAATTATATCTCTCAAAATGGTTCTTATAACAAATGCACAATCCTAGATAGAAAAACTTTCAATACAGATACAAAATCCTAATTTTATAAATTTCAATTTTAATTTTTTATATTCTTAAATTTGTTTTTTTTATTCACATACTGATAACTACAACAATAATAATCAACTTATTGTTTAATATTGTAATTGATGATTATGAATATCAATGATTTTTTTTTTGGAATAACCAGGTATTAAAAAAAATTTCACAAATAACCATGTTTCAGATGATTC
This sequence comes from Vicia faba, assembly GCA_948472305.1. Lineage (NCBI taxonomy): Eukaryota > Viridiplantae > Streptophyta > Magnoliopsida > Fabales > Fabaceae > Vicia > Vicia faba. The sequence continues at coordinate 213,022,032 of OX451735.1, read as the reverse complement.
CCCAAAGGAGGAGCCATCTCACTTGGCGCCTACACCTAATTTTTAAGGGGAGGCGCCATCTCACTTGGTGCCTAGGTGCTTAGGGCTTGCCCTAAGCCAAGTGAGATGGCGCCTTAGTGCATTTGCTAGGGCAATTTTCGCGTTTTTTTTCTTCAATTCGGTGCGTTACGTATTCGATATATGATCAACAAAATTGACTTTTTATTTACAAAAAATGATTACACCCATAAGTATTACATAAAAAGACAGATTAAATAAAAAAAAACAAATTAATCAATGGTCCCCCGGAACCCGGTAATGACCCCCGATTCCGCATCCCCGTCCTCGCCTTTCCCGTGCTGGGTGTCGTCGCGTTTCCTGTTGTGGCAGGGTTGATGGCCCAGCGAAGTCAATGCGTTCCAGATCCATGAAATCAGTCAGATCTCCATATCTAGAAGATCCGCTTTGGTACAGTCGATTACCCATACCCTCAAAGTTTGGTCGTGTTGGCGGTGGGTGGGGTTCCACGGTTGGTCTGTAGCATTGATCGTCTGAGTACGGGGGGTAGAAAGGAAATGGATCTTGGGGTGTTTGGTATTAAGTATGTTGGGTGGTTTGGTGATATTGTGGTTGATGGTAAGTTGGGTCGGTTGGTTCATAATCTTCCGACATTCCCAGATCAGGGCTAAGGCTGGATGTTGAGGGGCCCATATTGGGATATACAGAAGACTGAAATTGTGTGTGGGGTATGCGGGTGTGTTGGTATTGTGATTGGAACTGCGGTTGGGTGTGAGGCATATGGGGGTATTGGTACTGAGGTGGTGATTATGGTTGGTTGTGGGGCATTTGGGTGTAATTGTATTGTGGTGGCGACTGTGGTTGGGTGTTTGTGGTTCTGTTTCGTCTGGGGGGTTGGTGGGAGGTTGATGTGTGTTGGATTTGTTGTTGGGGAAATGAGGGTTGTGCCCATTGTGTTTGTGGGTCAACCAAATACCTTGGATGAGACACGTGCATTTCAGGGTTACTAACCGACCTGTACCAAGATAAATATTGATCTGTGTGTCGCATATTACCATGATTGAGGAAAACTGGGAATTGTAAGACATGTCGGTGACGACTCTGCCACATCTTACACCATTCTGGAGCAAAGTCTTTCCAGTTGGTAAGACCCCATTGGGCGTCGACCCTTTTGAGATGCCACGGGGACAAACAAGTCGGATCACTGGGTATCTCTTGATGTATTCCGAACTGCATCTTCACACGGTCGTTGTGGTGCATCTCCACAACATTGAACTGTGTGATTGCAGTCTTGGCACTCCAAATTGCTGCATCCTCGGGGTTTGGTTCATGGCCCAAACCCAAATATAATCTCCAGACAAACTGCGCATAAAATTAAATCAGGTTAATGAAAACGTAATATATAAATAATTTAAAAGTAGAAAAGTTGAAAGGTACAACGTACATCATCCGGGCCTAGGTGATCCACTAGATTGAGGTATAGTGCGACATTGAATCTTGGATTCTTGCCGTAATCCATACCCCTCACGCAATACCTAAAGGAAATGAAAAATATTTTATTTTTATCATATCTTTGGTGAAGAGATGAATAGTAATAAATGATATAACTTGATGACTTACTTTGTTGCGTACGGGAAAATGAATGTGTTGTTGTTGACGGGGTTTAGGGACTCCATCCTCCACCAACCCCAGGCTTGAAGTAAAAAAGCACAGTCATAAAATGTACATTTTTCCTTGATTGCATTTTTGCACAAGGAACTGTATAGGTGGGCTAAAACAGTAGAAACCCAACTATACTTTCTAGTTTTTTCGAAGTCTCTAAGTAAATTTAAATACATAAAATTTACACTATTTCCTGTACTTTCAGGAAATAAAAAGGTTCTAAATAGTATCATTAGATAAGTTCTAGCTTTTATTACCATGTCTTGCTCGGAGGAATTTTCATTTAATTCCAAAGTCGCATAATGATTTTTAAGCTTAGTTAGTAGTATACCCTGACCTCTTGCACCACCACCTTCAACCATATCCCTGCCCAACAATTCTTCACACAGAGAATTAGGTTGTTAAACCGACCCGTTAACGGCCTTACCGTCGACAGGGAGACCCAGTAACATGTACACATCCTCTAGCGTGACGGTACATTCACCTATTGGTAGGTTAAATGTATGGGTCTCTGGTCTCCACCTTTCCAACATTACAAGTATGAACTTTGAATCAATTATGAAGTTGGAGATCTTTATAACATGTCTGAAACCTGCGTATTCCAGATATGGTACGATAAATGGGTCGGGAGCAAGGTAGTTTGTGAGACCGGATTCTGAATCTTTCGGTATCCTGAGTTAATAATGTAAAAGGTGTAAGATTAAGTAAGATGAACAAAGCATTACCAGAAGTATAAAAAATGTATAACTATTAAAGAAACTTACAAATGCTGCAATATTGTCCCTTGTGCCTCTGTGAGAATCGCCCATTGTGAGAAGAGCCATTGTTGAAAATGTTTGAGATTATGAAAGACTTAGAAATTGTAAGAGATTATGAAAGAGTTTGTAGCAGAGAGTGAGACGGTTGTGGGTGCGAGAGAAGTATTTTATGCTATGTATTTATAGGCAAAAAAATTCATAGAGTAAGTGAGGTGGTAGCTGGTGCATGCATACATGATAAGTGTCACTCTTGTAATGTAGGCGCAAGCTAGGTGGCAGCCTTGGAGAAGGAATCTTTGCATGCATGTAACACGATTGGACATGAAGGGAGGCGCCATTGGACTTAGCAAAAGAGTATAAAAATGAAAGGTGTTACCATCCCCATTGGTGAATAAGAGGTGGCATGGGTTGCAGAGTAGGCGCGGGCTAGCTGACAGCCTTGGAGAAGGCATGACTGAATGCATGTAACACTATTGGAGGTGATGGGAGGAGACTTACAGGTTACAGTGTAGGTGCAGAGTAGACACAGACTAGGTGACAGCCTTGGAGAAGGCATGCCTGAATGCATGTAACACTATTGGATGTGATGGGAGGAGACTTACAAGTTACAGTGTAGGTGCAGAGTAGGTGCGGGCTAGGTGGCAGCCTTGGAGAAGGCATCCCTGAATGCATGTAACACTATTGGACGTGAAGGGATGCGCCATTGGACTTGGCGAAAGAGTACAAAAATGAAAGGTGTCGACATCCCCATTGGCGAATAAGAGGTGGCATGGGTTGTAGATTAGGTGCAGGCTAGGTGACAGCCTTGGAGAAGGCATGCCTGAATGCATGTAACACTATTGGAGGTGATGGGAGGAGACTTACAGGTTACAATGTAGGTGCAGAGTAGGTGCAGGCTAGGTGGCAGCCTTGGAGAAGGGATCCCTGAATGCATGTTACACTATTGGAGGTGATGGGAGGAGACTTACAGGTTACAGTGTAGGTGCAAAATAGGCACAGGCTAGGTGGAAGCCTTGGAGAAGGCATCCCTGAATGCATGTAACACTATTGGACGTGAAGGGAGGCGCCATTGGACTTGGCTAAAGAGTACAAAAATGAAAGGTGTCGCCATCCCCATTGGCGAATAAGAGGTTTCATGGTTTGCAGAGTTGGCGCAGGCTGGGTGACAGCCTTGGTAACACTATTGGATGTGATGGGAGGAGCCTTAGAGGTTACAGCCTTAGTTAATTCAAATTCAGTATGACCTATTTAGTCTTACATTTATCAAAATACTGATTCACTTAATCTCTCAAACCTTCCAACCTTCAAACCTTCAAACAATCAAACCTTCAAACCTTCAAACAATCAAACCTTCAAACCTTCGAATAAATCATAAACTTCAAACCTTCCAACCTTCAAACCTTCAAACAATCATATGCAATGGCCTCTACACCCCAATATGTCATCAGTGCATATTTCAACGGTGAGACATACATTTGTCCCACCTCTGGGTTTTTGTTTAGAGACACAGACAACATCCGATTTCATTTAAACGAGAAAGCCAATTTCTTATACTTCAAAAAACGATTGGAGGCCAAACTTGAACGAGGCCCGGTGACACAAATATTTTATCAGAATCCAGTTTTTTTTGGTAACAACCAAATAATATTTTATAAGGTTGAGGTTCAAGATGACGAGGATCTTCAGAATATGTTTTCCAGTCATGTGTATTCCGAGTACGACTCTATTGAGTTGTACATTATGCTGAGAGAGCCTCAGGTGACACAAGTGGTTGATCCTTTGGAGACCGAACAAGTAGAGGTAGATGCAATTGATGAAGAAGAAGAAGATGACGAGTTAGAGTTTGAGGAAATGGTGAATGATGATTCCGAAGACGATAGGATACCTGGTATTCCTGAAAACGAGATCTACACACCACCTCTGCACATGACAAACTTCAACATGGGCGGAGATGAACCGTCTTCTGATTTATTTTTCAATCCGTATATGCAGTCGGATGAAAACTTAAAAGAGAAAGACAAGTTTCATAACATAGAAGAATGTATCAGAGCCATCAAAAAATTCCACATGCTCAACTCGGTCGATTTTAAGGTGGACCGTGTAAACCCAGAAAGGTACAAGATCAAGTGTGTCCACCCTGATTGTATGTTCAAGCTCACTGCATCATACAGACTAAGAGGTGATTGTTGGGTCATAGGTTCCGTCTACCCACACTTGTGTCAGTTCTACTCAATCACAGAACCATCGAAAACTTAATTACGATCTCATTTGTCAGAAATCCTACCACTCGTCAGCAACGATCCATCTTTGAAGGTGAAAACCATCATCTCCCACATCACTACGGTTTTTAACTATACTTCGTCTTACCGTAAGGCGTGGTTAGCAAAGATCAGGGCGATTGAAAAGGTGTACGGAAACTGGGAGGAGTCATACCAAGAACTTCCTCGCTACCTGAATGCACTCCAGACTTATTCTCCGGGTACTGTTTACATTCTGGAAACAGTGCCAGCATACGCCTAAGATGGTAGTTGTGATCGGTGGAAATAGAACTGACTGTTTTTAGCTGGTTTGCGAAATGTCGCGGTAAGCAAGAGTCGCCACCGTCTTTTATGTTCTCCAACATGGAAAGGACAAAAGCACAGCAAAATTCCTTATTCGAGAATGTTTCTCGGTTCGGGAGGTAGATTTATAGAAAGGGAAGGTGTTAGCACCCTTTCTATCCGTGGTTATCCACGGGCTCTTAGGTACTTGCTCTTATGTTTTCAAAAATTGTTTGCTTTTCAAGTGTGTGTGGGTTTTGAAAAAAAAGTTTTGTTTGAAAGATTTCTAAGTAACTCTTGTATCTGTCCTCAAGAGTGTATGAAAAATTTGTTTGAAAACTTTTGAAAGTGTAGGTGTGAAAAGATGTTTTTGTTTGTTTGAAAAAGAGCAAGTACCTAGGAGAATCTACCTACTCTAAGGAATTAGGCTGTGTAAGAGTCCTTTAGATAGTGCTATCCCACCATTGAGAGGTAGGTAGCACCGTCGTTGGAGGTGTTCGGGTCAATTCGATCATCGGGACAGTGTGGTCACCGAAGCAATGGTAGGACACCTTAGTGGTAACCCTAATGTCCTAGATCCTTTTATCCGAGGCAACCGTTTCGAGGAAACTGGATCTTTAGACAAAGGGCGACCTCTAAGACACCCTATACTTGATGACCACGTTCGAGGCAACTAGTGAGGCGTACCCTAGAAGTGCCATGTGCTTTGTGTGTTGTTTTTCAGTTAATGTTTGTTTTGTACATGTTATTTGTGAGCTACGGATTAATTTTATTTACATACATTCTTTCATGCATTTTTTAACAGTTAGGAGTGCGGAAAGTAAATTGCAGAAATGTAAATTCTAACTATTACAAGGCGCGGGTCTATACATCGCCAAAAAAACAAAAACCCATTTTTGAAAAGTAAATGCAGAAAATTTAAGAAAGCAATAAAATCCTAATTACTATTACATCCTCTGTACAGATACATAAATATAATCAGAATAAATAAATACGCGCGAATGGAAATTTAATCGGGAACGTCCCAAGGGTTTTGACCCTTTTTTAAGAAAGAATTGAATTTTTTGTCCCTTTTTGAATTAAATGCAATTAATTAAATAAAGCCTAATTACTAATTAATTAATTTATTAAAAAAAATATATTTGTATTTTTGTGTTTTTTTATATTTTTAATGAAAATAAAAGGAATTAAAATTAAAAGTTAACCTAATTCTAAATTGTTTTTATTTATTATAACAAAGGGTTAACATTAAACTAATTAAACTAATTAACTTGTTAGAATTTATTTACAAAAATAGTTAGTAGTGAAATTAATAAATAAGAATAATAAAAATATTAGTTTTTTTTATTTTTTATGAAAATATTAATTATGTTAATAATACTAATAATTAATAAAATAATAAAAAAAAGGAGTTATAAAAGAAAAGAAAAATAAAAAGATAAAGAGAAATAACAAAACCAAGGGGGGGTTGGACCAGATTGGAGGTGTTAATGGAATTGTGAGGCCCATGAACCTTCAAGCCCCTTTTGAATTTCCTGATTGCCTACGCTTGTGTTGACTCATGAGCACCATGGTCTGCATTCTTTGGCCATTAGATTGACGCTTGAGACACTTGGCGTGCTGATCTGTGAGGGTATATGGTGGAAGCTATTTGAGGGCCTGCACATGAACGTAATAGAAAAAATTATATTGAGTTTTGGGGTGCACCTGGAAATCGAACCCAGGTCCCAATGATGCATAGCCACGTCCCTCTCCACTGAGCCAAGCGTTGTATCTTGTTATTATAGTGGGTAAAGAAAATAATATGGAAAAACAACACGCATATGCTAAAAAAGAAAACGCGCGTATTATTTGAATCAACCAGCCACGCATGGACACCTCATCATCGTCTTCATTTATCTGCAAAATAAAAAAAAGATAGCGGGGGTTTTTAACCCCCACAACATGGAACTGTCAAGAATAGCGATTAGGCCCCTGAGCTATATAAAAAGGGCGCGAGGGTTGTAATGGATTCGTGTTGATCTCATGATTTCAACCATGGGTCTCATGAAGGCCAATTTTACCTATGTTGTAAAGCCCTAAAATCCAAGCTTCGAAACCCTAGGTTGCTTAAATGGTGTTTTTTAATTCAGAGCACCATAATCAAATTCAAACATACCAATAGCTTCAGAATGGTCCTATTAACATAAATCAATCCAAAAAAGAGGTTAAAAATGCATGAATAAGGATATGCGTTTCTGAAAAAAGATTCAAACCGTGTGACTTGTTGTGGATGATTCTTGGAGTGTTAAGGCTTGTTCTTGACTGCAAATCGTTCCTGGGAGTGTTAGGAATGTGTTTGGATCAAGAGAAGTGTTTGAATCGTACTGGAAGATTGAAAACAGTTTTTGGTTTTTCTTCCAATTTTTTGAATTTGGTTATGCCGTTTTTGAGATGTTCAAGTCGTGAATACTGTATGGAACACTTGCATATGTATGTTTGAATCAGAATCAAGTCACATGATGAGCCTTTAACCATTGCAATGGTGTTTTTGGATTTCTTCATAACCACCATTAAAGCATTTTCCAATTTTGTTCAAATTTGAATATTCATGCTTAAAATGGACTTGGCACGAATTTGGTAGGTGTATTATGATGCATCAAAGTCATTCAAACCACAAGATATCATTTAATTAATTTTTTTAATTTTTATTTGAATTTTATGGATTTAAAATGAATTAAATCAATAAAATTAAATAAAAATAGAGAAAATTAATGTTTAATCTTGAAATTAATCATGGGACACGTGGGTGGCATGACTAGGCTGAATCAAGTGGAAAAAGTGGGCCCTTTTGTCAAAAATTGAAGTTTTAAAGATAGTTGACTTTTGCCATTTCATGAAAATTTCCCAACTTCTCCAATGCATATCTTGCTCAATTTTGATCATATGAACATGTTCTTGGACATTTTGGAAAGGTCTTGAAGTCCTCTAACCAATGCCTTTGGTCCCATGTCATTTTGATTTACCAATCTCAAGTTATAGTCTTTGACTTAAAATGCCTTTTTGTTGACTTTTGAAAATGACCTATAATGTTGAAATTGATAACTTTTTGTGAGAGCATTTATTGGACTTGGAATGTGAAGATGAGTTGTAGGAAATGTGATCCCCTTCAAAATGAGCATTGGATGGGATTTTTATGATGAACCATGAAAAAGTTATGCCTTGGTCAAGTTACAGTTGACTTTTCAACTGTCCAAAAATAGAAACTTTTGCATCTTGATGATTTTTGAGCCATGCTTGTGAAATCATGGTCAAGATTTGACCAAATGATGATTGTGGCTTCAAAATAAGATGTTGACCAAAAATTTTGACTTTTGACTGCCAAATGACCATTTTGCCCCTACAGTTGATTGTGAAGCAATTAGGGTTTTTTGACTGTGCAACTTGACCTTGTGAGCCTTGAAACTTGACATGTAGGTGCTTGACAATGTATATGAGCATATGGGACTTGATTGAGACCTTGAAAACCTCAACTTCTTTGCAAGAACCAAAACCCTAATTTTGACTGGCTTAGGAGGCCTTTGAATTGTGCAACCCTTGAGAGATCTTGAAGCTTTTGAAGATTGATCTTGACAAATCTTAAAGAATATGGGAGGGAAAATTTTGGGGTACAACAGTTGCCCCTGTTCAATCTTCTTAGACCTGAGGATGTAGATTGGCTTGTGTGCCTTTCGTGATCCGAAGGTGGAAGATGATTGAACACTAGAGTGCCCAGAAATTTGCACTCACATAGTGAGGTATCAGCAATGTGATGTCGGGAATGGGCTTACAGATGCCATTCGGAGAGATGGTGGATAGGAGGATGGGCTTATAGATGCCATATGGAGATGTGACAGAACCTTGTCGAGAATGGGCTTATAGATGCCATTTGGAAAGATGGTATAGGAGGATGGGCTTATAGATGCCATCTGGAGATGTGACAGAACCTTGTCGGGAATGGGCTTATAGATGCCATTTGGAGACTGTTGATAGGTGGATGGGCTTATAGATGCCATCTGGAGGTGGTCTGTTGAACTAGTTTTTGTAAGTTGAAAGAGGGAACCTGTGTAGGGTTGCCTGATGATGAGCTCGTGTAAAGCTGCATCTTGGAAAGAAGGACACCTGTGTAGGGTTGATTGATGATGAGCTAGTGTAAAACTGCATCTTTGGAGGAAGGAAACCTGTGTAGGGTTTACTGATAATGAGTCCGTATAAGACTGCATCTGAAATGGAGAAGAAACCTGTGTAGGGTTACTTTGATGACGAGTCCGTGTAAAATCGCATCTAGAGCTGAGAAGGAAACCTGTGTGGGGTTACTTTGATGATGAGCCCGTGTAAAACTGCATCCTGGAAGAAGTAAAACCTGGGTAGGGTTTCTGATGACGAGTCCGTGTAAAACTGCATCCTTGGGAAGAGAGAACCTGTGTAGGGTTTCTTTGACGACGAGCCTGTGTAAAACTACGTTTGGAGAGAGAGAACCTGTGTAGGGTTTCTTCAGGATAAGTTCGTGTAAAACTTCTGGAGGAACCGGGGTAAGGTTACTTCGGGATAAGTCCGTGTAAGACTTCTGGAGGAACCGGGGTAAGGTTACTGCAGGATAAGTTCGTGTAAAACTTCTGGATGAATCGGGGTAAGGTCATCTTGAGATAAGTCCGTGTAAGACTTCTGGAGAAATCGGGGTAAGGTTACTGCAGGATAAGTTCGTGTAAAACTTCTGGATGAACCGGGGTAAGGTCATCTTGAGATAAGTCCGTGTAAGACTTCTGGAGGAACCGAGGTAAGGTTACTGAAGGATAAGTTCGTGTAAAACTTCTGGATGAACCGGGGTAAGGTCATCTTGAGATAAGTCCGTGTAAGACTTTGGAGGAACCGGTGTATGGTTACTGCAGGGTAAGTTCGTGTAAAACTTATGGATGAACCGGGGTAAGGTCATCTTGAGATAAGTCCGTGTAAGACTTCTGGAGGAACCGGGGTAAGGTTACTGCAGTATAAGTTCGTGTAAAACTTCTTGATGAACCGGGGTAAGGTCATCTTGAGATAAGTCCGTGTAAGACTTCTGGAGGAACCGGGGTAAGGTTACTGCAGGATAAGTTCGTGTAAAACTTCTTGATGAACCGGGGTAAGGTCATCTTGAGATAAGTCCGTGTAAGACTTCTTCTGAAAGAAAAGGAACCGGTGTAGGGTTACTTTGATGATAAGTCCGTGTAAGACTTCGTCTGAAAATTGAGAAGGAACCGGTGTAGGGTTGCCTGATGATGAGTTCGTGTAAAACTACATCTGAGGTTGAGAAGGAAACTGGTGTAGGGTTTCCTGTTGATGAGCCCGTGTAAGACTTCTTCTGAAAGAAAAGGAACCGGTGTAGGGTTGCCTGAGGATGATCAAGTAGATAATTGTCCTGTTTGGTTTCGGATATTGACCCACGATCAGTCGTCCACAGAATTTTCCTGGCTTGTTACCGGTGTTGATCTGGAACTATAAAGGTAGATGGTAATCATCTTTTGGTTGACTTTTTCTGAAAAGGCAAAGTATTAGTCGTACGCAATGTCATGATGCATGAACTGCATGATTTTAAGATGTTCTCAAAAATAAATGAGATTTGTGTTGTATGATGCGTATGCATGCTATAATGTTTGAAGATGTGCTGTTTATGAATGTATTCTCGTCTGGGAAAATAAATCCTTGACGAATGCCGGGAGTTTGTTGAATCCTGGGCGGATGTTGAAGAGTAGAGTTCTTCGTTTCCGCTGGGGACGATGATTGCAAGAATAAACCGGTAGGAGAGGATGACTCCGTTGGGGAATAATCCTGGTGAAGATATTACTCTGCGGGGAATCACTTTGTAGGGAGAGATACTTTGTTGAGATTTTGATGAGAACTCCGTTGGGGATTCCATTGATAAGTTATGTTGGAGGATTTGATGAACTCCGCTGGGGGATAGGAAGAACTTCGCCGAGGACGATCTTTCTGTAGTAATTAGCTGAGGATAACCCAATTATAAGCTTTGGTGGGGAATAACCTTTGAATAAAGTCGGGGAGATGTGTTCGTACTCTGCAGGGGATAAGCTTCCAGAATCTACTGGGGAGGATAATCAACTCTCCTGGGGAGACTTTGGACTGCACTAGGAAGTGGCTCCACTGGATGTCTGTATTCTGCCAGGGAACAATCTCATATTAAGACTGCCGGGGATACTTGCTTAGGAACATCGGCATACTCCACCGGGGAATATTGAGATTTTCTGGGGATACCCAACTTCCTTAAGGCTGATAGTAGGCTAACTCTGCTTGGGGAGAGAGTTGCTGACTTGCTAGGGATACTGTGCCTTGTCAGGGCTGACGGGAGACCAATTCTGCCTGGGGAGAGTATTGTTAAGTCTGGTCTTACTCTGCGGGGAGTGGAGGTATCTTGGTTACGTTCTTCAGCCGAACCTACCTTGGTACCTTGGTGGACAGAGCAGCTTGTACAGTTCGGACCACTCTTATTGCCCCATCTTCTGTGGGAGAAGGTACCTAGGAGGTGCTTGATAACTGCTGATTGATAAACCTTCTTCTGGTAGGCAAGTGACGAGATGCCGGGACATAGTCGTATGCTGTGATCCCTAACTTTTTCCTGGACCGCCCTTTCGGGTTTTTGGTCCCCCGGGATACCCATTTTTGCCCAAGCCGCCTTTTCAGGTTTTCGACTTGCCGGGTGTACAGATTTTTTATATTTTCATCCCTTGTTTTTGCCCGAACCCTTTTGGTTCGCCGGGAAGCCCTTATTTTTGCCTAGGTGTGTCAACCTAGCGGGTCTTTGATTGTGCGTAGTATTTTTTCGACTATGTCTGTGCTCTTGGGATACAGGAAGTTGTCACTGTCAGAAGTGCAGTGTTACCATACCACCAGAAGATCCTCGTTTGATCGTCCAATGCCCCAAGTGATCCAGATGGAGATTTTCCCCAAGCTGGTTGGCCTTTTGAGAGATTCTCCGAATCTTGACTTAACTGCTCCAGATGATGGACAATGATCATGCCATGCCCCTTGATTGGAGGAGCTTTTGTTCATTAGACATTCATCGTGCGAACTTCTATGTTGTTCAAACAAATAGTCATATGCAAACAATGTTATTTTAAAAATGCAAAGCTTATGTCTGTTTCGAAGTTTTTTTTTTTTGAAAATGTATTTTTCAGTAAAACAAGCAAATTTTGTAAAATGTGATGTCAACTCAGGATTTTACAGCGAGCCTTAAGGAGTCAGGATACCTTTGTAACAGTATGCTTTTGAACTAACCCATGCCTCAGCTAAGACTTTTAAGGGTTATAACGTGGCCTGGTTCAACGGTTTAAGAAACAAAGGCTAAAGGCTCAAATTTTATTTGTACCCACCCGCTCTTCGTGATGCTCTTCAAACCTAAACTCAGCTGATTGTACGTTAGACCTTGTTTGAGTCTTTGCTCTGATATTCTAGTGATAGTTCGGATGTTGACAGTTTATTGTGACTAGGCAGTCATTTCTTTCTTTTTTGTTGAGGGTTTGTAGGACCTCTTTCTTTTTGGTTGTGTTATCCCTAAATTTTGCCTGAACTGTTTCTTTGTGGTTGCAGTCAGCGGGATGCCCCAGTTTTGTAAGTCTCCTTCGTAGGTTTTGACTTATTGGGCTTTAGTTTCTGAAAGATAATGACTGTCTGTCTTTATGATTATTCAGAACCATCATCATCTTTTGTTTTGTAAGGACTTCTTTGGTGCCGTTCATTGTGCACTTGGATCAGCTGAGAGAACTACCCTGCCCCAGGTTATGATTAAGGGTTTTAATTTTCGAAAAGAAAAACTCCTACTTCTTTGGCTCAAAGGGGGTTGACGAGGGATTATCATCCTTATAACTCCAGTGTTTAGGAATTGAAACAATGCCTATACCTCATCAGCGGGGTCTGTTCAAAAGCATACTGTAAATTATGGTATCGTTTTCGTCATCCTCCCTCAAGAGGCTTAGAATTTTCAATCGAGAGTTGAACATTGTTGTACCCCAAAATTTTCCCTCCCATATTCTTCAAGATTTGCCAAGATCAATCTCCAGACGATTCAAAATCTCTCAAGGGTTGCACAGTCCAATGGCCTCCTAACACAGTCAAAATTAGGGTTTTGGTTCTTGCAAAGAAATTGAGGTTTTCAAGGGTCCAATCAAGTCCCATATGCCTACATACATTGTCAAGCATCCATATGTCAAGTTTCAAGACTCAAAGCATCAAGTTGCACAGTCAAAAACCCTAATTGCTCCACAGTCAACTGTAGGGGCAAAATGGTCATTTGACAGTCAAAAGTCAAAAATTTTGGTCAACATCTTATTTTGAAGCCACAAACATCATTTGATCAATTCTTGATCATGATTCTCAAAGCATGGCTCAAAAAGTCTCAAGATGCAAAAGTTTCTATTTTTGGACAGTTGAAAAAGTCAACTGCAAATTGACCAGGGCATAACTTCTTCATGGTTTATCAGAAAAATCCCATCCAAAGCTCATTTTGAAGGGGATGACATTTCCTACAACTCATCTTCACACTTCAAGTCCAAGAAATGCTCTCACAAAAAGTTATCAATTTCAACATTATAGGTCATTTTCAAAAGTCAACAAAAAGGCATTTTAAGTCAAAGACCATAACTTGAGATTGGTAAATCAAAATGACATGGGACCAAAGGAATTGGTTATAGGACTTCAAGACCTTTCCAAAATGTCCAAGAACATGATCATAGCTTCAAAATTGAGCAAGATATGCCTTGGAGAAGTTGGGAAATTTTTGGGAACTTTGAAAAGTCAACTTTGCTTCAAAAGCTTCAAAAATGCTAATGGGCCTCAAATTCTTCCTTGAATCATTACCCAAAGCCTATGCACGACCAATTGAGCTAAAAATGATTTATTTTCTTATTTTTAATTAATTAATTGAATTTTTATTCTTATTAATTCATTTTATTAGATTTAATTATGAGAAAAATATCAAATAATGGTTTTAAATCTTTTTTGTGCAGCAAATATGTTCATTATATGCAAAAGATTTCGTGCATCATCTCAAGGGGACAAGATCATCCATATTTGGCAAGATTTGCATGGAAAAAAGATTGAAAAAGATATGAAAAAATCAAATATGGAAATCATCAATTCATGGATCTTTGGGCTGGTTTCTTGACCTAATTTCATTCATATACTTATGCAAGACCTAACCTAATGAAAACATACACGAAAAGCTGCTCACAAGCATATAACCAAATTGCAAATTTTCATCAAAAACTTGGAATCTGAAATCACATTTGCAGGGCGATTCAAGGCTTCAAAACACTTCCATTGCCTTACTGACATTGCTAGGAATTGATTGCAATCAAGAACACGCTTCCACACTCAAAGAAACGGTAGAACAGCATCGCGTTTGTCACAAACATTTCCATAATCGTTTTTTTAATTTTCACGCATCATTGTTGTGTTTTGATTGTTGATTTACACTAATAATATCTTTCTGAAGCGATTGGTAAGGTTTAATTGGACTAACGATGCCTGTAGCCAGATCTGCCATTGATGAAACCTAGGGTTTCAAAAGCTCCAAAATAGGGCTTTCCTTGTATGGAAAAATTGGACATTGAGACCTATGCCATTGAATTCAGGAGCTCCAGACGAAACGAACCAACACCTCGCGCTCAATTTATTTAACCCATAGTGCTATTCGCTATTATCCACTGTTTCATTTAGTGGGGGTTTAAAACCCCCGCTACTTGTTTATGTTGCAGGTACAAAGATGAAAAAGAAGCTGAGGTGTCAAGGCGTGATAGGATAATTCAAACCTTGGCGCGGTTTTTCAACGTTCCAGCATAATGGCTTTTTTTCATACATATTATTTGTTGTCTATTACATATACAAACGCGCGCAAACAGCTCAGATGGTGGGAACGTGACTTGGTAAACGCTGGGACCTGGGTTCGATTCCCAGGTCCCCCACTTATTTCATGAGTTTTATCTTAATGTGTTCAAGTGCAGCGTTCACCCAGAGGCTCACCATGCACGCTCACGCTCAGTCTTGCCATGCGCCCCTGAGGATCAATCCAAGGGCCATTGAATGAGATCCATGGTGGTCCAGTCAAACAAGCGTGCACACGATCCCGGAAAGTCAAACAAGGCCTTGTCTTGATGGGCCAAAATTACTCCAAAAACACCTCCCTTTGGATCTGAGAACCCCCATTGGTTTGTATATTTTTCAATTCTATTTTCTTTTCTTTTTTCTAATTCTTTTAATTATTTCTATTTAATTCACCCAAAATAATTTCCCATAAAAAATCAGAAATCAAAAAAATGTAATATATTTAATTAATATTTAATTTCACCATTTGAATATTTTTGTAAATAAATGTTAAATAATTAATTTAGTTAAATTAGGTTTCAATTTTAACACTTTTTCTTAATAAATAAAAAAATATGTAGAAATTAGGTTTTTGACATTTTCATCTTTTTCTTAATTAATTACTTGCCTCATTATTCATTATTATTATTAAATATTTTTGTAAATAAACATGTATATTAATTAATTAGAAAATTAGGTTAACTTGTATATTTTCATTAATAATTAAAATAACATAGAATTAGGGTTTACATTCAATTTTAATTTTCTTTATTTTCATAAATACAAAAACATAAAAAACAATTTCTTTTCTTTAATTAAATAATAATTAGCCTTTAATTTCAATTTAATTTCAAAAGGGTCAAAACCCTCGGACATCCTAACTTTTATTCTTTCGCGCGCATTATTTTCTTTTCGAATATTATGTAACTGCTCAAGGATTGTAATAGTAATTAGGTATTTATTTACTTTCCGCATTTTTACCAAACGGGTCTTTGTATTTTGGCGATGTATAGACCTGCGCCTTGTAATAGCGTAGGATTTATCTTTCCGCATTTTAAATTTCCGCACTCTTAAATTCTAAACTTTGCATGAAAGAATGTATGGTTAATTAAAAACAAGCGTAGCTCACAATGCCATGATCAAAGATAATTGTTAAACTGAAAACGACACACAAATTCACACACCACTTCTAGGGTACGCCTCACCTGTTGCCTTCGAAACGTGGTCGTCGAGTATAGGACGTTTTAGTAAGTCCTTATGTCCATGATCTAGTTGCCTCGAAACGGTTGCCTCAGATTAAAAAAGGATCAAGGGCATAAGGGTAGCTTCTAAGGTGTCCTACTGTTGCTCTGGTGACCACATTGTCCCTACAAACGAATTGACCTGAACACCTCCAACGGTGGTGCTACCTATCTCTCAATGGTGGGATAGCACTACCTAAAAGACATTTACACAGCCTAATTCCTTAGGGTAGGTAGATGACTCATGGATACTTGCTCTATTCAAAAACAATCAAAACTCTTTTCACACCGACACTTTCAAAAAGCTTTCAAAACAATTTTTCAAACACTCTTGAGCACTGATACAAGAGTTATTCCGAAATCTTTAAACGAAACTTTTTCAAACCCACTCACATTTTGAAAAGCAAACACTTTTGAAAACACAATGAGCAAGTATCTAAGAGCCCGTGGATAACCACGGATAGAAAGGGTGCTAACACCTTCCCTTTCTATAAATCTACCTCCCGAACCGAGAAACATCTCGAAAAGGAATTTTGCTGTGCTTTTGTCCTTTCCATGTTGGAGAACATAAAAGACGGTGGCGACTCTTGCTTACCGCGACATTTCGCGAACCAGCTTAAAAACAGTCAGTTCTATTTCCACCGATCACAGGACTGGCGACTCTGTTGGGGATATACTATTAAAGTGAGGTGTACCTTAGGATAGCTCATACTTGTGTTTTCAATTGATGTGTTTGTTTGCTTTATTATTGTGGGCTGCATCGGAGTTACATAGATCCTAACCCGGATCTGGAGATACCCTGTTAGGTAGCATAAGCTGTGAGGGACCTGTCCGGCGTAGACCGACATGGGTGAAGCAGTGGCTACGTTGGTGTGGCGCCTTGGTCTGTACCGATATCCCTTGTGTCGCAACGAGGAGAATATGGGTCTTCTGAGGAGTCATTAAGCACCAACCGACCTTAGAACCTTAAATGACCCAACTTGGCCAATAGAACAGTAGCAGTATGCTACACCTATTGAGGCTAAACTCTCGCGATGGTTCTGGCCGCAAGAAAAGATTGCGATGCTGGAGTTATGACCGATTGAGGGTAGTCAGTGATATTGGGATCCTCTAGAACCCGGTTACTTCTGATAGGACAGGTCTTAACCAACAAACTGAAAGAGGGTAATACCTAGACCCCATGCTGACCTAAACTCTAAGGGTTTGTCTTGTGTGACTTGTGTGCCTTATCATGTTTGCCTTTGTGAATATTTGTGGTGTGCTTTATCATAACATCATGCCATCATAAACATTGCATGCATCCTGCATAAGGACTGACCATTTCAAAGACAATAGGGTTTCACCTTTGCTCTGTTTTGTAGGACATCATGATGCCTATGCGAAGGAACACTATCCGGTTCAATTTTGTTCACCCACCTGAGTTGCTTGAAGAATTGGTTAGCAGAATTCCAAATACTACTTCCTTCATCCAGAGGCATGGTTCTCTTCTCAGTTTAGTCACGGCAAAGTGGGACCAACAACTGATTAGTGTCCTGACCCAGTTTTATGACCCTCTGTACCAGTGATTCACCTTTCAAGACTTCCAGCTGGTCCCTACCCTGGAAGAGTTCTCTGATTTGCTTGGCATCCCTATCTTGGATCAGACTCCCTTCACTGGTTGGGAAAAGACTCTTAGGCTTGAGGAGATTGCTGCAGCCCTCCCTTTGATCCACAAGGAGGTAATGGACAACTGGGTGACTAGAAGCAAAGTTAAGGGTTTCTTGGCCAAGTTTCTGATTGGTAAGGCTAACAGTTTCTGGAATGACCTGGACTTTAGGGCGTATGAAGACATTCTGGCTCTCTTAATCTATGGTCTAGTCTTATTTCCTAATCCTGATAACTTCATTAACGTCACTGCCATAAGGATCTTCATGTCTCGGAACCCTGTGCCCACTCTCTTGGGTGATATCCTGCAACAACTCTATGCTCGTACTGCCCGAAGACGAGGAACTCTGTGGTGTTGTATTCCTTTGTTAGTGAGATGGTTTATTTCGCACCTCCCTAAGTTCGTGCTGAAGAACAAAGAAGGAAGAGGTTGGGCTCATAGGTTAATGTCTCTCACTGATAATGACATCATTTGGACTCTCAGAGGTTTGGATGAGGTAGCTGTTATTGATCGTTGCGGAGAATATCCCAATGTTCCTTTGATTGGTACCCAAGGAGGGATCTCTTATAATCCATGTCTAGCTCTCCGTCAGTTTGGAAGATCCAGAAGAGCAGGGCCTCATGAGATGTTGGTGCCTCACATCAGTTTTGAGTTTCAGGTAGATAGTGACGAGCTGCGTCGTAGGTTCATCAAGGCTTGGGACAGAATTCACAAAGCTGACCCACAAGAGTTGGGACCGAAGACTTCTCTACCTATGGAAGCCTACTACAAATGGGTCCGCATCCGTGCTCAGAAGTTAGGTATGCCATACGAAGCTGCCAGACCCGTCATTCTTGAATATCCTGATAGAGATGGGGCTCCTCCAACTGTTCTCCCTCCTCAGATGCCTACTGATGTTGATAAACTAAAGAGGTCTTGGGCACAACTACGGGAAGAACGGGATTCTTATCGAGAAAAGTTCAATGAGCAGGAATTGAAGATCCAGAAGCTGACAAAGCAATTGGAGAACGAGCGAGCTTTGAATGATTACATCCGTACTGAGAAGAGGAGACCCTGGGATCAATGATGAACTTTAGATTTTCTTGTACAGCTTTTATTTCCCTTTTCAGTATTTCCACTTTATGTAATGCCTAAGGGCAATCTGTTGAACAATTTAAATTTCAAAGTTGAATCTAATGAAGTGTGTTTTTTTTTTGTTTACAAAGTTGAATCCTGATTGTCTTTGAAAACATAAATCATACGCATTCCATTCATCATGTGCATAACAGGTACTCTTCTTTTCAGGTTGCTTAATGTTCTTTGCTGTTTATTTCAGCATCATGAACCCTGAATCATCTACTGAGCAATCCATCAAGGCCCTCCAGGCACAAAACGCCCAGTTCCAAGAGCTGATTATGAGTTTGGCTCAAGGTCAAGAGGAATTGAAGGCCCTGCTGGTCAAGAAGAAGAAGAAGAAAACTGTACTATTCAACCCTGGCCGGAGGTTTGGCAACACGCTGCAGAATGAGGTTGATCAAGCTGGTTCTTTTGTGGGGAAAGGCAGTCCCCAAGGGGGAAGGGTTCCTAGTCCGGTGGTCTCGGACAATGAGACTGATTTTAATGAGGAGCAGTATCCTCCAGCTGAAGACAAGTACAAGCAGTTAGAGGATCGTCTGAATGCCATGGAAATTCAACAAGTGCCTGGGTTAGATTTCGGAGACTTGGGTCTATCTTCTGGTGTGGTGATCCCGCACAAGTTCAAAGCACCATCTTTCGCAAAGTATGACGGGGCGTCCTGCCCTAAGCTACATCTCAGATCTTATGTGCGGAAGATCCAGCCATACACTGTGGACAAGAACTTATGGATCCATTTCTTCCAGGAGAGTCTTTCAGGGACTCATCTCGAATGGTTCTATCAGCTGGATGGAACCAAGGTTCGTAACTGGGAGGAATTGGCTACTGCTTTTTACAAGCAGTATCAATATAATGCCGACCTCGCTCCTACACGTACCCAACTCCAGGGTATGTCGCTAGGATCGGGAGAAGGTTTTAAAGAGTATGCGCAGAAGTGGAGGGACCTGGCTGGCAGGGTGCAGCCACCATTAACCGACCGTGAGCTAGTGGACATGTTCTTGGGGACCCTATCCGGGCCGTTCTTTAATCATCTCATTGGCAATTCGTCTGCAGGGTTTACAGATCTCATTCTGACTGGGGAAAGGATAGAAGCTGGTATGAAATCAGGGAAGATTCAGAAAGGTGCGTCCTCAAGTTTTGAGAAGAAGCCTTTCAAAAAGGAGGCCAGTGCTGTGTATGGGCCTAGGAGGCAAAATAAACCAGAACGCCGCCAAGCCGTCAACGCGGTGGTAATTGCTAAGCCTGCTGCCACTCCTCGGCAACCTAACCAACCAAGGGGTGAGAGACCCAGAAGAGAATATACTCGGCTTAGTATGACCTTGTCACAGATCTTGCCGCAGCTGCTATCGACCAACTTGGTAACCGTCAGAGAAGCTCCGAAGGTGGTGAACACGACCTCTCCGAAGTATAATCCAAATGCCCGCTGTGCTTATCACTCTGATAGCCCGGGGCACTCTACTGATGATTGTTGGGCCCTGAGAAATAAGGTCCAGGACCTTATTGATGCCAAGGAAGTTCAGTTTGAGGCGCCCGAGAAGCCTAATGTGGTGACAACTCCCCTACCTGACCATGGAGTGAATGCTATCAGGGATGGTGACGAAGTGGAGGAGTCTGAATTCAATAGCTGGATCTGCCCGACGACCGACGGTGGACTGAACAATTGGACCGCAAAAGACTACATACCTGTTACTTTTGTTACGCAGTAATGAATTCCTTTATTTTAATTTTGTAATAAACAATAAATTGAAACTTTATGGCCCGGTGTCTTACCCGGGGCACCGTTGGCTTCATTTGTGAGGGCTTATTACTTGTCATTTCCATATATCATGAATAAAGACATTGGACGTTTTTTTTTGCATTTTAAATCTTGTGCTCCTTTTCTTTCTTTCCTTCTTTATATATTGCAAAACAGCTATATTTACACACACTCACTCATACAGGTTCCAATCCACTCTGGATCTCACTGGTAACGACTCTGCTACTGCCAGTTATGACTTCGAAAATCCGATCAACTTAGTCGAAGACGAAGGTGAAGATGATTGCGAAGTGCCTGGTGAACTTGCAATACTGTTACTCCAGGAAGAGAGGGCCATTCAGCCACATGAAGAGCCAGTGGAAACGGTAAATCTGGGTACTGAGATAGACAGAAAGGAAGTCAAGATTGGTACCAATCTAGAGCTCAGTGTAAAACAACGGTTGGTTCAGATGTTGCATGATTATGTGGAGATCTTCGCCTGGTCTTACGAAGACATGCCTGGGTTGGATACCGACATTGTGGTCCATCACTTGCCTACCAAAGAAGACTGCCCTCCGGTTAAGCAAAAGGTCCGCCGTATGCGTCCAGAGATGTCCGAGAAGATCAAAGCTGAGGTTATGAAGCAATTTGATGTCGGGTTTCTAGCAGTGACTTCTTACCCTCAGTGGGTTGCCAATGTGGTTCCAGTACCGAAGAAAGATGGTAAGGTCAGAATGTGTGTCGATTACAGGGATTTGAACAGGGCAAGCCCTAAGGATGATTTCCCCCTACCTCACATAGACGTTCTGGTTGACAATATTGCTCAGCACAAGGTGTTCTCCTTCATGGATGGCTTTTCAGGTTATAATCAAATCAAGATGGCTCCTGAAGATATGGAAAAGACTACTTTTGTTACTCAGTGGGGCACCTTCTGCTACAAGGTCATGCCATTCGGGTTGAAAAATGCTGGGGCAACCTACCAATGTGCCATGGTTGCTTTATTTCATGACATGATCCATCACGAGATTGAAGTATACGTCGATGATATGATTGCAAGGTCTCAAACTGAGGAAGAGCACCTTGACCATCTACAGAAGCTGTTTGACCGTCTGAAGTTGTACAAGCTAAGGTTGAACCCAAACAAGTGCACCTTTGGGGTAAGATCTGGAAAACTGCTAGGCTTCGTCGTAAGTGACAAGGGTATTCAAGTGGACCCTGCCAAGGTTAAAGCCATACAAGAGATGCCAGTTCCCAAGACAAAGAAAGAAGTCAGAGGCTTTCTAGGACGTCTGAATTACATCGTCCGATTCATCTCACATCTAACTGCTACCTGTGAACCAATCTTTAAGCTGCTGAAGAAAGATCAGGTAGTACGTTGGAATGATGAATGTCAGGCCGCTTTTGACAGAATCAAAGAGTATCTCCAAGAACCACCCATTCTTATGCCACCGGTTGAAGGAAGACCTCTAATACTATACCTGACAGTACTTGACAGCTCAATGGGGTGTGTGCTAGGGCAGCATGACGAGTCTGGCCGAAAAGAGCACTCCATTTATTACCTTAGCAAAAAGTTTACCGACTGTGAGACCCGATACTCACTGCTCGAGAAAACTTGCTGCGCTTTGGTATGGGATGCTCGCCGGCTGAGACAGTATATGCTGACTCACACTACTCTGTTGATATCAAAAATGGATCCAATAAAGTACATATTCGAAAAGCCTGCTCTGTCTGGAAGAATAACAAGATGGCAAATGATCTTGACAGAATACGACATCCAGTACACGACTCAGAAAGCTATCAAGGGGAGTGTATTGGCAGACCACTTGGCACACCAGGCAGTGGATGACTACCAGTCAATGAACTTTGAATTTCCTGACGAGAGCATCATGATAGTAACTGATTGTGAAGTACCTGGACCGGATGAAGGACCTGAGGAAGGATCCCGATGGTCTATGCACTTTGACGGAGCCTCCAACGCTTTGGGTAACGGTATTGGCGTCGTGATCATATCTCACAAAGGCACTCATACTCCACTTACTGCCCAGCTATGTTTCAACTGCACCAACAACATGGCGGAGTATGAGGCGTGTATCATGGGTCTTCAAGCTGCAATTGACTTAAGGATCAAGTTTCTGAGTGTCTTCGGAGATTCCGCTCTCGTGATCAATCAGATCAAAGGCGAGTGGGATACGAAACACCCAAACCTTATTCCTTACAAAGAGTGTGTGTTGACATTGATCCCCCATTTCACAGAAATAACTTTTGAACACTTCCCAAGAGAGGAGAATCAGTTGGCGGACGCGTTAGCTACGATGTCTTCCATGTTCAAAGTCAAATGGGACAATGAGGCTCCCCGGATCATCATTTGGAAATTGGACGAATCGGCATATTGTTGTGATCTTGAGGCTGAGGTAGTAACTGAGAAACCTTGGTATCATGAAGTGAAGAGGTACCTGGAAGCTCAAGAATACCCTGAAGGCGCATCTGTCAATGACAAGAAGTTTCTGAGAAGGTTCGCAGCGAAGTTCTTCCTCAGCAACGGCATTCTATACAAGCGAAACCATGATTCAACCTTACTGCGTTGTATGGATAAGACTGAAGCAGAAAGGATCATGGCAGAACTGCATGAAGGTACCTTTCGAACACATTCCAGTGGACACACCATGGCAAAGAAAATTCTTCGGGCAGGATATTTCTGGTCCACAATGGAAGCCGACTGTTACCAACATTCTCGGACATGTCACAAGTGCCAGATATATGCTGATAAGGTGCACGTTCCTCCAGTTCCTCTGAATGTCTTGACAGCACCTTGGCCTTTTGCAATGTGGGGTATTGATATGATCGGCGAGATTAAACCTACGGCATCCAATGGGCATCGCTTCATTCTGGTGGCGATCGATTACTTTACAAAGTGGGTTGAAGCAGCTTCCTATGTTATAGTAACCAAGAACGTCGTGGCACGGTTCATTCGGCATAACCTGATCTGTCGATACAGCGTCCCGAAAAGGATCATTACGGATAATGGTACCAACCTTAATAACAAGATGATCACTGAGCTCTGCGAGCAATTCAAGATACAGCACCACAACTCTTCTCCTTACCGGCCGAAGATGAATGGGGCTGTCGAAGCGGCAAATAAGAATACCAAGAAGATTGTGCAGAAAATGACAGTGACTTATAAAGATTGGCACGAGATGTTACCGTTTGCTCTTCATGGGTACCGTACCTCAGCACGGACGTCAACTGGGGCAACTCCCTTTTCCTTGGTCTATGGCATGGAGGCAGTCTTGCCGATTGAAGTCCATATACCCTCTCTCCGGATAATGAAGGATGCAGATTTGAGCGAAGATGACTGGATCCAGACACAACTTGATCAATTAAATCTAATTAACGAAAAGAGACTCACTGCTATTTGTCATGGTCAAACGTATCAAAAACGGATGATCAGGGCATTTAACAAAAAAGTCAGACCACAAGAGTATCAAGTTGGGGACCTGGTAATCAAACGCATCATTCTTCCTCAAAGTGATCCCAGGGGCAAATAGACCCCTACTTACGAAGGGCCATTTATGGTTAAACATGTGTTCTCAGGAGGAGCCATGATCCTAACCACCATGGATGGTGACGACCTTCCTCACCCCGCCAATGCAGACATAGTAAAAAGATACTACGCATGATAAAAGACCCGCTAGGTTGACATACCTAGGCAAAAATTAGGGCTTCCCGACGAACCCAAAGGGTTCGGGCAAAATGAGGGATGAAATGAAAAAATCTGTACACCCGGCAAGTCGAAAACCTGAAAAGGGCGGTCCAGGCAAAAGTTAGGGATTAAAGCGTAATACTATGTCTCATTGGATCACCCTGCATCCAGAATCTGGTATCAACATCAAGTTCAGACGACATCGACCAGTCAGCTTCATCTTCAACTGAGCAGCCAGGTGATGAGACGCTCAAAGATATAAAGGCGATAGCAGAGTCGAAACCCAGTGGGATTACTCTTTTCACACAGCTGTTTTGTTTCCTATGTACAAATTGTATAAACTCTGCTTGTTCGGCGGCATTCTCTTACTAGGACGTCAGCCTCTTGTACATAAACGCCTATTTACAGGCAAATTCAAAAATCAATACAAATTCACTTTTCAGCTAAATTGCCAACTGTTTTTCCTTTTTTTGTTTTGTCTTGCGAAGAACGTCCAATGTTCAATTTTGATATATGCACTTGACACTAATTGCTAACTCATAAATATTTGCATGCGAAACGAAGGATTAATTACAGGTAACATTAGAAACAGGGGCAATAATGAGTTGTCTAAGCGATCTAATTGCTCTGTTCACCAAGGTACCAAGGTAAGTTCGGCTGAAGAATGTAACCAAGATGCCTTAATTCCCCAGAGAGTGAGCCAAGATTCAACAATTTTCTCCCAAGCAGTTGGTCTCCAATCAGCCCTAAAAGGCACAGTATCTCCTAGCAAGTCAGTGATACTCTCCCCAAGCAGAGTTAGCCTCCAGTCAGCCTTACGGAATTTGGATCATCCCCGAAGATCTCAACATTCCCCAAGGAGCATACAAACATTCCTAACAAGCCTCCCCGACAATCTTGATCTAAGATTGTTCCCCGGCGGGATACCAGACACTTCAGCGGAGCCATTCCCCAGTCCAATCTGAAAAGTTTCCCCAGGAAGGTTGAATCCATCTCCCCAGCAGGAAGCTTATCCCCAGTAGATTCTGGAAGCTTATCCCCTGCAGAGCACGAACGCATCTCCCGGAATTTTTATTCAAAGATTATGCTCCACCAGAGCTTATAACTGGGTTATCCTCAGCCAATTGCCACGGAAAGATCGTCCCCGGCGAAGTCTTCCTATCCCCAGCGGAGTTCATCATATTCCTTAACAAGAGCTCAACAATGGTATCCCCAGCGGAGTTATCATCGACCTCAGCAAAGTACCTCTCTTTCCCCACAGAGTTCACTCCCCGCAGAGTAAGCTATTCGCCAAGTTTATTCCCCAACGGAGTCATCTTCTCCTACCGGTATTCTTGCAACCATCACCCCAACGGAAACAGAGAACACTATTCTTCAACATCCGCCCAGGATTCAACTTCCCGGCATCCGTCAAGGATTTATTTTCCTAGACGAAAACGCATTCATAAACATCACGTCTTCATACATTATAGCATGCACATACGCATCATGAACATACAATCTCATTTTATTCTCTGAACATCATGACATCACGCATGTCATACATCATGACATCGCATACAATTAACGTTTTGTCTTTTCAGAACAAAGATCAATACAAAGATAATTACTATCAACTGTCGTGATTCCAGATCCGATTCATGTATCTTGCCAGGGTGTATCTGTTGACGACTTATTCCAGACTCGATTCCTGTATCTTGCCAGGGCACGTCTGAAGAGTTCGAAGATCTGATTCCTGTATCTTGCCAGGGTGTATCTGTTGACGACTAATTCCAGACTCGATTCCTGTATCTTGCCAGGGCACGTCTGAAGAGTTCAAAGATCCGATTCCTGTATCCTTCCAGGGTGTATCTGTTGACGACTAATTCCAGACTCGATTCCTGTATCTTGCCAGGGCACGTCTGAAGAGTTCGAAGATCCGATTCCTGTATCTTGCCAGGGTGTATCTGTTGACGACTATATTCCAGACTCGATTCCTGTATCCTGCCAGGGCACGTTTGAAGAGTTCGAAGATCCGATTCCTGTATCTTGCCAGGGTGTATCTGTTGACGACTATATTCCAGACTCGATTCCTGTATCCTGCCAGGGCACGTCTGAAGAGTTCGAAGATCCGATTCCTGTATCTTGCCAGGGTGTATCTGTTGACGACTAATTCCAGACTCGATTCTTGTATCCTGCCAGGGCACGTCTGAAGAGTTCGAAGATCCGATTCCTGTATCTTGCCAGGGTGTATCTGTTGACGACTATTCCAGACTCGATTCCTGTATCCTGCCAGGGCACGTCTGAAGAGTTCGAAGATCCGATTCCTGTATCTTGCCAAGGTGTATCTATTGACGACTAATTCCAGACTCGATTCCTGTATCCTGCCAGGGCACGTCTGAAGAGTTCGAAGATCCGATTCCTGTATCTTGCCAGGGTGTATCTGTTGACGACTATTCCAGACTCGATTCCTGTATCTTGCCAGGGCACGTCTGAAGAGTTCGAAGATCCGATTCCTGTATCTTGCCAGGGTGTATCTGTTGACGATTATTCTCTGGACTCGATTCCTGTATCTTGCCAGGACACGTCTGAAGAGTTTAAAGATTTGATTCTTGTATCTAGCCAGGGCACATCTACATAAAGAGTTTGAAGATCAACTCCTGTAACAGGCCAGGTAATTATCTTTCTTTCTCAGGTACGCAAATTCTCGCTAAGGAATCTCTTACGCGATCGACACCTAGATGGCATCTATAAGCCCATCCACATACCGACAGTATCCAAATGGCGTCTATAAGCCTATTCCCGACAAGGTACTGTCACATTTCCATATGGCATCCATAAGCCCATCCTCCTATCCATCAGTCTCCAAATGGCATCTGTAAGCCCATTCCCGCCATCACACTGCTAACATTCTACTATGTGAGTGCAAATTTCTGGGCACTCTAGTGTTCAATCATCTTCCACCTTCGGATTACGAAAGGCACGCCAGCCAATCTACATCCTCAGGTCTAAGAAGATTGAACAGGGGCAACTGTTGTACCCCAAAATTTTCCCTCCCATATTCTTCAAGATTTGCCAAGATCAATCTCCAGATGATTCAAAATCTCTCAAGGGTTGCGCAGTCCAATGGCCTCCTAACACAGTAAAAATTAGGGTTTTGGTTCTTGCAAAGAAATTGAGGTTTTCAAGGGTCCAATCAAGTCCCATATGCCTACATACATTGTCAAGCATCCATATGTCAAGTTTCAAGACTCACAGCATCAAGTTGCACAGTCAAAAACCCTAATTGCTCCACAGTCAACTGCAGGGGCAAAATGGTCATTTGACAGTCAAAAGTCAAAAATTTTGGTCAACATCTTATTTTGAAGCCAAAAACATCATTTGATCAATTCTTGATCATGATTCTCAAAGCATGGCTCAAAAAGTCTCAAGATGCAAAAGTTTCTATTTTTGGACAGTTGAAAAAGTCAACTGCAAATTGACCAGGGCATAACTTCTTCATGGTTTATCAGAAAAATCCCATCCAAAGCTCATTTTGAAGGGGATGACATTTCCTACAACTCATATTCACACTTCAAGTCCAAGAAATGCTCTCACAAAAAGTTATCAATTTCAATATTATAGGTCATTTTCAAAAGTCAACAAAAAGGCATTTTAAGTCAAAGACCATAACTTGAGATTGGTAAATTAAAATGACATGGGACCAAAGGCATTGGTTAGAGGACTTCAAGACCTTTCCAAAATGTCCAAGAACATGATCATAGCTTCAAAATTGAGCAAGATATGCCTTGGAGAAGTTGGGAAATTTTTGGGAACTTTGAAAAGTCAACTTTGCTTCAAAAGCTTCAAAAATGCTAATGGGCCTCAAATTCTTCCTTGAATCATTACCCAAAGCCTATGCACGACCCATTGAGCTAAAAATTATTTATTTTCTTATTTTTAATTAATTAATTGAATTTTTATTCTTATTAATTCATTTAATTAGATTTAATTATGAGAAAAATATCAAATAATGGTTTTAAATCTTTTTTGTGCAGCAAATATGTTCATTATATGCAAAAGGTTTTGTGCATCATCTCAAGGGGACAAGATCATCCATATTTGGCAAGATTTGCATGGAAAAAAGATTGAAAAAGATATGAAAAAATCAAATATGGAAATCATCAATTCATGGATCTTTGGGCTGGTTTCTTAACCTAATTTCATTCATATACTTATGCAAGACCTAACCTAATGAAAACATACACGAAAAGCTGCTCACAAGCATAGAACCAAATTGCAAATTTTCATCAAAAACTTGGAATCTGAAATCACATTTGCAGGGCGATTCAAGGCTTCAAAACACTTCCATTGCCTTACTGACATTGCTAGGAATTGATTGCAATCAAGAACACGCTTCCACACTCAAAGAAACGGTAGAACAACATCGCGTTTGTCACAAACATTTCCATAATCGTTTTTTTAATTTTCACGCATCATTGTTGTGTTTTGATTGTTGATTTACACTAATAATATCTTTCTGAAGCGATTGGTAACGTTTAATTGGACTAACGATGCCTGTAGCCAGATCTGCCATTGATGAAACCTAGGGTTTCAGAAGCTCCAAAATAGGGCTTTCCTTGTATGGAAAAATTGGACATTGAGACCTATGCCATTGAATTCAAGAGCTCCAGACGAAACGAACCAACACCTCGCGCTCAATTTATTTAACCCATGGTGCTATTCGCTATTATCCACTGTTTCATTTAGTGGGGGTTTAAAACCCCCGCTACTTGTTTATGTTGCAGGTACAAAGATGAAGAAGAAGCTGAGGTGTCCAGGCGTGATAGGATAATTCAAACCTTGGCGCGGTTTTTCAATGTTCCAGCATAATGGCTTTTTTTTCATACATATTATTTGTTGTCTATTACATATACAAACGCGCGCAAACAGCTCAGATGGTGGGAACGTGACTTGGTAAACGCTGGGACCTGGGTTCGATTCCCAGGTCCCCCACATATTTCATGATTTTTATCTTAATGTGTTCAAGTGCAGCGTTCACCCAGAGGCTCACCATGCACGCTCACGCTCAGTCTTGCCACGCGCCCCTGAGGATCAATCCAAGGGCCATTGAATGAGATCCATGGTGGTCCAGTCAAACAAGCGTGCACACGATCCCGGAAAGTCAAACAAGACCTTGTTTTGATGGGCCAAAATTACTCCAAAAACACCTCCCTTTGGGTCTGAAAACCCACCTTGGTTTGTATATTTTTCAATTCTTTTTTCTTTTTCTTTTTTCTAATTCTTTTAATTATTTCTATTTAATTCACCCAAAATAATTTCCCATAAAAAAATCAGAAATCAAAAAAATGTAATATATTTAATTAATATTTAATTTCACCATTTGAATATTTTTGTAAATAAATGTTAAATAATTAATTTAGTTAAATTAGGTTTCAATTTTAACACTTTTTCTTAATAAATAAAAAAATATGTAGAAATTAGGTTTTTGACATTTTCATCTTTTTCTTAATTAATTACTTGCCTCATTATTCATTATTATTATTAAATATTTTTGTAAATAAACATGTATATTAATTAATTAGAAAATTAGGTTAACTTGTATATTTTCATTAATAATTAAAATAACATAGAATTAGGGTTTACATTCAATTTTAATTTTCTTTATTTTCATAAATACAAAAACATAAAAAACAATTTCTTTTCTTTAATTAAATAATAATTAGCCTTTAATTTCAATTTAATTTCAAAAGGGTCAAAACCCTCGGACATCCTAACTTTTATTATTTCGCGTGCATTATTTTCTTTTCGAATATTATGTAACTGCTCAAGGATTGTAATAGTAATTAGGTATTTATTTACTTTCCGCATTTTTACCAAACGGGTCTTTGTATTTTGGCGATGTATAGACCCACGCCTTGTAATAGCGTAGGATTTATCTTTCCGCATTTTAAATTTCCGCACTCTTAAATTCTAAACTTTGCATGAAAGAATGTATGGTTAATTAAAAACAAGCGTAGCTCACAATGCCATGATCAAAGATAATTGTTAAACTGAAAACGACACACAAATTCACACACCACTTCTAGGGTACGCCTCACCTGTTGCCTTCGAAACGTGGTCGTCGTGTATAGGACGTTTTAGTAAGTCCTTATGTCCATGACCCAGTTGCCTCGAAACGGTTGCCTCAGATTAAAAAAGGATCAAGGGAATAAGGGTAGCTTCTAAGGTGTCCTACTGTTGCTCTGGTGACCACACTGTCCCTACAAACAAATTGACCCGAACACCTCCAACGGTGGTGCTACCTATCTCTCAATGGTGGGATGGCACTACCTAAAGGACATTTACACAGCCTAATTCCTTAGGGTAGGTAGATGACTCATGGATACTTGCTCTATTCAAAAACAATCAAAACTCTTTTCACACCGACACTTTCAAAAAGCTTTCAAAACAATTTTTCAAACACTCTTGAGGACTGATACAAGAGTTATTCCGAAATATTTAAACGAAACTTTTTCAAACCCACTCACATTTTGAAAAGCAAACACTTTTGAAAACACAATGAGCAAGTATCTAAGAGCCCGTGGATAACCACGGATAGAAAGGGTGCTAACACTTTCCCTTTCTATAAATCTACCTCCCGAACCGAGAAACATCTCGAAAAGGAATTTTGCTGTGCTTTTGTCCTTTCCATGTTGGAGAACATAAAAGACGGTGGCGACTCTTGCTTACCGCGACATTTTGTGAACCAGCTTAAAAACAGTCAGTTCTATTTCCACCGATCACAAACATCAAGAAAGAATAAAAGCAATTTTGAATATAGAGAACACAATTACTTCAAAACAAACACGTGTAATGCATTAATGAAATAATAGAGTTTGACATGATAATTGTTTGAATAAGCATAGAAAAATACAATATCAGAATTTTAAATGAACAAGAGTCTCTCAATCCTAGCCATGTTTTGGCAAGGGAGCAGTGATCACATCGGGAGTCTCAGCAGGCTCGAATTCGATCTCCTTGGCGTCAATCATGTTCTGAATCTTGTATTTCAGCGCCCAACAATCCTCAGTATCATGCCCCGGGCTTCCGGAATGATAAGCACATCTCGCATCTAGGTTGTAGCTTGGAGAAGAGGTCTTGGGATTTGCAGGAGGGTTGATTACCGCAATCAGATTCATTTTCAACATGTGCTGCAATGCTTATGACAACAGCATATTGATGTTGGTGAACTGTCTTTTAGGCTCGTTTGGCCTTCCTTGATTTCCCTTTGGCGGTTGTCGGCGTGACGCAGAATCTGAGATCATGACTGCCCCTACGTGTTGGTCACAACGATCCTTCTGACTGTATGCAGCATTGGACTCTTTCTTGAATGGTTTCTTCTCAGCGTTCGAGGAGTCACCCTTTTGTATCTTTCCGGACTTGATACCAGCTTCTATCCTCTCACCAGTTAAGATCAGATCTGTGAACCCAACAGAAGAATTCCCAATCAGATGGTTGAAGAAAGGACCATACAGGATCCCCAAGAACATGTCGACGAGTTCACGGTCAGTCAAAGGTGGCTGCACCCTGCCAGCCAGGTCTCTCCATTTTTGTGCGTACTCCTTAAAACCTTCACCCGTCCCTAGTGACATACCCTGGAGTTGGGTACGTGTAGGAGCGAGGTCGGCATTATACAGATACTGCTTATAAAAAGCAGTTGTCAAGTCCTCCCAGTTACGAATACTGGTTCCATCCAGCTGATAGAACCATTCGAGCTGAGTCCCTGAAAGACTTTCCTGGAAGAAATGGATCCATAGATTTTTGTCTGCCGTGTAAGGCTGGATCTTCCTTGCGTATGAACGGAGGTGCAACTTAGGACAGGAAGCCCCGTCGTACTTCGCAAAGGCAGGTGCCTTGAACTTGTGAGGGATCACCACCCCAGAAGATAAGCCTAGGTCTCCAAAGTCCAACCCGGGCACTTGTTGAGTCTCCATAGCATTTAATCGGTCTTCCAGCTGTTTGTACCGGTCCTCAGCAGGAGGGTATTGTTCATCATTGAAATCTGTCTCGCTGTCGGAGATCACAGGACTAGGAACCTCTCTCCCTTGTGGGTTGTCTTTCCCAGCAGATGGGGTGGTCAGCTCAGCATCATTTTGTGATCCATTCCCAGATCTGCGTCTAGGGTTGAACAAAACAGTCCTTTTCTTCTTCTTCTTCAAAATCAAAGTCTTCAATTCCTGTTGTCCTTGGGCTAAGCTCATGACCAGCTCCTGGAACTGGGCGTTCTGGGCCTGGAGGGCCTTGATAGCTTGTTCATTGGATGATTCAGGATTCATGCTGATGGCTGAAATAAACAGCGAAGAAGATTAAGCAACATGTAGAACAGAGTACCTGTAATGCAATGATATGTATGTATGCATGCGATGTTTTCAAGGATCTCGCGGGGTAAATAGAGAAAATTTGTTAGAATTTGCATCTGGTAGCTTGATTGAAGGAACTTCATGTTGTTGAGAGTCCTTCTTCAAGAGTCAAGGCTCACCATATCGAGTGGGTCATAGCCCCTGACTCAAGTTATCAACCTTGGATAGAGGAAAATAAATCCCTTTTGCCCCTTGCTAGACATCATGACCTGCATCACAAACCCTTGAGATCCTTGAAATGCATTAGTCCTTATGTAGGATGTATGCAATGGTATGATGGCATGATGTTATGCTATGCATGGAGTGATGTAAGTAAACCCTGTTATGAGTCCAGGTTAAGGACTGTAAACAAACCCTGCAAGAAACTCATGTGTTAGATAACAAGCATGCAAGTAGTCAAGTTTGAAAGCACACAAGACAACCCTTAGAGTTTAGGCTAGCAAGAAGTTTGGGGTACTACCCTCTTGAAGTTGGTGGGCTCAAAAACCTGTCCTATCAAAAGTAATCGGGTTCTAAGGAGCTCAATATCATTGGGTTGTTTTCTATGTTCATTGTTTTGATTTAGCCACTGGACTGGAAATCAAAATATTCCAAGAAAACAACCCTCAATGAGTGTAGTATCGAGTATCAACCAACTTCGGACTGCACCAAAGTCAGTCATCTCACTACCCCTAAAGAGGCCAGGATGGTCAAGTAAGGTTCCTAAGGTCAGTTGATGCTTCACGACACCACGCGGCGGCCCCGTACTCTCCTTGACTTGACTCAAGGGTTACCGGTACTCACCAAAGTGCCACATCAACGTAGCAAACTGCTTCAACCGTGTCGGTATACCCCGCACAGTTCCCTCACAGTTTGTTGCTACTTTCTAAGAAGGTATCCCCCAGATCCGGGTTAGGATCTATGAAACTCCCAAGACAGACCCACAATTTTAGAACAATCAAAGCAAGCAATTGAAAACATGATGATGAACTATTCCTAAGGTACACCCCACTTATTATGTCCCCAGCAGAGTCGCCAGTTCTGTGATCAGTGGAAATAGAACTGATTGTTTTTAGCTGGTTCGCGAAATGTCGCGGTAAGCAAGAGTTGCCACCGTCTTTTATGTTCTCCAACATGGAAAGGACAAAAGCACAGCAAAATTCCTTATTCGAGAATGTTTCTCGGTTCGGGAGGTAGATTTATAGAAAGGGAAGGTGTTAGCACCCTTTCTATCCGTGGTTATCCACGGGCTCTTAGGTACTTGCTCTTATGTTTTCAAAAATTGTTTGCTTTTCAAGTGTGTGTGGGTTTTGAAAAAAAAGTTTTGTTTGAAAGATTTCTAAGTAACTCTTGTATCTGTCCTCAAGAGTGTATGAAAAATTTGTTTGAAAACTTTTGAAAGTGTAGGTGTGAAAAGATGTTTTTGTTTGTTTGAAAACGAGCAAGTACCTAGGAGAATCTACCTACTCTAAGGAATTAGGCTGTGTAAGAGTCCTTTAGATAGTGCTATCCCACCATTGAGAGGTAGGTAGCACCGTCGTTGGAGGTGTTCGGGTCAATTCGATCATCGGGACAGTGTGGTCACCGAAGTAATGGTAGGACACCTTAGTGGTAACCCTAATGTCCTAGATCCTTTTATCCGAGGCAACCGTTTCGAGGCAACTAGATCTTTAGACAAAGGACGACCTCTAAGACACCCTATACTTGATGACCACGTTCGAGGCAACTAGTGAGGCGTACCCTAGAAGTGGCATGTGCTTTGTGTGTTGTTTTTCAGTTAATGTTTGTTTTGTACATGTTATTTGTGAGCTACGGATTAATTTTATTTACATACATTCTTTCATGCATTTTTTAACAGTTAGGAGTGCGGAAAGTAAATTGCAGAAATGTAAATTCTAACTATTACAAGGCGCGGGTCTATACATCGCCAAAAAAACAAAAACCCGTTTTTGAAAAGTAAATGCAGAAAATTAAAGAAAGCAATAAAATCCTAATTACTATTACATCCTCTGTACAGATACATAAATATAATCAGAATAAATAAATACGCGCGAATGGAAATTTAATCGGGAACGTCCCAAGGGTTTTGACCCTTTTTTAAGAAAGAATTAAATTTTTTGTCCCTTTTTGAATTAAATGCAATTAATTAAATAAAGCCTAATTACTAATTAATTAATTTATTAAAAAAAAATATTTTTGTGTTTTTTATATTTTTAATGAAAATAAAAGGAATTAAAACTAAAAGTTAACCTAATTCTAAATTGTTTTTATTTATTATAACAAAGGGTTAACATTAAACTAATTAAACTAATTAACTTGTTAGAATTTATTTACAAAAATAGTTAGTAGTGAAATTAATAAATAAGAATAATAAAAATATTAGTTTTTTTTTTATTTTTTATGAAAATATTAATTATGTTAATAATACTAATAATTAATAAAATAATAAAAAAAAGGAGTTATAAAAGAAAAGAAAAATAAAAAGATAAAGAGAAATAACAAAACCAAGGGGGGGTTGGACTAGATTGGAGGTGTTAATGGAATTGTGAGGCCCATGAACCTTCAAGCCCCTTTTGACTTTCCTGATTGCCTACGCCTGTGTTGACTCATGAGCACCATGGTCTGCATTCTTTGGCCATTGGATTGACGCTTGAGACACTTGACGTGCTGATCTGTGAGGGTATATGGTGGAAGCTATTTGAGGGCCTACACATTAACGTAATAGAAAAAATGATATTGAGTTTTGGGGGGGACCTGGGAATCGAACCCAGGTCCCAATGATGCATAGCCACGTCCCTCTCCACTGAGCCAAGCGTTGTATCTTGTTATTATAGTGGGTAAAGAAAATAATATGGAAAAACAACACGCATATGCTAAAAAAGAAAACGCGCGTATTATTTGAATCAACCAGCCACGCATGGACACCTCATCATCGTCTTCATTTATCTGCAAAATAAAAACAAGATAGCGGGGGTTTTTAACCCCCACAACATGGAACTGTCAAGAATAGCGATTAGGCCCCTGAGCTATATAAAAAGGGCGCGAGGGTTGTAATGGATTCGTGTTGATCTCCTGATTTCAACCATGGGTCTCATGAAGGCCAATTTTACCTATGTTGTAAAGCCCTAAAATCCAAGCTTCGAAACCCTAGGTTGCTTCAATGGTGTTTTTTAATTCAGAGCACCATAATCAAATTGAAACATACCAATAGCTTCAGAATGGTCCTATTAACATAAATCAATCCAAAAAAGAGGTTAAAAATGCATGAATAAGGATATGCGTTTCTGAAAAAAGATTCAAACCGTGTGACTTGTTGTGGATGATTCTTGGAGTGTTAAGGCTTGTTCTTGACTGCAAATCCTGGGAGTGTTGGGAATGTGTTTGGATCAAGAGAAGTGTTTGAATCGTACTGGAAGATTGAAAACAGTTTTTGGTTTTTCTTCCAATTTTTTGAATTTGGTTATGCCGTTTTTGAGATGTTCAGGTCGTGAATACTGTATGGAACACTTGCATATGTACGTTTGAATCAGAATCAAGTCACATGATGAGTCTTTAACCATTGCAATGATGTTTTTGGATTTCTTCATAACCACCATTAAAGCATTTTCCAATTTTGTTCAAATTTGAATTTTCATGCTTAAAATGGACTTGGCACGAATTTGGTAGGTGTATTATGATGCATCAAAGTCATTCAAACCACAAGATATCATTTAATTAATTTTTTTGATTTTTATTTGAATTTTATGGATTTAAAATGAATTAAATCAATAAAATTAAATAAAAATAGAGAAAATTAATGTTTAATCTTGAAATTAATCATGGGACACGTGGGTGGCATGACTAGGCTGAATCAAGTGGAAAAAGTGGGCCCTTTTGTCAAAAATTGAAGTTTTAAAGATAGTTGACTTTTGCCATTTCATGAAAAATTCTCAACTTCTCCAATGCATATCTTGCTCAATTTTGATCATATGAACATGTTCTTGGACATTTTGGAAAGGTCTTGAAGTCCTCTAACCAATGCCTTTGGTTCCATGTCATTTTGATTTACCAATCTCAAGTTATAGTCTTTGACTTAAAATGCCTTTTTGTTGACTTTTGAAAATGACCTATAATGTTGAAATTGATAACTTTTTGTGAGAGCATTTCTTGGACTTGGAATGTGAAGATGAGTTGTAGGAAATATCATCCCCTTCAAAATGAGCATTGGATGGGATTTTTCTGATGAACCATGAAAAAGTTATGCCTTGGTCAAGTTACAGTTGACTTTTCAGCTGTCCAAAAATAGAAACTTTTGCATCTTGATGATTTTTGAGCCATGCTTGTGAAATCATGGTCAAGATTTGACCAAATGATGATTGTGGCTTCAAAATAAGATGTTGACCAAAAATTTTGACTTTTGACTGCCAAATGACCATTTTGCCCCTACAGTTGATTGTGAAGCAATTAGGGTTTTTTGACTGTGCAACTTGACCTTGTGAGCCTTGAAACTTGACATGTAGGTGCTTGACAATGTATATGAGCATATGGGACTTGATTGAGTCTTGAAAACCTCAACTTCTTTGCAAGAACCAAAACCCTAATTTTGACTGGCTTAGGAGGCCTTTGAATTGTGCAACCCTTGAGAGACCTTGAAGCTTTTGAAGATTGATCTTGACAAATCTTAAAGAATATAGGAGGGCAAATTTTGGGATACAACAGTAGTCAACTAAACGGAAATGGAATATTCAGTCGAGTGTTTTGGGCATTTCAACCTTGCATCACAGGGTTTGCATCATGCAAACCAATTATACAAATTGATGGGACTTAGTTGTATGGGAAATACAAAGGCACGCTACTGATGACAGTTGCACAAGATGGCAACAACAACATTTTCCCAATTGCCTTTGCCCTAGTCGAGGGGGAGACCGGTGGTGCTTGGAGCTTTTTTATGAAAAACCTGCGAACACACGTGGCTCCTCAACCAGATCTCTGTTTGATCTCGGATAGACATGCATCCATTGAAAGTGCATACAATAATCCTGCAAACGGTTGGCATGACCCTCCTTCTACGCATGTCTATTGCGTTAGACATATCTTCCAAAATTTCACGAGGGAGATCAAGGACAAAACACTAAAGAAAGCGGTTATGAATGCGGGATATACATTGACACAACCCACATTCAAATATCACCGCAACGAGATCCGTTTGTCAAATCCGGAAGCTGGTAGGTGGATCGACAATATTCTGATAGAAAAATGGACTAGGTCATACGACAATGGCCAAAGATGGGGGCACATGACAACAAATCTAATTGAATCGATGAATGGGGTATTCAAAGGCATACGAAACCTCCCGGTCACTGCTTTGGTAAAATCTACGTATTTTAGAATGGTTTCGTTGTTTGCCAAAAGAGGTGAAATGTGGAATGCGGTGTTGCAATCTGGACAACTATGGAGTGAAAGTTGCATGAAGTACATTAAGGCAGAAAGTGCCAAAGCCAACACCCATATGGTTATACGGTTTGACCGACACAGGCACAACTTCATTGTGAAAGAGACAATCGACCACAACAAGGGTCTGCCAAGACAAGAATATAGGGTTGTACTACCTTCTCGTTGGTGCGATTGTGGCAAGTTTCAAGCCTTTCGTATGCCTTGCTCTCATGTCATTGCCGCGTGTGCTTATACCCATCAAGACGCGCTACAACTTCTGTCACACATTTACAAATCTGAAACGTTGCTCAACGTTTACAACAACAGCTTCCCTTTGGTAGCAAAACCAGATTATTGGCCTGCATATGACGGCGAAATAGTATGGCACAATGACCAAATGCGAAGGAACAAAAAGGGTCGTCCCAAAAGTAAGCGCATCACAACCGAAATGGACTCCCTTGACAAGCTGGAAAGAAAGTGTGGTTTATGCCGTCACGTCGGACACAATCGCAAAAATTGTTTGAATTGGGCGTCTGCCTCGACCACATATGTATTACATAAAATCTTTCCTTAATTATGTTGTAAACATTAGGGTTTTTTGTTAACAATATTTGCTACAATAAACACTGCGCGTACAAGAAAAAAAACACGATATTCCGTCTACGAAATTACAACTGTTAAAACAATATCATCTGACCCATGCATCATCAACATTACGTCGCTGTCTATTTTGACTTCCTCCAACCAAACATTAGGTCTTCCTGTCGCATGTGAGGTTGTTGTTCGTCTTCGCTGGATCCTTCGAATTTTTTCCCCTCCACGATGTCTCCATCTAGCCATCGCAACAACTCCCGCTTCAGACGCTCCATGGAGTGATGTGCCAGAATTTCATTTTCATCGCAGGTTTTGTGGCGGAGAAGATAATGTAACCATCTCTGGTAAAAATCATGGGCGATGTCATGACGCAAATGACAGAGTAAAAAATAAGAAAACAGTGCGAGAAAGTGTGAGAAATGACGGAGAACCGGACGAATTATTTATAAAAACAACATTTTGCCCTAGGAGCCAAGTGAGATGGCGCCTCCTCTCACTTTTAAAGTGCATGCGTCATCTCACTTGGCTAAAAGAGAGAGGAGGCGCCAAGGGCAAAAAGCTTGGTGGAGGCGCCAAGTGAGATGGCTCCTCCTTTAGAGAGCCATCTGAAATATGGTTATTTGCGTAATTTTTTCCGAAACGTGGTTATTTGCGAAATTTTTTTTCAATACCTAATTATTCAAAAAAAATTCGAATATCAATTTCTTAAAAATTAATTAATAAAAGTAAGTGTTTAAAATAAGTCTTATTCTATTCTTTTATAAATAGGAAAATTGTATTATTGACATAAATATTTTTTATTAACGAAAAAATATATTGTTAATAATTTTGTTTTTATAAACGTGCCACTATCTTTTTATTTATATACATTTTTTTAATTAAATTTTCTAAATAATATATATTTATAAAAATTAAAATTAAATTTTTTTATAAATAATTTTTAATTAAAATTTTAATTAAATCTAAATATGTTTTTATAAACGTGCCACTCAAACAACTTATTTTAATCTAAATATGTTTAACTTTTAAATTAATATTATATTTTTTTCAACTTAAATTACTAAAACAAAATAAAATCTTTTTAATTTAACCTCATAATTTATAAACTTAAGCATTTTTTTATTTCCCATAAATCTTTCTAAATTCTTTTTATAAAGTAATTACGATTTAATTTTGTTTAATTTTTTTAAAGTATGATCAATTAATATTTTTTTATCAAATATTACAAATAAATATTACAAATTTTTATCAAATATTTGAGAACAATTTAAATCGAAAATTTACAAATATACCTTTAGAATGGAGGCATTAATATCAGTTATTTTTATTAAATATACCTTTTGAATGGAGGCATTAATATCAGTTATTTTTATTATACTTATATGGAAATTATTTTGTATGGTGACATGAATATATTTTTTTTATGCATGATTTGATTCCATAAAATATGATCAATAAAATTGAAATTTTATTTTAATATTAGAGATTTGATACTGTTTCGTATTGTAGAAATATTACAAACATTAAAATATATAAAGATATGAAAAAAATTTAAATCGAAATTTTACAAATATATCTTTTGAATGGAGGAATTAATATCATTTATTATATATGGAAATTATTTCGAATGGTAACATTAATATATTTTATTTTTATGCATTTGATTCCATAAATTTATGTTACATAAATTTAAGTTCTAATTTATTTTAAATGGAATTATAATTTAACAAATAAAATATTCTACAACATATTGTGTATACTCTTTGAAAGGTTACACTTCTAATCTTGAGAATACTAACGTAGTCTAAAAGATTTTTTTTTTTGTAATAATTATATATTTTAAAGAACAGTTAATTATATTAGACAATTATACTCATTTATTTTAAATAAAATTAATATTTTGTATTGATAAAAATGGTATAAAAGTAATTTCCATGTCGAATTGGCATGAACATATTTTACGTAGTTTATTATATTTTGACGGGGTGTTGTCATACATTTTATGTTTGTAAAAAATGTAAATATAATCTTGTTGGCTCCTAAATTCGACCCCTTTGTTTTGATTGGTGGCAGCCATTAAAAGCTGAAAGATGCTTTCGACTGGCTAAGCCTGTCGAAGTGCCCGTCGAAAGATGGCAAAATACTTAGAAGATTTCTTCCAAGGAAGAAGGCTGATTGCCTTCGACGTCGAAGGAGTTTTTGTCGAAGACGTCTCTTGATGAAAGTGTTCGACGGTCCAGAGTGGAGCAGTTTGAAATTCAAAGCTTTGGAGGGAAAACGGTTTCCAGCAGTTACTACGTGCAAACGTGCAAGGATCTGGAGTGTCGAGCACGGAGAACGTGCCAAGTGGCTTAATCTCGAAGCAGTGTAACTGCCCGACGGTTACTTGGAATGTGTTAGTATAAATAGGAGTAGACATGTAGTTTCTCGCGTGTGTTCACAAACAGATACATAGTCACTCATTTAGATTCAAGTACCCAGTGTGAGCGAAAGAATTGTTGAGAAATGTATGTGTGAAACACCAATTTTATCAATTAAAGTCATTTACTTTTCCAGTATTTTACTTGCTTTTCTCCTTTAAAATTCCTGTCGAACCTTTACTTTAAAAGCCTTGTTTATTTTACCAAGCCTTTCCTTTATGCAATTTACTTGAAACATTTTACTTAAAGCCTTATCCACCTTAATCAAACTTCAAAATCAACCTATGTCCATAGGATCAATCTGATCGATCCTGCGAGTAACCAAATAAGTAACCATTTGGAGGATCAGCGGTTGTTTACCAAAACCCAAGGTAAACAAATTGGCACACCCGGT
Source organism: Vicia faba (assembly GCA_948472305.1). Lineage (NCBI taxonomy): Eukaryota > Viridiplantae > Streptophyta > Magnoliopsida > Fabales > Fabaceae > Vicia > Vicia faba. Next base: position 212,980,594 of record OX451735.1, on the reverse strand, counting down.
GGGACTGTGTGTTGATTGTTGAAAAATAATCTCATCTTTTCGAGTTGTATGTTATTGAGGAGTGGTAGAATATACACTAACGATAACAATACTGCCAGAAGAAGGGAAGAGATGGCGAATCCGCCAAACAATAATGAAATCCCACAAACGAGTGTGGGAGCAACGGTTAATATGACCGTGAGTGAAGCGACGAACGTTGGTTCGACACCAGCAGTGTCAGTCACAACCACGGGGCCAATAACTTCGTTTTCAGGCCCCAGAATACCTTTGGGAACTCCCCCTCCAAGGGGAAATATAGGCACAAGGCCTGTGGTTCCCCCAGGATTTATTCCATTCTATGGTATGCCAACTTCTGAAGTGGCAACCCTGACGAATGCTGCGTCCACTTATTCAGACCCCTTCGTGAGTGCCTCTTCGCCACTCCAAGGCTCTGGAGTAGGCATGGCGAATAGAAATAGGACCCAACTCTTAGGAGGAACGTCCCAAATAGCCCATGGCCTTACAAATGCCTCGACAGCAGTCTTGAGGCAACAGATGGACGAAAGCAACCATGATATGGTGCAAATGTTGGCACAAACTTTGAGTACAGTGCTAAATCCTCTAATACAAAATACTACTCAATCGAACCAGCAAGTTACAGCGCAAATGACGCGTTTGGCTGATTTCTTTGGAGTACCCCCACCTATTCGACAGCCCCAAAGGGCGCAAACAAGAGGAAATCAGGGGATATTTGTAGAGGAAGAAACCACCATTAATCAGGCTCAACAGCCTGTAGAACAACCTGTCGAAGAACCTAGGGTAATAGCCCCAGAGGTAAGGTTAGTTAACAGAAACCAAAATGCTGACGAAGTGGTTCAGCATATCCAACACCAAAACATGGGTTTGGAAAATAATCTGGCAACCATGATCGAAAGGATCATGAATCAGAATGGGATGAACATGGGCTTTCGAAGGCCCAACTTTACATCTCCATTGTCAGAATACGTATTGCAAACGGATTTACCTCCTAGGAGCAAAGTCCCCAAATTTACTAAGTTCTCTGGGGACACGACAGAATCCACTGTCGAACATGTGGCGAGGTATTTGATCGAAGCAGGAGACATTTCAAATAATGAAAACCTGAGGATCAAATACTTCCCAAGTTCCTTAACCAAGAACGCTTTTACTTGGTTCACAACTCTACCCCCCAATTCGATCCACCATTGGACCCAGTTGGAAAGATTGTTCCATGAACAATTCTATATGGGGCAAACCAAGATAAGCCTGAAAGAACTGGCGAGTGTGAAGAGACGTTTCACTGAACCTATAGACGAATATCTGAATAGGTTTAGGTTGCTTAAGGCGAGATGTTTTACACAAGTGCCAGAACATGAGCTGGTCGAAATGGCCGCAGGCGGTTTAGATTATTCCATTAGGAAGAAGCTAGATACCCAGTACCTAAGAGACATGGCCCAACTGGCCGACAGAGTTCGACAAGTCGAACGCCTCAAAGCTGAAAAAGCTAAGGCAACGAAAACTCACAAGAGAGAGAGAATAGCGTACGTTGAGATGGATGACGAAGATCTAGAATCCTTCGACGATACTTTAGCTGTCGAAGAAGGAGAAGTCGATTTAGCAGAACTAAAACAAGGGCCACCATACTCTTGTAAACAGTTAGTCCCCTCAAATGGAAAAAATCCCATTGGTCCAGACAGGACCAACGAGAGGTTCCCAAAAAAGACTTATAGTTTTGACATCACAAAATGTGATGAAATATTCGACTTGCTAGTTAAAGATGGCCAAATGATAGTACCCCCTGGGGTAAAAGTGCCTCCTCTTGATCAAAGAAAGAAGAGAGGTTTTTGCAAATATCATAATTTTTTGGGCCATAAAACTTCTCATTGTTTTCTTTTCAGGAATCTTGTGCAAGACGCTATTGAGGAAGGGAGATTAAAGTTTGCTGACAAATCCCCCATGGCTGTCGACTCCAATCCACTGAAGGCTGAAGCCCACTATGCAGAACCCTCTGAGGTGAACATGATAGAGGCGACCAAGATCCAGTCGAAGAAGCCAGGAATTACCATGGTCGAAGTCTCAAAGGACCACATCAACATGCCAATCTTTGGCAGTTTTTCTGGAAACTTATCCAGGAAGACAATTGAGGCTGTCCAGAAAGCGGTCGAAGACCCGAAGTCGAAGACTGCTGAAGCACAAACAACTGGACCAAAGCCCAGTTCCCACTTGGCCACTGTACAAGGCCAGACGGAGAATCTGGAGACACAAATGAAACAACTAACTCTTGCTACTAAGGATACCATGAATATCAACATGGTTGAACTTTCTGACCCTAAAGCTTCAGAAGAAGCCATAAGGCAAGAGCAGGCAAATAAAACGGCTTTCCCTAGGGAAAACGAAAACTTGGCAGATTTTTTTACAAAGATGCCAGAAGAAGAAATCAGAGGTGATGCTGTGTCCAAGATGCAGTTCTATCTTTGATAAAAAAGCTGCTGAGCATATACAAGGCGTGAGAGCAGCGAACAAGAGAAGGGAGAATGCTGACCTTCGACATGATCCCAGAAGGGGTTCTAATCAAGACAAGAGGCCATTGACTTTTAGGCCTCCAACAAATGTACCAGTAGACACTTGGTACAAAACATCTGGCCGGAAAAGGCCAAGTGAAGAGAAATGGCATTCTTTCGAAGTGCCAAGAGGTTCCTCTTTAATTCAGAAGAAAGAGCCTCAAGTTGCTGCACCCAAGGTTGCTCAAGTGTCCAGCAACTACAAGGGAAAAAATCCTATGTCGAGATCCCAATGGAGGAGATATCAAAGAAGGCGAAAAGCTGAAAGGGAGGCTGCCAACGAACCTAAGGCGGAAACTAGTTCGAATGTGCCTCAAAGGAAACAAAGAAAGCCTCTTGAGAGAGAACCAGTTACCAACAGGCTAGTTTGGCCTAACCAAAGTGAAGTCGAAGACGAAGATGATGCTGAGTCCGACGATACTCTGGATATAATGGTGAATATTGTTTCAGTACTGCCTAGGGAATTCAATCGACAGGTAGAAGTCGAAGCCAGTGACTGGGAGGTGGAACAAGAAATGGCCAAACATAGGCCAGTGTGCTATTTTGTCATGGACAATGGCACTACAGAGGAACAAAATGGCTTCTTCGAGCCACCTACAGAGGCGATAAAGAATCACCTCAAACCTTTGTTCATAAGGGCTAAGCTCGAAGAGACCACTGTGAACAAAATATTGGTCGACTGTGGGGCCACTATCAATATTATCCCTCATTCTATGCTAAGGAAGATTGGAAAAAGGGATGAAGAAATCAAACCTCACAATATGGTCCTGTCCAACTATGAGGGAGGCATCGGGACCACCATGGGAGTGATCCAGCTAGACATAAAAGTTGGGTCGATCCTTCGACCAACAATGTTCATGGTCATATCGGCCAAACCTAATTACAACCTTTTGCTAGGCCGTGAGTGGATTCATGGTGTAGGTGCTGTGCCTTCATCGATGCATCAAAGGCTGCTTCTATGGCGTCCAGATGGGATGGTCGAAAACATAGAGGCAGATCAAAGCTACTACCTTGGCGAAGTGAATCACTTGGGTGTGGCAGATTTCGACAAAAACATGGCTCACATAGGGCCATGTCCAACTCCTGACTTCGACATGGCGCCTGCGCCAAACACCTTTTGTTCCCTATACCTGCATCCTGAGCATGGTTTCCAATGGGACAGAGAAGACTTGTCCCACATAGACTTCAGTGGGCTAACTGATATCCAACCAACTGGTTGGGGAAGTGAATTCAGTGATAATGACTGAGTCACAATCTCTGAATCGAATTTCGGCTTATGTGGCCGAAACCAAGATGATAACGGCTCTCGAAGCCGAAGTAAAGTATATGGCCACACAGGCCAACGATCAACAATTATCTGCTGTTGGCCCAGGAAAGGATTTCGATCCAAGACCTCCTGATATCATACCAGATGAAATGCAGGAACAGAGGCTCGACGCCATCTATGACGATGAGCCTTTGGGCTTCGAAAAGGATCCCTTGGCGAACAACATTAAGATGTTAGCACAAGACCCTTTAGAAGAAATCAACTTAGGCGAAGGATCAGAGAATAGGCCAACTTACATCAGCGCCAAAATTGATCCAGAACTTAGGTTGGAAGTAATCCAATTGCTGAAAGAGTTTAAAGACTGTTTTGCATGGGATTATGACGAAATGCCCGGTCTCGACAGAGGATTGGTAGAACTTCAGTTGCCAATCAAACCTGGAAAGAAGCCAATCAAGCAAAATCCAAGGCGCTTCGCTCCAGAAATATTGTCGAAGATCAAAACGGAGGTCGAACGACTTCTGAAATGCAAATTCATCCGTGTTACAAGGTATGTCGAATGGATTGCAAATATTGTGCCAGTAATTAAGAAAAACGGCACATTAAGGGTGTGCATAGATTTCAGAGATTTGAATGCTGCCACCCCCAAAGATGAATATCCTATGCCTGTGGCGGAAATGCTAGTCGATTCTGCCGCTGGCTATGAATACCTGAGTATGCTCGATGGTTATTCAGGATATAATCAAATATTCATTGCTGAAGAGGATGTGTCGAAAACAGCTTTTCGATGCCCAGGGGCCTTAGGCACTTACGAATGGGTAGTGATGCCTTTTGGCCTGAAAAACGTTGGGGCAACGTACCAGCGAGCAATGAATACTATCTTCCATGATTTTATTAACACTTTTATGCAAGTTTATATTGATGATATTGTTATAAAATCTGTTTCCAGGAAAAGTCACATTGACCACCTTCGACAATCATTCGAAAGAATGAGAGAACATGGTCTGAAGATGAACCCTTTGAAGTGTGCGTTCTGTGTGAAAGCTGGAGATTTCTTGGGTTTCGTTGTCCACAAGAAAGGAATCGAAATCAATCAGAACAAGACGAAGGCAATTTTGGAAGCGAAAGCGCCATCGAATAAGAAGGAATTGCAATCTCTCTTAGGCAAGATAAATTTCTTGAGAAGGTTTATATCTAACCTAAGTGGGAAAGCTCAGGCCTTTTCACCCTTACTTCGACTGAATAAAGAGGGGTTCGAATGGGGGCAAGAGCAACAAGAAGCCTTCGACAAAATCAAAGGGTACCTCACTAAGCCACCTATTTTGGTGCCTCCTTGTAGCAATAGGAGTATGAGATTGTACATAGCTGCATCTGACAAAACTCTGGGAAGTATGTTAGCCCAAGAGGATGAGAATGGAGTCGAAAGACCCATTTATTATCTCAGTCGAGTTTTGAATGATGCAGAAACTAGATATAGCGAAGTTGAAAAATTGTGTCTATGTCTGTATTTCTCTTGTACAAAACTCAAGCAATATATAAAACCGGTTGATGTTTATGTTTCGTCTCATTTTGATGTTTTCAAATATATGTTGTCGAAACCTATCTTGCATAGTCGAATTGGCAAGTGGGCATTAGCATTGACTGAATACTCCTTGACCTTTATGCCTCTTAAGGCAGTAAAAGGACAAGTGGTTGCAGACTTCATAGTCGACCACTCAATTCAAGTCGAGGATATTAATTATGTGGAGATAGAACCTTGGAAATTCTACTTCGATGGTTCCAGTCATAAAAATGGAACAGGAGTAGGAGTCTTGATTATCTCTCCAGATAAAATTCCAACAACATTCAAGTACCAAATAGAAGGTTCTTGTTCGAACAACGAGGCTGAGTATGAAGCTCTAATTACTGGCCTTGAAATATTGTTGGAATTGGGGGCAACTCGAGTCGAAATAATGGGAGACTCAGAGTTAGTCATCAAGCAAGTCACAAAGGAGTATAAATGCATAAGGGAGAATCTCATTATGTACTTTGTGATAGCAAATCGTTTATTGAAACAATTTGAAAGTGTCAATATTCGACACATACCCAGAGTCGAAAATCAAATAGCCAATGACTTGGCACAAATTGCATCAGGGTATAAGATTTCAAAAACGAGATTACAAAGAGCAATCGAAGTTCGAGAAAAGATAAAGGCAACTTGTCTATCACCATCAGATTTGGAATCGACGAGGTTAGGTTATGCTGATCACTCAAACTTCGAGATTTCGTTCATTGATAATTTGTCAGAGCAAGATTGGAGGAAACCCATTGTGGACTATCTTCAAAATCCAGGAGCTCCGACAGAACGAAAAACAAAATACAGGGCGTTGAGTTTTGTACTCATGGGTAATGAGTTATTCAAGAAGACGCCTGAAGGGGTGTTGCTGAAATGTTTAAGTGAAACTGAAGCATACATAGCCCTCTCGACTACGCATGCTGGGGCATGTGGGGCTCACCAAGCAGGCCATAAGATGAAATGGTTGTTGTTTCGACAAGGACTATATTGGCCCACTATGTTAAAAGATTGTGTTAGTTCGCCAAAGGTTGCCAAGAGTGTCAAGTTCATACAGGCATCCAACATGTACCAGCAAGCGAACTTCACTCGATAGTGAAGCCTTGGCCCTTTCGAGGATGGGCGTTGGATCTTATTGGAGAGATTCGACCAGCATCATCAAAGAGTCAGAAATACATATTGGTAGGCATTGATTATTTTACTAAGTGGATCGAAGCTGTCCCTTTAGTCAATGTGGACCAAGAAAATGTCATTGAATTTATTCAAAAGAACATTATCTTTAGGTATGGAATCCCTGAGACAATAACAACTGATCAAGGTTCAGTTTTCACTGGCCGAAAGATGCAGGAATTTGCTCAGGAAACAGGTTTCAAACTCCTAACATCCACGCCTTACTATGCACAGGCGAATGGTCAAGTCGAAGCAGCTAACAAAGTAGTGATTGGCTTGATAAAGAAACATGTTGGGAAGAAACCAAAGAATTGGCATAAGACGTTAGACCAAATTTTATGGGCTTGTCGAACGTCTCCAAAAGAAGCCACTGGTACAACACCATATAGGCTAACTTTTGGCCATGATGCAGTATTGCCAGCTGAAATTTGTCTTCAATCTGCAAGAGTTCAGAGGCATTATGATATTCCTTCTGAGGTTTATTGGAATATGATGTTAGATGAATTGGTGGATTTAGACGAAGAGAGATTACACGCTCTCGACTTACTCAGGCTTCAGAAGAAAAGAGTAGAAGACTCTTATAATAGAAAGGTAAAACCTAAGGTATTTTTGCCTGAAGATTTAGTTTGGAAGGTAATTCTTCCCATGGATCGACGGGATCGAAGCATGGGGAAATGGTCACCCAAATGGGAAGGACCCTTCAGAGTTATCCAAACTTTTTCTGGTGGAGCCTATGAGGTCGAAGAGATAAGTGGTGATAAAAGGCTCTTGAGAGTGAATGGTAAATATTTGAAAAAATATAAGCCTATACTTCAAGAGATAAAAATAAAATAATAAAAGAACAAACTAAATTAACCATAAAAAATGCCAAAATGGAAATTTTTATTAATTTCAGCCAAGATGGCAATTGTTGTCGAAAACGATTACAGAAGATGGTTACAAAAGAGAATCAATCAAAAGGTAAGAGAATTCTTGAGTCGAAGATACTTGGCATACTGCAGCTCCAACCTCTTTTTGCACCAAGAGTTTTCTTGCACTAGTTTGGCAATTTGAGCGTCGAGGCTTTGGGCCCTCTCAGCGAATTCCAGGCCTTGCTTGATCTCAGTCTGGCTCTCAGTGTCTGGGATGGTCGAAAGAATTTCCTCCTGGAGTACAGTGTTGGCGTTTATCTTCGCCTCTATCTCTGCAATTTGTGCTCGGAAGGAGACATTCTCTCGCTCAATAGCATCGACCCTTTCCTGTGCAGACGTTTTCTGTTTCGACAACTCGGCAATTCGAGAAGTCGAATCTGAGACAGCAGTCCACGCAGATGAGCTTTTGCCATGCAGCACTTCGAGCTGACTGTTAAAACCTCGTTGGCGCCTGTAATCCGCTGAGACTTGATCAATCATAGAATGTAATTCCATGATTAAGTCTGAGATTTCTGGGGCTACAGCTTCGAAGTCAACAACATTCAAAACCTCTTTTAAATATGATGGAGCAGTGGGGTCCCCCTCTAAAGTCTTCATTAAATCTCTCTTGAAGAACTGGGCCTTGACCTTCGCCAACGCATCATCAAGAGGAGAAGTTTCAGTAGATTTCCCTGACAGGGTAGGAATTTCCTGACTAGTGTCGGAAGAACTCTTACTCTCGATGATTGCATTGAGGTAGCTGACAGGGTCAGTTTGTTTCAAGATTTCCAAGTCCTCTTTTGACCTGTGCTTTGAGGAGGTGACCCTTGCCACAGTATTATCTTGGGCTTGAGGCGGTTGGATGCTGAGTGCCTCGTTTGGTTGCTCTTCGACTTGGACTGAGGCGGTACTAGCGTCGACTTGTGGTTCTTCGTTAACATCACCTTGGGGTCTTTCGCCAGCGTCATTTTGTGGCTCTTCGCTAGCGTCATCCTGGTGTTCTTCGCCAGTACCACCTTGATGCTCTTCGTCAACAGCATCTTGATTCTCTTCGCCATTGCCTTGGTCTCTTCCTTCAGGATTCTCTTCTGACAACAAGTCCACCACAGGAACCGTTTCTGGCTGTGTTTCCTCCACCATAGGTTCTTCTGTTGTCTTCTCCACTGTTTCAGCATTGGCCTCATTCTCAGTGTGGGCTTCGTCATTGCCCAAATCTTTTTCCCGAGGCCTGCTAAGGTCAGCAGATTCTAGAGTTTCTGAAGTCCTTGGTGGGGAGCTCTCAGTAGTGTCCTGAAAAGGAGAAAGAAGACAAATCTTCAGATGTCGGAAGAGATGCAATCGAATACTGGTGTCTATGCCTAAAATAGATTACCTGTGGATTAACTTCAGCCCCAGGGCTGGAATTGTCACTTTCGACGGGCTTGGTAAGAAGAGCGTTCAGTTCCTCCTCAGTTGGCTCTTCGATGATCACTGCAGGTGGCCTAGGCTTTCTCACAGCGACCTTTATTCTGACGGTTCGACCTTCAGGAGCAGGAGCAGGAACAGAAGCGTCCTTCGTTAACTTTCGCCTCTTTAAGGGAGTAGGAGGGGAATCACTTTCGTCATCACTCCCCGATTCGATCATCAATGCTGCCCTTTTCTTGGGCGAAGGGGCCTAGAAAACCAATAGAAATTCGATTGAATAATTACATCGAAAATGAAAAATCGAAAGCCAGAAGAAAAATGAAGAAAATCTGGTTACCGATGCAGGAGGCCTCCTCGAAGAGCCTTCCCCCTGTTGGTTTCCTGTTGTCTTCGCCGGCGCTATAGTCTTCGCCGGCGGTGGAGGTTTTGTCGAAGGGACTCCTCCTTGTGGGCCTTCTGTAGCCTTCTTGGCTAGGGGTTTTCGAACAACTGAAAGAGACCAGGGAAAGTTAACAGGCTAACAGTCGAAGAGAAAGATAAAAAGTAATGTGAGAGCATGAACTTACATTTCTTTACTTTGTCCAACACAAGGACAAAAGACTTCTGCAACTCTGCCATGAAGTCCTTCTCGTCGAAGAAGTACTCAGCATAATAGCTTCTCCACCACTCCTCAAAGGATGGTGAGCAAAGGAAATTAAGCTGGTAGTTAAACAGCGAGAGGATTGTTCGACCAGCATATCTTCCGATATGCTTGATGGCAGCTTCTTCTGTATAATCGTTGCAGAAGTACAACATTGACTTCTCTCTTTGAAAAATAGGAGAAGGCAGGGCTTGGATGATACCAAACTGGCGAGATACCAGATTTGGTTGATAGGCAAGCAGACTCAAATGAGTCTTAGAACTCTTAAATCGAAGAGGCATGATCCTGGGTGTCAGGAACGCCTCCCAAAGTACAGTGTGCTCATCGACGTTGGGACCACTCGACTCCTTTGGGTGTGGCCTTGTGAACCATGCTGGCCCCACCTTCCGTTGAGCAAATGGAGCCATAGTTGAAACAAATTCCTTCCTTCGAGCGAACATCAGAACGAAGTTAGTGAAGGTTTGTTGGAACTCCAGCCCATCTTCCACAGGTGTCAGTAGAGCCAGCCTAATTCCTTCAATACGTCTATTAGCTATCGCTGGGGCTTGTTCATTTATCTGAATCTTCTTGGGTAAGAAAGATTCGAAAGTGGCGTTGAGCCACAGTTGAAGTAGCCAGAAAGGCCCAGCGAGTAGCAAACTGTTCCTATCTTCGACATGTTTCAAGAGAGTAACCCCATTGCTGATTGAGTCATAAAGACTGGCCAGAATTAGTTCTGCCAAACAGATGTTTTGGCGGTGATGCAGTTGGGTGGCAAGAGTGACCATCTTTTTGGTCACTTGTAGAGATTTCGAGCAAAACACAAAGCGAGTTAGCCATAAGGCTAGAAACGCTATGTGTTCGACATCCGACACTGTATCCGTCGACCTGTCGTGATAATGGTTGATAAAGGTGGTATATGTTGGCTTGGTCTCAGAAAAGCCAATTTGGTCCTCCGACATCTTCTCCGGGTCGAAGTAATCTCCGGTTGGTCGAAGGCCAGTAATGGCCGCTACGTCGAAGAGTGTGGGGGTTAACATCCCACATGGAAGGTGAAAGGTGAAGTGAGAGTAATCCCAAAACAACAGCGAAGCTATAAGCATCTCTGGGGAGTAGTTTAAGCCTGTTTTCGACAGCATTACTAGGTCAAAGATTCCCATTTCCTTCCAGACTGGAGTTTGATGTTTCTCCAACTTTGTTAGCCAAGCAACATAGTCAGAGGTCAGATTAGGGCAAGACCTGAAGACTCTCACACTTCTGTTGAAGAAACGGAGGTCGATTTTCTCGCGTGTAGGGTCTTCGTTGTCTTCTGCGTCCTTCTTGGCGCATGCTACTGGCTTGAGTTTCTCGACGATGGGAAAATAGCTCTTGATCTTCAGAGCTTCAGAGATGCTTGGGTTCATGGGGCCAGACATTGCGAAGATCTGGTTGGAGTATCCAACCGGGATCATCAAGTGACGCGAGTAAGCATCGCGAACGGAGATGTCAGAAGGTTCAGGAACCCTTCGTTTCCCTGTAGAGTTCACTACCGGAGCAGTAACAAAGACCTTGGGTTTAACAAGTTGTTCAGTTGGTGCGTTAGTCTTGGGGGCAGTGGAAGCAGAGGCCATTGTTGAGGATGAAGATGAAGTGAAAAAGGAAGAATTTTTCTGCAAAGAGAGCAAGTTTGTATGAAAGCAAGGGAGTTTGAGGGCTAGTTTGCGTAAAAAGTCCCAAAATGGGATATTCACTACTATTTATAGTAGTGGGAGAAATTCCCAATAACGAGGACATTAAATGTCATTTAATGCTGCAGGAATTAGTGGGACGCGTGGCAGCATCCTGTTGTTTTGGCCGTTTCTGCAGAAACAGAGAGACGCAGCGTGCGTCCTCGTTTTTGGGATTTGTCATAATGACAAATTCTGAACTGACGTTTGGTACTGCACGCCGTACTGAAAGTGACGTCCTAGGATCAAATCAATGATGGTTTCTTGGGATTGCCAATAGTTGGTAAAAAGCAGCAAAAAGTGCACAAGTTAACTTGTGACTAAGCGTGGAAAAACAGGTGTCGAATGGCGTTTTCAAAGAATGCCTTTTTCTTTCAGAGTCGAAATAAGGCATTCTTGGGGGGCAATTTGTTGGCTCCTAAATTCGACCCCTTTGTTTTGATTGGTGGCAGCCATTAAAAGCTGAAAGATGCTTTCGACTGGCTAAGCCTGTCGAAGTGCCCGTCGAAAGATGGCAAAATACTTAGAAGATTTCTTCCAAGGAAGAAGGCTGATTGCCTTCGACGTCGAAGGAGTTTTTGTCGAAGACGTCTCTTGATGAAAGTGTTCGACGGTCCAGAGTGGAGCAGTTTGAAATTCAAAGCTTTGGAGGGAAAACGGTTTCCAGCAGTTACTACGTGCAAACGTGCAAGGATCTGGAGTGTCGAGCACGGAGAACGTGCCAAGTGGCTTAATCTCGAAGCAGTGTAACTGCCCGACGGTTACTTGGAATGTGTTAGTATAAATAGGAGTAGACATGTAGTTTCTCGCGTGTGTTCACAAACAGATACATAGTCACTCATTTAGATTCAAGTACCCAGTGTGAGCGAAAGAATTGTTGAGAAATGTATGTGTGAAACACCAATTTTATCAATTAAAGTCATTTACTTTTCCAGTATTTTACTTGCTTTTCTCCTTTAAAATTCCTGTCGAACCTTTACTTTAAAAGCCTTGTTTATTTTACCAAGCCTTTCCTTTATGCAATTTACTTGAAACATTTTACTTAAAGCCTTATCCACCTTAATCAAACTTCAAAATCAACCTATGTCCATAGGATCAATCTGATCGATCCTGCGAGTAACCAAATAAGTAACCATTTGGAGGATCAGCGGTTGTTTACCAAAACCCAAGGTAAACAAATCTAATAAAAAGATTTTAGGTTTTTAATTTAACGGAAAGCTATCATACATTTTATGTTTGTAAAAAATATAAATATGATTTAATAAGAAGATTTTAGACTTTTAATTTAACAAAGATTGTCATACATCGTACTTGTAAAAAAATGTAAATATGATAAGGAAGAGAAAACAAAGACTCTATGTATTTTGTTTTATTTTTCCTTCTCTTTGCTTCACAAATTGATCCGCCTCTTAATTGTGTGTTTTGTCTTCCAACATTTCAGTTATGGAATTTGTTTTTATCGGTGTTGATGTATCATTGTCCTGTTTTCGGTTTTGGTCATTCATGAGTAGTATCTTTTCAAAATTAATTCACGGGTCAAGCCCTTGATTTATTATAACACTAAGAAAATTAAATTTGAAGATCTCTACATCTTGAATTAAGTGTTTATTTTCTTTGTTTTTATTTTGCTGCATATGCCCTTGAATCAAGTCTTCATTGTTTCATGATGTTGCATCTAAAGTGCTTATCATGGTTGACATAAGTGGATTTTGGATATTGTTATCACTGAGGATAGTTTTTGTTATATTAGATTCTAAATATGAATAATTTTGATCTTATTTTGATTTTCCTTTTGATTATGCAGGATAAATTCTGCAGCATTAACCAATTAAAATTTGGTAAAATAAATTGAGTATTATGTTGTTCTTCACGTGTTTATTCACGGTTGTGTTGAGCTGTGTGTTTCATTTTTATTCTTTAAACATTTCATGTTTCATCAACTTCGTAGATGTCCAACAAAGTGTTGATATTTCGTTTTCGTTGATTCATGTGTTTCTGCATTGTGTGTCTGATGCATGAGAGGATTTAATGAAAGGATTGCAATTATGTGCAGTTAAATGCATCTATTGTAGTGAGTCTCTTCTATTTTTCCTTTCAATAGTTTTTGGGAATATATTTGAGGATAAATTAGGAAAATATTTTTGCGATAATATGACTATATAATGTAGATCTGCTATGTTTCAGAAGCTTGAGTATGGTATATGACTACATAATGGTTTTGCAACTTGCTTTATGATTACTGATGCCCTGTTAAACAAAATGAAAGAAAATGATTGTTTAACAGTTTTATGCAGTTTTGGTGTATTTTTTTCAAAGGATGCATCTATTGTAGTGAGTCTCTTCAATTTTTGGTGCATTGGTGTTTTCACTGCAGTACCAATGAAATTAATATATCTGTTATAATTGTATCATTAATACTGTATTGATACTGTTTGTAATTGTATTGTAAAGAGCTTTACTACAAATACAAAAATTGACAAATGCAACTTGTGAATTTTCTATAAATTGTTTACTTACTCTATATCATGCTTTTGTTAATAGCTTTTGGTTACTAGCAATTGTTTTTACAGTTTTAATATATAATACTTTTAAGCCATTCTTTTTTTAAACAATGTAAGCTTGTGCATCATTTTAACATTTATAGTTAATAGCATGTGATTATGTCTAAGAATATCTTTAGTTTTAGCATTGAATATTCAAACTATTTAGGTTTGGCAACTTTATGAAAGAAATTGTACAATTAGGAAGTATTTTTAAACTAAGAAGTAATTTTCTATTAAAGTTAAAAGGGATTGTACAATTAGTATTGAAAACATAATACTCTAAAATCAACTTTAGTGACTTTCATTTATTTGAAAATTACAATTACCATTTCAAATTATATATGAAATTTCTTAATATTATGGTTATCGTTTATAATTAATGCACATTAAATATATATATACTAAGTGTACTACACAATATGCAAAATAGTATTATAGAATTTCACTTATTTGTTATCTTTATTTTGTGATATAGTGAAATCTCATTTACTATACACTAAGTTATTATTATCAGTAAAATATTTGATATAAAACTTACCATTTGATTCATGAAAGTAGTCTCTATTTTAAATTTAAAAAAATTTAGTCTGTTCTCATGTTTTTAATAGAAAATTAAAGATATTTTTTAGTTTTTTAACTTATATTTCTTTTAATAAAGTTTTACAATAATTTTATATCTGATTAACTTTTTTTATATTATTTTGATGTTATTGAAGAATAAGTTATAGGTTTGATTTTAATCTGTATGTTGAATTTGCATGAGCATATTTTATCTAGTTTATTATATTTTGACGGAGTGTTGTCATACATTTTATATTTGTAAAAAATATAAATATAATTTAATAAGAAGGTTTTAGGTTTGTAATTTAACGGGGAATTTCATATATTTTTTGTTGTAAAAAAAATGTAAATATAATATAATAAGAAAATTTTAAAATTGAAATTTGACGGAAATCTATCATACATTTTAGGTTTGAAAAAATAGACTAATATCTAAAAAATGTTTAATAAATTTTTAGAATTAACTCATTTAGATTCAACTGAGATTTGTTAACTCATCTGAAGATTATTAATTTTAATATTCATCTTTTAAATATTTGTTTTACTACTGTTTAATATAAATTAAAGTTAGAAAATCGATTGTACGATTTATTATAAATATGAATCGATGCTTAAAAAGCAATTTCTTCTACCATAACACATGACCAAACATTAGTTAAGTAAGAAAATGTGAAACAGACTTTAAAACCACTTATTTGTTACAGTGTAGGATTAAAAGTAAATAATACAAATAATATATTTAATGCTACGAAGATAAGATTTTCAATAAAAACTTTTTAGATGTTGATTCCTTAACTTCAGTCATCGTTTAGCAAAATTCAGTCTTTTTGTTAACATGTAGAGGATGTGATTTTATATAGGGGTGACAAACGGGCATGACTGTCTCGTTTAGATCCGTTTCATAAAAACTTACAGAAAAATTATTGAGATTCAAGTGTGAGGAAGAAGTCTCACATTGATTATAATAAGTGGGAGAACTCACTCATCTATCACCTTAAGGTTTTAGATGGACAAGTGGTGTGTCTCTCACAAAGGTGTGTCCCAAGTAAAATGCTCTCTTCTCAGAATTGTCCCTACAGTGGTATCAGAGCCTTTAGTTTCGAGATAGAGACTGACTTACTTGTATCAAACGGTGGTACAAGTGTATGTGGAAGAGAGTCATTCCACATGAGGGGGACATTGTGACTCACACTTGAGGGGGAGTGTTGAGAATCAAGTGTGAGGAAGAAGTCTCACATTGATTATAATAAGTGGGAGAACCCACTCATCTATCACCTTAAGGTTTTAGATGGACAAGTGGTGTGTCTCTCACAAAGGTGTGTCCCAAGTAAAATGTTCTCTCATCGGAATTGCCCCTACAAAAATGAGACGGGACGGGGCGAATATAATTGAGGATAAAAGCCTAAAATCCAAGTCTATTCTGTAAAAAAGTGAGTGCATGACAGGAAAAGTCTGCAGACAATATACTTTTTAGATTTAAAAATACAAAATTTTATGCAAATAATCATACCTGTAAAAACCCGCGAAGAAAATAGGGCAGGACGAGACTGTCACATTAGAGAGTAAAAACCTAAAATTTTTACCTGCCCCGCACTAAAGTGCAGATGAAACGAGCATACCCAACAGGCCAGACCCATTTTGCCTTCCCTAATTTTATACGCACTTTCTAACTTTCTAACATAGGCTAAACATATTTTTTTCACAGCACACTAAGCTAATTGTTTATAATTTCATCTAAGTCGCGCATTAGAAATGTCATCATTTATTTTTTAAATTATAAGCATAAACTTAATAGATTACTAGAATAGTAGACTCACCGTAGTGAAGAGGATCCATGGAGGCTGTATGTTTCAGGCGACAATGTTCAGATCAAAGCACAAAAAGTTCAGTTCATTTGATAAAGATCACAAATCCATTGCTAAAATCTACGAATAATCTTGAAGGTGGCCAAAAATAGAGCCTTTGACGGTGGATCCACGAAACCAATACATGTGAAGGACATATAGCTACATTAATTCTCTTTTTGAAGATGAATATTTTTTATCATGTTGGGATATATATGGGTTAGGTTGGAATGGTTTTGGTCTAACTTGTTATCCAAGACATTCATATTTAAATAGGTTAGGTTCATCGTTTAACTCAGAATTTTACTTTTAAAATCAAATTGAATCAATCATTTCTGGATGGGGTTGGGTTGATTGACCGTGTTTCAAGAAAAATATATTTTTTTAATAATTTTTTTCAATTATAAAAAATGGAAACAAAATCTAATTATCCACGTTTCTTAATTTTAAATCAAATGAAACACATCATATAATAAAATTCATCCATATGCCATAGTTAATAATAGTTGAAAATTTTATAGAACAAATCATTGTCATAAAATACATATGTTGAAAATGATATAAAAGAAAATAAGAAACAAAACTTAATCTTAAAATTACATAAACTCATTAATCTAATAGTAGTATTAGCAAAATTGTGGTTTGAAGTGCTATGTAAATTTTGTATTTTCATTTAAAATAATATTAAAAATGAGAAATATTTAATATCATATCAACAAATTGAATCAACGGGTCTATAAATTGAGAAACTTAAACCTGTTAACTGAACTAAAACTATGTGGATTATTACAGATTGAATCTGATATGTTTGTAAATGATCAAGTTCAAGTAATTTATTGGTTGATTTGATTTGGATCAGCGAATTCGTGGTTCTATCCACACCCATGACACCCATGCTCTCAAGGAGGTGACTTAGAAGAGAGGTTAAGAAGAAAATATTTCATGTGTTCAGTTTAGAGAAAAATATAAAAAGAGATCGAAATTATTAAAAGTGTGAAAACACATAATCACAAATAAATACAAAAAAGAAAAGTAGATAGAAATTATTGTCATATATAAGAGATTATTTTCTTGATAAAAAAAGTATGTAGAGACACATTTAAAGAAGGGATAAAATCATATTTCTCCCTATGGTTGAAAGCATCCAACTTTTAGATAAACTCATTGAGCGAAATTCTTTGATGTTCTCCTCTATCTTTATTGATCTCTTTAAGGATATCTTTTTCTTTTAAGGTATTTCCTATGTTATTTGTTAAAATGATAATCTTTTGAGGTTGTCCATTTTTTCGGTTTGTTATTTTCTTATTTTTGTTTTATCTTCTAAGAAGCTTTTACCTAGAATATACGCACAAACAAAAATTGCTATCTCTACTACAAAAAATAAGGTTGGTTTAATAATTTTAAAAAAAATTTAATGGAAGAAAAAAATTGTTTGAGTTTTAATGACTTTACCTATATAATTAAACCTTACTCTATTACATTTGTCACATGATTTAGTTAATATTGATTAAATCATGTTTAAAACTTTCAAAAATCAAAAAACATCTCAAATGTAGGATTATGGCACTTACCAATAATCACATAACCAACAATTTTAATTTGTTATCACCATAAGAAGCAAAGTCGCATTTTTTAGGAGTAAAAGAAGAGAAAATATTTTTATCTACATTCATGTGATTTGAAATGCCACTCCCAAGATACTATTTTGAGTTGTCAAACACGTCTCCATCACAACTTAACTTGTTAACCTTTGGTATTCAAATATTTTTAGGACCTTTTGTATTAAAAATAGGAGTAACTCATTGCACGAGACTTCTATTTTATAGGTTCTGGAGGGTTAGATGTGCGCAACCTTACCCCTATTTTTATAATAGAGAGAGTATTTCCAACAGGGTTCGAACCCATGATCTTAAGGTCGTAATGGAACAACTTTACCAAGTACAATATGAGTCATGATCATAATTTTTCTTATAGAAATAAGATGAAAAAGAATTATTTACCGAGTTAATTTCATGGTTCTTTTTAATAAAATATGATAAAGCAATATGACTATTTTTAGCACAATAATGCATTTAGGCATATTAAATTTAGAGGTTATTTGCATGGAAAATATTACTAAATGACTTAGCATTCTTTTTCGGTTCATAATCTAGACCAACTTTATTAAAGGTTGCTCTTTTATTATGTAGAAAGAAATTCAAGTTGTCTCTTCTTTTGGTAATTTCATCAAGGGTGTTATGAAAATCATCAATTTTATTTTCTAAAATATTGAACTTTACACAATCGATAGATTTGCCAAAGTTTTGACAAGAAGAAAAAGGAGAGTTGTTAATCAAAATAGCTTGTTTTTCTCTAAGAAAATCAATTTCCTCTGATAAGTTTTTATTTTCAGTTTCAAGAGAAAATATAGTTGACTTAGAAATAGAAACAATTTCTTTTAATTTGTTTGATTCGTTATCTAACTTTTTACAAATGAAAACAAATTCATTATAAGTGAATTAAAAAGTTAGATTTTTAAAGTGGTTTTCTCTTTTTATTCATGGGGCATAAATGGATTTATTCCTCTTTTTATGATTCCTTATAGGAGTCAATGTGGTTACATCCCATACATTGTAAGCTCTTAAAATCTTTTTGTTGTCTTTTTATTCTTTTAAAAAAAAATTATTCTACGGACATTCAGACTTTGTGTATCTATTATTTTTCACACTGCAAATAAGTTAGAATGAATGTTGATTTTTCTTAACTTTGCTTCTCTAATTTTGGAGTCTGTTTTCAGTGCGTTAAAAATTATTAATCTATGAAATATGAGACTCATATCTTCATAACTTTCACTTTGACAATATTCATCATCTGACGCTATTTCTTTGACTCGTGTAGCATTTAGTGTAAGACTATTTTTTTCTTATCATCTTATTTTCTTTTAGCAAGATAACTTAGTTCAATCTTGTGTTTTTGTAATTTACTAAACAAATAGTCCACTATAGAATAGATAAATATTTACATTCATAAATCATATGACTTTAGATAACCAATTGAAGTTTCAACATTTAAGAGTTTTGTTAATTAAATCCTCATTTTGAAAATTTGTACCCAAACTTATTCAGTGATTAACATTGTGAATACACTTTTTTTCTTCATATCTTGAATATTTTCTCAATGTTTCATTCTAAACAACTTATACTCATGGGTTAATGTGTCCATCCTAATATTTTTAACGTCAGTTACACCTTTTTGGATAACTTGAAAGGCGTCTCATACTTTTTGGTAGAATTACAGTGTGAAACACAAAAAACTCTCTCACGCCTAAAGCGAAAGTGTTGATAGTTTTAGCTTTCAAATTGTAATGTACATTTTCTTTATCCTCTTTGGTCCAAAAATTTATAATTTTTTTTCACAACAACATCAACTAGATATGTGGGAATAAAAAAACTTTTTTACGGCGCCCTAGATATCGAAATCCATGCCCTATATAATGATTTTAATCTTCTATTTTCAATAAGCATACCCCCTCTCCAATAAATGAGACTTTGTTTAGCAAACCGTTTGAAGTCATCCTACCTCTTAAGACGATCAGTATTATAACAGAAGTTTGACTGATCCCAATAATTAAACAAGTAACTTCAAACACACGAGGGGGGAGGGTAAATTGTGTTATTTAGTTTGAAAACATTTTCGCAAAAGATTGATTTTAACATTGGTCAATTTTAAAAAATAAGATGAAGCAAAGTACAAACAAGAGATAAATTGCACAAATATAAAATATAAGAGGTAAATAGATTACACCAGGATTTATATTGGCTCATCCTTAAACCATACGCTCTAATTTGATCCCCAAGTCTTTCCCATTAAGATTTTCACTAACAAATTTGACCTTTTACACCAGGTTCAACTCACAACCTCCTTACACCAAGATTTTACATAGGTTTAGTTTGCAAACTTTGCATCACTTATAATTTTACAAGAGAAATGAGCTTTTGAATTACAATTACAATATAAAGTTAACCAGAACAACAAAAGCCCATTTTCCATCACGAAGCTAATATAACTCAATCAACCGAATTGAAGATTTTCTATAAGTCAACTTAAAAAAAGAAGAGTATTTTTTCTCTTAGCTTCATCTGCGACTTCTTTTGCGATTAGAATTTCATTAAGAATTTAACGACCAACAATGAAAAGAGATTATTTTTGTGAAATCACATCACCTACCACCTTTTTGGGACTATTCCGTAACACCTTTGATAAGACTTTGTTTTGGATTTGTAATTATTTTTGTTGTTTTAATCTTGTTTTGCGTTTGAGCAAGAAAAAGTTTTGTGCTAGGTTACATAGAAATTATTGAGAATCAAGTGTGAGGAAGAAGTCCCACATTGATTAGAAAAGGAAAGAATAAACACTTTATAAGTGAGAGAACTCACACACCTATCACCTTACATTTTTGGATGAATATGTGGTGTGTCTCACACAAAAAGGCGTGTCATAAATAAAGAATGTTCCCTTCTCAAAATTTCCCCTAACAGTGGTATCATAAGCCTTTGGTTTCAAGTGAAGGTACGAATTTACTTTTATCGAAATACTACCCGCATGTGGTGGGTAGAATGTGTTCCGTTGAAGAGTGTCAACAGCGATACAAGTGTATGTGTTTCACATGAGGGGAAACATTGTAGACTTACACTTGAGGAGGAGTGTTAAGAATCAAGTGTGAGGAAGAAGTTCCATATTAATTAGAAAAAGAAATAATGAACACTTTATAAGTGAGAGAACCCACACACCTATCACCTTAATATTTTGGATGAATATGTGGTGTGTCTCTCACTTATAAAGTTTCTGGGAGGTCCTATTTCTCCATCCCTTAATTCATACTCAGTTATCCAAAAAACTTCAACACCAATTCCATCCCTCAAACGGATAAAGTGTTCAGTCTTGACATCCTTCGTCAGAATATTTACAAGTTGTTTCTGGTTTTTACAATGTGCAACTCCATTCAGAAATGTAGATTTCACCTTGAAGACCCATATGTCACTGATGTTTCCTTCTTCTTCGGAAGCTCAGTTAACTCCTGAGTCTTGTTTCTTTCAATAGCATCAAGCTCTTCTTTCAAGGCCTTCAGCCACACTTTCTTCTTGAGAGCTTCACAGGTTGACAATGCAACCACCAGTTACGTCTTAGAGCACCAAAAATGGGACTTTCAAGATACAGACAAAAATGTCCATAAGTATTTCTTCTGTCAACTCTGTCTCTATACCAATCAGAGTCTGAATAGCATATCAGCTCTACATCTGATCTAACACCAGAAGGTAACAACACTCCATACCTCAGAGTCCCTTCAGTATCTTGTAGCTTGTCAAACTCTGTGAATGTCATTGGTATTCGTATGATTCTTTGTGGCCTCTGGACTTGTTCAGAATCTCTTGATTCTGAAACAATATCTCCTTCTATACTTTCTTCAGAAGTTTGACTACCATCAGAAGCTCCGCCTTTGTTAGCTTCTAGACCAAGTCCAGTACCACTACCTTTAAAAATACCACCTTCAAAAATTAGATCGCCTTCAGAAACTCGGCCTTCAGAAGTTTCACCTTTAGAATCATGACCATCGTCAGAGGCTGGATTACCTTCAGAAGCCTCTCCTTCAGAAGGTCCACCTTTAGAGACATGATTCCCACCAGAAACATGATCATCTACAAAAGCTTATCCTCCAGATCCTACATCTTCAGAGTTTTCCCTTCTAGAAACATGATCACCACCAGATTTTGGATCATCATTAAAATTCGGGTCAGAATCAGATTCACCATCTGACTCACCTTCAGAGTCTCTAGAAGATTCTTCATCTTCTGACTCCAGCTCTTCTTTGGAAACCTCGGATTCAGACTCATCTTCAGAATTTTCAGCGCCATCTTCTGATTCTGACTCATATTCAAACACTCCTTCATAGTCAAAATATTTAGAGTCATCTTCTTCCCCTTCAAAATTAGAAAATGGCAATCTCACAGGTTTCTCATCAGATTCATAAGCCATTAATAGCACATGTTCATCATCATAATCTCCTCTGACTATTTTTGCTTTTTCTTTGTTTGACCAACAATCTTTAGCAAAGTGGCCAAACCTATTAAAACAGTAACATTGAACCATTCTCTTTTCGTACTTATCCTTTCCCTTCTTGTGTTTCTTTTCATCAGAATAGAAGACTTCTGAATTCTGGGACCTGCCATGTTTTTTCCAGCTTCTGATCATTCTTGACAAAAGAAGCTTTCAAATCCTGCTCAACCTTCCTCTCATAAGTTCTTTCAGTCAAACGCAACTCTTACGCCTCTAGGCTGCTTTGCATCTCTTTTATTCACATGGTGTCCAGATCTTTAGAATGTTCAATTGCTACAACAATGTAATCAAATTGAGGAGTAAGAGACCTCAATATCTTCTCAATGATTACTTGTTCAGAAAGGGTCTCTCCACAAGATTTCATCTCATTAGTGATCAGAATCATTCTGAAGATGTACTCAGAAACCTTCTCGTTGTCCTTCATGTTGAGATTCTCATATTGATTTCGTAGGGACTGAAGCTTTACCTTCTTCACTGATGTGTCACCACCGTAACATTTGACCAGTATATCCCACGCGCCCTTTAACATCGTCGAATATGCAATCTTCTCAAACACATTCACATCCACACACTGATGGTTGTAGAACAACATCTTCTTATCTTTCTTTATTTTGTCTCTCTGTGCATTTCTTTGCTCTTCCGTTGCGTTTTCTGAAACTGGAGCATAACATTCGGTAACAAGCTCAAGAACATCTTGAGCACCGAAAATACATGCATCTGAATCATCCAACGATTCCAGTTCTTGCCATAAAAAATAGGAAGTTTGGTACTGTTTACCCGTGATTTCTGACAAACAACCGCTAGTCTTCCAAATCTTATGCTTTGGTAACTTACAGGATCGACTAGATTGATCCTAGGACACAGTCTTAGTGTTCTTACAGTCTGATTCGAAAGAAAACTTCGTACGAATAATAACAAGGTTTTTCTATGATTACAATGATCTCAAGATGTTTAAAGTTTGACTATGAATCTTAAATATGACTATAAAGGGAATAATCTGGGAATTTTTGAAAATATAAAGATAATGCTTAATAAGAAAAGTTTAATAAAATTGTTAAAATATTAGTTTGGAAATGAAAAAGGAATAAAAGTGATTAAAGACTTTGTACTGAGAAATTAATTCTGAATAAAACTGGTGGTGTTCTTACATATACATTATCAACAAACTCGTTTCTCTCGATCCGGTACTTTGAGTATAATATGATTTTGTATACAATTCGAACACACCTTTTTCTAATATCTAAGACTTCTATTTATATTGATTTGACCCTAACGGTCCTTCTATGAAAACACGTGTGATACGGTGGGAGAACTGACTAGAGTTTTGCGTTTGTTTTCGCAAATGTTTCGGTTGAGCAAGAGTCGCCACCGACTTTTTATTTTATCCTAAGGAAAGGTTTAAAAAGCACAGCAAAAACCTTTGAGATTTTTCTTGGGTTCGGGGAGTAGATTATAGAAAGGGAAGGTATTAACACCCTTTCTATCCATGGTTATCCATGGGCTCTTAGGTACTTGCTTAGATCAACTTGCCTTGGTCTTCAATTGTTTGAAATGGTGCTTGATGTGTGGTTTTGAAAATGTTTTGAAAAGATGCCTTGTATGGGCTACCCTTGTAACAATTCTTTACTCGAATGTTTTACAAAAGGTGTTTTGTCTTTTAAAAAGATGTTTCAAGGTTTTTGAAAGTTGATTTTGAAAGTGTTTGTGAAGTGGGTTTTGAAATTAGGCAAGTGTTTTCTTTGCAAATTAGCAAGTACTTAAGAGTTATCTACCCTAAAGTTTTCTCAAAGATTTTTGTTATGTTTTAAACCTTTTGACAATTTTGTTCCACCATTGCATTTGGTGGACAATCTTGTTTTAGGAGATTAAAGGGACGGGCGCGGGTCATTGTTTAGACCATAGTTGCAATAGTGTTAAATGTCTTTGGGCAATTTTCTTTAAAAAGGGACTTGATCATTTATTTAAGCAACATTTTTGAGGGACTATGATCATTTGATTGTTTGTTTTACCCAAAGAAGTTCAACATGCAACATGGCCCAATTATTTGAAGGCAACAAAGTGGAATACCCTAGGGGTGCAAGTGTGAAATGTGTTGTCCATTTTTCATACTCATTTATCTTGTATTAGGTCCAACTATTTTGTTCATTTTTATTCACATACAAAACCCTAATTCTAGCATAGTATGTTTAGAAAGCGATAACGTGCGAAATTTAAATTCCTACGCTATTACATCATAATAATATGGGGAGGGGGTACAATGTTTCAAATGGGGATATTTAGACAAGAAATTGAAACCTAAGACTATTACATCAATTTTGAATTTATACAATTTAATGTACAATAGTTAAATAAAA
The DNA here is from genome assembly GCA_948472305.1 of Vicia faba. Classification (NCBI taxonomy): domain Eukaryota; kingdom Viridiplantae; phylum Streptophyta; class Magnoliopsida; order Fabales; family Fabaceae; genus Vicia; species Vicia faba. The sequence goes on along the minus strand of OX451735.1, from coordinate 212,956,036 downwards.
ATGGAATAAAATATGTAAGATGCAAAAATGTTTTGTATGTATGAAAAAAAAGTATTATTTATGTGAAATAAACAAGAAAATAAAAAGATATTATTTTGGAGTATTTTTGAATTTAGGGCAAAAACCCTAATTTTAATCAAAGGAGTATTTAATCAATTAATTCATGTAATACTTATTATTTATATACAAAAATAAAATAAAATATGGTATATTTGTAAAAAGGCATTTTTTAGTATTAAATATTAAAAAATAAAATATATACATTTTTTTGGTATTTTTATCCTAAGTATATTAATATACCTATTTATTTATATTATTTATAAAAATTATGTTTTATACACATTAATTAATAACATTCAATATAAAAAGTATTTATTATTTTTTTTATGAAATATTTTCAGGAAGTAAAAATAAGATAAAAATATGTATAAAAATATATTTGGTATTATCTTAATATTTTAAAAAAAAAGGTATATATATGTATATTTTATTTATTTATGTACAAACAAAAGAAATAATCAAATAAATATGCAATAAATTCAAAAAATGATGGGAAAAATATTTTTATGTTTTTAATATGTTGAGAAAAAATAAATGAACCAATCACAAAAAGGCAAAAGTCAAAAATATTAAAAATGAAGCAAATGGGCTCAGGGGTGCAAAACCAAAAAGGGTGGTGTGAAAAGCAACTCAGAAGCAAGCCCAGCCCAAAATCACCTTTCTTCAACCTTTGAACAAAAATGTTCAGAAAACACGCGCCAAGAGCTCCATTTGAATGTCCTGATTCTTTGATTTTTTGAACAAACTTCCAACACAAAAAATGTTAAGCATGAAACCACGATTCTAACCATATGCATAACTTGATCTAACTCTCTAAGATGAGGGAGAATTTCTCCTCCCCCAAATCTTAACCTAGTTTTTCTGCCATTTTCAAACTCCAAATTCTCACAACTCAAGCAAAAGAAATGGAAAGTAAAAACATGTACATATTCAGTGGCATGAGTAGAACCTTGTTTCTTCACAAACTTAAAGCTAATGATGCCTAATAAGAGAGATACGAATTCAAAATTTTACCTATTCAGTTGAACTTCTATCTGGAGATGTAGGAACTTTCAGTGCAAGGTGATGATTGGAGAAGCTTCCTTGAGGTTCAGGGATGCTATTCCAATGTTTACTTTGTCTTGAAAGCTTCTGAATCAAGCTAGAGAACTTCACCTGCAAGTCAGAAATGTGAAAATGGTGGAAGTGGTTAGAGCAATTACAGGTTGTGCCTTAGCTTTTGGATAGCTTGCATAGGTGATAAGGAAGGTATATGAACTGGTTTTGGCAAGAATGGTTGAGAGGAATAGAAGTTGGCACTCAAACTGCAGAGGCAACTCTGTTTTTGCAGTTTGATGGTGTTTTTTGGTTTGATGATGTTTTGGAGGTAAATGGCTCGTGCCAAGGCTTGGTTATGATGTGTGTAGTGTATTTGATAACTTAGTTCTTGTGTGTCTATGCTGAGATGGAAGTTGTGTTATGTTATGGCACTTTTCTTCACTCTTAAGCAACAAAATGCAACTTGATGCTTTAGGTCAGTAGGGGACCTCTAATCCTGCTGCAAAGCTTCTCTTGATCAGAGTAATTTGTCCATAATCTTGTGCCAAAGAGATTTAGCTTGTACTTGCTTGATTTTCAATTTGACATAAAGTGAACTTTTGCAAAAATGGATAGTTTACTTTTTCCAAATTGGGATTAATCCTCTAGACAAAGCTTGAACTCAAAGAACTTGGTATTGGCACAAAGAATATGCATTAAATTTATGAGTGTAACTTGGTTTAAGGACCTGTAATCTACTCTAAAGCATGCTGAGTTCAAATTGCAAGGTTATGAACATGTAACTTGGTCATGAACAAAGTGGTTTTTTGCTATATTGTGAAATTCGATTCTCTCTAACCATGAGGTTGTTTGAGAAGTTTTTGGACATTTTGGAAAGCTTGGAATGTGTATTACAATCCATCTTTGAAGTGAAATTTGAAATTCCAAGTGGAAGTGTATGGAAAATGGCCTTGAAGTGGGGTAGAAAACCTTGTCAAAATAGGTCAAATTTCACTAAGTTAAGAATGGTTTAGTGCCCTTATTCAAAAATTTGTAACTTGAGATACAAGCTTCAAATGAGAAAACTTTGTGAATCAAAGTTGTGGATTATGCAACAAGCTACAACTTTCATGTTTTGACTTTTGTTTGAATCCAAATGAATCATGGTGAAAAAGTGGGGCAAAGTTGGGAAAAAATTAGGGTTTTCCATAACTTTGAAAAATTCTAAGTTATGAAAAATTCCATTTTAAACCCTAATTTGCATTTCTTGGTTTCTTGGTGAACAAGTTTCATGATTTGGCAAGTTTTGATGAAAAATGAATCTTGACTCTTGATTTTGACCAAAAAGTCAAAGTTTGACTTTTCAGTATACAGTCAAAATTGATCAATTGACTGGGAAATTCAACTGTCAATCCTGTGTACTTGGGATCTTTTGAGTTTGTTGATCATGCCAAGATAATTACATGGGGTCCTTGAGTCCATGTGTGAGCTTGGTTTTCCATTGGCTAGGTCAAACAGTCAAAAATTGCCTTTGTGCAGTCAAAACCCTAAAAATGACCATTTTGCCCTTTTGGTGATCTGATCAAATTTCTTGGGGAATTGTGATCCAAACTTGATCAAATGATTCATATGAGTTCATAATGTTGATGTGGGTCAAATTTCATGAGGTTTGACTGTCAATTGGCCACAGTTGACTTTTTCCCCAATACAGTTGATTTCTAGGTCAACTGTCCAACTGACTGGGCAAAACTTGGAATCAAGGCTTGAAACTTGATGTGGATAAACTTGGGAGTCCAATATGAAGCATGAAAGTCATCTTGGTCATTTTAGGTCAAAGCATCTTTGTGCAAACACAAACCCTAATTTGAGTCCACAGTGCAAGGAGAGGTCTTAAGCAGATGAAATCTTAACTGGATCTTGAACTTCAAGGGCTTTGTGGTGAGAAATCAATGAGAAATGGAAGGGAAAATTTTAGGGTACAACAGTTGCCCCTGTTCAATCTTCTTGAATCCGAAGAGTTAGATTGGCAAGCTTGCCTTTCGTGACTCGAGGGTAAAAGGAGATTGGACACTAGAGTGCCCGGAAATTTGCACTCGTCAAAGCAACGGATGCGGGAATGGGCTTAGAGATGCCATTTGGAGATGGGCTTAACGATGCCATCTGGGAGAGTGACAAAAATCTTGTTGGGAATGGGCTTAGAGATGCCATCTGGAAGGGAATATCAGGAAGGTGTCCAGGCTTGGGACCATCTCTGAACTGGGGGGGGTCTGAACAAGCAAAAGATTGACATCCGTTGTTGGGAGGAATCTGTAAACTGTTTTCAGTAGTTTGGAGAAGAAATTGAACAAGCGATAGGTTAACATCCGTTACTTGGAGGACCCGTAAACTGTTTTCAGAAGTCTTGAAGTTGAATAAGCAATAGAGCAGCATCCGTTGTTGGGAAGCGTCCGTAAACTGTTTTCAAAGGTTGCATCTGAACAAGTCGATAGATTAACATCCGTTGTTGGGAAGAATCCATAAACTGTTTTCAGAAACCTTGAAGAAGAATCGGAACAAGTGACAGGTTAACATCCGTTTACTTGGAGAACCCGCGAACTGTTTTCAGAAGTCTTGAAGTTGAATAAGCAATAGAGCAGCATCCGTTGTTGGGAAGCGTCCGTAAACTGTTTTCAAAGGTTGCATCTGAACAAGTCGATAGATCAACATCCGTTATTGGGAAGAATCCATAAACTGTTTTCAGAAGTCTTGAAGAAGAATCTGAACAAGTGGCAGGTTAACATCCGTTTACTTGGAGAACCCGTGAACTGTTTTCAGAAGTCTTGAAGTTGAATAAGCAATAGAGCAGCATCCGTTGTTGGGAAGCGTCCGTAAACTGTTTTCAAAGGTTGCATCTGAACAAGTCGATAGATCAACATCCGTTATTGGGAAGAATCCATAAACTGTTTTCAGAAGTCTTGAAGAAGAATCTGAACAAGTGGCAGGTTAACATCCGTTTACTTGGAGAACCCGTGAACTGTTTTCAGAAATCTTGAAGTTGAATAAGCAATAGAGCAGCATCCGTTGTTGGGAAGCGTCCGTAAACTGTTTTCAAAGGTTGCATCTAAACAAGTCGATAGATCAACATCCGTTATTGGGAAGAATCCATAAACTGTTTTCAGAAGTCTTGAAGAAGAATCTGAACAAGTGGCAGGTTAACATCCGTTTACTTGGAGAACCCGTGAACTATTTTCAGAAATCTTGAAGTTGAATGATTTTAGTCTGTCGACTGATCTTTCCTGAAAAGGTAAAGAGTTAGTTGTATGCAATGTTATGATGCATGATGCAATATATGTGACATCAATGTTTATGACATGAATGTGAAGAATGTGCATGTAATATGAGGATAAATGAATCTTGGACGGCTGAAGATAAAAGAATCTTGACCGCTGTCGGGAAAATAATTCCTTGGCTGCTGCTGGAAAAGAGAATTCCTGGTGACCTCTACTGGGGAGTATCAATCTAGTAGACTCATGCTGGGGAGGTAAGACTGAGAATCTTCAATTTGATGGGAAGTAACTCTGGCGATCTCACTGGGGAACTCAAGATTTCTCTTTCTAAGACTTTGTGGGGAGAAGGCTCATTAGTCTGGCTCCGCTGGGGATCATATTGATAAATTGTGTTGGGAAACTCTTGATGAACTCCGCTGGGGATAGGAAGAATTCTGGCGAGTGCGATCTTCTGTGGCTGTTAGCTGAGGATAACCCAGTTATAAGCCTTTGTGGGGAATAACTTGGAATAAAACTCGGGAGAGACGTTTGTGCTCTGCGGGGAAATACCTTCCAGAACCTTACTGGGGATAAGTTTCGGGAGTCTGCTGGAGATAAGCCTCAGGGTTTGCTAGGGATGTGGATTCCAAATCTCTTGGGGGGTTTCCTTCGGAAGGGTGTCAAGATATCCATCTGTACCTTTATCCTATCAGTAATCCTTTTTCTTAGGTTCATTTAGGAAGTGATTATGTTTCAAATGCATATGCCTATTTAACAAAACATTGGACGTTTCTCAAAATAAAACAAATAGTGCAAGAGAAAAAGAAGAGGGAAATGACACAAATTTCTGGGGAAAGTATTTGTATTGATTTTCTTTGAGTATGTTTGTACAAAGGAGACAATCATCCTAGTAAGAGAATTTTGTCGTAAATATTGAAAGATTTATACAAAATAAAGGATGGCCATGTGAAATAATTCCATGGGACTCCGCTCTGCTATAGCTTTCACAACTCTGAATATCTGTCCATTCAATGCTTTACTTGACGATGACGGGATTGATCAGAAGCCTGGAACCGGTTGATGAAGAGATTGTCTTTGAAGTGATCCGACGAGACATAATCATACGCTTTAATTCCCTAACTTTTGCCTGAATCGCCCTTTTGGGTTTTCGATTCACCGGGAAACCCCTTTTTGCCCAAGCCGCCCTTTCGGGTTTTCGACTTGCCGGGTGTACAGATTTTTTCGTTTTTATCCCTAATTTTTGCCTGAACCGCCCTTTCGGGTTTTCGGTTCACCAGGATGCCCATTTTTGCCCAAGCCACCCTTTCGGGTTTTCGACTTGTCGGGTTATTTTATGCGTAGTATCTTTTGACTATGTCTGCGTTCGCAAGGTGCAGCAAATCGTCGCCGTCCATGGTGGTCAGAATCATTGCACCACCAGAAAATATGCTTTTGATCACAAATGGTCCTTCATATGTAGGAGTCCATTTTCCCCTGGGATCACTTTGCGGCAAGATAATCCGCTTGATTACGAGATCCCCGACTCGATACACTTGACGTCTGACTTTCTTATTGAAGGCCTTGATCATCCGCTTTTGATACGTCTGACCATGGCATATAGCAGCAAGTCGCTTCTCGTCGATCAGATTGAGTTGATCAAGTCGGGTCTGCATCCAATCATCTTCATTCAAACCTGCATCCTTCATAATTCTTAGAGAGGGGATCTGGACCTCCATAGGCAAAACAACTTCCATGCCATAAACCAAAGAAAATGGGGTTGCCCCAGTTGAACTACGTGTCGTCGTACGGTATCCATGCAGAGAAAACGGTAACATCTCATGCCAGTCTTTGTAAGTGACTGTCATTTTCTGAATGATCTTCTTAATGTTTTTGTTCGCAGCTTCAACAACACCGTTCATCTTCGACCGATAGGGAGATGAATTGTGATGATAAATCTTGAACTGTTCGCATAATGCAGTGATCATTGTGTTATTCAGATTTGTACCGTTGTCCGTAATGATCCTGTCTGGAACACCATACCGACATATGAGATTTTTCTTGATAAAGCGAGCAACCACATTTTTGGTCACAGAGGCGAAGGAAGCTGCTTCGACCCATTTAGTGAAGTAGTCAATGGCGACCAGGATGAAGCGATGTCCGTTGGAAGCCGTGGGCTTGATCTCTCCAATCATATCAATGCCCCACATTGCAAAGGGCCACGGAGCAGTCAGGACGTTGAGGGGAACCGGAGGAATATGAACTTTGTCAGCATAGACTTGACACTTGTGACAAGTACGGGAATGTTGATGGCAGTCAGCTTCCATGGTAGACCAGTAATAGCCTGCCCTTAGGATCTTCTTAGCCATTGTATGCCCGCTCAAGTGAGTGCCGAATGTGCCGCTGTGTATATCAGTCATGATCAACTCTGCTTCAGCTTTATCCACACATCGAAGTAATACACAATCATGGCTTCATTTGTAAAGGATGTCGTTGCTCAGGAAGAACTTAGCAGCAAATTTCCTTAAGAACTTCTTGTCATTCACGGAAGCTCCTTCAGGATAATCCCTAGTCTCGAGATACCTTTTGATTTCATGGAACCAAGGTTGTTCCACTACTTCTTCGGTATTAATCTCTTGGCAATGTGCCGGTTCATCCATTCGCTTGATGGTGATTTGGGGAGCCTCGTTATCCCAGTTGAGTTTAAACATGGAGGACATTGCGGCTAGAGCATCGGCTAGCTGATTCTCTTCTCGCGGGAAATGCTCGAAGGTAATTTGCTCGAAATGCGGCAACAATGTCAGGACATGTTCTTTGTATGGGATAAGATTAGGATGCTTGGTATCCCAGTCTCCTTTGATTTGGCTGATGACCAAAGCCGAGTCCCCAAATACGACCAAAGATTTGATCCCCAAGTCTATAGGAGCCTTGAGACCAAAGATGCAAGCTTCATACTCAGCCATGTTGTTTGTGCAGCTAAAACAAAGTCGGGCCGTGAAAGGAGTGTGACAACCTTCTGGAGAAATGAGTACTGCGCCAATACCATTTCCAAGTGCATTTGAAGCACCATCAAAGTACAGGGTCCATCGGGATCCCTTTTCGGGTCCGTCATACGGTCCGTCACTTTCAATGTTGTCCAAATTCATGATGTCCTCGTCTGGGAAGTCAAATCTCATGGGTTGATAGTCTTCAATAGCCTGATGAGCCAGATGGTCAGCTAGTACACTCCCTTTTATAGCTTTTTGGGTGGTGTACTGGATGTCATACTCGGTTAAGATCATTTGCCATCTAGCTATCCTTCCAGATAAAGCGGGCTTCTCAAAGATATACTTGATAGGGTCCATTTTGGATATTAACAAGGTAGTATGGGTCAGCATATACTGTCTTAGTCGGCGAGCAGCCCATACCAAAGCGCAGCAAGTTTTCTCGAGCAGTGAGTAGCGAGTCTCACAGTCGGTAAACTTTTTACTAAGGTAATAAATAGCATGCTCTTTTCGACCAGACTCGTCATGCTGGCCCAAAACACACCCCATTGAGTTATCCAAGACGGTCAAATACATGATCAACGGTCTTCCTTCGACGGGTGGCATCAGAATAGGAGGTTCTAGCAAATACTCCTTGATTCTATCAAAAGCAGCTTGACAATCGTCGTTCCATTCCACTACCTGGTCTTTTTTCAAGAGTTTGAAAATTGGCTCACAGGTAGAAGTCAGATGTGAGATGAATCTGGCAATATAGTTTATGCGCCCCAAGAATCCTCTAACCTCTTTTTCAGTACGGGGAGCAGGCATCTCTTGTATTGCTTTTACTTTTGCCGGATCGACTTCAATGCCTTTGTTGCTTACAATAAATCCCAGGAGTTTACCAGACCTAACTCCAAAAGTGCATTTACTTGGATTCAGCCTGAGCTTGTACTCTTTCAACCTGGCAAACAGCTTTTCCAGATGTTCAAGGTGCTCTTCCTCTATTTGTGATCGAGCTATCATATCGTCTACGTAAACTTCAATCTCATGATGTATCATGTCATGAAATAAAGCTACCATGGCGCGTTGATAAGTTGCCCCTGCGTTCTTCAGCCCGAACGGCATTACCTTGTAACAGAAAGTGCCCCATTGTGTAACAAAAGTTGTTTTCTCCATATCCTCGGGAGCCATTTTGATTTGGTTGTAGCCCGAGAATCCGTCCATGAAGGAAAACACTTTATGCTGAGCTGTATTGTCGATTAAGATGTCAATATGAGGCAGCGGGAAATCATCTTTAGGGCTGGCCCTATTCAAATCCCGGTAGTCCACACACATTCTGACTTTGCCATCTTTCTTTGGTACCGATACAATGTTAGCGACCCATTGAGGATAGGACGTAACAGCCAGGAAGCCAGCATCGAATTGCTTCATTACTTCCGCTTTGATCTTTTCGGACATGTCAGGCCTCATTCGGCGAACTTTTTGCTTGATTGGTGGACAGTCTTCTCTTGTGGGGAGACGGTGAACCACGATGTCGGTGTCTAGACCCGGCATGTCTTCATAGGACCAAGCGAAGATTTCAACATACTCATTCAGTAACTGTACCAAGCGTTCCTTGACTTTTGGTTCCAGGTTGGCACCCACTTGCACCTCCTTCCGATTCTCCTCGGTTCCCAAGTTAACAGCTTCCAATGGCTCTTCATGCGGTAAGATGGCCCTTTCCTCTTGTTGCAGAAGTCTGGCTAGTTCCCCGGGTACTTCACAACCTTCGTCATCTTCATACTCGGCTAGATTGACCAGATCTTCAGAGTGATTGAAAGATACAGCAGAATAGTCACCCATGGAATCTGGAGTGGATGGGTACCTGCATTGGTGAGTGTGGGTGTGTGTAAGGGATAGCCATCCTTAAACAAAAAATGTAAAAGGAAAGAAAATGAACATAAGCAGTTTATCAAATGAAAAACGTCCAATGAATCATTAAACATGGCATATGAATATGAAAAATAGTCAAAACCCTTACAAGTGGACCTACATGCCCCGGGCAAGGCAGGAGGTGAAAAGATAGTGTATGGATTGTTTAAAAGTAAAATATTACAGACCAAATAAGAAATGTTTAACAGATAAATTACTGATGAATAAAAGTGATGGGGACAAAGTCTTTAGCCTCCCAATTGCTCAATCCTCCTCTGACAGTTGGATGAATCCACTCTTCAAAGTTGCTTTCCTTGTCTTCATCTTCCAGGGCGTTGATTCGGTAAGGAGAAATTTTAATTGGCGCTCTTTCAATCTTTGACTGGCGCATAGCTTTCTGGCCAGCGGCTGTGAAACCTAATCCAAACTTATCAGTCTTATGCGGAAAATCGGGTAACTGCCCCCATGCTGAATTCTTCCCTTCTTTGATTGCGGCTCTTGCATCCTCCAGAGATGCCATCCTGGCCATCTGTCTTGGTGCCTCAGCTGCCAACTTTGCCACTGCTACCTCAGGAAGAACTTCTTCGAAATGTTGAAACGGCGTCTCAATGAACTCTCCTTCAACCTCCACATACCGGAAAGAATTTAAGTGACTAATCATGTACTCTTCTTCGCCATGGACAGTGATGATCTTTCCCTTGACAGGATACTTCAGCATCTGATGCAAGGAGGAGGTGACTGCCCCAGCATAATGTATCCAAGGTCTACCCAGCAGGCAGGAGTATGATGGACGGATGTCCATTACATAGAAAGTGGATTTAAACACCTCAGTACCTATCTTGATGGGAATTTCAACCTCTCCATGGACCATTCTTTTCGACCCATCGAAAGCTCTGACGACAATATCACTCGGCTTCAATTCCAACCCTTCGCAATCTAGCCGGTCCAAGGCCTTCTTAGGCAAAACATTCAGTGACGAACCGGTATCAACCAAAACATGTGCCAGGGTGGTTCCGCGACACTCGATTGAAATATGCAAAGCATCATTGTGGTTTCGGCCTTTAGGGGTTAGGTCGGCATCAGAAAAACCTAATCCATTGTCCGCAGTCAGGCTAGCCACGCAATGTTGAAATTGATCCGCAGAGGTTTCCTGGGGCACATGAGCTGCCTTCAGAAACTTAATCAAAGCTTGAGCGTGCGCTTCTGAGCAAAGCAATAGTGCCAGCATGGAGATCTTGGAGGGAGTTTGCCCCAACTGTTCCACCACATCATAATCACTTCTCTTGATTATCCTCAAAATCTCGTCCATTTCTTTCTTGGAGGCTTCCGGAATCACCAAAGGTTGAGCCCTCGTCCTGACGGGCTCATCTTGTATTCCCTTTCCTTTATTAGTAATGGTAGGAAAGACAGCACTAGGAACAACAACCTCTTCGATCAAAGGAGTTCTGGCAGAGAGCTTTACTGGTGCAGGGATGACTTCTTTAGCTGATGAGGGTCCAAAGACTGCTCTTGGAGGGGCAATCTCTGGAGAAAATATTCTCCCGCTCCTGGTGATTTTACTGGTGCCCGCAATGTTACTAATGCTGGCTTCTTCGTCCTCCGAATTTTCTTCAATTACTTCGACTTGCTTGATACCATGGTAGTAGACGTCACCACCATAGTTCCAAGGTATCGACTTCTCAGAAACATAGGGAACAGGCCCTGGCATCATTATCTTTAAAGGAACAGATTTTGCAGCTGGTGTAATCTTAACTGGCTTTTTGACGGCCTCGGAAAGATTGGCGTGAATGGTTATGATTGAGACATTTTCAACATGAACTGGAACAGCAGAAACTTTTTCGAACAGAATTTGTCGACTATCCATAAGGCCTTGGATGCCTTTCTTTAATAGCGGACAATCAAACGGCAGAGAGTGGCAATAGTAGCAGTCTTCTTTACATCCCGGGAAGATCCCGGCCCTTAACAAATTTAACTTAATGGTTAGCAGTGGAGTAGTCAGATCACTGACGTCAGCAACATACAAATCCTCCTCAATGGCATTGATATTTCGGCCGTGCTTCGGCATAGGTGCAGATATCACATTAGGCTTCTCTGGAGCGTCAAACTCTACCTCCTTAGCCTCTATCAAGTCTTGGATCTTATGCTTGAGTGCCCAACAATCATTGGTGTCGTGTCCAACAATGTCTGAATGATAAGCGCATTTAGCATTGGCATGATAATGCGGGGAGGACGTATTTACATTCTTTGGCGCCTCCTTGATGGTGGCAAGATTCAACTTCAATAGATGGGGAAGCACCTGTGCTGGAGTCATATTAATACGGGTGAATTGTCGTTTTGGCCTTTCCACCCGTTGCTGATTTGGTCTGGACTGGTTATAGCGAGACTGCTCACTTGGAGTGTTTTGAATCATTACGGCCCCCACAGTTGGCCGACGCTCCATCTTTCCTGCTCTTCTCTGAGAATATACCATAGCTGTCTCCTTCTTAAAAGGCTTCTTCTCAACACTTGCAGCAACACCCTTCTGAATCTTTCCTGACTTGATGCCAGCTTCTATTCTTTCGTCGGTTAAGATTAAATCGGTAAACCCTGCGGAAGAGTTACCAATTAGATGATTGAAAAATGGCCCAGATAGGGTCCCAAGAAACATATCAACGAGCTCACGATCGGTTAAAGGAGGTTGCACCCTGCCAGCCAAATCCCTCCATTTTTGTGCATATTCTTTGAATCCCTCACTCGTTCCTAGTGACATACCCTGAAGTTGGGTACGAGTAGGAGCAAGATCAGAATTATACTGGTATTGTTTGTAGAAAGCGATGGCCAAATCTTCCCAATTTCTGACACTGGTTCCTTCTAGCTGATAAAACCACTCCAACTGGGCTCCCGATAGGCTGTCTTGGAAGAAATGAATCCAGAGATTTTTATCTGCCGTATAGGGTTGAATTTTTATCACGTAGGACCTGAGATGCATTTTGGGACAGGACAGCCCATCATACCTCACAAACACTGGCACTTTGAATTTTGGGGGAATCACAATTCCGGCGACCAAGCCCATGTCTTCAAAATCCAAACCCGGTACCCTTTGCAATTCCATGGCAGCCAATCTGTCTTCTAAACCCTTGTACTTATCATCAGCTGGAGGGTATTGCTGGTCAGAATAATCTTCATCCTCTTCAACCTCTTCCTCCTCTGCATCAGACTCGGAAGGCACCGCAACCCGATCCCTTTTACTAGTTGTGATACGGTGGGAGAACTGACTTGAGGTTTTGCGTTTGTTTTCGCAAATGTTTCGGTTGAGCAAGAGTCGCCACCGACTTTTTATTTTATCCTAAGGAAAGGTTAAAAAGCACAGCAAAAACCTTTTGAGATGTTTTCTTGGGTTCGGGGAGTAGATTATAGAAAGGGAAGGTGTTAGCACCCTTTCTATCCATGGTTATCCATGGGCTCTTAGTTACTTGCTTAGATCACTTGCCTTTTGTTTTCAATTGTTTGAAATGGTGCTTGAGTGCGAGTGGGTTTGAAAATATTTTGAAAAGAGGCCAATGTGGTGGCAACCTTTGTAATGATCCATGTGGGGATGTATACAAAGGTGTATGTCTTTTGAAAAGGTTTTCATTTATTTTTTGAAAGTTGTTTTGAAAGTGTTGTGAGGTGTGGTTTTGAAATTAGGCAAGTGTTTTAGTTTGCAAGTTTGATTCAAGTAACTAAGAGGTTATCTACTCCTAAATTTCTCAAAAGATTATTGCTATGTTTTAACCCTTTTAACAAGTTTGTTCCACCATTGAATTTGGTGGACAACCTTATGTTAGGATGTGAAAGGGACAGGCGCGGGTCATCGTTTAGACCATAATTGCAACGGCGTTAAATGTCTTTGGGCAATTTTCTTTAAGGGACTTGATCATTTGTTTTTGTTTGTTTTGAAAAGTTTTATCGAGGGACTATGATCATTCAATTTGTTTGTTTTGCCCAAAGAGACCTAACATGCAATATGGCCCAATTTTGAAAGGCAACAAGTGGAATACCCTAGGGGGTGCAAGTGTGATTTGTGTGTCCATTTTCATGTTTGTTTATCTTGAGATTAGGTCATAACTATTTTTGTCGTTTTTCGCATACAAACCCTAATTCTAACATGTTATCATTAGAAAGCAATAAAGTGCGAAAATAAATTTACTAAGCTATTACAAAACCAAATATGGGAAGGGGGGTACAAATGTTCAAATGGGGATATTGACAAGAATTTAAATCTAAATTATTACATCATTTTTGAATATTTGCAAAGTAAATAAATTGCATAATTAAATGGAAATTAAACAAATATGCAAAATGCAAAGAGAAAGTTTTTTTTTTATATGTATGAGAAAAGTATGGTTTATGTAAAATAAAATAAGAAAATAAAAAGTATTATTTTGAGTATTTTTAACTTTTAGGGCAAAAACCCTAATTTTAAAGAAAATGGATATTAATTGATTTAATACAAGTATTTATTGATTATGTACAAAAATAAAATAAAATGAAGTATATTATGAAAAAAGTATTTTTGTATCAAATGTTAATAAAAATGAAAAATTCAAGTATTTTTATATTTTAACTTAAATATATTTTAACTTAAATATATTTTAACTTAAATATATATATTAAGTCTTAAATATGTATTATACACAAAATAATATATATTTAATATTTTAACAAAATAAATAAAAAAAAGTATTTTTATGTGAAATATTTTTAGAAGGTAAATAAAAATAAAAAAATGTATTTACACTATTTTTCTATTTATTCTAATAATAGTATATATATAATATTTATATACAAACAAAAGAAATAAATCAAATAAATATGCCATATATTCAAAAAATGATGGAAAAAATATTTTTATTTTTTTAATGTCATGAGAAAAAATAAACAAAGTCAATCAAAAAAGAAAAAGTCAAAAAAGAATAAAAATAAAGCAAATGGGATCAGGGGGTGTAATAGCAAATATGTGGTGTGAATAAGAAAAGACACACAAGCCCAGCCCAATGCCACTGTCTTCAACCTCCAGCACAAATGTTTGAAAAAACGCGCGCCATGTTCAGCTTCTTCTAACTCTTGATTCCTGGCTTTTTAGCAAAAACTCATAACACAACAAATGTTCAGCATGAAGAGACGATTCTAACCATGTATGGAACTTGACCTAACTCTCTAAGATGAGGGAGAATTTCTCCTTCCCCAAATCCTAACCTAATTTTTCTGCCATTTTTAAACTCCAAATTCTCTCTACTCAGGCAAAAGAAATGAAATGTAAAGATATGTACATGTTCAGGGCTATGAGTAGAACCTTGTTTCTTCACAAACTTAAGACTAAAGATGCATGATAAGAGAGATACGAGTTCAAAGTTTTACCTGTGCAGTTGAACTTCTATCTGGAGAATGAGGAACTTCTGGTGTAAGGTAGTGATTGGAAAAGCTTCCTTGAGGTCCAAGGATGCTGTTTCAATGCTTACTTTGTCTTGAAACTTCTTGTATCGAGCTGTGGAACTTCAACTGCAAGAGGAAAAAATGAAAATGGTGGAAACTGTTAGGGGGATTACAGGCCAGGTTTTAGGTCATGGTTAGCTTGCATACATGCTAGGGAATGTGTATGGATTGATTTTGGTAAGAATGCTCGAGGGAAATGGGAGTTGGCACTCAAACTGCAGAGGCAACCCTGTTTTTGCAGTTTGAGGATGATTCTGAGATGGAGGGTGTTTTGGAGGTGCAAGGGTCGTGTCTTAGCTTGGATATGTTATGTGTAAGGTGTTTGATAACTTTTTTCTTGTGTTTGTAAGCTGAAGAGAGAGTTGGTACAAGTTATGGACTTTTCTTCTATGTGAAGCAAACAAATGCAACTTGGCTTTCTAGGTCAGTAGAGGACCCCCTAATGTGCTGCATAAGCCTCTCTTGATCAGTGAAATTAGCTCCTAAACTTGTGCCAAAGAGATCCTAACTGTACTTGCTTGGATTTCAATTTGACATAAAGCTAGCTTTTTACAAAAATGGATAAAGCACTTTATCTACTTTGAGATCAATCCACTATGCAATGTTAGAACACAAAGAACATGGCCTTGGCACAATGAATAAGCATTAAATTATTGAGTGCAACTTGGTTTAAGGACCTGTAATCTTGCCTAAAGCATGCTGAGTTTCAAATGGTAAGGTTATGGACATGTTTTGATGAAGAACAAAAGTGAATTTTTGCCAACTTATGAAATTCGAATCTCTCAAGTTATGAGGTTGTTTGAGAAGTTCTTGGACATTTTGGAAAGCTTGGAATGTGTACTACAATCCATCTTTGAAATGCAAATTGAAATTCCAAGTGGAAGGGTATGAAAAATGGTCTTGAAGTGGGGTAGAAAACCTTGTCAAAATAGGTTAAAATTCTACTAAGTTAAAAATGGTTTAGTGCCCTTATTCAAAAAATTGTAACTTGAGATACAAGCTTCAAATGAGAAAACTTTGTGCATCAAAGTTGTAGATTATGAAACAAGCTACAACTTTCATGTTTTGACTTTTGTTTGAATCCAAATGGATCTTGGTGAAACGATAGGGCAAAGTTGGGAAAAAATTAGGGTTTTTCATAACTTAGAAAAATTCTAAGTTATGAAAAATTCCATTTTCTAACCCTAATTTGCATTTTGTGATTTCTTGGTGAACAAGTTTCATGATTTGACATATTTTGATGAAAAATGAATCTTGACTCTTGATTTTGACCAAAAAGTCAAAGTTTGACTTTTCAGTGTACAGTCAAAATTGATCAATTGACTGGGAAATTCAACTGTCAATCTTGTGTACTTGGGATCTTTTGAGCTTGATGAATGTGTCAAGACCATTTCATTGAGTCCTTGAGTCCATAGGTGAGCTTGATTTGCCATTGGCTAGGTCAAACAGTCAAAAATTGCCTTTGTGCAGTCAAAACCCTGAAAATGACCATTTTGCCCTTTTGGTGATCTGATCAATTTTCTTGTGGAATTGTGATCCAAACTTGACCAAATGGTCCATGTGAGTTCCTAATGTTGATGTGGGTCAAAAATCATGAGGTTTGACTGTCAATTGGCCACAGTTGACTTTTTCCCCAATACAGCTGATTTCTAGGTCAACTGTCCAATTGACTGGGCAGAACTTGGAATCAAGACTTGAAACTTGGCATGGGTAAACTTGGGAGTCCAACATGAAACATGAAAGTCATCTTAGGCATTTTAGGTCAAAACATCCTTGGGAAAACACAAACCCTAATTTGAGTCCACAGTGCAAGGAGAAGTCTTGAGCAGAGGAAAGCCTAATTGGATCTTGATCTTCAAAGGTCTTGTGATGAGAAAATGTTGAGGAAATGGGAGGGCAAATTTTGGGGTACAACAGTTGCCCCTGTTCAATCTTCTTGGACCTGAAGAGTTAGATTGGCAAGTTTGCCTTTCGTGACTCGAGGGTAAAAGGAGATTGGACACTAGAGTGCCCGGAAATTTGCACTCGCATGTTGAAGTATCAGCAATGTGATGTCGGGAATGGGCTTATAGATGCCATTTGGAGAGATGGTGGATAGGGAGATGGGCTTATAGATGCCATCTGGAGATGTGACAGAAACTTGTCGGGAATGGGCTTATAGATGCCATTTGGAAAGTGTCGATCGCATAAGAGATTCCTTAGCGAGAACTTGTGTATTTGAGAAAGACGGATGTTTTCCTGGCTTGTTACAGGTGTTTGATCTTCAGTTTCCTTATGCAAATATGCCCTGGCTAGATACAGGTATCGAATCTACAATCGGTTTGCTCACAGATGTGCCCTGGCTGGATACAGGAGTCGAATCCGGAAATAGTCGTTGAGAGATGTGCCCTGGCTGGATACAGGAATCGAATCTTCGAACTCTTCAGACGTGCCCTGGCTAGATACAGGAATCGAGTCTGAAAACGTGGTCAACAGATATGCCCTGGCTGGATACAGGAATCAAGTCTGGAGATGTTGTAGTTGATAGATGTGCCCTGGCTGGATACAGGAATCGAATCTTTGAACTCTTCAGACGTGCCCTGGCCAGATACAGGAATCGAGTCTGGAAATAGTCGTCAACAGATATGCCCTGGCTGGATACAGGAGTCGAATCTTCGAACTCTTCAGACGTGCCCTGGCTAGATACAGGAATCGGGTCTGGAAACTGATCACTCTCAGATGTGCCCTGGCTAGATACAGGTATCGGATCTGGAATTGTGACAGTTGAAGGTAGTTGTTTTTGGGATTGTCTTTTTCCTGAAAAGGCAAAAACATAAGTTGTATGCAATGTCATGATGTATGATACGCATGATATCATGATGTTCAACATGAGATAGTGTTGTATGCGTTTTATCATATATGTAAGCAAGATGTATGAAAATGTGAAATGTTTATGAATGTAATTTCGTCTTAGGAAAATAAATCCTTGACGAACGGCAGGGGAGCTGCTCCGTGGAAGAGGTACTTGGCCAAAGTTTTGATAAGAGGTCTGTTGAAGACTTTAATGATGGATTCCGCTGAGGATAATGATGATAAACTCCGCTGGGGATTGAAGGAACTTTGCTGAGGGCGGTCTTCCGTGGTTTTTAGCTGAGGATAACCCAGTTATAAGTCCTTGTGAGGAAATAACTCTAAATAAAACTCGGGAGAGACGTCCGTACTCCGCAGGGGATAAGCTTCCGGAATCTACTGGGGATTAGCTTTTTCAGGATTGTCGGGGAGTCAACTCCGCTTGGGGAAAGTATTGCTGAATCTTGTTTTACTCTGCGGGGAGTTGAGATGATTTGGCCACATTCTTCAGTTGAATCTACCTTGGTACCTTGGCGGACAAAACAACCAGACTGCATTAGACAACTTCACATTGCCCCTGTCTCTGATGTCACCTGTAATCAATCTTTTGTTTTATGCGTAAACATTTACGAATCAGCAATTTAATGTCAAATGCATATATCAAAAATGAACATTGGACGTTCTTCGCAAGACAAAACAGAAAAAGAAAACAATGGTAATTTGTATGGACAAGTGAATTTGTATTGATTTAAACTTTGCCTGTGAATAGGCGTTTTTGTACAAGAGGCTGACATCCTAGTAAGAGGACGCCGCCAAATATCATAGAGTTTACAATTTGAAAAAGGAAACAAAACAGCTATGTGAACAATCCCACTGGGTTCCAACTCTGCTATCGCCTTTATGTCTTCAAGCGTCTCATCGCTTTGCCGCCTGGTCGAAGATGAAGCTGATTGGTCGATGCCGAAATCTGAGCCAGATAGTTGATGCCGACTTCCGGATGCGAAGTGATCCAATGAGACATAGTGTTACGCTTTTATCCCTAACTTTTGCCTGGACCGCCCTTTCGGGTTTTCAGTCCACCGGGATACCCATTTTTGCCCAAGCCGCCTTTTCAGGTTTTCGACTTGCCGGGTGTACAGCTTTTTATTCATTTCATCCCTTATTTTTGCCCGAACCCTTTTGGTTCGCCGGGAAGCCCTTATTTTTGCCTAGGTATGTCAACCTAGCGGGTCTTTTATTTATGCGTAGTATTTTTTCACTATGTCTGCATTGGCGGGGTGAGGAAGGTCGTCACCATCCATGGTGGTCAGGATCATGGCTCCTCCTGAGAACACACGTTTAACCACAAATGGCCCTTCGTATGTAGGGGTCCATTTGCCCCGGGGATCACTTTGAGGAAGGATGATGCGTTTGATTACCAGGTCCCCAACTTGATATTCTTGCGGTCTGACTTTCTTGTTAAATGCTCTGATCATCCGTTTTTGATACGTTTGACCATGACAGATAGCAGTGAGCCTCTTTTCGTCAATCAGATTTAATTGATCAAGTCGAGTCTGGATCCAATCATCTTCATTCAAGTCTGCATCCTTCATTATCCGGAGAGAGGGTATCTGGATTTCAATTGGCAAGACTGCCTCCATGCCATAGACCAAGGAGAAAGGAGTTGCCCCGGTTGACGTCCTTGCTGAGGTGCGGTACCCATGAAGAGCGAACGGTAACATCTCGTACCAATCTTTATAGGTCACTGTCATTTTCTGCACAATTTTCTTGATATTCTTATTGGCCGCCTCTACAGCCCCATTCATCTTCGGCCGGTAGGGAGAAGAATTGTGATGTTGTATCTTGAATTGTTCACAGAGTTCAGTGATCATTTTGTTATTGAGATTGGTACCATTGTCCGTAATGATTCTTTCTGGGACGCCGTACCGACAGATCAGATTATGCCGGATGAAACGTGCCACGACGCTCTTGGTTACCGTGGCATAGGAAGCTGCCTCGACCCATTTCGTGAAATAATCGATCGCCACCAAGATGAAGCGATGCCCATTGGATGCCGTTGGTCGGATCTCACCGATCATATCGATGCCCCACATTGCAAAAGGCCAAGGTGTCGTCAGGACATTCAAAGGAACCGGAGGGATATGCACCTTATCAGCATAGATCTGGCATTTATGACAAGTTCGGGAGTGCTGGTAACAATCGGCTTCCATTGTGGACCAGAAATATCCTGCCCGAAGGATTTTCTTAGCCATGGTGTGTCCACTGGAATGTGTTCCAAATGTACCTTCATGCAGTTCTATCATAATTTTCTCTGCTTCAGCCTTATCCACACAACGTAGCAGAGTTGAATCGTGATTCCGTTTGTAGAGAATGCCGTTGCTGAGGAAGAATTTTGCAGCAAACCTCCTCATGAACTTCTTATCATTGACAGACGCACCTTCAGGGTATTCCTGAGCTTCCAAGTACCTCTTCACCTCATGATACCAGGGTTTTTCAATCACCTTCTCAGCCTCCAGCTCACAGCAGTATGCCGGTTCATCCAACTTCCAGATAATGATTCGGGGAGCCTCATTGTCCCATTTAACTTTGAACATTGAAGACATCGTAGCTAGGGCATCCGCTAGCTGATTCTCCTCTCTAGGGAAGTGCTCAAAAGTTATCTCTTCAAAGTGGGGGAGCAAGGTCGACACATACTCCTTGTAAGGAATAAGATTTGGGTGTTTCGTATCCCACTCGCCTTTGATCTGATTGATCAAGAGAGCGGAATCTCCGAAGACACTTAGAAATTTGATCCTTAAGTCGATTGCAGCTTGTAAACCCATGATACACGCCTCATATTCTGCCATGTTGTTGGTGCAGCTGAAACATAATCGGGCGGTGAGGGGAGTATGAGTTCCTTTGGGAGATATGATTACAGCGCCGACGCCGTTATCCAAAGCATTGGAGGCTTCATCAAAATGCATAGACCATCGGGATCCTTCCTCAGGTCCTTCATCCGGTCCAGGTACTTCACAGTCAGTTACCACCATGATGTCTTCGTCCGGAAAATCAAAGTTCAATGATTGATAATCGTCCACAGGTTGGTGTGCCAAATGATCCGCCAGTACACTTCCCTTAATTGCTTTCTGAGTTGTATACTGGATATCATATTCTGTTAAGATCATTTGCCATCTCGCTATTCTTCCAGACAGAGCGGGCTTTTCAAATATGTACTTGATGGGATCCATCTTTGAAATCAATAAAGTAGTGTGAGTCAGCATATACTGTCTCAGCCGGCGAGCAGCCCATACAAGAGCGCAGCAAGTTTTCTCAAGCAGTGAGTAACGAGACTCACAGTCGGTAAACTTTTTACTCAAGTAATAAATAGCGTGCTCTTTTCGGCCAGACTCGTCATGCTGCCCCAGCACACACCCCATTGAATTGTCAAGTACTGTCAGGTATAGTATCAGAGGTCTTCCTTCCACCGGTGGCATAAGAATGAGTGGCTCTTGGAGATATTCCTTTATTCTTTCAAAGGCGGCCTGACATTCATCATTCCAGCGTACTACTTGATCTTTCTTCAGTAATTTGAAGATTGGTTCACAAGTAGCAGTCAAATGTGAGATGAATCGGGTAATGTAATTCAGTCGTCCCAGGAAGCCTCTGACTTCTTTCTCTGTTCTTGGAGTCGGCATCTCTTGTATGGCTTTTACCTTGGCAGGGTCCACCTGAATACCTTTATCACTTACAATGAAACCTAACAATTTTCCGGACCTCACCCCAAAGGTGCATTTGTTGGGATTCAATCTCAGCTTGTACAACTTGAGTCGGTCAAATAACTTCCTCAGATGGCCAAGGTGCTCCTCCTCAGTTTGAGACCTTGCAATCATGTCATCAACGTATACCTCAATCTCATGATGGATCATATCATGAAATAAAGCAACCATGGCACGTTGATAGGTTGCCCCAGCATTTTTCAATCCGAATGGCATGACCTTATAACAATTTTCCGGACCTCACCCTAAAGGTGCATTTGTTAGGATTCAATCTCAGCTTGTACAACTTGAGTCGGTCAAATAACTTCCTCAGATGGCCAAGGTGCTCCTCCTCAGTTTGAGACCTTGCAATCATGTCATCAATGTATACCTCAATCTCATGATGGATCATATCATGAAATAAAGCAACCATGGCACGTTGATAGGTTGCCCCAACATTTTTCAATCCGAATGGCATGACCTTATAACAGAAGGTGCCCCACTGAGTCACAAAGGTAGTCTTCTCCATATCTTCTGGAGCCATCTTGATCTGATTATACCCTGAAAAACCATCCATGAAGGAGAACACCTTGTGTTGAGCTGTATTGTCAACAAGGACATCAATGTGAGGTAGGGGGAAGTCATCCTTGGGGCTAGCCCTGTTCAGATCCCTGTAATCAACACACATTCTGACTTTACCGTCCTTCTTCGGTACTGGTACCACATTGGCAACCCACTGAGGGTAGGAAGTCACTGCAAGGAACCCGGCATCAAACTGCTTCATAACCTCGGCCTTGATCTTTTCAGACATCTCTGGACGCATCCGTCGGACTTTTTGCTTTACCGGAGGGCAATCTTCCTTGGTTGGCAGGTGGTGAACTACAATGTCGGCATCCAAACCAGGCATATCTTCATAGGACCAAGCAAAAATCTCCATGTAATCTCGTAGCATCTGGGTCAATCGTTGCTTCACGCTGAGCTCAAGATTGGCACCAACCTTGACCTCTTTCCTATCTGTCTCAGTACCCAGGTTAATTGTCTCCACCGGCTCTTCATGTGGTTGAATAGCCCTCTCTTCCTGGAGTAGCAGTCTTGCGAGTTCACCAGGCACTTCGCAATCATCTTCACCTTCGTCTTCGGCCAAGTTGATCGGATTTTCGAAGTCATAACTGGCGGTAGCAGAGCTGTTACCAGTGAGATCCAGAGTGGATTGAAACCTGTATAAGTGAGTGTGTGTAAATATAGCTGTTTTGCAATATATATAACACAGAAAGGAAAAGAGCACAAGATTTGAAATGCAACAAACGTCCAATGTTTTGATTGATGATATATGAAAATGTCATACAAAAAGCCCTCACAAATGGAGCTACGATGCCCCGGGTAGAACACCGAGCCAACAAAGTTTTAACATATTGTTTGTTACAAATTGGAAATCAAAAGAAATTAATTACTGCGTGACAAATGTGATAGGGGTAAAATCCTTTGCCGTCCAGTTGCTTGGTCCGTCGCTGGTAGTCGGGTAGATCCAACTGTCAAACTCTGCTTCCTCTACATCCTCCTCAATAGCATTCACCCTTGAGCTGGAGATAAACACCGGAGCCTTTCTGACCTTCTCCTTGCGCACAGCCCTCTGAGCCTCTGCAGTAAAGCCCAGCCCAAACTTGTCGTTCTTCTGAGTGAAGTCAGGAAGCTGACCCCAGTTTGCACAATTGCCTTTCCGAACCACAGCCCGGGCATCCCTTAGGGAAGCCATCTTCAAGGAAACATTCTCTTCGACTGTTGTTTCTGCTGCTGCTGAAATTGGATGTACCTCCTCGAAATGCTGAAAGGGGGTTTCAATAAACTCCCCGTCCATCTCAATGTATCTGAAGGAATTCAAATGGCTCACCATATACTCCTCCTCTCCTTGCACAGTGACGATCTTCCCTCTGACAGGGTACTTCAGCTTCTGGTGCAAGGTGGAGGTCACTGCCCCAGCTTTATGGATCCAAGGTCGACCCAGTAGACAAGAGTACGATGGACGTATATCCATCACATAAAAAGTAGAGTCAAACACTTGAGAGCCCACACGAATAGGGATGTCAACCTCTCCATGAACCATCCTTTTTGAACCGTCAAAGGCCCTAACAATGATATTGCTGGGCTTCAGCTCCAGGCCTTCATAATCCAAACGGTCTAAAGCCTTTTTCGGTAGAACATTCAAGGAGGAACCAGTGTCCACCAATACATGCGCCAGAGTAGTGCCCCTGCATTCGATAGAGACATGCAGGGCATCATTGTGGTCTCTTCCCTTCGCAGTCAGGTCAGCATCTGAAAAACCCAAGCCATTGTCTGCTGTCAGATTAGCTACGCAATCAGTGAACTGGACTGCAGACGTTTCTTGCGGCACATGGGCCGTCTTGAGAAATGAGATTAAGGCTTTAGCATGGGCCTCAGAGCATAGCAATAAGGAGAGCATGGAGATCTTGGAGGGCGTATGCCCCAGCTGCTCGACAACATTGAAATCACTTTTCTTTATTATTTTCAGGATTTCCTCCACTTCTTGTTGGGAGGCCTCAGCATTTATAGGTAACGGTGCCTCCATCCGGGCAGGCTCTTCTTCAATCCCTTTGCCCCGAGCATTAGATGACTCGGCGGCAGGGGAAACAACTTGATCAGCAACAGGAACAGGTAAGCTTGTAGGTGTTATAAGGAGGGGTTTTCGAATAGCGGGCGGTGCAATGTCAGGCGAGAAGAGCCTGCCACTGCGGGTGACCTTGGCTGGACCAGTGATATCACAGATACTGGCGCCAGTGTCGAATTCTTGTTTGATTCCATTCACATATACGTCCGCCCCATAATGCCAGGGGACAGCTTTATCAGACACGTAGGGGAGAGGCCCCGGAACAGTAATAATCACAGGTGCAACAGTCATGATTTGAACAGGCTTCTTCGGGAGAGCCTTGATTGGATTATTGAAGATGGTAACCACAGAAACTTCTTTTACCGGAACCAACTGAACAGCAGACTTCTTAACCAAAATCTCCTTACTATCCATTAGGCTTTGGACGCCTAACCTTAGTAAGGGACAACCAGATAGGGAAACAGCACAGAACAGGCAACCTTCACCGCAACCCGGAAATAAACCGGCCCGCAGTAGGTTCTTCTTAACAGTCTTCAGAGGGGTGACAACTTCATTTACCGAAACAACATACATTTCTTCCTCAATGGCATTTACTCTATGCTGGGGAATAGGAGCAGTTACAACATTTGGTCTTTCCGGTGCTTCAAACTGAATTTCCTTTGCGTCGATCAGATCTTGCACTTTGTTTCTCAAGGCCCAGCAATCATCAGTAGTGTGCCCGGGACTATCAGAATGATAAGCACACCGGGCATTTGGGTTATACTTAGGAGACGCAGTGTTGACGACCTTAGGAGCTTCTTTGAGGGTCAACAGGTTGGTGGATAACAGTTGGGGTAAAATTTGAGATAAGGTCATACTCAGTCGGGTATACTGCCTCTTGGGCCTTTCGCTTCTTTGTTGATTGTACTGCTGAGGAGCGGCAACAGGTTTTGAGATGACCAAAGCATTGACGGCTTGGCGACTTTCGGGCTTGACTTGTCTTCTAGTACCATAGATGGCACTTGCTTCCTTCTTAAACGGCCTCTTCTCAGCACTTGTGGAGGCAGCCTTTTGTATCTTGCCTGACCTGATGCCAGCTTCAATTCTTTCTCCTGTCAATATCAAATCTGTAAACCCAACGGAGGAGTTACCAACCAAATGATTGAAAAACGGACCAGACAACGTCCCTAGAAACATATCGACCAGCTCTCGATTAGTCAATGGAGGCTGCACCCTGCCAGCCAAATCTCTCCATTTTTTAGCGTACTCTTTGAACCCTTCACCCGTTCCTAGAGACATACCCTGAAGTTGGGTACGCGTAGGAGCGAGATCAGAATTGTATTGGTATTGTCTATAGAATGCGGTTGCCAAATCTTCCCAGTGTCGGATGCTAGTTCCATCTAGTTGGTAGAACCATTCAAGTTGTGACCCCGAGAGGCTGTCTTGGAAGAAGTGAATCCAAAGGTTCTTATCTGCCGTGTAAGGTTGGATTTTCCTTACGTACGACCTCAGATGCAGCTTTGGGCAAGAGACCCCATCATACTTGGCGAAGGCAGGCGCCTTAAACTTGTGTGGAATTACTACCCCAGAAGATAACCCCAAATCTCCGAAATCCAGTCCCGGCACATTCTGAATTTCCATGGCGCTCAAGCGGTCCTCCAATTGCTTGTATCTGTCAGCAGCAGGTGGGTATTGTTCGTCGTTATAGTCCGTCTCATTGTCGGAGACTGCGGGACTAGGAGCTCCTCCCCCTTGGGGACTGTTTTTCTCAGCAGAAGAAGTAGTTGGATCAGCTTCATTATGGAGTGTGTTCCAAAATCTGCGTCCGGTGTTGAACAATGCAGTCCTCTTTTTCTTCTTCTTCTTCAGGAGTAGAGTCTTCAACTCTTGATGACCTTGGGCTAGGCTTAGGACCATCTCTTGAAACTGTGCATTTTGGGCCTGAAGGGCCTTGATTGCTTGCTCACTGGATGAGTCTGGATTCATGATGACTGTGCAAAAATAAATAGCGAAGGAGATTAAGCAACCTGTGAAATAGGGTACCTGCTATGCATATGGTGGAATGGAATGCGTATGTTTTATGTTTTCAAAGACAAACAAGATTCAACTTTGTAGACAAAAAGGGAAACACACTTCATTAGATTAAAATTTTCAATTGTTCAACAAATCTGCCCTTAGGCTTTACAGGAATGAAAAATACTGAAAGGAAATAAACTATAAAAGGAAACATCCAAAGCTCATCAATGCTCCCATGGCCTCCTCTTTTCAGTGCTGATGTAGTTGTTCAGGACCCGTTCTTCCTCCAATTGCTTAGTCAGCCTCTGGATCTTCCGTTCCTGCTCGTTGAATTTCTCCCGATAGAAGTCCCGTTCTTCCTTTAGCTGCGCCCAAGATCTCTTCATGGTGTCAAAATCAGTAGGTATCTGAGGTGGGAGGACAATTGGAGGAACCTCATCTTCAACAGGAGACTCAAGAATGAGAGGTCTAACAGCTTCGTAGGGCATACCTAACTTCTGAGCACGGATGCGGACCCATTTGCAATAGGGTCTCAATGGCAGGGAAGTCTTTGGTCCCAACTCATGTGGGTTGGCTTTGTGGATTCTGTCCCAAGCTCTAATGAACCCCTGGCGTAGTTTGTCACTGTCTGCCTGAAACTCAAAATGGAAGTGAGGAACCAGCATTTCATGAGGCCCATCTCCTCTGGCTCTTCCAAACTGACGGAGAGCTAAACACGGATTGTAAGAGATTCCTCCTTGGATACCAATCAACGGAACATTAGGGTATTCTCCGCAACGGTCAATAATAGCTACCTCATCCAAACCTCTGAGAGTCCAGGTGATGTTATTATCAGTGAGAGACATTAACCTCCTAGCCCAACCTTTTCCTTCTTCATTCTTCAGCACGAACTTAGGAAGGTGCGAAATAAACCACCTTACTAGCAAAGGAGCACAACACCACGGAGTCCCCCGTTTTCGAGCAGTACGAGCATAGAGTTGTTGTAGAATATCACCCAAAAGAGTGGGTACCGGATTCCGAGACATGAAGATCCTTATGACATGGATACTGATAAAGGTGTCAGGGTTGGGAAACAGTACCAGACCATAGATCAAAAGAGCCAGAATATCCTCATATGCCTTGAAGTCCAAGTCATTCCAGAAATCATTAGCCTTGCCAACCAGAAATTTGACCAAAAAGCCCTTGATCCCATTTCTAGTTTCCCAGTTGGACAATACCTCTTCCTTGGTCAAGGGGAGAATTGCAGCAATCTCTTCAGGCCTAGGAGTCTTTTCCAAACCAGTGAATGGAGTTTGTTCCAAGACAGGGATCCCAAGCAAATAAGAAAATTCTTCCAGGGTAGGAACCAGCTGGAAGTCTTGAAAGGTGAAACAGTGGTACAGAGGGTCATAAAACTGGGTCAGAACACTTATCAGTTGTTGGTCCCATTTTGCAGTGACCAAGCCAAGGAGAGAACCATGTCTGTTGATGAAAGAAGAAGTGTTTGGAATCCTTCCAACCAAATCCTTGAGTAACACTGGTGGTTGAACAAAGTTGAGCCGGACAGTATTCCTACGTACGGGCATCATGATGTCCTACAAAACAGAGCAAAGATGAAGCTTTTTTGTCTTTGAAATGGGTTAGTCCTTTATACAGGATGCATGCAATGGTATGATGGCATGATGCTATGATGAAGCACACCACAAGTATTCACATAGGTAAATAAGGCACACAAGTCACACAAGACACCCTTAGGTTTCAGGCTAGCATGAGTTTCAGGTATTACCCTCTTTTGGTTTTGTTGGTTAAAACCTGTCCTATCAAAAGTAACCGGGTTCTAGAGGATCTCAAATCATTGGCTACCCTCAATCGGTCATAACTCCAGCATCGCAATCTTTTCTCGCGGCCAGAACCATCTCGAGAGTTTAGCCTCAATGAGTGTAGCATACTGCTACTGTCCTAATAGCCAAGTTGGTCAATTTAGGGTTCTAAGGTTGGTTGGTGTTTAATGACCCCTTAGAAGACCTATATTCTCCCCGTTGCAACACAAGGGATATAGGTACAGACTAAGATGCCACACCAACGTAGCCACTGCTTCACCCATGTCGGTCTACGCCGGACAGGTCCCTCACAGATTATGCTACCTAAAAAAGGGTATTTCCCAGATCCGGGTTAGGATCTATGAAACTCCAATGCAAAGCCCACAAATATAAAAGAAAACTAAGCAAACAACCGAAAACAAAGGTGATCTAAGCCCTAAGGTTACTCCACTTTTAAGTTTACTCCCCAGCAGAGTCGCCAGTTCTGTGATACGGTGGGAGAACTGACTTGAGGTTTTGCGTTTGTTTTCGCAAATGTTTCGGTTGAGCAAGAGTCGCCACCGACTTTTTATTTTATCCTAAGTAAAGGTTAAAAAGCACAGCAAAAACCTTTTGAGATGTTTTCTTGGGTTCGGGGAGTAGATTATAGAAAGGGAAGGTGTTAGCACCCTTTCTATCCATGGTTATCCATGGGCTCTTAGTTACTTGCTTAGATCACTTGCCTTTTGTTTTCAATTGTTTGAAATGGTGCTTGAGTGCGAGTGGGTTTGAAAATATTTTGAAAAGAGGCCAATGTGGTGGCAACCTTTGTAATGATCCATGTGGGGATGTATACAAAGGTGTATGTCTTTTGAAAAGGTTTTCATTTATTTTTTGAAAGTTGTTTTGAAAGTGTTGTGAGGTGTGGTTTTGAAATTAGGCAAGTGTTTTAGTTTGCAAGTTTGATTCAAGTAACTAAGAGGTTATCTACTCCTAAATTTCTCAAAAGATTATTGCTATGTTTTAAC
The DNA here is from genome assembly GCA_948472305.1 of Vicia faba. Taxonomy (NCBI): domain Eukaryota; kingdom Viridiplantae; phylum Streptophyta; class Magnoliopsida; order Fabales; family Fabaceae; genus Vicia; species Vicia faba. The sequence continues at coordinate 212,927,402 of OX451735.1, read as the reverse complement.
CCTTTTAACAAGTTTGTTCCACCATTGAATTTGGTGGACAACCTTATGTTAGGATGTGAAAGGGACAGGCGCGGGTCATCGTTTAGACCATAATTGCAACAGCGTTAAATGTCTTTGGGCAATTTTCTTTAAGGGACTTGATCATTTGTTTTTGTTTGTTTTGAAAAGTTTTATCGAGGGACTATGATCATTCAATTTGTTTGTTTTGCCCAAAGAGACCTAACATGCAATATGGCCCAATTTTGAAAGGCAACAAGTGGAATACCCTAGGGGGTGCAAGTGTGATTTGTGTGTCCATTTTCATGCTTGTTTATCTTGAGATTAGGTCATAACTATTTTTGTCGTTTTTCGCATACAAACCCTAATTCTAACATGTTATCATTAGAAAGCAATAAAGTGCGAAAATAAATTTACTAAGCTATTACAAAACCAAATATGGGAAGGGGGGTACAAATGTTCAAATGGGGATATTGACAAGAATTTAAATCTAAATTATTACATCATTTTTGAATATTTGCAAAGTAAATAAATTGCATAATTAAATAGAAATTAAACAAATATGCAAAATGCAAAGAGAAAGTTTTTTTTTATATGTATGAGAAAAGTATGGTTTATGTAAAATAAAATAAGAAAATAAAAAGTATTATTTTGAGTATTTTTAACTTTTAGGGCAAAAACCCTAATTTTAAAGAAAATGGATATTAATTGATTTAATACAAGTATTTATTGATTATGTACAAAAATAAAATAAAATGAAGTATATTATGAAAAAAGTATTTTTGTATCAAATGTTAATAAAAATGAAAAATTCAAGTATTTTTATATATATATATATATATATATATATAAAGTCTTAAATATGTATTATACACAAAATAATATATATTTAATATTTTAACAAAATAAATAAAAAAAAAGTATTTTTATGTGAAATATTTTCAGAAGGTAAATAAAAATAAAAAAATGTATTTACACTATTTTTCTATTTATTCTAATAATAGTATATATATAATATTTATATACAAACAAAAGAAATAAATCAAATAAATATGCCATATATTCAAAAAATGATGGAAAAAATATTTTTATTTTTTTAATGTCATGAGAAAAAATAAACAAAGTCAATCAAAAAAGAAAAAGTCAAAAAAGAATAAAAATAAAGCAAATGGGCTCAGGGGGTGTAATAGCAAATATGTGGTGTGAATAAGAAAAGACACACAAGCCCAGCCCAATGCCACTGTCTTCAACCTCCAGCACAAATGTTTGAAAAAACGCACGCCATGTTCAGCTTCTTCTAACTCTTGATTCCTGGCTTTTTAGCAAAAACTCATAACACAACAAATGTTCAGCATGAAGAGACGATTCTAACCATGTATGGAACTTGACCTAACTCTCTAAGATGAGGGAGAATTTCTCCTTCCCCAAATCCTAACCTAATTTTTCTGCCATTTTTAAACTCCAAATTCTCTCTACTCAGGCAAAAGAAATGAAATGTAAAGATATGTACATGTTCAGGGCTATGAGTAGAACCTTGTTTCTTCACAAACTTAAGACTAAAGATGCATGATAAGAGAGATACGAGTTCAAAGTTTTACCTGTGCAGTTGAACTTCTATCTGGAGAATGAGGAACTTCTGGTGCAAGGTAGTGATTGGAAAAGCTTCCTTGAGGTCCAAGGATGCTGTTTCAATGCTTACTTTGTCTTGAAACTTCTTGTATCGAGCTGTGGAACTTCAACTGCAAGAGGAAAAAATGAAAATGGTGGAAACTGTTAGGGGGATTACAGGCCAGGTTTTAGGTCATGGTTAGCTTGCATACATGCTAGGGAATGTGTATGGATTGATTTTGGTAAGAATTCTCGAGGGAAATGGGAGTTGGCACTCAAACTGCAGAGGCAACCCTGTTTTTGCAGTTTGAGGATGATTATGAGATGGAGGGTGTTTTGGAGGTGCAAGGGTCGTGTATTAGCTTGGATATGTTATGTGTAAGGTGTTTGATAACTTCTTTCTTGTGTTTGTAAGCTGAAGAGAGAGTTGGTACAAGTTATGGACTTTTCTTCTATGTGAAGCAAACAAATGCAACTTGGCTTTCTAGGTCAGTAGAGGACCCCCTAATGTGCTGCATAAGCCTCTCTTGATCAGTGAAATTAGCTCCTAAACTTGTGCCAAAGAGATCCTAACTGTACTTGCTTGGATTTCAATTTGACATAAAGCTAGCTTTTTACAAAAATGGATAAATCACTTTATCTACTTTGAGATCAATCCACTATGCAATGTTAGAACACAAAGAACATGGCTTTGGCACAATGAATAAGCATTAAATTATTGAGTGCAATTTGGTTTAAGGACCTGTAATCTTGCCTAAAGCATGCTGAGTTTCAAATGGTAAGGTTATGGACATGTTTTGATGAAGAACAAAAGTGAATTTTTGCCAACTTGTGAAATTCGAATCTCTCAAGTTATGAGGTTGTTTGAGAAGTTCTTGGACATTTTGGAAAGCTTGGAATGTGTACTACAATCCATCTTTGAAATGAAAATTGAAATTCCAAGTGGAAGGGTATGAAAAATGGCCTTGAAGTGGGGTAGAAAACCTTGTCAAAATAGGTTAAAATTCTACTAAGTTAAAAATGGTTTAGTGCCCTTATTCAAAAAATTGTAACTTGAGATACAAGCTTCAAATGAGAAAACTTTGTGAATCAAAGTTGTAGATTATGCAACAAGCTACAACTTTCATGTTTTGACTTTTGTTTGAATCCAAATGGATCTTGGTGAAAAGATAGGGCAAAGTTGGGAAAAAATTAGGGTTTTTCATAACTTAGAAAAATTCTAAGTTATGAAAAATTCCATTTTCTAACCCTAATTTGCATTTTGTGATTTATTGGTGAACAAGTTTCATGATTTGACATATTTTGATGAAAAATGAATCTTGACTCTTGATTTTGACCAAAAAGTCAAAGTTTGACTTTTCAGTGTACAGTCAAAATTGATCAATTGACTGGGAAATTCAACTGTCAATCTTGTGTACTTGGGATCTTTTGAGCTTGATGAATGTGTCAAGACCATTTCATTGAGTCCTTGAGTCCATAGGTGAGCTTGATTTGCCATTGGCTAGGTCAAACAGTCAAAAATTGCCTTTGTGCAGTCAAAACCCTAAAAATGACCATTTTGCCCTTTTGGTGATCTGATCAATTTTCTTGTGGAATTGTGATCCAAACTTGACCAAATGGTCCATGTGAGTTCCTAATGTTGATGTGGGTCAAAAATCATGAGGTTTGACTGTCAATTGGCCACAGTTGACTTTTTCCCCAATACAGCTGATTTCTAGGTCAACTGTCCAATTGACTGTGCAGAACTTGGAATCAAGACTTGAAACTTGGCATGGGTAAACTTGGGAGTCCAACATGAAACATGAAAGTCATCTTAGGCATTTTAGGTCAAAACATCCTTGGGCAAACACAAACCCTAATTTGAGTCCACAGTGCAAGGAGAAGTCTTGAGCAGAGGAAACCCTAACTGGATCTTGATCTTCAAAGGTCTTGTGATGAGAAAATGTTGAGGAAATGGGAGGGCAAATTTTGGGGTACAACACTAGTCCCTTCATCAAAAGTAGGAGGAAATTCAAGCACCCTCCTAGCTTCTCTGTCGAATCTTCTCCCCAAAGTAGCCACTCCGACCCTCTTTTTCTTCTTCACTGGGTCCTTATTCTCCATATGAGCCTTGATATCCTCTTGACTTTTAACCAAAGTCATCAAGAGTTGCTGGAACTGTGCATTCTGGGCTTGTAGGTCTTTGACTGTTTGCTCGAGATCCATCCTACTGAAATAAACATTAGACAGATAAGGAAACCTGGGGTGGGACCTGCCTATGCACATGATGAATGGTATGCTGATGTATGCAATGCATTCAAGGATTCAGGACATTCAAAATTGTTTCAGACAAAGAAGAACGCACGTCATATTAATAAGAAGAAATTTGTTAGTACATAAATGCCCCATGGGCCAAATGTTACAAAATAAACTTCTTAAGGCAGAAAGACATTGCGCATCCTCTTCGGTACGATGTAGGTGTTGATGGCCTCTTGCTCGTGGAGTCGGCGGGTAAGCTCTAGAACCTTCTTTTCACTGGCTTAGTAGCTAGCTTCAAAAGTGTTTCGTTCCTCCTTGAGCTGAATCCAACTTTTCTGCATTTCCTCCCATGATGTAGGCATGTCTGGATGTAGGATAGTGTAGGGAACCTCTCCATCATTGACGGGCTCTTTAATCATAGGGAGAACATGAGGATAAGGCATCATTAGACTTTGGGCTCGGGCTCGTACCCACTTGAGATAGGGCTCAAGAGGGATGGAGTTCTTGTGTCCCAGAGTCTTGCTATCAACCTTGTTGAGTTTTCCCCAAGCTCTGATGAATCTTTGGCGGAGTCCTTGCGCATCGTTGTCGAAGTCAAAAACTAGGCTAGGAATCAACATATCATGAGGGCCATCCCTCCGTGCATATCCAAATTGCCTCAAAGCTAGGCAAGGGTTGTAGGTGATACCTCCCCTAATTCCAAGTAAAGGAACATTAGGAAATTCTCCGCAACGATCGACGATGATGACATTTTCTCTGGACCGAGAACACCAATGCACATCAGAATGAGTAAGAGTCATCAATCGTTGGGACCACCTTGTACCTTGGTCATTCTTCAAGACAGATTGTGGAAGGTGCGAAATAAACCACCTTGCGAGGATAGGAGTACAGCACATGAGAACACCCCTCTTTCTCATTGTTCGTGTGTAAAATGAGTGAAGGATGTCCCCAAGCAATGTTGGTATTGGATTTCTGGACAAGAAGATTTTGACGGCGTTGACATCTACCAATTGGTCAGGATTTGGGAACAAGACCAACCCATAGATAAGGAGTGCCACAATCTCTTCAAAGGCTTGTAGGTCCAATGAGTTCCAACATTCTTGTGCCTTCTCAAACAAGAATTTTGCTAAGAATCCTTTGACGCCGCTTCTGGTTTCCCAATGCCCCTTGATGTCGGATGGTTGTAGATGTAATGCTCGAGCAACATCTTCCGGCTTTGGTTCCTTTTCCATACCGTTGAAGGGTAGTTGATTAAGGATAGGGATTCTTAGGAGTTGAGAAAACTCCTCCAAAGTGGGTACCAACTGATAATCAGGGAAAGTGAAGCAGTGGTGAAGAGGGTCAAAGAACTGGAATAGCACTTTCATCATGTCTTCTTCAATGTTGGTGTTGACTAGGCTGAGCAGTCTACCATGTCTTTCACTGAAGGATGAATTTTCTGGAATTCTTGAGGTGATCTCCTTGAGTTGAGGAGAGATTCTCACAAGATTGACTTGAATCGTATTTCTGCGAGGGATTTCCATGTCCTACAAAACAAGAACAAAGACGAAGATCCAAAACTCTTGAAATTGTTAGTGAATGCATATGATGTTTTATGATGTTTATGATGTTTATGATGTATGCACAAAACATATGTACAAGCAAATCACACCAAACCCTAATTTCAGGCTTGCATGGGGTTTCATAGGTAAGTACCCTCTTGAGTGTAGTTGGCTTAAAAACCTGTCCTATAAATAGTAACCGGGTTCTAAGGAGCTCAATATCATTGGATTGTTTTCAATGTTCATTGTTTTGGCTTAGCCACTTAACTAGCGACCAAAATATTCCAAGAAAACAACCCTCAATGAGTGTAGTATCGAGTATCTACCAACTTCGGACTGCACCAAAGCCGGTCATCTCACTACCCCTAATAAAAGGCCAAGATGGTCAAGTAAGGTTCTAGGTCATTAGTGCTTAGTGACATCACTCAGCGGCCCCGTACTCTCCTTGATTGAACTCAAGGGTTACTGGTACTCACAAATATGTCGCACTAATATAGCTATTGCTTAGACCGTGTCGGTATACCCCGCACAGTTTCCACAACGTATTGCTATCTATGAATGTTTCCCAAAATCCGGGTGGAGGATTGTAAACCCAAACAATAGAGCCAAAGTATAAAGCAAGCAAATCAAACAATTAGTCATGCAAGAGGGTGATCTAAGCCCTAAGGTTACTCCACTTAAAAAATTGTCCCCAGCAGAGTCGCCAGTTCTGTGATACGGTGGGAGAACTGACTAGGGTTTTGCGTTTGTTTTCGCAAATGTTTCGGTTGAGCAAGAGTCGCCACCGACTTTTTATTTTATCCTAAGGAAAGGTTTAAAAAGCACAGCAAAAACCTTTGAGATTTTTCTTGGGTTCGGGGAGTAGATTATAGAAAGGGAAGGTATTAGCACCCTTTCTATCCATGGTTATCCATAGGCTCTTAGGTACTTGCTTAGATCAACTTGCCTTGGTCTTCAATTGTTTGAAATGGTGCTTGATGTGTGGTTTTGAAAATGTTTTGAAAAGATGCCTTGTATGGGCTACCCTTGTAACAATTCTTTACTCGAATGTTTTACAAAAGGTGTTTTGTGTATTTTAAAAAGATGTTTCAAGGTTTTTGAAAGTTGATTTTGAAAGTGTTTGTGAATTGGGTTTTGAAATTAGGCAAGTGTTTTCTTTGCAAATTGGCAAGTACTTAAGAGTTATCTACCCTAAAGTTTTCTCAAAGATTTTTGTTATGTTTTAAACCTTTTGACAATTTTGTTCCACCATTGCATTTGGTGGACAATCTTGTTTTAGGAGATTAAAGGGACGGGTGCGGGTCATCGTTTAGACCATAGTTGCAATAGTGTTAAATGTCTTTGGGCAATTTTCTTTTAAAAGGGACTTGATCATTTATTTAAGCAACATTTTTTAGGGACTATGATCATTTGATTGTTTGTTTTACCCAAAGAAGTTCAACATGCAACATGGCCCAATTATTTGAAGGCAACAAAGTGGAATATCCTAGGGGTGCAAGTGTGAAATGTGTTGTCCATTTTTACTACTCATTTATCTTGTATTAGGTCCAACTATTTTGTTCATTTTTATTCGCATACAAAACCCTAATTCTAGCATAGTATGTTTAGAAAGCGATAACGTGCGAAATTTAAATTCCTACGCTATTACATCATAATAATATGGGGAGGGGGGTACAATGTTTCAAATGGGGATATTTAGACAAGAAATTGAAACTAAGACTATTACATCAATTTTGAATTTATACAATTTAATGTACAATAGTTAAATAAAAATGGAATAAAATATGTAAGATGCAAAAATGTTTTGTATGTATGAAAAAAAAAAGGTATTATTTATGTGAAATAAACAAGAAAATAAAAAGATATTATTTTGGAGTATTTTTGAATTTAGGGCAAAAACCCTAATTTTAATCAAAGGAGTATTTAATCAATTAATTCATGTAATACTTATTATTTATATACAAAAATAAAATAAAATATGGTATATTTGTAAAAAGGCATTTTTTAGTATTAAATATTAAAAAATAAAATATATACATTTTTTTGGTATTTTTATCCTAAGTATATTAATATACCTATTTATTTATATTATTTATAAAAATTATGTTTTATACACATTAATTAATAATATTCAATATAAAAAGTATTTATTATTTTTTTTATGAAATATTTTCAGGAAGTAAAAATAAGATAAAAATATGTATAAAAATATATTTGGTATTATCTTAATATTTAAAAAAAAAAGGTATATATATGTATATTTTATTTATTTATGTACAAACAAAAGAAATAATCAAATAAATATGCAATAAATTCAAAAAATGATGGAAAAAATATTTTTATGTTTTTAATATGTTGAGAAAAAATAAATGAACCAATCACAAAAAGGCTAAAGTCAAAAATATTAAAAATGAAGCAAATGGGCTCAGGGGTGCAAAACCAAAAAGGGTGGTGTGAAAAGCAACTCAGAAGCAAGCCCAGCCCAAAATCACCTTTCTTCAACCTTTGAACAAAAATGTTCAGAAAACACGCGCCAAGAGCTCCATTTGAATGTCCTGATTCTTTGATTTTTTGAACAAACTTCCAACATAAAAAATGTTAAGCATGAAACCACGATTCTAACCATATGCATAACTTGATCTAACTCTCTAAGATGAGGGAGAATTTCTCCTCCCCCAAATCTTAACCTAGTTTTTCTGCCATTTTCAAACTCCAAATTCTCACAACTCAAGCAAAAGAAATGGAAAGTAAAAACATGTACATATTCAGTGGCATGAGTAGAACCTTGTTTCTTCACAAACTTAAAGCTAATGATGCCTAATAAGAGAGATACGAATTCAAAATTTTACCTATTCAGTTGAACTTCTATCTGGAGATGTAGGAACTTTCAGTGCAAGGTGATGATTGGAGAAGCTTCCTTGAGGTTCAGGGATGCTATTCCAATGTTTACTTTGTCTTGAAAGCTTCTGAATCAAGCTAGAGAACTTCACCTGCAAGTCAGAAATGTGAAAATGGTGGAAGTGGTTAGAGCAATTACAGGTCGTGCCTTAGCTTTTGGAAAGCTTGCATAGGTGATAAGGAAGGTATATGAACTGGTTTTGGCAAGAATGCTTGAGAGGAATAGAAGTTGGCACTCAAACTGCAGAGGCAACTCTGTTTTTGCAGTTTGATGGTGTTTTTTGGTTTGATGATGTTTTGGAGGTAAATGGCTCGTGCCAAGGCTTGGTTATGATGTGTGTAGTGTGTTTGATAACTTAGTTCTTGTGTGTCTATGCTGAGATGGAAGTTGTGTTATGTTATGGCACTTTTCTTCACTCTTAAGCAACAAAATGCAACTTGATGTTTTAGGTCAGTAGGGGACCTCTAATCCTGCTGCAAAGCTTCTCTTGATCAGAGTAATTTGTCCATAATCTTATGCCAAAGAGATTTAGCTTGTACTTGCTTGATTTTCAATTTGACATAAAGTGAACTTTTGCAAAAATGGATAGTTTACTTTTTCCAAATTGGGATTAATCCTCTAGACAAAGCTTGAACTCAAAGAACTTGGTATTGGCACAAAGAATATGCATTAAATTTATGAGTGTAACTTGGTTTAAGGACCTGAAATGTACTCTAAAGCATGCTGAGTTCAAATTGCAAGGTTATGAACATGTAACTTGGTCATGAACAAAGTGGTTTTTTGCTATATTGTGAAATTCGATTCTCTCTAACCATGAGGTTGTTTGAGAAGTTTTTGGACATTTTGGAAAGCTTGGAATGTGTATTACAATCCATATTTGAAGTGCAATTTGAAATTCCAAGTGGAAGTGTATGGAAAATGGCCTTGAAGTGGGGTAGAAAACCTTGTCAAAATAGGTCAAATTTCACTAAGTTAAGAATGGTTTGGTGCCCTTATTCAAAAATTTGTAACTTGAGATACAAGCTTCAAATGAGAAAACTTTGTGAATCAAAGTTGTAGATTATGCAACAAGCTACAACTTTCATGTTTTGTCTTTTGTTTGAATCCAAATGAATCATGGTTAAAAAGTGGGGCAAAGTTGGGGAAAAATTAGGGTTTTCCATAACTTAGAAAAATTCTAAGTTATGAAAAATTCCATTTTAAACCCTAATTTGCATTTCTTGGTTTCTTGGTGAACAAGTTTCATGATTTGGCAAGTTTTGATGAAAAATGAATCTTGACTCTTGATTTTGACAAAAAAGTCAAAGTTTGACTTTTCAGTATACAGTCAAAATTGATCAATTGACTGGGAAATTCAACTGTCAATCCTGTGTACTTGGGATCTTTTGAGTTTGTTGATCATGACAAGATAATTCCATGGGGTCCTTGAGTCCATGTGTGAGCTTGGTTTGCCATTGGCTAGGTCAAACAGTCAAAAATTGCCTTTGTGCAGTCAAAACCCTAAAAATGACCTTTTTGCCCTTTTGGTGATCTGATCAAATTTCTTGGGGAATTGTGATCCAAACTTGATCAAATGATTCATATGAGTTCATAATGTTGATGTGGGTCAAATTTCATGAGGTTTGACTGTCAATTGGCCACAGTTGACTTTTTCCCCAATACAGTTGATTTCTAGGTCAACTGTCCAACTGACCGGGCAAAACTTGGAATCAAGGCTTGAAACTTGATGTGGATAAACTTGGGAGTCCAATATGAAGCATGAAAGTCATCTTGGTCATTTTAGGTCAAAGCATCTTTGTGCAAACACAAACCCTAATTTGAGTCCACAGTGCAAGGAGAGGTCTTAAGCAGATGAAACCTTAACTGGATCTTGAACTTCAAGGGCTTTGTGGTGAGAAATCAATGAGAAATGGAAGGGCAAATTTTGGGGTACAAAAACACGCACATTCAAAGATTGCATGTCTTTCGAACTATTAGACTTCCACGCGTCTCTTTGGATAAGATCAAAGCTTTTGAATTCGAAATCCTTTTCTTTTTGAAGCGCCAATTCAAACAACATGACGGTCGAAATATCTTTCTTTGTAATGCTTCAAATAACTTATATTTCCACAGTTCGAAGACGAACCCTTCGATAATGGTTCAATATAGTAAAACTCTTTACTAGCTCTTCATCAATCGAAGATTCCATAAAAACCTTCTTATACTTTCCCTCGAACAACTCTTTCTTTGATCAAAAAACCTTAAAACTTGTATAATCGAAATTCGCAGCTAACAAATTTCCCCCTCAAAAATGTGTATTTTTTTACATAGAGAAATAGTCATTTTTGAATAACAACTTTGAATTTCGATATATTCATAATAACCACTACTGACTAATAACAACTTCTGATGACAACTTCAGAAACTTTCTAACTTTGGAATGTTTGAGTATGAGTCAGAATCAGAAGATGAATATGAAGTTTCTGAAGATGAGTCAAAAATAGAAGTTGACTCTGAAGGTAGATATTTCAGGAAAAGCCATTTTGGCAATTAATTGGATCACCATTTTGGCTATACATACTTTTGTTGCTTATTCCTTGCCATGATTTTTACTTACTGCAAAAATGGTTTATACTTCTTTAAGTATTTCCCATTTACATTCAAGATTCTTCGATCCTCAGCTAACTCCTCTACTTCATAAGTGTTGTTTGAGAATGCCTTTAATATTTGAAAAGGTCCTTCCCAATGTGGGGACCATTTTCCTAACGTTTTATTCTTTCGATCCATAGGTAAAATTACTTTTCATACTAAGTCATTTAGAATAAACGTCTTGCATTTGACCCTCTTATTGTATGCTCTTGCCACTCTTTCCTTTTGTCTTCTCAATCTTTCTAAATCATGTAACCTTTTTTCATCTAAATCTACTAATTCATTCATCATCATTTCCCAATAAAGGTTAGAAGGAATTTCCTCTTGTCTTTGAATTCTAACTGATTGTAAGCATATTTCAATTGGCAATACTGCATCAAACCCAAACATGAGTTGGAAAGGTGTGGTATTAGTTGCTTCTTTAGAGGAAGTTCGACAAGCCCATACTGCTTGAACCAGAGTTTTGTGCCAATTTTTTGGCTTTTTTCCCACATGCTTCTTTACCAACCCAATCATCACTTTGTTGGTTGTTTCGACTTATCCATTCGCTTGAGAATAATAAGGTGTGGATGTCAATAGTTTGAAACCTGTTTCCTTGGCGAACTCTTGCATCTTTCGACCAGTGAAAGCTGATCCTTGGTTTGTTGTGATACTCTGTGGGATGCCAAATCTATATACTATATGTTTCTGAATAAATTCGATAACAATTTCTTAATCCATATTCACTAAAGGTATGGTATCAAACCATTTTGTAAAGTAATATATACCTACCAAAATGTACCTGTGGTTTTTAGATGAAGCAGGTCGAATTTCTCCAATTAGATCTAGCGCCCAACCTCTGAAAGGCCAAGGTTTAATAATTTCATGAAGTTCACTTGCTGGCGCATGTTGAATACCGGCATGCTTTTGGAATTCTTGACATCCCTTAGCAAATTCTATATAGTCTTTGAGCATAGTAGGCCAATACGTTCCATGTTGAAATAGCAACCACTTCATTTTATGGCCTGCTTGATGGGCTCCACATGCTCTACTGTGAACACTAGATAGTGCCAAATATGCCTTACTTTATCCTAAGCATTTTAGAAAAACTCCTTCAGGGGTTTTCTTGAACAACTCATTCCCAATTAAGATATAAAACAATGCTCTGTGTTTAATCTTTCCTTCTGTATCTATCAAAGGATCTCTGAGGTAATTAACAATTGGATTTCTCCAATTTGTATCTTCTAAAGTGTTAGTGACCAATACTTCGAATGTGTCTTCATTAGTGTGATTGGTGGAAATAAGAACTGACTGTTTAAAGCTGGTTTCGCGAAATGTCGCGGAAGCAAGAGTCGCCACCGTCTTTTATGTTCTCCAACATGGAAAGGACAAAAGCACAGCAAAATTCCTTCTTTGAGAATGTTTCTCGGTTCGGGAGGTAGATTTATAGAAAGGGAAGGTGTTAGCACCCTTTCTATCCGTGGTTATCCACGGGCTCTTAGGTACTTGCTCTTATGTTTTCTAAAATTTGTTTGCTTTTCAAGTGTGAGTGGGTTTTGAAAAAGTTTCGTTTGAAAAATTTCTAAGTAACTCTTGTATCTGTCCTCAAGAGTGTATGAAAAATTTGTTTGAAAACTTTTAGAAATTGTAGGTGTGAAAAGTTGTTTTGTTTGTTTTTGAGAAGAGCAAGTATCCAGGAGAATCTACCTACTCTAAGGAATTAAGCTGTGTAAGAGTCCTTTAGATAGTGCTATCCCACCATTGAGAGGTAGGTAGCACCATCGTTGGAGTTGTTCGGGTCAATTCGATTATCGGGACAATGTGGTCACCGAAGCAACGGTAGGACACCTTAGAAGTAACCCTAATGTCCTAGATCCTTTTTTATCCGAGGCAACCGTTTCGAGGCAACTGGATCTTTAGACAAAGGGTGACCTCTAAGACGTCCTATACTTGATGACCACGTTTCGAGGCAACGAGTGAAGCGTACCCTAGGAGTGGCATGTGCTTTGTGTGTTGTTTTTCAGTTAAGGTTTTTGTACATGTTATTTGTGAGCTACGGGTTAATTTTATTTACATACATTCTTTCATGCATTTAACAGTTAGGGGGTGCGGAAAGTAAACTGCGGAAATATAAATTCTACGCTATTACAAGGCGCGGGTCTATACATCGCCAAAAATACAAAGACCCGTTTTGGTGAATAAGTGCGAGAAATTAAATAAAGCGGTAAAATTCCTACTTAACTATTACATATCTGGAGACAGTTACATAAATAATCAAAATGAATAAATGCGCGCGAGAATTAAATCGAGATGTCTTAGGGTGTTGACCCTTTTTTAAGAAAGAATTGAATTTTTTGTCCTTTTTTGATGAAATGGTATTAAAACTAATTATTTAATTTATTAAAAGAAAAAATGTTTTTTTTTGTATTTTTATGTTTTTAATGGAATAAAATAAAAGGAATTAAAATTAAAAGTTAATAAAAATCTAATTCTAAATTTATTTTAGTTATTAAGAAAAAAGGTTAAAGTTGCCTAATTAAAACTAATTCAATTTATTAGTATTTATTTACAAAAATAACATGAAATTAATAATAATAATAATATTAGTTCTTTTTTTGGATTTTTTATGAAAATATTAATTATGTTAGGTTAATTAACAATAATGATAATAATTAAAAAATTAGTTAAAAGAAAATAAAAAAAGGAAAAGAAAACAAAAGAAAATAAAATAGAACCATAGGGGTGTTGGGCCAGAATTGAGGGTTTGTTTAGCATTGTTGTGGCCCATTTGCACAAAGTCACGTTGACTCCTGGAATCATGTGCGTATGGTTGACTGAAAAGCACGGTGCTCATCATTTCCTGGCCACTAGATTGTTGTTTGTAGACACTTGACATACTGAAGCGTCAGGGCACATGGTGTACCACTTTTAGAAACCTGCACAGGAATACATTGAGAAAAAATGGAAACAAGGAAATTGAGGGACCTGGGAATACTTACAGTGCTTGATAATGGACCTTAGGATGTGGCAAGGGTTGCTTTAGCTTCAGGGTATGGCAAAGAAGAGAGTCACGTTCTCCTCTTGGCCTGAAAATGCTTGCAAAAACTCCTTTTGATCTCACACTTTTTTTGACAAATTTTGAACTTTTCTCTGGCCGTTTGTGCACTTTTTCTTAGGTTGCGAATGAGGCTTGCAAGGCTTGTATATATAGTAATGAGTGAGAATAAGTCACATTAAGGAGCTTTTAACCATTGCCATTAAGCTTTGGATTTTCTCATAACCACCATTAAAGAAACATGCCATTTTTGTTCAAAATTTGAATTTCATGCTCATAATAGGCTTGGCACGAATTTGGTAGGTGATTCATGACATATAAAAGTCATTCAAAACTCAAAGATACCATTTAATTCATTTTTTGATTTTTATTTGAATTATCATGGATTAAAGTGAATTAAATCCATAAAAATTAAATAAAAATGAAAAAATAAATGTTTGGTCTTGTAATGGGTCATGGGACACGTGGGTGGCATGACAAGGCTGAACCAAGTGGAAAAAAGTGGGCCCTTTTGTCAAAAATTGAAGTTTCAAGGATAGTTGACTTTGGCCATTTCACAAAATTTTCCCAACTTCTCCAATGCATATCTTGCTCAATTTTGATCATATGAACATGTTCTTGGACATTTTGGAAAGGTCTTGAAGTCCTCTAACCAATTCCTTTGGTCCCATGGAATTTTGATTTACCAATCTCAAGTTATGGTCTTTGTTTTAAAGTGCCTTTTTGTTGACTTTTGAAAATGACCTATAATGTTGAAATTGGTAACTTTTTGTGAGAGCATTTCTTGGATTTGGAATGTGAAGATGAGTTGTAGGAAATGTACTCCCCTTCAAAATGAGCATTGGATGGGATTTTTCTGATGAACCATGAAAAAGTTATGCCTTGGTCAAGTTACAGTTGACTTTTCAACTGTCCAAAAATAGAAACTTTTGACACCTTGATGATTTTTGAGCCATTCTTGTGGAATCATGATCAAGACTTGATCAAATGATGATTGTGGCTTCAAAATAAGATGTTGACCAAAAATTTTGACTTTTGACTTCCAAATGACCATTTTACCCCTACAGTTGATTGTGGAGCAACTAGGGCTTTTGACTGTGCAACTTGACCTTGTGAGCCTTGAAACTTGGCATGTAGATGCTTGACAATGTTTATAGGCATGTGGGACTTGATTGAGCCCTTGAAAACCTCAACTTCCTTGCAAGAACCAAAACCCTAATTTGACTGGCTTAGGAGGGTGCTTGGTTGTGTAGCCCTTGAGTAGACTTTGAACCATTTGAGGTGATGCTTGACAAATCTTGAAGAATATGGGAGGGGAAATTTTGGGGTACAACAGTTGCCCCTGTTCAATCTTCTTAGACCTGAGGATGTAGATTGGCTTGTGTGCCTTTCGTGATCCAAGGGTGGAAGATGATTGAACACAAGAGTGCCCAGAAATTTGCACTCACATAGTAGAGTATCAGCAATGCGGTGGCGGGAATGGGCTTACAGATGCCATTTGGAAAGATGGTGGATAGGAGGATGGGCTTATAGATGCCATCTGGAGATGTGACAGAACCTTGTAGGGAATGGGCTTATAGATGCCATTTGGAACTGTAATGGATGTGGATGGGCTTATAGATGCCATCTAGGTATCGATCGCGTAAGAGATTCCTTAGCGAGAACTTACGTACCTGAGAAAGATAATTTCCTGGCCTGTTACAGGTGTTGATCCTCATTCAATCGCTCACAGACATGCCCTGGCTAGATACAGGTATCGAATCTGGAACTTCAAAAGGTTGATGAGTTGTCTCTACTGACAGGTTATCTCAGAAAAATCTTTAGGATTTCATTGAACCAGAGGAGGTTTTGTCTTTCTTGACGAGTTGTCTCTTTGGACGGGTTGTCTTCATGGACGAGTTGTCTTCAATGACGAGTGACCTTCAATGACGAGTTGTCTTCAATAACGAGTTGTCCTCAATGATGAGTTGTCTTAAATGACGAGTTGTCTTAAATGACGAGTTATCTTCAATGACGGGTGTCTATAATGACGGGTTGTCTTAAATGACGAGTTGTCTTCAATGACGAGTTGTCTTAAATGACGGGTTGTCTTCAATGACGAGTTGTCTTCAATGACGATTTATCTTCAATGACGAGTTGTCTTCAATGACGAGTTGTCTTCAATGACGAGTTGTCTTAAATGACGAGTTGTCTTCAATGACGGGTGTCTATAATGACGGGTTGTCTTAAATGACGAGTTGTCTTAAATGACGAGTGCCTATACTGACAGGTTGTCTTCAATGACGGGTGTCTATAACGACGGGTTGTCTTCAATGACGGGTGTCTATACTGACGGGTTGTCTTCAATGACGAGTTGTCTTCAATGACGAGTTGTCTTCAATGACGAGTTGTCTTCACTGACGAGTTGTCTTCAATGACGATTGTCTATAATGACGGATTGTCTTCAATGACGGGTGTCTATAACGACGGGTTGTCTTCACTGACGAGATGTCTTCAATGACGGGTGTCTATACTGACGGGTTGTCTTCAATGACGGGTGTCTATAACGACGGGTTGTCTTCAATGACGGGTGTCTATACTGACGGGTTGTCTTCAATGACGGGTTGTCTTCAATGACGGGTGTCTATAATGACGGGTGTCTATGACGACGGGTGTCTATGACGACGGGTGTCTATTACGACGGGTGTCTATGATGACGGGTGTCTATGACGACGGGTGTCTATGACGACTGGTGTCTATAACGACGGGTGTCTATGACGACAGGTGTCTATGACGACGGGTGTCTATGACGACGGGTGTCTATGACGACGGGTGTCTATGACGACGGGTGTCTATCATGACGGGTGTCTATGACGACTGGTGTCTATGACGACGGGTGTCTATGACGACGGGTGTCTATGACGACGGGTGTCTATGACGATGGGTGTCTATGACGACGGGTGTCTATGACGACGGGTGTCTATGACGACGGGTGTCTATGACGGCGGGTGTCTATAATGACGGGTGTCTATGACGACGGGCCGTCTTCAATGACTTTAGGAATTAATTTTAACTGGACTTGTCTTCTTTGACTGGATGAGCACCAGAAAAACCTTTGGGATTTAACTGGACTTGTCTTCTTTGACTGGATTTGTCTTCTTTGACTAGATTTGTCTTTTTTGACTGGATTGGTCTCTTTTGACTGTATTTGTCTACTTTGACATAGCTGATTATTTAACTGTATCCTTCCTGAAAGGTAAGGTTAGTCACATGCAATGCATGACATGGATCAAGCGATGATGTTCTCAACATAAAATGAGATTGTATGATGTGTATATGCATGTATCATGACGATGCGATGTTTATGGATGTATTCTCGTCTAGGAAAATAAATCCTTGACGGATGTCGGGAGTTTATTGAATCCTGGGCTTGATGTTTGAAGAGTGGAGTTCTTTGTTTCCGCTGGGGATGATGGTTGCAAGAATAAACCGGTAGAAGAAGACGACTCCGTTGGGGTAATAAACTTGTTGGAGAGATTACTCTGCGGGGAATACTCTGTGGGAAGAGATACTTCGCTGAGGTTTTGAAATTGATGATAACTCCGCTGGGGATACCGTTGATATGTTATGTTGGAAGATTTGATGAACTCCGCTGGAGGATAGGAAGAGCTTCGCCGAGGACGATCTTTCCGTGGCAACTAGCTGAGGATAACCCAGTTATAAGCTCTGGTGAGGAATAAACTTTGAATAAAACCGGGGAGGCGCGTTCGTACTCTGCAGGTGATAAGCTTCCAGAATCTACTGGGGAGATGGTTCAACTCTCCTGGGGAGACTTTTTAGACTGTACTGGGGAAGTGGCTCCACTGGGGTGTCTGCATTCCGCCGGGGAACAATCTTAGATCAAGACTGCCGGGGATGCTTGCTGAGGAATAATCTGTATACTCCGGTGTGGAATATTGAGATTTTCTGGAGATACCCAACTTCCTTAAGGCTGACTGTAGGCTAACTCTGCTTGGGGAGAGTGTTGCTGACTTGCTGGAGATGTTGTGCCTTTTCAGGGTTGATGGGAGACCAACTATGCTTGGGGAGAGTTGTTGAATCTTGTCTTACTTAACGGGGAGTGAAGGTATCCTGGTTACGTTCTTCAGCCGAACCTACCTTGGTACCTTGGTGGACAGAGCAACTAGATCGCTTAGACAACTCATTATTGCCCCTGTTTCTATGGGAGAAGATACATGTGGAGGCGCTTGATGATTGCCGGTTGACAAATATTCTTCTGGTAGGCAAGTGACGAGATGACGGAACATAGTCGTACGCTTTTGATCCCTAACGTTTTCCTGGACCGCCCTTTCGGGTTTTCAGTCCACCGGGATACCCATTTTTGCCCAAGCCGCCTTTTCAGGTTTTCGACTTGCCGGGTGTACAGATTTTTTCTATTCCATCCCTTATTTTTGCCCGAACCCTTTTGGTTCGCCGGGAAGCCCTTATTTTTGCCTAGGTGTGTCAACCTAGCGGGTCTTTGATTATGCGCAGTATTTTTTCGACTATGTCCGTGCTCTCAAGATGCCGGGAGTTGTCCCTATCAGTAGTGCTGTGTTGCCATACTACCAGAAGATGTCTGATCGTACAATGCCCCAAGTGATCCAGATGGAGATTTGCCCCAAGCTGGTTGGCCTTTTGAGAGATTCTCCGAATCTTGACTTAACTGCCCCAGATAATGGACAATGATCATGCCATGCCCCTTGCTTGGAGGTGCTTTTGTTCATTAGACATTCGTCGTGTGAACTTCTATGTTGTTCAAACAAATAGTCATATGCAAGCAATGTTATATTAAAAATGCAAAGCTTATGTCTGTCTTGAAGTTTTTGAAAATGCATTTTTTCAGTAAAACAAGCAAATTATGTAACATGTGATGTCAACTCAGTATTTTACAGCAAGCCTTAAGGAGTCAGGATACCTTTCGTAACAGTATGCCTTCGAACTAACCCATGCTTCAGCTAGGACTTTTTAAGGGTTATAACGTGGCCTGGTTTACGGTTTAAGAAACAAAGGATAAAGGCTCAAATTATATTTGTACCCACCCGCTCTTCGTGATGTTCTTCAAACCTAAACTCAGTTGATCGTGCGTTAGACCTTGTTCGAGTCTTTGTCCTAATATTCCTATGATGGTTCGGATACTGATAGTTTATTTTGCATAGGCAGTCATTTCTTTTTTTGTTGAGGGTTTGTATGACCTCTTCCTTTTTTTGTTATCCCTGTTTTTTGCCTGAACTGTTTCTTTTGTGATTACAGTCAGCGGGATGCCCCAGTTTTTATAAGTCTCCTTCATAGGTTTTGACTTGTTGGGCTTTTATTTTGAGAAATGATGACTGCCTGTCTTTATGATCATTCGGAACCATTACTGTCTTTTGTTTTGTAAGGACTTCTTTGGTGCCATTCGTTGTGCACTTGGATCAACTGAGAGAACTACCCTGCCCCAGGTTATGATTAAGGGTTTTAATTTTCGAAAAGAAAAACTCCTACTTCTTTGGATCAAAGGGGTTGACGAGGGATTATCATCCTTATAACTCCAGTGTTTAGGAATTGAAACAATGCCTATACCTCATCAGCGGGGTTTGTTCAAAAGCATACTGTAGATTGTGGTATCGTTTTCGTCATCCTCCCTCAAGAGGCTTAGAATTATTAATTGAGAGTTGATCATCACAAAAATATGAAAACAGTTTGCATATAGTAGATACGAAATAATTACTTCAAAACAGACAGGTGTAATGCATTAATGAAATAACAACGTTTGACATGAATACAATGTTTTGAACAAATCAAAGAAAAATACAACTTGAACATTCGAATGAACAAAAATTTTCCAATCCTAGCCATATTTTGGCAAGGGAGCAGTGATCACATCGGGAGTCTCTGGAGAGTCGAACTGGACTTCCTTTGCGTTGATCAGATCCTGAACCTTGTTTTTCAAAGTCCAACAATCATCTGTAGCATGCCCCGGGCTGTCAGAATGATAGGCGCAGCGAACGTTGGGGTTATACCTTGAAGGTGTCCTGTTGGGATTCTTAGGAGGGTCCCTTAGAGTTACCAACTTGGTCTCCAGCAGCTGTGGCAATATCTGGGACAAGGTCATGCCGAGGGGAGTGAATTGCCTTTTAGGTCTCTCTTCCCTTTGTTGGTTGCGATGTTGAGGAGCACCGGCCGGTTTTGAAATAACCACCGCGTTAACAGCACTAGATTCTTTCTTGGATGGTCTCTTCTCAGTGTTCGAGGAGTCACCAGTTTGTATCTTCCCTGACTTGATACCGGCTTCAATTCTCTCCCCGGTCAAGATCAGATCTATGAACCCAGCAGAAGAATTCCCAATCAGATGGTTGAAGAAAGGACCAGACAGGGTCCCCAAGAACATGTCAACGAGTTCACGGTCAGTCAAAGGCGGCTGCACCCTTCCAGCCAGATCTCTCCATCTTTGCGCATACTCCTTAAAACCTTCACTCATCCCAAGTGACATACCCTGGAGTTGGATACGCGTAGGAGCGAGGTCGGAATTATACTGATACTGCTTATAAAAAGCAGTTGCCAAGTCCTCCCAGTTACGAATACTGGTTCCATCCAACTGATAGAACCAATCGAGCTGAGTCCCTGAAATACTTTCCTGGAAGAAATGGACCCATAGATTCTTGTCTGCCGTGTAGGGTTGGATCTTCCTCGCGTATGAACGGAGGTGCAACTTAGGGCAGGAATCCCCGTCGTATTTTACAAAGGCAGGTGCCTTGAACTTGTGAGGGATCACCACCCCAGAAGATAAACCTAGGTCCCCAAATTCCAACCCAGGCACACGTTGAATCTCCATAGCATTCAACCGGTCCTCCAGCTGTTTGTACTTGTCCTCAGCAGGAGGGTACTGTTCATCGTTGAAATCTGTCTCGGTGTCAGAGACTACAGGACTAGGAACCCTTCCCTCTTGGTGACTGCCTTCCCCAACAGATGGAGTAGTCCGCTCAGCTTCATTCTGCAGTGTATTCCCAGATCTGCGTCTAGGGTTGAACAAAACAGTCCTCTTCTTCTTTTTCTTCAAAAGCAGAGTCTTCAATTCCTGTTGTCCTTGTGCTAAGCTCATGACCAGCTCCTGGAACTGGGCGTTCTGGGCCTGGAGGGCCTTGATAGCTTGTTCATTGGATGATTCAGGATTCATGATGACTGCTGAAATAAACAGCGAAGAAGGTAAGTGACCTGTAACAAGAGTACCTGTTATGCGATGATATGTATGTATGCATGCGATGTTTTCAAGGATCTCGCGGGGTAAACAGAGAAACTTGTTTGAATTTGGGTAGCTTTATTAAAGGCACTGCATATTGTTGAGAGTCCTTCTTCAAGAGTCAAGGCTCACCATATCGAGTGGGTCATAGCCCCTGACTCAAGTTATCAATTTTGGCTAGAGGAAAATAAATCCCCTTTGCCCCTTACTAGACATCATGACCTGCATCACAAACCCTTGAGATCCTTGAAATGGATTAGTCCTTATGTAGGATGTATGCAATGGTATGATGGTATGATGTTATGCTATGCGTGGAGTAATGTAGGTAAACCCTGTTATGAGTCCAGATTAAGGACTGTAAACAAAACCTGCAAGAAATTCAAGTGTCAGATAACAAGTATGCAAGTAGTCAAGTTTGAAGGCACACAAGTCACACAAAGAGCCCTTAGATTTTAGGCCAGCATGAAGTTTGGGGTACTACCCTCTTGAAGTTGGTGGTTAAGACCTGTCCTATCAAAAGTAATCGGGTTCTAGAGGATCCCAATATCATTGACTACCCTCAATCGGTCATAACTCCAGCGTCGCAATCTTTTCTTATGGCCAGAACCATCGCGAGAGTTTAGCCTCAATGGGTGTAGCATACTGCTACTATTCTATGGCCAAGTTGGGTCACATTAGGGTTCTAAGGTCGGTTGGTGCTTAATGACTCCTCAGAAGACCCATATTCTCCTCGTTGCAACACAAGGGATATCGGTACAGACCAAGGTGCTACACCAACGTAGCCACTGCTTCACCCGTGTCGGTCTATGCCAGACAAGTCCCTCACAGCTTATGCTACCTAAAAGGGTATCCCCAGATCCGGGTTAGGATCTATGAAACTCCGATGCAAAGCCCATAAATATAAAGCAATTAAAGCAAAGCAATTGAAAACATAAGTATGATCTAATCCTAAGGTACACCTCACTTTTATAGTCCCCAGCAGAGTCGCCAGTTCTGTGATCGGTGGAAATAAGAACTGACTGTTTAAAGCTGGTTTCGCGAAATGTCGCGGAAGCAAGAGTCGCCACCGTCTTTTATGTTCTCCAACATGGAAAGGACAAAAGCACAGCAAAATTCCTTCTTTGAGAATGTTTCTCGGTTCGGGAGGTAGATTTATAGAAAGGGAAGGTGTTAGCACCCTTTCTATCCGTGGTTATCCACGGGCTCTTAGGTACTTGCTCTTATGTTTTCAAAAATTTGTTTGCTTTTCAAGTGCGAGTGGGTTTTGAAAAAGTTTCGTTTGAAAAATTTCTAAGTAACTCTTGTATCTGTCCTCAAGAGTGTATGAAAAATTTGTTTGAAAACTTTTAGAAAGTGTAGGTGTGAAAAGTTGTTTTGTTTGTTTTTGAGAAGAGCAAGTATCCAGGAGAATCTACCTACTCTAAGGAATTAAGCTGTGTAAGAGTCCTTTAGATAGTGCTATCCCACCATTGAGAGGTAGGTAGCACCATCGTTAGAGTTGTTCGGGTCAATTCGATTATCGGGACAATGTGGTCACCAAAGCAACGGTAGGACACCTTAGAAGTAACCCTAATGTCCTACATCCTTTTTTATCTGAGGCAACCGTTTCGAGGCAACTGGATCTTTAGACAAAGGGTGACCTCTAAGACGTCCTATACTTGATGACCACGTTTCGAGGCAACGAGTGAAGCGTACCCTAGGAGTGGCATGTGCTTTGTGTGTTGTTTTTCAATTAAGGTTTTTGTACATGTTATTTGTGAGCTACGGGTTAATTTTATTTACATACATTCTTTCATGCATTTAACAGTTAGGGGGTGCGGAAAGTAAACTGCGGAAATATAAATTATACGCTATTACAAGGCGCGGGTCTATACATCGCCAAAAATACAAAGACCCGTTTTGGTGAATAAGTGCGAGAAATTAAATAAAGCGGTAAAATTCCTATTTAACTATTACATATCTGGAGACACTTACATAAATAATCAAAATGAGTAAATGTGCGCGAGAATTAAATCGGGATGTCTTAGGGTGTTGACCCTTTTTTAAGAAAGAATTGAAGTTTTTGTCCTTTTTTGATGAAATGGAATTAAAACTAATTATTTAATTTATTAAAAGAAAAAATGTTTTTTTTTGTATTTTTATGTTTTTAATGGAATAAAATAAAAGGAATTAAAATTAAAAGTTAATAAAAATCTAATTCTAAATTTATTTTAGTTATTAAGAAAAAAGGTTAAAGTTTCCTAATTAAAACTAATTCAATTTATTAGTATTTATTTACAAAAATAACATGAAATTAATAATAATAATAATATTAGTTCTTTTTTTGGATTTTTTATGAAAATATTAATTATGTTAGGTTAATTAACAATAATGATAATAATTAAAAAATTAGTTAAAAGAAAATAAAAAAAGGAAAAGAAAACAAAAGAAAATAAAATAGAACCATAGGGGTGTTGGGCCAGAATTGAGGGTTTGTTTAGCATTGTTGTGGCCCATTTGCACAAAGTCACGTTGACTCCTGGAATCATGTGCGTATGGTTGACTGAAAAGCACGGTGCTCATCATTTCCTGGCCACTGGATTGTTGTTTGTAGACACTTGGCATACTGAAGCGTCAGGGCACATGGTGTACCACTTTTAAAAACCTGCACAGGAATACATTGAGAAAAAATGGAAACAAGGAAATTGAGGGACCTGGGAATACTTACAGTGCTTGATAATGGACCTTAGGACGTGGCAAGGGTTGCTTTAGCTTCAGGGTATGGCAAAGAAGAGAGTCACGTTCTCCTCGTGGCCTGAAAATGCTTGCAAAAACTCCTTTTGATCTCACACTTTTTTTGACAAATTTTGAACTTTTCTCTGGCCGTTTGTGCACTTTTTCTTAGGTTGTGAATGAGGCTTGCAAGGCTTGTATATATAGTAATGAGTGAGAATAAGTCACATTAAGGAGCTTTTAACCATTGCCATTAAGCTTTGGATTTTCTCATAACCACCATTAAAGAAACATGCCATTTTTGTTTAAAATTTGAATTTCATGCTCATAATAGGCTTGGCACAAATTTGGTAGGTGATTCATGACATATAAAAGTCATTCAAAACTCAAAGATACCATTTAATTCATTTTTTGATTTTTATTTGAATTATTATGGATTAAAGTGAATTAAATCCATAAAAATTAAATAAAAATGAAAAAATAAATGTTTGGTCTTGTAATGGGTCATGGGACACGTGGGTGGCATGACAAGGCTGAACCAAGTGGAAAAAAGTGAGCCCTTTTGTCAAAAATTGAAGTTTCAAGGATAGTTGACTTTGGCCATTTCACAAAAATTTCCCAACTTCTCCAATGCATATCTTGCTCAATTTTGATCATATGAACATGTTCTTGGACATTTTGGAAAGGTCTTGAAGTCCTCTAACCAATGCCTTTGGTCCCATGTCATTTTGATTTACCAATCTCAAGTTATGGTCTTTGATTTAAAGTACCTTTTTGTTGACTTTTGAAAATGACCTATAATGTTGAAATTGATAACTTTTTGTGAGAGCATTTCTTGGATTTGGAATGTGAAGATGAGTTGTAGGAAATGTCCTCCCCTTCAAAATAAGCATTGGATGGGATTTTTCTGATGAACCATGAAAAAGTTATGCCTTGGTCAAGTTACAGTTGACTTTTCAACTGTCCAAAAATAGAAACTTTTGACACCTTGATGATTTTTGAGCCATTCTTGTGGAATCATGATTAAGACTTGATCAAATGATGATTGTGGCTTCAAAATAAGATGTTGACCAAAAATTTTGACTTTTGACTTCCAAATGACCATTTTACCCCTACAGTTGATTGTGGAGCAACTAGGGCTTTTGACTGTGCAACTTGACCTTGTGAGCCTTGAAACTTGGCATTGTGATCGGTGGAAATAGAACTGACTGTTTTTTTAGCTGGTTCGCGAAATGTCGCGGTAAGCAAGAGTCGCCATCGTCTTTTATGTTCTCCAACATGGAAAGGACAAAAGCACAGCAAAATTCCTTCTTTGAGAATGTTTCTCGGTTCGGGAGGTAGATTTATAGAAAGGTAAGGTGTTAGTACCCTTTCTATCCATGGTTATCCATGGGATCTTAGGTACTTGCTCTTATGTTTTCAAAATTTGTTTGCTTTTCAAGTGTGAGTGGGTTTTGAAAAAGTTTCGTTTGAAAAATTTCTAAGTAACTCTTGTATCTGTCCTCAAGAGTGTATGAAAATTTTGTTTGAAAACTTTTGAAAGTGTAGGTGCGAAAAGTTGTTTTATTTGTTTTGAAAAGAGCAAGTACCCATGAGAATCTACCTACTCTAAGGAATTAAGTTGTGTAAGAGTCCTTTAGATAGTGCCAGCCCACCATTGAGAGGTAGGTAGCACCGTCGTTGGAAGTATTCGGGTCAATTCGATGATTAGGGACAGTGTGGTCACCGAAGAAATGGTAGGATATCTTAGAAGTAACCCTAACGTCCTAGATCCTTTTTAATCTGAGGCAACCGTTTCGAGGCAACTGTTTCGAGGCAACTGTTTCGAGGCAACTGTTTCGAGGAAACTGGATCTTTGGACTAAGGGTGACCTCTAAGACGTCCTATACTTGATGACCACGTTTCGAAGGCAACGAGTGAGGCATACCCTAGAAGTGGTGTGTGTTGTATTCAGTTAATGTTTGTCTTGGCAATTAGTGAGCTACGAGTTGTTTTTATTTACATACATTCTTTCATGCAAGTTTAGCAGTTAAGGGGATGCGAAAAGTAAATTGCGGAAACATAAATCCTACGCTATTACAAGGCGCGGGTTTATACATCGCCAAAAATTACAAAGACCCGTTTTTGGTAAATAAGTACGAAAAGTAAATAAAAACAGTAAAATCCTAATTACTATTACATGTCTTGGAAGCAATTACATAATAATAAACTAAGCGCGAATAAAAATTAAATCGGAATGTTCTAAGGGTGTTGACCCTTTTAAGAAAGCAAATTGATTTTTGGTCTTTTTGGTAATTAAATGAAATTAAAAACTAATTAATGACTAATTGATTAATTTAATTAAAAGAAAATATTTTTTTTGTTTTTATGTTTTTATGAAATAAAATAAAAAGAAATAAAAACTAAAAGTTAATTTTCCTAATTCTAAATCTATTTTAATTATTAAGAAAAGAAATTGAAATTGCCTAATTTAAACTATTTATTTGTTAATATTTTATTTACAAAATAAAATAATAATAATAATAATAATAATAATGTTAATTCTATTTTTTTATTTTTTATGAAAATATTAGTTGGTTAATTAATTGTTAATAATAAATAAATAAAATAAAGCAAGTAAATAAAAAAAGAAATGTCAAAACAAAGTAAAAAGAAGAGCAAAAACCCAAGCGGTGTGGGCTGAAATGGAGGGTGTGATGTTGAATCTTGGCCCATTGAAGCAAGCTCGTTTGGACTTTCCTGGATCGCCTATGCCCACGTTGACTCCAGACCATGGTGTTCCTTATGTTGGGCCCTTAGATCTGCCTCCAATGACACTTGGCGCGCTCCTGGATGAGGTCTATGGTGGATCCTGGATGAGAATCTGCACAGGAACGCCTTAAAGAAAATAATATGAAAATTATGGGGGACCTGGGAATCGAACCCAGGTCCTAGTGGTGAACCAACACATCACCAACCACTGCATCACTTTGGTGCGTTTGTTAGTAACATAGAAAACAAATGTTATATAAAACAAAAACGTTATATGCTAACAAACAAAAAGGCGCGCGCAGGATTTGAACGCACCAATCCAATTCATCCACGCATCATCTTCTTCGTTCTGAAATAAAAAATCGCAGGCAAATAGCGGGGGTTTTAAACCCCCACAAAGCATCAATGTCAAAAATAGTGATTAGCTATATAGTCAATATAAAATTGGCGCGATGGGTCCATCTTATTCGTCTCATCCAGCTGAATTCGTCCATGCCTGTTTGGGGTTCCAATTTTACAGTATATAAAAAAGCCCAATTCTCAAGCTCTGAAAACCTAGAAATTGTCAATGGCGATTTGCGTTTTACAGCATCATAATCAAATTAAAATGCACAGAAAGCTTTGTAATGGTATCAGCAATGCATAATAACATTCAAAATGAATTAAAGAGGCATAGAAATGGAGTTCAGTTTCTCAAAATTTGGATAAACCGTGGGGGGTGATGAGCGATTCTTTGAGGTTCTGCGCTTGATTCTGATTGCCAAAGGTTGCTGGTGATGCAAGGAGTGTATTGGAATCAAAATGGAAGCTTGAATCGTACTGTAACTAGGTTTTCAGTTTATGGTTTTTTTCTTCAAAACTTGGAAATGGTTTATGCTTTCTATGTGTTTCTGGCTCGTGAATTCTGTACAGAATGCTTGCACATGTGTTATGTAATGAATATCAATCAGAATTATGGTCATTGAAGCCTTGCATTGAAGTTCTTGATTTTGCCATAAACTCCATTGAAACAACTTTCCATTCGTGTGAAAATTTGAATTTTTATGCCCATAATAGGCCTTGCACGAATTTGGAAGGTATTTCAAGGTGTATCAAAGCTAATCAACACAAAATATATCCCTCCATTAATTTTCTTGATTTTCATTTGAATTTTAAAGATTTAAAATGAATTAAATCAAATAAAATTAAATAAAAATGAGAAAATTAGTTTTTAATCTTGAAATAAATTGTGGGACACATGGGAGGCATGGCCAAGCTGAAACAAGTGGAAAAAGTGGGGCCCTTTTGTCAAAAATGAAGTTTCAAGGATAATTGACTTTGGCCATTTCACAAAAATTTCCCAACTTCTCCAATGCATATCTTGCTCAATTTTGAAGCTATGAACATGTTCTTGGACATTTTGGAAAGGTCTTGAAGTCCTCTAACCAATGTATTTGGTCCCATGTCATTTGAATTTACCAATCTCAAGTTATGGTCTTTGACTTAAAGTGCAATTTTGTTGACTTTTGAAAATGACCTATAATGTTGAAATTGATAACTTTTTGTGAGAGCATTTCTTGGACTTGGAATGTGAAGATGAGTTGTAGGAAATGTCTTCCCCTTCAAGATGAGCATTGGATGGGATTTTTCTGATGAACCATGAAAAAGTTATGCCTTGGTCAAGTTACAGTTGACTTTTCAACTGTCCAAAAATAGAAACTTTTGCATCTTGATGATTTTTGAGCCATTCTTGTGAAATCATGATCAAGACTTGATCAAATTATGATTGTGGCTTAAAAATAAGATGTTGACCAAAAATTTTGACTTTTGACTGCCAAATGACCATTTTGCCCCTATAGTTGACTGTGAAGCAATTAGGGTTTTTAACTGTGCAACTTGACCTTGTGAGCCTTGAAACTTGACATGTAGGTGCTTGACAATGTATATGAGCATATGTGACTTGATTGAGCCCTTGAAAACCTCAACTTCCTTGCAAGAACCAAAACCCTAATTTTGACTGGCTCATGAGGATGCTTGACTGTGTAGCCCTTGAGTAGACTTTGAACCATTTGAGGTGATGCTTGGCAAAACTTTGAAGATTATGGGAGAGCAAATTTTGGGGTACAACAGTTGCCCCTGTTCAATCTTCTTAGACCTGAGGATGTAGATTGGCTTGTGTGCCTTTCGTGATCCGAAGGTGGAAGATGATTGAACACTAGAGTGCCCAGAAATTTGCACTCACATAGTAGAGTATCAGCAGTGTGATAGCGGGAATGGGCTTACAGATGCCATTTGGAGAGATGATGGGTAGAAGGATGGGCTTATAGATGCCATCTGGAGGTGTGACAGAACCTTGTCGGGAATGGGCTTATAGATGCCATTTGGAACTGTTGGTAAGTGGATGGGCTTATAGATGCCATCTAGGTGTCGATCGCGTAAGAGATTCCTTAGCGAGAACTTGTGTACCTGAAAAAGAAAGATAATTACCTGGCCTATTACAGGGGTTAATCTTCAAACTCTTTATGTAGATATGCCCTGGCTGGATACAGGTATCGAATCTTCAATCAGTTACTTACAGATGTGCCCTGGCTAGATACAGGAATCGAATCTGGAAATAGTCGTCAACAGATACGCCCTGGCTGGATACAGGAATCAGATCTTCAATCTCTTCAGATGTGCCCTGGCAGGATACCGGAATCGAGTCCGGAAAATAGTCGTCAACAGATACGCCCTGGCTGGATACAAGAATCGGGTCTTCAAACTCTTCAGACGTGCCCTAGCAGGATACAGGAATCGAGTCCGGAAAATAGTCGTCAACAGATACGCCCTGGCTAGATACAGGAATCGGGTCTTCAAACTCTTCAGACGTGCCCTGGCAGGATACAGGAATCGAGTCTGGAAAATAGTCGTCAACAGATACACCCTGGCAAGATACAGGAATCGGGTCTGGAATTAGTCGTCAACAGATACACCCTGGCAAGATACAGGAATCGGATCTTCAAACTCTTCAGACGTGCCCTGGCAAGATACAGGATTCGAGTCTAGAATTAGTCGTCAACAGATACACCCTGGCAAGATACAGGAATCGGATCTTCAAACTCTTCAGACGTGCCCTGGCAAGATACAGGAATCGAGTCTGGAATTAGTCGTCAACAGATACACCCTGGCAAGATACAGGAATCGGATCTTTAAACTCTTCAGACGTGCTCTGGCAGGATACAGGAATCGAGTCTGGAATCAGTCGTCAACAGATACACCCTGGCAAGATACAGGAATCGGATCTTCAAACTCTTCTGACGTGCCCTGGCAGGATACAAGAATCGAGTCTGGAATATAGTCGTCAACAGATACACCCTGGCAGGATACAGGAATCGGATCCTCAAACTCTTCAGACGTGCCCTGGCAGGATACGGGAATCGAGTCTGGAATTAGTCGTCAACAGATACACCCTGGCAGGATACAGGAATCATATCTTCAAACTCTTCAGACGTGCCCTGGCAGGATACAGGAATCGATTCTGGAATATAGTCGTCAACAGATACACCCTGGCAGGATACAGGAATCGGATCCTCAAACTCTTCAGATGTGCCCTGGCAGGATACAGGAATCGAGTCTGGAATTAGTCGTCAACAGATACACCCTGGCAAGATACAGGAATCGGATCTTCAAACTCTTCAGACGTGCCCTGGCAGGATACAGGAATCGAGTCTGGAATTAGTCGTCAACAGATACACTCTGGCAAGATACAGGAATCGGGTCTTCAAACTCTTCAGACGTGCCTTGGCAGGATACAGGAATCGAGTCTGGAATTAGTCGTCAACAGATACACCTTGGCAAGATACAGGAATCGGATCTTCAAACTCTTCAGACGTGCCCTGGCAGGATACAGGAATCGAGTCTGGAATTACTCGTCAACAGATACACCCTGGCAAGATACAGGAATCGGATCTTCAAACTCTTCAGACGTGCCCTGGCAAGATACAGGAATCGAATCTGGAAATGATCGCTCACAGACATGCCCTGGCTAGATACAGGTATCGAATCTGGAATTGCGAAAGTTGATAGTAATTATCCTTGGATGGACCTTTTTCCTGAAAAGGCGATACATTAGTTGTATGCAATGTAATGATGTATGAAAATCATGATGTCATGATGTTCTCAGGGAGATGAGATTGTGTGATATGATGCGTATGTGCATGCATTGTGTATGTAAGTAGGATGTATGAAAATGTGATGTGTTTATGAACGTATTTTCGTCTAGGAAAATAAATCCTTGACGGATGCTGGGAAGTTGTATCCTGGGCTGATGTTTTGAAGAATAGAGCTCTTCGTTTCCGCTGGGGATGATGGTTGCAAGAATAATCCGGTAGGAGAAGATGACTCCGTTGGGGAATAAACTTGTTGGAGAGGTTACTCTACGGGGAATACTCTGTGGGAAGAGAGATACTTCGCTAAGGTTTGATGATAACTCCGTTGGGGATACCGTTGATATGTTATGTTGGAAGACTTGATGAACTCCGCTGGGGGATAGGAAGAACTTCGCTGAGGACGATCTTTCCGTGGTTTTTGGCTGAGGATAACCCAGTTATAAGCTCTGGTGGAGAATAACCTTTGAATAAAGCTGGGGAGAGACGCGTTCATGCTCTGCAGGGGATAGCTTCCAGAATCTACTGGGGATAAGCTTCCTACTGGGGAGATGGTGCAACTCTCCTGGGGAGACTTTTTGGACTGTACTGGGGAATGGCTCCACTGGGGTGTCTGGTATTCCACCGGGGAACAATCTTATATTAAGACTGTCGGGGATGCTTTGCTTAGGAACGTCTGTATACTCCGCTGGGGAATATTGAGATTTTCTAGGGATACCCATCTTCCTTAAGGCTGACAGTAGGCTAACTCTGTTTGGGGAGAGCGTTGCTGACTTGCTGGAGAATACCGTGCCTTGTTAGGACTGACGAGAGACCAACTCTTCTCGGGGGAGAGTATTGTTGAATCTGGTCTTACTCTACGGGGAGTGAAGGTATCTTGGTTGTTCTTCAGCCGAACCTACCTTAGTACCTTGGTGGACAGAGCAACCAGATCGCTTAGACAACTCATTATTGCCCCAGTTTCTGAAGGAGAAGGTACCTGTGGAGGTGTTTGACAACTACCATTTGCCAAATCTTCTTCTGGTAGGCAAGTGACGAGGTGACGGGACATAGTCGTACGCTTTAATCCCTAACTTTTGCATGGACCGCCCTTTCGAGTTTTCAGTCCACCGGGATACCTATTTTTGCCCAAGCCGCCTTTTCAGGTTTTCGACTTGCCGGGTGTACAGATTTTTTTCATTTCATCCCTTATTTTTGCCCGAACCCTTTTGGTTCGCCGGGAAGCCCTTATTTTCGCCTAGGTGTGTCAACCTAGCGGGTCTTTGATTATGCGTAGTATTTTTTCAACTATGTCCGTGCTCTTAGGATGTAGGGAGGTGCCCCTGTTGTTGTGTTGTGTTGCCATACTACCAGAAGATGTTTGATCGGACCAGATTCGTCGCTGGAATTCATGTCCAATGCCCCAAGTGATTCAGATGAAGATCTGCCCCTGGCTATTTGGCATTTTGAGAGATTCTCCGAATCTTGACCTAACTGCCCCAGATGTTGGACAATGACCATGCCATGCCCCTTGCTTGGAAGTGCTTTTGTTCACTTAGATATTCGTCGTGCGAATTTCTCTACTGTTCTAACAAATAATCATATGCAAACAGTGTTATATCAAGAATGCAAAGCTTATGTCTGTCTTGAAGTTTTTGAAAATGCATTTTTTTTCATAAAATAAGTGAATTTTTTTGTAAACTGTGATGTCAACTCGTTATTTTACCGCAAGCCTTAAGGAGTCAGGATACCTTTCGTAACAGTATGCTTTCGAACTAACCCATGCTTCAGCTAGGACTTTTAAGGGTTGTAGCGTGGCCTGGTTCATGGTTTAAGAAACAAAGGATAAAGGCTCAAATTTATCTGTACCCACCCGCTCTTCGTGATGTTCTTCAAACCTAAACTCAGTTGATCGTGTGTCAGACCTTGTTTGAGTCTTTGCTATGATGTTCCGGTGATGGTTCGAATGTTGACATTTTATTTTGAATAGGCAGTCATTTTTTGGTTGAGGGTTTGTAGGACCTCTTTTTGATTTCGTTATCCCTGTTTTTTGCCTGAACTGTTTCTTTTGTGATTACAGTCAGCGGGATGCCCCAGTTTTTGTAAGTCTCCTTCATAGGTTTTGACTTATTGGGCTTTAGTTTTTTTTTGGTAATGACTTCCTGTCTTTATGATTATTCAGGACCATCACTGTCTTTTGTTTTGTAAGGACTTCTTTAGTGCCACTCGTTGTGCACCTGGATCAAACTGAGAGAACTACCCTGCCCCAGGTTATGATTAAGGGTTTTAATTTTTGAAAAGAAAACTCCTACTTCTTTGGCTCAAAGGGGTTGACGAGGGATCATCATCCTTATAACTCGAGTGTTTTGGAATTGAAACAATGCTTGTACCTCATCAGCGGGGTCGGTTCAAAAGCATATTGTAGATGTCGTGGTAACGTTTTCGTCATCCTCCCTCAAGAGGCCTAGAATTATTAACCGAGCATTGATCATCACACAAAAATATGAAAGCAATTTGCAATATAGTGAATACGAAATAATTACTTCAAAACAGACATGTGTAATGCATTAATGAAATAACAACGTTTGATATGAATAAAATGTTTAAACAATCAAAGAAAAATACAACTTGAACATTCGAATGAACAAAAGTTTCTTAGTTTGAACTAGTCATCTCAGATGGAAGATTCTCAGCAGAAGATGTTCATTTTACCACCCGGCATGAACTCTAGCACCCTTCCGTCGATCAAGTCTTGAATCTTGTTCCTCAGGCTCCAACAGTCGTCAGTGTCATGTCTAGGACTGTCAGAATGGTGGGCACACCTTTCATCAGGATTGTACTTCAGGGAGGTTATGTTGAGATTCTTAGGAGGATCTTTTAAAGCAATCATCTTGACCTCCAACAAGCGTCTCAGTATCAGTGATGATGGTATACCAGTCTCCGAGAAATGTCTTCCAGACGTATTTCACTTATGCCGATTACCCTGTTGACGCTGGTGAGGTTGATGCTGGGCTTGTGACCCTGAAGCAAACTGAGGAGCTTTTCCCTTGTCTTCTTGCACCACAGGTGGTTGAATGATGGCTTGCTCTTCAACCTTAGATGTTTGCCCCAGTTGGTTATCCTGAAGCAGTTGGTTGATGAGAACCCTGAGCTCCCCTTGTCTTTGAGATAAGTCTTGGATAAGAGCCATTTGCCCCAACATCTGGGTTCTCATTGTATCCACCTCAGCTTGTAGACGTTTCAGCCGTTCGTCCTTATCGTCTTCAGGACTGTTCCTGACCAAAGTCCCCATGAGGAGTGTTCTCAGCTCTTCCTGCCCCTTGGATAGATTTAGGAGGATTTCCCCGAACTGAGTCTCTTGAATATGAAGGTCCCGGTTGTCTTGTTGGGAAGCCATTGCTGAAATAAACAGCGAAGAAGGTAAGTGACATGTACAAAGGGTATCTGTAATGCAATGATATGTATGTATGCATGCAATGTTTTCAAGGATCTCGTGGGGTAAACAAGAAAAGTTGTTAGGATTTGAATTTCGTAGCTTGATTGAAGGTACTTCATATTGTTGAGAGTCCTTCTTCAAGAGTCAAGGCTCACCATATCGAGTGGGTCATAGCCCCTGACTCAAGTTATCAACCTGGCTAGAGGAAAATAAATCCCCTTTGTCCCTTGCTAGACAATTGGTACATCATAACCTGCATCACAAGCCCTTGAGATCCTTGAAATGGATTAGTCCTTATGCATGATGTATGCAATTGTATGATGTTATGCTATGCATGGAGTGATGTAAGTAGGCCCTGTTATGAGTCCAGATTAAGGACTGTAAACCAAAACCTGCAAGAAACTCAAGTGTCAAGCATGCAAGTAGTCAAGTTTGAAGGCACACAAGTCACACAAGACAGCCCTTAGAGTTTAGGCCAGCATGAAGTTTGGGGTACTACCCCCTTGAAGTTGGTGGGCTCAAAAACCTGTCCTATCAAAAGTAACCGGGTTCTAAGGAGCTCAATATCATTGGGTTGTTTTCTGTCTTCATTGTTTTGATTTAGCCACTGAACTGGCGATCAAAATATTCCAAGAAAACAACCCTCAATGAGTGTAGTATCGAGTATCTACCAACTTCGGACTGCACCAAAGTCGGTCATCTCACTACCCCTAAAGAGGCCAGGATGGTCAAGTAAGGTTCCTAAGGTCAGTTGATGCTTCACGACACCACGCGGCGGCCCCGTACTCTCCTTGACTTGACTCAAGGGTTACCGGTACTCACCAAAGTGCCACATCAATGTAGCAAACTGCTTCAACCGTGTCGGTATACCCCGCACAGTTCCCTCACAGTTTGTTGCTACTTTCTAAGAAGATATCCCCCAGATCCGGGTTAGGATCTATGAAACTCCCAAAACAGGCCCACAATATTTAAAGCAAACAGAGCAAGCAATTGAAAACATGATGATGAACTATTCCTAAGGTACACCTCACTTTTAGTTTCCCCAGCAGAGTCGCCAGTTCTGTGATCGGTGGAAATAGAACTGACTGTTTTTTTAGCTGGTTCGCGAAATGTCGCGGTAAGCAAGAGTCGCCATCGTCTTTTATGTTCTCCAACATGGAAAGGACAAAAGCACAGCAAAATTCCTTCTTTGAGAATGTTTCTCGATTCGGGAGGTAGATTTATAGAAAGGGAAGGTGTTAGCACCCTTTCTATCCATGGTTATCCATGGGCTCTTAGGTACTTGCTCTTATGTTTTCAAAATTTGTTTGCTTTTCAAGTGTGAGTGGGTTTTGAAAAAGTTTTGTTTGAAAAATTTCTAAGTAACTCTTGTATCTGTCCTCAAGAGTGTATGAAAAATTTGTTTGAAAACTTTTGAAAGTGTAGGTGCGAAAAGTTGTTTTATTTGTTTTGAAAAGAGCAAGTACCCATGAGAATCTACCTACTCTAAGGAATTAAGCTGTGTAAGAGTCCTTTAGATAGTGCCAGCCCACCATTGAGAGGTAGGTAGCACCGTCGTTGGAGGTATTCGGGTCAATTCAATGATTAGGGACAGTGTGGTCACCGAAGCAATGGTAGGATATCTTAGAAGTAACCCTAACGTCCTAGATCCTTTTTAATCTGAGGCAACCATTTCGAGGCAACTGTTTCGAGGCAACTGGATCTTTGGACTAAGGGTGACCTCTAAGACGTCCTATACTTGATGACCTCGTTTCGAAGGCAACGAGTGAGGCGTACCCTAGAAGTGGTGTGTGTTATTTGTGTGTTGTATTCAGTTAATGTTTGTCTTGGCAATTAGTGAGCTACAAGTTGTTTTTATTTACATACATTCTTTCATGCAAGTTTAGCAGTTAAGGGGGTGCGAAAAGTAAATTGCGGAAACATAAATCCTACGCTATTACAAGGCGCGGGTCTATACATCGCCAAAAATTACAAAGACCCGTTTTTGGTAAATAAGTACGGAAAGTAAATAAAAACAGTAAAATCCTAATTACTATTACATGTCTTGGAAGCAATTACATAATAATAAACTAAGCGCGAATAAAAATTAAATCGGAATGTTCTAAGGGTGTTGACCCTTTTAAGAAAGGAAATTGATTTTTGGTCTTTTTGGTAATTAAATGAAATTAAAAACTAATTAATGACTAATTGATTAATTTAATTAAAAGAAAATATTTTTTTTGTTTTTATGTTTTTATGAAATAAAATAAAAAGAAATAAAAACTAAAAGTTAATTTTCCTAATTCTAAATCTATTTTAATTATTAAGAAAAGAAATTGAAATTGCCTAATTTAAACTATTTATTTGTTAATATTTTATTTACAAAATAAAATAATAATAATAATAATGTTAATTCTATTTTTTGATTTTTTATGAAAATATTAGTTGGTTAATTAATTGTTAATAATAAATAAATAAAATAAAGCAAGTAAATAAAAAAAGAAATGTCAAAACAAAGTAAAAAGAAGAGCAAAAACCCAAGGGGTGTGGGCTGAAATAGAGGGTGTGATGTTGAATCTTGGCCCATTGAAGCAAGCTCGTTTGGACTTTCCTGGATCGCCTATGCCCACGTTGACTCTAGACCATGGTGTTCCTTATGCTGGGCCCTTAGATCTGCCTCCAATGACACTTAGCGCGCTCCTGGATGAGGTCTATGGTGGATCCTGGATGAGAATCTGCACAGGAACTCCTTAAAGAAAATAATATGAAAATTATGGGGGACCTGGGAATCGAACCCAGGTCCCAGTGGTGAACCAACACATCACCAACCACTGCATCACTTTAGTGCGTTTGTTAGTAACATAGAAAACAAATGTTATATAAAACAAAAACATTATATGCTAACAAACAAAAAGGCACGCGCAGGATTTGAACGCACCAATCCAATTCATCCACGCATCATCTTCTTCGTTCTGAAATAAAAAATCACAGGCAAATAGCGGGGGTTTTAAACCCCCACAAAGCATCAATGTCAAAAATAGCGATTAGCTATATAGTCAATATAAAAATGGCGCGATGGGTCCATCTTATTCGTCTTATCCAGCTGAATTCGTCCATGCCTATTTGGGGTTCCAATTTTACAGTATATAAAAAAGCCCAATTCTCAAGCTTTGAAAACCTAGAAATTGTCAATGGTGATTTGCGTTTTACAGCATCATAATCAAATTAAAATGCACAGAAAGCTTTGTAATGGTATCAGCAATGCATAATAACATTCAAAATGAATTAAAGAGGCATAGAAATGGAGTTCAGTTTCTCAAAATTTGGACAAACCGTGGGGGGGGGGGGGGGGGGGGGTGATGAGCGATTCTTTGAGGTTCTGCGCTTGATTCTGATTGCCAAAGGTTGCTGGTGATGCAAGGAGTGTATTGGAATCAAAATGGAAGCTTGAATCATACTGTAACTGGGTTTTCAGTTTGTGGTTTTTTTCTTCAAAACTTGGAAATGGTTTATGCTGTCTATGTGTTTCTGGCTCGTGAATTCTGTAAAGAATGCTTGCACATGTGTTATGTAATGAATATCAATCAGAATTATGGTCATTGAAGCCTTGCATTGAAGTTCTTGATTTTGCCATAAACTCCATTGAAACAACTTTCCATTCTTGTGAAAATTTGAATTTTTATGCCCATAATAGGCCTTGCACGAATTTGGAAGGTATTTCAAGGTGTATCAAAGCTAATCAACACAAAATATATCCCTCCATTAATTTTCTTGATTTTCATTTGAATTTTAAAGATTTAAAATGAATTAAATAAAATAAAATTAAATAAAAATGAGAAAATTAATTTTTAATCTTGAAATAAATTGTGGGACACGTGGGAGGCATGGCCAAGCTGAAACAAGTGGAAAAAGTGGGCCTCTTTTGTCAAAAATGAAGTTTCAAGGATAATTGACTTTGGCCATTTCACAAAAATTTCTCAACTTCTCCAATGCATATCTTGCTCAATTTTGAAGCTATTAACATGTTCTTGGACATTTTGGAAAGGTCTTGACGTCCTCTAACCAATGTCTTTGGTCCCATATCATTTGAATTTACCAATCTCAAGTTATGGTCTTTGACTTAAAGTGCAATTTTGTTGACTTTTGAAAATGACCTATAATGTTGAAATTGATAACTATTTGTGAGAGCATTTCTTGGACTTGGAATGTGAAGATGAGTTGTAGGAAATGTCTTCCCCTTCAAGATGAGCATTGGATGGGATTTTTCTGATGAACCATGAAAAAGTTATGCCTTGGTCAAGTTACAATTGACTTTTCAGCTGTCCAAAAATAGAAACTTTTGCATCTTGATGATTTTTGAGCCATTCTTGTGAAATCATGATCAAGACTTGATCAAATGATGATTGTGGCTTCAAAATAAGATGTTGACCAAAATTTTTGACTTTTGACTGCCAAATGACCATTTTGCCCCTACAGTTGACTGTGAAGCAATTAGGGTTTTTGACTGTGCAACTTGACCTTGTGAGCCTTGAAACTTGACATGTAGGTGCTTGACAATGTATATGAGCATATGTGACTTGATTGAGCCCTTGAAAACCTCAACTTCCTTGCAAGAACCAAAACCCTAATTTTGACTGGCTCAGGAGGATGCTTGACTGTGTAGCCCTTGAGTAGACTTTGAACCATTTGAGGTGATGCTTGGCAAAACTTTGAATATTATGGGAGGGAAAATTTTGGGGTACAACAGGCATGTAGATGCTTGACAATGTTTATAGGCATGTGGGACTTGATTGAGCCCTTGAAAACCTCAACTTCCTTGCAAGAACCAAAACCCTAATTTGACTGGCTTAGGAGGGTGCTTGGCTGTGTAGCCCTTGAGTAGACTTTGAACCATTTGAGGTGATGCTTGACAAATCTTGAAGAATATGGGAGGGAAAATTTTGGGGTACAACAGTTAGCGTAACGTAACTGGGTATTTTCCAGATCTATTGGAGACCATCTTGTAGTCATTGCTTTTCCTCTAACTTTGACCAACTTTTTTAGTTTCTCTTTAGTCACTTTATACCGTGATGCTATTTGTGCTAATTCGTTTGCCTCTTGATTTTTTATTCTAGGGACATGCTTTATATCTTCATATTCGAATCTTTTGAGTAATCTGTTTTCCATAACAAAATACATAATCAAATTTACTTTTATGCACTTGTACTCCTTTGTCAATTGCTTTATTACTAGCTCAGAATCTCCTTTGATTTTGACTCTTGTTGCCCCCAACTCCAACAAGGATTCAAGTCCTGCAATCAAAACCTCATACTCTGCTTCATTGTTTGAACAAACGTGGTCCTTTGATCCTGTACTTTAGTTTCGTTGGGATTCCATCAGGAAAAATTATTAAATTCCAACTCAACTTCCTTTTTGGTGGGTAGATCCATCGAAGAACAATCTCCAAGGCTTTAACTCAACAGAATGTTAAGGGTTTTCGACCACTGCGTGGTCCAAAATGAAATTTGATACTACTTGACCCTTTATTGCTTTTAAAGGCATGAAGGCTAAAGAATATTCAGTAAGGGCCAAAGCCCACTTTCCAATTCGACTGTGTAGTATTGGCTTTGACAACATATGTTTGATAAAATCGAAATGTGAAGACACATATACATCAAAAGGCTTTATATAATATTTGAGTTTTATACAAGAGAAGTATAAACAAAGACAGAGCTTTTCTATAGCAGTATATCTTGTCTCTGCATCATTCAAAACTCTACTTAGATAGTAAATGTCTCTTTCAATGCCACTTTCGTATTCTTATGCTAGCATACTATCAATAGTAACATCATAAGCAGATATGTATAATCTCATTGGTTTCCTTCTAAAAGGTGGTTATAAGATGGAAGGATTCATCAGATATTGCTTGATTTTATTGAAAGCTTCTTGATGTTCTTCGTTCCATTCGAACTTTTCTTGTTTCAAACGAAAGAGGGGAGAAAAGGCTTGAGTTCGACCACTTAGGTTTGAAATGAACCTTCTCAGGAAATTTATCTTCCCTAAAAGTGATTGTAACTCCTTTTTAGTTGATGGCGCTTTTGTTTCCATGATAGCCTTCGTCTTGTTCTGATTGATTTCTATTCCCTTCTTGTGAACCACAAAGCCCAAGAAGTCTCCAGCCTTCACAAAGAAGGCACACTTAAGGGGATTCATCTTCAAGCCATGTTTTCTCATCCTTTCGAATGATTGGCGAAGATGATTCAGATGACTTTCGTCTGATACAGACTTTATCACAATGTCATCTATATAAACCTGCATAAAAGTTTCTATATAATCATGAAATATTGAATTCATTACCCTTTGATAAGTTTCCCCAGCACTTTTAGGCCAAAAGACATAACTACCCACTCATAGGTACATGTTGCCCTAGGGCAACGAAAAGCAGTTTTGGACACATCTTCCTCAGCAATGAAAATTTGGTTGTATCTAGAGTATCTATCAAGCATACTAAGGTACTCAAATCTTGCGGCTGAATCTATTAGCATTTCTGTCACGGGCATTGGATACTCATCTTTAGGAGTTGCTGCATTTAAGTCACAAAAATCTATGCATACTCTTGATGAGCCGTTTTTCTTAATAACAGGAACTATATTGGCAATCCATTCGACATACCTTGTAGTCCTGATGAAATTGCAACGAAGAAGTCTTTCGACCTCTTTTTTAATCTTTGGAACAACATATGGGGTGAACCTT
This sequence comes from Vicia faba, assembly GCA_948472305.1. Lineage (NCBI taxonomy): Eukaryota > Viridiplantae > Streptophyta > Magnoliopsida > Fabales > Fabaceae > Vicia > Vicia faba. The sequence continues at coordinate 212,886,507 of OX451735.1, read as the reverse complement.
CTGGGCGTCAGCTTGATAGGCTTCTTGCCTTCTTTGATTGGCAACCTTAATTCGACCAGATCTCTTTTTAAACCAGGCATTTCGCTATAATCCCAAGTGAAAAAATCTTTGTTTTATTTCAAAAATTCAATCAACTTTGTTTTCAATTTGGGATCCAATTTGGCACTGATTTATGTGATTCTTATCACGCTTCCATCCCCAATATCTATTCTTTAAGGGGGGTCTTGAGCCAATATCTTTGCGCTTGACTCTAACAGATTTTTCTCAAAACCCAAGGGCTCCTCATCATATATAGCATCCAGTCTTTGTTCTAACTATTTGCCTGGTACCTATTCGTCAGGAGGTTTTGGAATAAAATACTCCCCAGGTCCTACTGTGTGCAGCGTATTATATGTGGCTTTGATAGCCATGTTTGTTATTTCAGCTTCGAGATCCGCTTTTCTTTTGTTTTCGACCAAGTAAGCCAAAATCTTTTTGAAGAACAATGATTCAGACATAATCATTGTCTTCATCCCTGCCAGTTAGTCGTACGTCAGACATTCCTTCAATGCCTTCTATTTCTCCCATGATTTCTCTGTCCCATTGCAAACCATTTAGGTGGAGAGTTAAGAAATAGAGGGCACTCTTGATTGGTGAGTATTCTTCTCCTGTTGGGTAACATGGCCCTATGTTAGCTAGACTTCTATCGAAGTTCCTCTTGTCTACCTGATTCACTTCATTCATATAGTAACTTTAGTCTGCTTCTATATTTTCCACTACGCCATCTTCTCTCTAGATGGATAGTCTTTGGTGCATTGTCGAAGGGACCGCCCCTATTCCATGTATCCATTCTCTGCCAAGCAGCAAGTTGTAATTCGCCTTCGTTGGAATTACCATGAACATAGTTGGCTTTGTAATTGAGCCAACTGTCAATTCTACATGTATCACTCCCAATGCATGTCCAATCTTCCCTTCATAATTCGAAAGGACCATGTTATGTGGCTTTACGTCCATATTGAACATTCCAATCTTTTTCAACATGAATTATGGCATTAAATTGACAGCTACTCCTCCATCCACCAAAACCTTGTTTATGCCTACTTGTTCAACCCTGGCCCTTATGTATAAAGGTTTCAAATTCCCCTTCATGCCCTGGTCAGGCCTTTCTAGGAAATCATTTTGTTCTTCGACAACTCCATTGTTGAGCACATAGTAGCAAACTGGTTTATGTTTCGCCATTTCCTCCTCATCAACTTCTTCCTGGTCCTCCATTTCAGGTTTTTGGTTATATTCCTGAGGTAAAATTGATACTACATTACAATTAACATTAAAGGACGAAACCCCGTCAGATTCAAAATTATCTATTGACATTTCGTCTTCTTTTGTTAGGTTCTTCTGAACTTTCTCACTTGTGACCTTCTCTTCTGATGAAAAAACTTTCGAGTCACATGTGGCTTGTTTGAGTTCGCAGTGCTCGAAAGGAACTTGTTACTACTGGACTCCCCTATGTCATTCGATGCTAACTCTCTCTCAGCCTTTTTGATCCTCTGGTGCCTCCTCCACTAGGATCTGAACATTGGGTTTTTTCCTTTGTAGTTCTCTAACCTGTACGCCTCTCTCTTCTATGTTTGAAACCGCTTTCTGTAGGCCATTGAAGTTTTTCCCCCTTGGTCGAAACTTCTCCACTTTCCTCTTCCTGCCCCTGCTTGCGTCCATCTGTCAGTTGGTACTTCTGCTAGAAGTTTGAACGTGACTCTCCTGGCCTTGGGGTGAGGACTATCTTGCCTTATGGGGACTCCCCTCTTGTCGAAGACGTATATGTTGGGGTTGTTACATTGCTTGTTCCATCCATGGATAAATTAAACTCTTTCAAACATTTCAGCCATCTCTTTATCATACATTGCCCCACACCTGGGACATAATAAACATTCTGTTTCAAATTTATAACAATGTACCAAAAAACCAAGCAGACTTTCCCCTGGTTTTGGGTACATTTTCATCAATTGGCTTTCGTGCCTCCAATTGCCCTGGGTTCTAGCATGCTGCGCTCTTTCATAAACCTCTGCAACCCTTTGATTCAGAGCAATGTTGCACCTTGGACACATCAGCATCTCTGAATTCCTTCGATGACACCTCCAGAGGTATTCTCGCAGAGTCTCATTGGCCTTAGGGTAGCCAAAACTCATTTGTTCCCTTTCCAGCTTGAGGCATCTTTCGACTTCTTCCATTTCTGGTGGAGGTTGGTTCAAATCCACCATGTTAACTTTTAGACTAGGACCTTCAGAAATCCTTATCTTCTCAAATGTGACTCTAAGGCCTTTAGTAGCGTCAGTTATTCCTCCCTCAAGGCCCTCAGTGGCCTCTGATTCAGCATCACGTGCAGAAATATTTTTGCCAGGAGTTTCAAAAGGGATTATGTTAGTTAGGCCTTCAGTAGCCTGTTTGCCATTCATGTTTGAGCCTTTGACTCTCTTGACCTCTTCTCCTTCATATTCCACCATATCCACCATGTTGATTTCCACAGGTTCAGTATAATTGGTGTGTGCAACATGGAGGGGGTCAGCATTAACCTTCATGTGGTTCTTGACTTTGTCAGCAAACTTTAAGCGTCCTTTTTGATAGCATTTTGAATAAGATCCCTGAAAATAAAGCATTATGAAGTTTTATGGCCCAAAAAGTTATGATATTTGCAAAAACCTCTTTTCTTCTGTTGTTCTAACGGAGGAATTTTGGCATTAGGAGGCACTATCATTTGACTATCTTTTACAAGCAAATCGAAAATCTCATCACATTTAGTAACGTCAAACGTATAAGCTTTCTTGGGGAATTTGTCATTCTTTTCTACTTCGAGAGGATTTCTGCCGTTTGATGGTGTAAGCATTTTACAAGAGTATGGGGGCACTTAGAGTATGTAGGCATTTAGAGTCTGCTCCTCATGAAGTAGCCTAGTGAGTTCCAAAACCTTCTTCTCACTTGCGTAGAATTGGGATTCGAAAGTATCTCGCTCTCCTTTGAGTTGTATCCAATCCTTTTGTAGGTCTTCAAGATATGTGGGCATGTTAGGATGTAGGATAGTGTATGGAACTTCTCCCTCCTTAACAGGCTCAATAATTATCGGAAGAATGGAAGGACAAGGCATCATAAGACTTTGTGCATGGGTTCGTACCCATTTGAGGTAAGGCTCAAGAGGGATGGAATTCTTATGCCCCAAAGTCTTGCTATCCACCTTGTTTAGCATCCTCCAAGCTCGGATGAATCTATGGCGAAGACCTTGATCGTCATTGTCGTAGTCGAATACCAAACCTTGAATCAACATCTCGTGCGGGCCATCCTTTCGAGCGTAACCAAACTGTCTTAAAGCTAAGCATGGGTTATAGGTGATGCCTCCCCTAATTCCAAGTAGAGGGACATTAGGGAATTCCCCACAACGGTCAACAAGGATAACATTCTCTTTGGATCGAGAGCACCAATGAATATCTGAATGTTTGAGCGTCATTAACCTTTGTGACCACCTTGAACCTTGCTCATTTTTTAAGACTGATTGAGGAAGATGAGAAATAAACCATTTTTCCAGGAGAGGAGTGCAACACATAAGGACACCTCTTTTCCTCATTGTACGAGTGTGAAAAGAGTGTAGGATATCCCCTAGAAATGTAGGCACCAGGTTGCATGACATGAAGATTTTGACGGCACTCACATCTATGAGTTGGTCTGGATTGGGGAACAAGACCATCCCATAGATAAGAAGAGCCACAATTTCCTCAAAGGCTTGCAAGTCTAAGGAATTCCAACAGCTTTGGGCTTTCTCAAACAGGAACTTTGCTAAGAAGCATTTGACACCACTCCTAGTTTCCCAATGGGTTGTGACATTAGATGAGTGCAAGTGCAGAGCTTGAGAAATCTCTTCTGGATTTGGGTCTCTTTCCTTACCGTTGAATGGTAGTTGATTTAGAATGGGAATCCTCAAGAGTTGAGAGAATTCTTCCAAAGTAGGCACAAGCTGATAGTCGGGAAATGTGAAGCAATGGTGAAAAGGATCAAAGAATTGAAAGAGCACCTTCATCATGTCCTCATATGTGTTGGAGGTGACCAAGTTGAGTAGACGACCATGCATCTCGGTGAATGGAGAGTTCTCAGGTATCTTTGAAGCTAGTTCCTTAAGTTGTGGAGGAATTCTTACAAGGTTGACTTGGATAGTTTTCCTGTGAAGTGAATCCATATCCTATAAAACAAGAACAAAGATGAATCTCCAAAATCCTTGAAATGGTTAGTGGATACATGTGATGTTCATGATGTCCATGATGTTATGTACAAGTATGCATATACAAGCAAAGCAAACAAGTTCTTAGTTTAGGCTTGCATGGGGTTTTATAGGTAAGTACCCTCTTGAAGTTTAGTTGGCTTAAACCTATCCTAATAATAGTAATCGGGTTCTAAAGAGCTCAATATCACCGGATTGTTTCCTTGGCCATTGTTTCAGCTCAAGCCTCTTTAATGGCGACTGAAATATCCCAAGAAACCAAACCTCAATGAGTGTAGTATTGAGTATCTACCAACTTCGGACTGCACCAAAGTCGGTCATCTCACTACATCCTAAAGGCCAAGTTGGTCAAGTAAAGGGTTCTAGAGTTCAGTAGTGCTTCACGACATCACTCAGCGGCCCCGTATTCTCTTTGATTAACTCAAAGGCTACCGGTACCCACAAATATGTCGCACTAACATAGCTATTGCTTAGACCATGTCGGTATACCCCGCACAGTTTCCACAATGTATTGTTATTTACCTATAATATATCCCAAATCCGGGTAGAGGATTTCAAACCCAAACAAAGAACCATAATGTAAAACATACAAGTCAAATAATGTAAGCAAATAAATGTGATCTAGCCCTAAGGTAACCCCACTTGTATAATATTCCCCAGTAGAGTCGCCAGTTCTGTGGTACGGTGGGAGAACTGACTTGAGGGTTTTGCGTTTTTTTGTTCGCAAATGTTTCGGTTAGCAAGAGTTGCCACCGACTTTTCTTTTATCCAAAAGGAAAGGTGAAAAAGCACAGGAAAGACCTTTGAGATGTTTTCTTGAGTTCGGGGGGTAGATTATGAAAAAGGAAGGTGTTAGCACCCTTTTCATCCATGGTTTTCCATGAGATCTTAGTTACTTTCTAGATCACTTGCTTTTTTTTTTTTTTGAAATTGTGCTTTGTGTGGTTTTTAAAAGTATTTTGTAAAAGAGGTCATTGTTTAGGCAATCTTTGTAATGATTCTCGTTCGTAAGAATGTATACAAAGATGTTTGTCTTTTTGAAAATGTTTTTAATTTTTGTAAAATGTTTTGGAAATGTGTATGTTTTGTTTTTGAAAATAGCAAGGATAGTTGTTTTGAAAATAGAGCAAGTAACTAGAAGTAATCTACCTACTCAAATGTCTTTCTTGTTTATTTTCTATTCCTTTGACATTGTTGTCTTACCATTGGTTTGGTAAGCAACCCTATCTTTGGATGCAAACGGGACGGGCGTGGGTAATCGTATAACTATGATTAGAAATGTTGCAAAGTATCTTATCATTTTTGAGGGACCAAGATCATTTTGTAAGGCAACTTTGAATAGCGTCATTGTGAGGCTATGATCTTATATTTGTTTGTTTTTCCAAGATACTTCGCATGTGTAATATGGCCATTTTTGTATAAGGCAACCAAGTGGAGAAACCCTAAGGATGCTTGTGTGCAAGTGTGTTATTTTCATGCTTGATTTTGTCTTGGATTAGGGTTTTCTATTTGATTTATTTTAATCTTGCCATTCAAACCCTAATTACTAGCATGGTATACAAAAGCGGTAAATTGCGTAATTTAAAGATTACTACGCTATTACAACATTTTATGGGAGGGGGGTATACAAATTATGAATGGGGATTTGCAATAATGTAAACCTAATTAAGCTATTACAACCAAATCGAATTTGTACAAATATTTGAATAAATAATAAACAATATAATTTAAATATGCAATGTTATGTATATGCAAGAAAAAGAAATTTGCTTTGTTTTTCATATGCAAAAGAGTTTTGACCTAATCCTAAAAATTTAAGAAAAGGAAATTATTTCTTGAAAAGTGATTAACCCTAATTTCTAATTTAAAAGAAAATAAAGTTCTTTAAGTATTATTTTTTGTGTATTTTTGTCTTAAATAGTAAATAATATTTATGAAAATATTTAGTCTTTTTATAAGTTAGGAAAAGATATTTACAAGTATGAAGAAAAAAGAATAAAAGTATATCTAAGTCTATTTTATTTTAAAAGTTTATTTAAGAGAAATAGTTAATATATAAAAAAAATATTTTTTTATGTGAAAATAAAATAAAATAAAATAAGTCAAAATGCAATATTTATCATGTTTTATATTTTTTATGATTTTTTATGTTAAAGAAAATATCTAATAAAATAAAAAATGAAAATAAAAACAAATAAATAAAATGCATGGGCCAGGGGGTATCCTGAGTAAACAGGATATAAGTATAAAAAAAAACTATGAAGCCCAATGGTTGAGCCCACGCTGCAAAAATGGCCAAAAAAAGAAACTGGAAAATATGAAAATGCAAAAGGTAGCGCCAAGGTTCAAACCCATGACCTATGCATTTCCAGCGCGCTACCTTGCCACTGGGGTGGTTGTACATCCGTTAGTTTAAATGAAACAAGAAAAACATAACATATAAAGCCTCCTTGCCCTGTACTTCATCTTCTTCCTCAAGCTGGCCAAAACATCTATATCTTTCTCATTTCTCCATAAAAATGGAAACTTCCAACATGAAAATGATAGTACTCTTTCCCACGATTTCAATCATGTAAATCATGTAAACTAACAATCAAAGATCAAAGCAAATTTAAAAGGCCCTAATTTCAAACCTAATTTTTACAGAAATTTGAATTCTAAAATTCTCTATACACAATGAATATAAATGAAATTTATGAACATGGTTGGTTTTAGCACAAGGATATCTACATTTTATCTTCACAAATCGTGACCAATAGATGCCTGTATGAAGAGATAGAAGTTGGAGTTCTTACCTCTTTCAGCTGAGATCGTGAATGGAGTTTGAGTGAGATTTATGAAGGCATGAAGATTTCTTTAGCTTGCCTGAACCTCCCTGAGTGTGTTCCAATCCTTACCTTGCTTTGAAAGTGCCTGGATCTCTCTGTCCAAGTCAACCTACAAGCTTGAAAAACAAAAATGGCAGATGGAGAAGGAGGTGTTATAGTGAAGGGATGATGGTCTGGAACACTTAGATATGAGGTAGGTTAAGTGTTTGAGTGATTAGAACTTGAAACGCACGAGTAAATTTCTGGATTGCTATGCTTGGTTTCAAACTGCAAGTTTTTGACAGGTTTTTGGTGATAGGGAGTTTTGGAGAGTTTCTGGCCTTGAGAAAGCATGTTCTAAGTTGTAATGTGTTTGTGTATAAGTATAAGGAAGGTTTCTAATCCACTCCACCACAGATTTTTCAGTTATAGGCTTTTTTCACTCTTACTTGCTTTTTAAGAAAGGTGAAGAGACCACTCCTTACATGCTTGTACATGCCTGCTTGGAGTTGGTACAAGTCCTAGACAACTTGTATTTGGTTTATAGGACTTGTGTGTGCAGAGAAAACAGGTACAATGCTCAAGAAGTGAAAAGTTGCAAAAGTTATGCTTTTCTAAAATGGCAATGGCAACTTTGTGCCATTTATGGAATTAAAGCTTGGATTAAGGCTTTATCATCTGTGTAAGCATTAAATTATGAAGTGAGAAACAAGTTTGAGACCTGTAAAGCAAATATTGGGCATCATAGGTTTAGATTTGAATTTTGTTCTTCATGAAATGGCTTGAAATCAAAGTGAGAAATTGTCAACTTCCTCTCTTCGATTCTCCCTACTCAAGAATGATCTAAAAGAGTTTTTGGAAATTTTGGAAAGCTTGAAATGTGCTCTATAACTCATATTTCAAATGCATTTCAATATTCCTCTTGGAACTAGGTAAAAAATTGCCATGAAGTTAGGTCAAAAACTTGCCTAAATTAGGGCAAAATTTCACTAAGTTATTTTAGTTCATAAGCATGTATTCACAAAATTGTATCTTGAGATACAAGCATCTTTAGGGAAAAATGTGTGAAGCAAAGTTGTATATTTCATGGAGATATACATATTTCATGTTGGGAACTTCCTTTGAATCATCTTGTATCAAGGTGGAAAATTGGCTTAAAGTTGAGAAAAAATAAGAAATTTTCTATACTTAGAAAAAATTTCTATGTTAAGAAAATTTCAATTTTCAAACAAAATCTTAAATCTTTGATTTCTTGATGAACAAGTTTCACATTTTGACATGTTTTGATGAATTGTGATCCTTGGCATTTGATTTTGACCAAAAAGTCAAAGTTTGACTTTTCAGTATACATTTGACTTTTGATCAGTTGACTGGAAAATTCATCTGTCAATCCAATGGATTTGTAATGTTTTGAATCATGTCAATAGGTCATGATGATGCAATTGGACCCTTAAAATTATGCTTCAAATCAGTTGGTCATTTGCTAGGTCAAAAATCTGAAATTGCCCTTTCTCAGTCAAAACCCTAATTTTGACGTTTTTCCCTTTTGATGATTTGATCAAATTTCTTGAGGAATTGTGGTCCAAACTTGATCAAATGATACATATGAGTCTAAAATGTTGATGTGGATAAAAAATTATGAAGTTTGACTGTAAATTGGCCATGTTTGACTTTTTCCCCAATACAGTTGATTTTTAGGTCAACTGTCCAATTGACTGATCAAAAATGTGATTCAAGGCTTGAAACTTGACATGAGTAATCTTAGGGGTCCATGATGATACTTGAAATCCATATGAAACATTGATATTCCAAAAATCCCTGTACAATCTCAAACCCTAATTTTGGGTCATTAGTGCATGAAGAGATGTCTTGAGTTGATCAAACCCTAATCCAGTCTTGAGTCAAAGAGATCTTGTGAGAAAAGTTGTGATAAATGAGAGGGAAAATTTTGGGATACAACAGGTGGAAATATAGTGAACCATGTAAAATCATTTTTTTGTTAATGAACTAGGAAAATATTTTATCCTTAAGTTTTCATTATTTGCTAAGTCCCCTGCTTCTATCAGACACTTGGCCACATGTTTGACAGTTGATTCGTTAGTATCTCCTGAGAATTTTGTGAATTTGAGGACTTTACAACCCCTTGGTAATTCTGCCTGCAAAATAAAATCGGTTAATATAGATGTGTAATTTGGCCGTCGAAACCCTGTATTCAGGTTATTTTGGGCCATGATTCTTGTGAGGGCAAAAGTGAAAGAATTGAATTTTAATGATTGTCAAAAACCCATCTGGGCAAATATGCCTTGCTTCAAACAGGTGCAAGTGTGAAACATCAAAAACAAGCATTTATCTCAAAACAGACTGCCTGAGCCGGCTCATAGATCCTCAAGTCGGCTCATGAGAAGAAGTTCTTGGCTTGGAAACATCCGGGAATGCGCACGCCTCCTCTATGCATCGACGTATGGTTCTGGGAGAACATGAGTGATTTTTTATCACAAATATTTTCTTCATTTAATTCAGCCGAGCTAAGGGATTGAAAGACCGTGGAGTGTTCAATCGGGTAGCGGTAACCGGAGGATTGTGAAGAAGGATTTGGGGCCAAATATTCTTGAGTACAAAATCATTCAAGGTAGAAGGAGTTTTTGTTCAAGATTTGGCATACTTGATTCATCTGGAATCAAGGGAAAAGGAGTGCAACATATAAGATTTATCAAGTGATTTTAAATTGTGGTGATTGTATCTTCTCTTACAAACTTTACAAAATTAATTTCATGTCCTAATTCTAGATTCTAGAATTGGGGGCAGAGTAGCCCACGCGAGGACGACAGGGTGAATTGCCTTAACAAATACCGTGTCCAATTTAGTTTTCTGCATTTGATTTCCATTTGCTTAAATTTGTGAGTTATCAATTTTCTTAGGCATACAAAATAATTGTAGTGATGAACTAAAATTTAAAACTTGTGTAGTATAACCAAGTGTAGTACAATTTGAGTATAACCAAACCTTGTGTAGTACGTACACCAAGTGTTGGGTGAATTTACAACTCACAAATTTGCTTTATCTTCTCCGCAACTAATTGGTAATAACTTATACCTTATTAAACTTGCTAAAGCGATTCATCATATTCAATTTTAATTGGGATCCTATTCTCATCATTTTCATCAAATTAAGTCTGCATATCCAATCTTTCTAATACGTAAAGTTTAGACAATCAGATTCAGGGTTGTCGCTCTCTGATAAAAATAATTTTACAAAACACACAAATTTTTAAAGGGATATATTCAACCTGCCCCCCCCCCTTCTAGATCCGTCACATCATCTAACAATTCTTTCGATCATGGTGGTTAAATTATTTTCAGCCAGTATGTTATCCTGCCTAACTCTATGGATCACTTCTTCTGCATTTTAATCCCTGTTAACCATTACTATTCTTCTAGGTTACTCCTCAGGGATCTCATTTCAAATTTCTCGTCGTTCTACCCTTGCCCCCATATCCCTTTCTCCAGCCTCTTGTCTGGGTGGTCGAACCTGATTGATAGTGGGTTCTTCCTCTTGAATTGCCACCTGATTTTGTCTATGTTGAACAGGTGCTTATGGGGCTCCAAAAAAGTATGCTATGCGTGCCATCTGCGCTGACATTTGCTGATCGGATTGGGTATTTTCTTGGTTTGTCTTATTAATATTCTGGATCAAAGGAGAGAAAATGGTATTCATTTCACGTGCAAGCACTCCTACCATGTTATGGTTACTAGCGTTCATTTGTTGCCTAAACGTTGTCTGAGTGTCAGTTGTGAGTATAGGCAATTGGTTTGACAATATTTGGTTCTGTGTATTTTGACCCACATGGCTCATGCCAGAAGCAGAGTTTTGCACTGGCAAAAAGGTTGTCGTGGTAGGTTGTGTATGTGTGGTTATATTATTATGTAATCCTGATATAAGGGAAGTTGGCATCTCGTATTGGGGTTACTCCCTCCAAGTCCTACAATTTTCAAATCCTGGTGGTCTAGGGGTTGCAAGTTGAGTCTGGTTTCCCACATATGTCAACACATGGCCAGTTTGAGTGTTCGAAGGGATCTCTGTCGTATTTGCAGAGATAGGCATGGTTGTCGAATTGTTCGTGGGTATAGACCTTGTGGACCCAGGTATCGAACTATTTGTAGCCATGGATCCTATGGATGTGGACATGGCTTGTGAACTAGGAATCACAATTGACGCATTCGTCGAACTTGCAATGCTTGTGCTTGATCCTTGTGGAGGATTTTGCTCTCCATCATTGGCAGTATTAACCATCTTTCTGGTTTGTTTTCTTTTGGGTATTGGTTGTTTTTTGTTGGTTATCTTACCACTCCTAAGGTTCATATACTGGGCAAGAATAAGTTTGTAACAGAAACTGCTATAAAGACCCAAATCGAAAGAATATAAACAATGTGACTAAAACACTTCGACACTGTCCCACTGGGCGTGCCAATTTGTTTACCAGTGATTTCTGATAAACAACCGCTAGTCTTCCAAATATTATGCTTTGGTAACTTATTGGATCGACTAGATTGATCCTAGGACATAGTCTTAGTGTTCTTACAGTCTGATTCAAAAGAAAACATTGTACGGGTAATAACAAGGTTTTTCTATGGTTACAATGATCTCAAGATGTTTAAAGTTTGACTATGAATCTTAAATATGACTTTAAAGGGAATAAGATGGGAATTTGTGAAAATATAAAGACAATGCGTAATAAGAAAAGTTTAATAAAATTGTTAAAAGACTAGACTGGAAATGAAAAAGGAATAAAAGTGATTAATGACTTTGTACTGAGAAATTCATTCTGAATAAAATTGGTGGTGTTCTTACACATACGTTATCAACAATCTCGTTTCTCTCGATGCGGTACTTTGAGTATAATATGATTTTGTATACAATTCAAACACACCTTTTTCTAATATCTAAGACTTTTATTTATACTGATTTGACCCTAACGGTCCTTATACGAAAACACGCCACATTCGAAGATTGCATGTCTTTCGAACTATTAGACTTCCACGTGTCTCTTTGGATAAGATCGAAGCTTTTGAATTCAAAATCTTCTTCTTTTCGAAGCGCCAATTCAAACAACATGATGGTTAAAATATCTTTCTTTGCAATGCTTCGAATAACTTATATTTCCACAATTCGAAGACGAACCCTTCGATAATGGTTCAATATAGTAAAACTCTTTACTAGCTCTTCATTAATCGAAGATTCCATAAAAACCTTCTTATACTTTCCCTCGAACAACTCTTTCTTCGATCAAAAAGCCTTAGAACTTATATAGTCGAAATTCCCCGCTGACAGGTACTCAGGTTACCGTTTTCATTTATCCTTAACCTTGTACAACTTGTTGTACCCCAATTTTTGCCCCTAAGATCCCTTCATCATACCATGTTGATTCACTCACAACAAGATCACACTAGGATTCTTGGTTCCCCTCCCTACTTTGAGTTTTGCTCCTTTTGAGGGATTAGCAAGCACCTTGACTTATGTTTCTTTTGTGATCATGAATATTGTTTTGTTTTCTTCATTTAACTAATAAAATGCAATGTTGGTTTGTATTGCTTGTTATCCATGTAGGTGGAGGGCAATGAGATTTAACAAGTTACTCCATGGGTTCATGAGTTTATTTCCATGCCCTAGTCAATATAGCTTGATAAGTTCAAACCTCACCATTGGATTGGTTTTGGGAAAAATGGCATGGCAAGGTTGTTTTGGTTCATCACATTTCAAGGTTATTATATTTGACTAAAAAATACAAGGGGTTGATTGGAGAAGTTGTTATGTTTGGACAAGGCCTTGTTCCTATTGGTCACAAGAGCATATTTATCTCAAATTTCAAGATATGGAAGTGGTTTTGGTGGATATGAGTCTTCATTATCATCCTCAACAACTTCTATTCACAAAGAAAGAATATTGGTACAAGAAGTTTGTTCAAACTTGTCAAAGTTCCACAAGGCATTTTCTTGATCTAGAAGCTAGGGTTTTGAACTTCAAAGGAGTATATCTTGCTCACCTTTTGGTATTTTTGAGTGATTCCAAAGACATCCTTCTCTTTAAAGGGTTATCAACAAATCACTTCAAAAGTTCCAAGGAGTTTTCATGTGGAATAAACTTGGTGAAGAAGAAAGATTACAAGTCATCCAGATGAATCCACAATTTTACATAAGTGACTTCAAATAATCATAACTTGGTAAACTTTTATCACCTTGAGTCCATTATTTTTCCATAATGATCTTGAAGAGGTGAACTTTATGCCTTCTTTTATGTTCAAAGTGGGAAAATGGATGGAAGTTGCCTTAAAGATGCAAAAGATTATAGGTCATTTTATAATTTTTAGCCAACTTTAACAAGTCATAACTTGCTCAATTTTTGTATATTTTGAGTGGCTCGAGTTTCAAAATGTCATTAAAGAGATCTACTTCATTCCATCTTTTTTAGTCAAGAGCAAATTCCAAGTGGAAGGCCATGTTTGGATGTAAAAGATTATAGGTCATTTTTGAAGAAGAATTTGAAATATTTCTAAGTATGGAAAGTCAACCCTTTTTCTTCAACTTTGACTCAATACAACTTTCATCTCAAGCATCCATTTAACTCAATTCTTTTTCCATTACAAATCTTGTAACCTCATCTTTCTAAAGCATCAAGAATCATGCCCTAAGACCCCTTGAGTTGGAAATGCCATGGATCTGAATTTGGTAACTTGAAACTGAATTTTCCACAAAGTCAGAATTTTGAAATCCATAATGACTTCTAAACACAAGATTTATGCGCATTTTTGATTTAAACTTGATTAGCAAACTTTCCAGAAGTGATTAGCACCCCAAAACGCAAGATTTGGATGAGTTTTGATGGAAATGAAGTCACACTTCACTCGGGCTCGACCTTCACTCAATTTCCCTCCAAACTTCCTTATTTCTTCCAATTTTCATTCCCATTCACTTCCCTATAAATAGAGGGTCATCCCCCATTCATTTCTTCAAGCTTTGAGAGCCAAAAACACCCTGCCAAAACTTCACACGAACCCGTCTTTTTTTAATTCAGTTTCTGAGATTTAAGCTCCCTTTTCCAAAATTCTTTGCGCATTCATCATCCTTAAGCATCATATAAACTATCCAGCACTTAAACCAATCAAAACGAGCCATAAATCAAGCTACAGAAGTCCAATTTCAAAGCTTCTTCCTTGAACTTCCAAAAGGTAGAATTCTCCACCATTTGGAACCAAATCAAGCACTAATCTATTCTACTCCTTCTCCTGATTCCAATGTTGCTTACAATTTTTAAATCCATTGAGAATTGAGAGAGAAATCTCAAATTGAAGGTGCTCGCTATTTTCTGGGTTTTTGATTCATATCTCTCTCCATACCTTATATAAATTTAGCGCGATGGTGGTGTTAGGATCGTCTTGAAGAGACAAGTTCAATGATACTAGCCTAGGATCCTAATTTTTCCATTTGAATGATCTCACAAAATCCCCATTGCAGGGTGTCTGGAGGTTGAAGACGATGACATGTCTCGTCTCAGCCAATGATAGCGTGCCAAACGTTTTAATTTCATTGGTTGCAATTTTTCTGATCATATGCGTATCTCACGAAGGTACATATCAAGCACAGTGCGTCTAGTCCACTGGACCAGCTTACTAACGCGTTTTGACTATTGTCTGATGGTCCACATCTTTTTGGTTTTATTTTATTTTCTGATTTTATATTTTTATTGATTAAATTTTCAAAAATTCATAACTCTTTTATTTTTTATCCAAAAATTATGAAAAAATTCACAAAAATACTTTGAATTATTTCTGATCTCATGACTATTTTTTCACATTTTTATTTTGGCATTTGATATTTTTTGTATTTTTTGAATTATTTTCTTTCTTTTAATTACTTAAAAAATACTTTCTGACATTTTTTTTTAATTCTGAAAAATTCATAAATATTATTTTGCATATTTTTGACTTTCTGAAAATTTTATGGAATTTTATATTGAGGTTTACTATTTTTGACCTATTTTCTGTTTGTTTGAGCAATTTTAAATAGTTTAAAAATAGTTTCTAACTTTTAAAAATTACCAAAAATTTTATAAAAATATTTGGATTCATTTCTGGTTTTTCTACAGCCTTACTTTTTTTTCTTGATGAATTTGAACATGGTTGATATTTTTCTCCTCTATTTTGATTTTTAAACATTTTTTAAACCCTTTTAATGTATATATTAAATATAATACTATTTTGTGATTATTTTCTGACTGTCTTGAGTTGATTTTTTTATCATGACTTTATTAACATCATTGGATCTTTGGTGTTGAGTTCAACTCCACCAAAGTGGATGAATGATTTTAATAATAGCTTGATTAAATTTTTGATTCAAAAGTGGTTTATTCATTTTTCCCATCCCCTCTTCATCTTATCCCTTTCTTATTGCACTAGGTGTTATTGGAGCATGATCTTTATATCATGTCTCAAAATAAATGGTGCATAGTTTGCTATTGACCGGCCTCAAAATAAGTGCGACTTTTATAAGTCCACTTACGATTGCTTAACATAGCGCTAAATTTAATCCCGATTCGAATAAATGATCATTCGTGGCCCAAACTTATGATTGCAAGCTCAAATATGTTAATTTGATATCTTTGATCTAATAACCTTGAGATTCATTGTATGGAGGCTTTGGTTCTACCAATCCTCTAATAGATCTACAACACTTTTGGTCAACGCGGATCACTTAAACATCGTTGATCATTAAATGGCACTTAAGAGAATTCCAAATGGATGATATACTTGACAAAAAGCAAATGCAACTTATTGTGTGGAGGCTTTGGTTCTACCAATCCTCTAATGATTTCCAAATACAAGTTTCAAGATGGTCATCCAACTAACCACTAATTATTGACTTGTTTTACCTTATGCTTTTATTCTTTTTTATGCTTTATGTACTATTTACTTTTAGCATTTACATTTCATGCCATTTTCATCTTTGCCCATTTGAGCATTTATTTTCTTGCCATTTTTACTTTGCTCACTTGAGCTTTTCTTTTCCTTTCTTAAGATACTTAATAATCAACATAAACCCTAAAAAATCTTTAATGGTACTTGGACTATTTGGTTACTATCCTTGGCATTATGGAGCATGTGACTTTTCTTGGACTTTGGATTAGAAACCTTGGCCTATCTTGGAGATCTTATCTGATTATTTTGTCTGGAGTTCTTGAGGTTTACCTCAAGACATTGGGTTGCTTGTTTGTTTTTGTGTGCAGGTTTTTATGATTACATCCTCTGTTTGTAATCTGGAATTCACCTGTATACAGCCGTTACTCTGTCCAATTTTTATGAAAACTTAATACACTTGAAGTTTGGTTCTCTCAAGAGGTCTAGTATTTTTGCTTGCTTGGTTTCAATCCAAGGAATGAGAATTCTATCTTGGCTCATAATGTCAAGTATTGGCTTCTTTTTAGTTAGATGATTCTTATCCCTAGCTTTTACCTTATGCTTTAGGATAGTCTCTTCTTCTCCTCCCATCTTCTTTAATTTCAAAATCTTCTCCCTCCTTTTGAAAACTCTTCTTGTTTTGAAACTTGAACTATTTTCATAATAAACTAGGACTTAGGTCCATGTATTTTCAAAACATTTTCATAAATAAACCTCCAATCAACTTAATAATACCTTGACATCTTTTTTGTGAGAAGACTAAAAGTCAATCAATCTCATTTTAAACCATTTTGCCACTTTGGCTTTTTACCTTTTAAAACTTTTCTTAAAAGATTAAACTCTTGTCAATCCTTGTAGTGATGCAAACAACTATACTTATACAATATGTAGTGAAGGGAGATATTTTCCATTTGGGTGTTGAGTGAGGCATTGTTGATTTTAAAATCTAAGCCATATCCTCCACTTTGAGATGATGTAAATTCTCCTTTCTCGTGATTGTGGGTAGTAGGTGTGTTTTCCACACGGACAATGATGATGATGTTTTATCTTATAAAATTAACCAACACATTTGTGTTTCAAATTTTTAAAAGAGGAACTACGTGTACCCTGATCCCCTATTGCATGAAAGGTGGTACGTAGGCACTAAAGGTTCACAACCGCGGCGGGTGCAAAAATTATAAAATAAATACGCTTCTTTCCTCACCTATACCATCCACTTTTTATATACAACAATTTTTATAGCCAAAATATACAGATTTTACAAAGAGGCTCTTGCGGAGTACCTTAGATGTTTCGGGTGCTAATACCTTCCCTTTGCATAACCAACCCCCTTAACTTGAATCTTTCCCCCTCTTTTTGGGTTATTCGCTCTTTTCCCATTTGTTTGGAAACAATAAAGCGCGGTGGCGATTTTGATTTTGATTTGTATAAAGTCTAGTAATCCAATGGCTTAGTCTTGAACATTTCTACCGCTACAGAAAAATGACGACTTCACTGGGGAAAGATGACCTCTTGTTGGTCCATCTGTAAGTGGGTTGAGCCTATCTTTGTTTATATCTGTATATGTGTTATTACTGTTTTTGTGATTATATGTTGTATATATGTTTTGTCTGGATTTTCCTGGTTTTCAGGGTGCTTGGTGATTACTCATAAGTCCTATACCCGGACTTGGGCAAAGTTTAAGATAGGACGGACGGTATAGTCATGTTAACTTTGAGGGAGTAATCCCAAAAAAGGAGGCATGAGATCCCCCACTCAGTGGAGGCCCCTTTGACTGTAGTGTCGTTTACCGAGTAATCGGGAAGACATACTGCTTTCGATCTGGGAGCCTGCTGAAACTGAGGAACATAGAATACCAAACCCATCTTGGCCTTTTAGGTGTAGTGCGGAAGCTATGACGGAGTAATCCGGAAATAGTTATCATGCGATACTACACTCGGACGAGTCTTTCTTGAGAATATTACTAATTACCGTGTTAATCGAGAAGTTGGTAATATCCGAAGGAAGGATGTAGACTCTAGGAACCTCTAGAACCTTGTTTGGTAGGTGATAACTTTAGACCAACACCTTATGGGTAGTACCTTCGACCTCATACTCGTGATGTTGAACCTATGAACCCTATATGTGTGATCTTGTGTGTGATTGTAGCATCATGCATCCATGCACTCATAAGCATCTTTTGAAGAAACCATATTTCAAGGGATTTAAAGGTTGACTATTTGTGAATATCTCAGGTAATTTTAACCATGGATTATGGAAAGAGAAAGACCGGGAAGTACAGTTTCAAGGATCCCAAGATAGATGAGTTGATCAGTCTAATTCCTGAGATCGAGTGTTTTGCAGACTTTCGGAAGAAGTGTGGATCCATTATTCCTCTCATGAAGCTGGAGATGAAGAAGGGTATTCTCTCGACCTTGGTCCAGTTCTATGATCCGATGTATCATTGCTTTACTATTCCCGACTATCAGTTGATGCCTACACTAGAGGAGTATTATTATCTATTGGATTTACCTGTTACCAGTCATGTTCCTTTTACTGGTTTAGAGGGTGATCCAAAATCACATGAGATTGCTACTTTGATTCATCTGGGGAAGTCTGAGGCGGAAGCCCATATGACTACTAAAGGAGGAATTAGAGGATTACCAGCTCAGTTCTTATTGGAGAAAGCTGGTTACTTTGCCAAAATGAAGAGTACAGTTGCTTTTGAGGCCATCTTTACCCTACTTGCTTACGGTTTATTCTTATTTCCTAATGTGGACAGGTTTGTTGACAATAACGCTCTCAGGATCTTCATGATTGGAAACCCAGTTCCTACACTATTGCATGATACTTATTACTCTATCCATCTTCGGAATTCTTATCATGGGGGGATGATTATCTATTGCACGCCTCTGTTATACCAGTGGTTTATCTCTCATATGCCCCAGTCTGATGCTTTTTGAGATGTCAAGAAGGAACCCCATTGGGATCCTAAAATCATGGAACTTACTCACTCGGATATTGATTGGTATCATCGAGCTTACCAGGATATAGAGATTATTGACAGTTGTGGTAGTTTCCCTAATGTACCTCTTCTTGGTACAAAGGGAGGAATTAACTATAACCCTGTTCTTGCACGGCGACAACTTGGTTATCCGATGAGGGATAAACCAAATAGTATTTATTTGAGTAGTTTCTTTATGAAGGAAGGGGAAGACAATAGGGAAGCTAGGGAGAAGATTGCAAAGGCCTGGCGTCACATTCATAAGAAGGGTAGGAAGGATTTAGGACCTAGGGATGTTGTTTCTTTGGAGCCATATTGTGATCGGTGGATCTGGAACTGACTGTTTAACGCTGGTTCGTGAAATGTCGCGGAAGCAAGAGTCGCCACCGTCTTTTATTTTCTCCAAATGGAAAGGACAAAAGCACAGAAAAATTCCTTATTGAGATTAGTTCTCGGTTCGGGAGGTAGATTTATAGAAAGGGAAGGTGTTAGCACCCTTTCTATCCATGGTTATCCATGGGCTCTTAGATACTTGCTCATTTGTGTTTTCAAAAAAAATGTTGGTTTGCTTTTCAAGTGAGTGGGTTTGAAAAAGTTCCGTTTAAAATTTCAGTTCGACTCTTGTATCAGTCCTCAAGAGTGTTTGAAAAGTTGTTTTTGAAAGCTTTTTGCAAAGTGTCGGTGTGAAAAGAAGTTTTTTTGATTTGTTTTTAATTAGAGCAAGTATCTACGAGTCATCTACCTACCCTAAGGAATTAGGCTGTGTAAATGTCCTTAAGGTAGTGCCATCCCACCATTGAGAGGTAGGTAGCACCACCGTTGGAGGTGTTTGGGTCAATTCGAGGATTAGGGACAGTGTGGTCACCAGAGCAATAGGAAGACACCTTAGAAGCTACCCTCATGCCATGTTCATGGACATGAGGACTTACTAAAACATCCTCTACTCGCCGACCACGTTTCGAGGGGCAAGGCAACAGTGAGGCGTACCCTAGGAGTGGTGTGTGAATTGTGTGTCATTTTCAGTTATTATTGTCTTGATCATGCATTGAGTGTTCTACGCATTGATTTTATTTGAGCATACATTCTTTCATGTTATTATTAGCAGTTAAAAGGTGCGGAATTAAAAGTCCTACGCTATTACAAAGGCGCGGGTCTACATCGCCAAATTAATCCAAGACCCGATTTGAAATAAATAAACATGCGGAAAGTAAATACCCTAATTAATCTATTACAAGGATTTGGGGCAATTACATGAAATTAAAAAAAGAAATAAAGATAAATGTGCGAAAAGAAATAAAATCGAGAATGCGAGGGCGTTGGACCCTTTTAAAGAAATTAAATTGAAATCATAAATTAATTAAATTAAATAAAAGCAAGAACTTATTTTTTTTTTTTGAGTTTTTGTATTTATGGAATTTAATGAGAAAATTAAATGGAATTAAAACCCTAATTCTAAACTATTTTTAATTTATTAAAAAAATGTTTAAGTTTGACCTAGTTTTAACCTAATTATTTAATTACAAATTTATTTACAAAAATAATTAATTATTGATAATAATAAGAAGAAATTTTAATTATTGAAAAAAAGAAAAAAAGCTAGAAACCCTAATTTTTATGTTTTTAATTTATTTAAGAAAAGAAGTTAAAGTTAAAACCCTAATTTAAAGCTAAATTGATTATCAAATTTATTTACAACAAAAAACATTAATACATTAAATAATAAATAAATATATTTTTATTTTTGACTTTCTGGTTTTTTTTTATATTATAAAACTTATTTTATGAATTAAAAGAAAAAATCATTAAATTAAAACAAACAAAAAGAAAAAAAGAATGAGAAAAGAAATACAAACATAGGGGGGTTTGTTGACCCTTTTGGAGGTATATTGCAGGCAATCTGGCCCATGAGATGCAAGCCCACGTGGACTTCCCTGGCTTGTGTGTGGAGGCGTTGACCTGTGTGTATCCTGGACCTCTCATCCTGACCTTCAGATTCATCTTTTGGGACATTTGGCAAGCTTTGGCGCTGGGGAATTTGGTGGACTTCTTGGCGTGTTGGACACCTAATCACGTTATGAGAAAAAATAGAAGGAAATATGGGGGACCTGGGAATCGAACCCAGGTCCCATTGCATGCGTGACACCTCACTCACCAACCAGCCAAATGCGTTTGTTTGATAAATAATGGAAAGGAGTTATTATGAAAGAGAAATAAGAGTTAGTGGTGACAAATGAAAACACGCGCGAAATATTTGAATTACCCAGTCCTAGGCTTACACCTCAGCGTCTTCTCCACCATGCCTTTGCTTTTGCCTGAAAAATACATCAAATAGCGGGAGTTTTGAACCCCCACTAACCACAATATAGGAAAATAGCGATTAGCTCCTGGGCTCATATAAATTGAGCGCGAGATGTGATTTTAATTCGTATGAAGCTTCTGATTCTAATGGCATAGGTCTTGTTGTCTGATTTTTCCTCAAGCGTAAAGCCCCAAATTCACACCTCTGAAAACCTAGAAAACATCAATGGCATTTTTCTATACAAGCACTATTAATCCAATTCAATGGTAACATCAGTTTCAGTGAATCCATATTAGTGTAAAACAATCATTAGAATGTATGAATATGGCATATAAATCAAAACACGAATATGCAAAATATCAAGAACAGGACGGCTTCGTTCTACCGATTCTTGAGGTTAGAGGTTGTGGTTTTGATTCAGAAAGTTTCCTTGATGCCTCAGGAATGTAATGGAATCGTTCTCTTGCTTGGAAAAGTGCTCTAGCTATGGAATCAGATTTGGAATTTTTGGTGAAAAATGAAAAGTTATGCTTTGGTCTGAGGCGCAGCTTCCAGGTCCTTTGCATTAGGTTTAGGTTTGTGCTTATATGTGGAATTAATTAGGGTGAAAATCCAAACCAAAAACCTTTGCATTCATGAATCAAATATTTGATTTTTAATGTAATCTTTTCAATCTTTTTCATGCCCTTTTGATACCAATCATGGCCAAATCTTTCCATATTAGTGATGCACGAAATCTTGAGGTTTTATGGAGAGAATATGCTGGAAAAAGGGATTGGAAAACATGGTTTTCTATTTTTGTCATATTTTATTTTAATTAAATGAACTAATAATAATAATAATTCAAATAATTAATAAAAAATGATAAAATAACTCCCTTTAAAGTCAATGGGTCGTGCATAGCTTTTGGGTGATGATTCTTGGAAGAAATTGTGGCCCATTAGCACTTTTGAGGCATTTGAAGCAAAGTTGACTTTTCAAAATTCCCAAAAATTTCCCAACTTCCACAAGGCATATCTTGCTCAATTTTTAAGCTTTGATCATGTTCTTGGACATTTTGGAAAGGTCTTTAAGTCCTCTAACCAATGCCTTTGGTCCCATGTCATTTTGATTTACCAATCTCAAGTTATGGTCTTTGACTTAAAGTGCCTTTTTGTTGACTTTTGAAAATGACCTATAATGTTGAGATTAATAACTTTTTGTGAGAGAATTTCTTGGACTTAAAGTGTGAAGAGGAGTTGTAAAAAATGTCATTCTCTTCAAAATGAGCTTTGGATGGAATTTTTCTGATAAACCATGTGGAAGTTATGCCTTGGTCAAGTTACAGTTGACTTTTTTAACTGTCCAAATATGGAAACTTTTGCATCTTGAGACTTTTTGAGCCATGCCTTGAAAATCATGATCAAGAATTGATCAAATGATGTTTGTGGCTTCAAAATAAGATGTTGACCAAAAATTTGGACTTTTGACTGTCAAATGACCATTTTGCCCCTACAGTTGACTGTTGAGCAATTAGGGTTTTTGACTGTGCAATTTTGTGCTGTGAGTCTTGAAATTTGGCATAAGGATGCTTGACAATGTTTATAGGCATGTGGGAATTGTTTGGGCCCTTGGAAACTTCAACTTCTTTGCCAGAACCAAAACCCTAATTTTTGACTGTTAGGAGACAATTGGACTGTGCAACCCCTTGGGAGATTTTGAAGCATGCTCTTTGCAAATCTTGGAGAATATGGGAGGGCAAATTTTGGGGTACAACACATATCTTCAATGGATCCAATCGAGAGCCATTCAGTTAAAGATGTCATATACCCGGGAGACACCCATGCCTGATCTATTTGTGAAGACCACTCCTTCCTTATTAGATGATCTAGAAGAGTTGCAACTTGCTTTGGTTAGGATGCAACAGGAAAGGGGTGCTTGGAAGAACAAGTTCCAAACTTTAGAGAGTTCCTACAGAGCAGACCTGAAGGAGAAAGACGACTTGATTGAGATCCTTGAGAGTCAAGCGGTAGAGTCTGTGGAGAGGCAAATGGATTTATTTTCTCCTAAGCCTCAATCAGGTGCTGATCACTTACATTATAATTCAGATGATTGGAAGGAGGTTGCCATCAGACATGTGGGAGAAAACCAGAGGTTGGAGGCTCAGATTTCCAGGCTTATAGGGAAGCGCCAGCGTATAGAGTGATCTCCATCAGTTCTTTTTCTTAGGGTTTTAGATTGTATTTTTATCTTGTACTTGAGATCATTGAAACTTGTAATCCATTTTGGAGTTATTATAATAAAAAATTTCAGTATTTCAAAAGCTTTATTACTTTGATGTTTGCAATATGTCTATAAACCTTAAATCCCTTGAAATAGTAAATAATGAAGTAAAAATAATCATGCGCATTGCATATCATGCATCATATTGCACATATTTCTTGAATTTTTTATGCATACCCAGGGGTTTTACCAAGCTTCTTTACTTCGTTCAGCAAGTTGACTCATCACTACAACACTCGGGCTAATTTCAAAAAGAAGATGGACAACTTAGAACAGGAGAATCGCGAGCTGCATGAAGAAGTTTCTGCCTTGAAGGTCGGCTTGGTCCCAAATGTTAAGATACTTGCTAAGTTTAAGGTCTCGTAGTTTTAGAAATATAAGGGCAACACTTGCCCTTGTGCTCATCTGGTGATGTACGTGAGAAGAATGTCTACCCATACTGATGATCAGCGTCTGCTGATTCACTTTTTTCAGGATAGTTTGACCGATGCTGCGTTGAAGTGGTATATGAGTTTGGACAGTGTTAGCATCCATACTTTTAATGATTTGGGAGAAGCATTCATCAAACAATACAAGTACAACATGGACATGGCACCTGATTGTGACCAACTTAGGGCCATGGTTCAGAAAGACAGGGAATCGTTCAAAGAGTATGCATAGAGATAGCATGAGGTAGCCGCCTAAGTGATTCCTCCCATGGAAGAGAAGGAGATGACTAAAATTTTCTTAAAGACGCTGGGTGCTTTCTACTAAGAAATGATGGTAGCAAGGGCACCAAGTGACTTTACTGAGATGGTAGGAATGGGTATCCGCTTAGAAGAGGCTGGAAGAGAAGGCAGTTTGACAAAGAGTGAAGGATCTGAAGGTGCGAAGAAGCCATCTTATGGGTTTACCAAGAAGAAAGAAGGAGATGTAAATGTTGTTATACAAGAGAGGAGGGTAAACGCTCCTAGAAAGAATTATCAACGTCATCAGCAAGTCACCTCAGTTACTCCTATTTTGAATGTCGCTCCAACTACCGTTGCTTATCAGAGACCGTCCCAGCAGGGGAATCAAGGGTATAATCAGAGAAGAGAGAGTTATGACCCTATTACCATGAGCTATACAGAGCTACTACCAGCATTGATTCAGAAAAAGTTGATCCAGACATGACCACCTCCCTCCGTACCATCACCATTGCCTTGTTATTAGAAGGCAGACAAAACATGTGCTTTTCATCAGGGAGAACTAGGGCATAATGTTGAGAATTATTATTCGTTGAAGAATGAGGTGCAGAAATTGGTAAAGTCTGGTGTTCTATCTTTCAAGGACGTGAGACCTAATGTGAAAGATAATCCTCTACCCAAGCATGAGGGAGTAAATGTTGTGAATATGGTAGCCGGTTGTCCAGGCGACTTCCGGATTTTTGATATTAATCTGGTTAGAGGAGATTTGGTGAAAATGCACGTAGACCTCTGTGAATTTAGCTATTATACGCATGACCATACCGGTTGTGCTACTTGTAGTACAAACATATAGGGTTTCAAGAAGATAAAGATTGATTTACAGGAGATGATGGATGAGGGCCTCATCCACAAAATCAGACCTAGGGCAGAGTATGAAGAGGAAGTGAACATGGTTTCTAGATGTCCTGGTGAGTTCAGAATTTTTGATGTGGAGTATATTAATGAGGATCTCGTGCAGTTGCATGCTACCTTCTGCCATACGATTGGTCAGGTGGAGCACCAATATGGATCTTGCCTAGTTTGCTGTCGAGATCCCCGAGGATGTTAAATCGTGAAGAAAGGTGTTAAGTTGTTGTTAGACAGTGGAACTATCGAGATCACATGTAAGAGGGATGATTATCATGAAGTTGATATGGTTGAGGTTTGTTTAAAGGAAGAAGAGTCGGATGAAGAGTATGCCTCTGCAGACGAGTATTTCTCTTCAGACGAAGATTTGTTTTCCAGAAATGACTCATTAATGATAGATTATGTTGAAGAAGGGGTAAACGTCATTGTGCCTTGTTTCGGTGCACCAACCCATTTTGAGGTGTAGTATCATAGCAAGCCAACTGTTACCCCATTGGTAATTAGTTTGCCAAGTCCTATCCCCTACAAATCAGATAAGGTTGTGCCTTATAAATACAACACTACAATCTTGGAGGACGGTGTGGAAGTTCCCATCCAGCCAATGCCTGATGTTGGAAATATAGCTGAAAACAGCAGGGTGACCCATAGCGGTCGTGTGTTTACGCCAGTTGTTCAGAGAGATGTTGTTGCTGGAAAGAAAATTGCTGATGTTGTACCCCAATTTTTTCCCCTAAGATCCCTTTATCATACCATGTTGATTCACTCACAACAAGATCACACTAGGATTCTTGGTTCCCCTCCCTACTATGTAGCTTTGCCCTTTTGAGGAATCACCAAGAACCTTGACTTATGTTCTTTTGTGATCATGAATATTGTTTTTGTCTTGATTTCTACTTTCAACTAAATAAAATTCAATGTTGGTTTATCTTGCTTGTTATCCATGTAGGTAAAAGCAATGGGATTTAACAAGTTACCCCATGGGTTCATGAGTTCATTTCCATGCCCTAGTCAATAAAGCTTGAGAATTTAAAACTTCACCATTGGATTGGTTTTGGAAGAATTGGCATGGCAAGGTTGTTTTGGTTTATCACATTTCAAGGTTATCAAATTTGGTTGAAAAGCACAAGGGATTGATTGAAGAAGTTGTCATGGTTGGACAAGATTTTATTCCATTTGGTCACAAGTACATATTTCTCTCAATGTTCAAGATATGTAAGTGGTTTTGGTGGATATGAGTTCTCATTATCATCCTCAACAAATTCTTTTTACAAATCATGTGTGTTGGTACAAGAAGTTTGTTCAAAATTGTTAAAGTTCCTCAAAGCATTCTCTTGATCTAAGGAGATATGGTTTTGAACTTAAAAGGAATATATCTTGCTCATATCTTGGTATTTTTGAGTGATTCCAAATACATATTTCTCTTAAAAGGGTTATTAACAAATCACTTCAAAAGTTTCAAGGAGTTGTCATGAGGAAGAGACTCAATGAGGAAGAAAGATTACAAGTCCTCTAGATGAATCCTCAATTTTCCATATGTGATTTCAAATGATCATAACTTGGTCAATTTTTATCATCTTGAGACCATTCGTTTTCCATAATGATCTTGAAGGTGTGAAATTTATGCCTTCTTTTATGTGCAAAGTGAGAAAATGGATGAAAGTTGCTTTAAGGATGCAAAAGATTATAGATCATTTCATGATTTTTGGCCAACTTCAATAAGTCATAACTTGCTCAATTTTTGGATATTTTGAGTGATTCAAGTTTCAAAATGTCATTCAAGAGATCTACTTCATTCCATCTTTTTTGGTCAAGAGCAAATTCCAAGTGGAAGGCCATGTTTAGATGCAAAAGATTATAGGTCATTTTTGAAGAAGAATTTGAAATATTTCTAAGTATGGAAAGTCAACCCTTTTTCTTCAACTTTGACTCAATACAACTTTCAACTCAAACATCCATTTGATTCCATTATTTTTCCATTGCAAAGCTTGTAACCTCATATTTCTAAATAATCAAGAATCATGCCCTAAGACCCTTTGAGTTGGAAATGTCATGGATTTGAATTTGGTAACTTGAAACTGAATTTTCCACAAAGTCGGAATTTTGAAATCCATAATGTGACTTCTAAACACAAGATTTATGAGTGTTTTTTGATTTAAACTTGATTAGCAAACTTTCCCGAAGTGATTAGAGCCCCAAAACGCAAGATATGGTTGAGTTTTGATGGAAATGAAGTCACACTTCACTCGTGCTCGACCTTCACTCAATTTCCCTCCAAACTTCCTTGTTTCTTCCAATTTTCATTCCCATTCACTTCCCTGTAAATAGAGGGTCAACACCCATTCATTTCTACAAGCTTTGAGAGCCAAAAATACCCTTCCAAAACTTCACACGAACCCATCTTTTTTGAATTCAGTTTTTGAGATTTAAGATTCCTTTTCCAAAATTCTTTGCGCATTCATCATCCTTAAGCATCATATAAACTCTCCAGCCCTTAAACCAATCAAAACGAGCCATAATTCGAGCTACAAAAGTCCAGTTTCATAGCTTCTTCCTTGAACTTCGAAAAGGTAGAATTCTCCACCATTTGAATCCAAATCAAGCACTAATCTATTCTACTCCTTCTCTTGATTCCAATGCTGCTTAAAAATTTTAAATCCATTGAGAATTGAGAGAGAAATCTCAAATTGAAGGTGCTCGCTATTTTCTGAGTTTTTGATTCATATCTCTCTCCATACCTTATATAAATTTGGCGCGATGGTGGTGTTAGAATTGTCTTAAAGAGACGAGTTTAATGATACTAGCCTGTGATCCTAATTTTTCCATTTGAAGGATCTCACAAAATCCCCATTGCAGGGTGTCTGGAGGTTGAAGACGATGACATGTCTCGTCTCAGCCAATGATAGTGTACGTTTTAATTTCATTGGTTGCCCTTTTTCTGATCCTATGCGTATCTCACTAAGGTCCATATCAAGTACAACGCGTCTGGTCCACTGGACCAGCTTACTAACGCGTTTTGACTATGATCTGATGGTCCACATCTTTTTGGTTTTATTTTATTTTCTGATTTTATATTTTTATTGATTAAATTTTCAAAAATTCATAACTCTTTTATTTTTTATCCAAAAATTCCGAAAAAATTCACAAAAATACTTTGAATTATTTCTGAACTCATGACTATTTTTTCACATTTTTATTTTGACATTTGATATTTTTTGTATTTTTTTGAATTATTTGCTTTTTTTTTACTTAAATAATACTTTTTGACATTATTTAATTCTGAAAAAATTCATAAATATTATTTTGCATATTTTTGACTCTCTGAAAATTTTATGGAATTTTATATTGAGGTTTACTAATTTTGACCTATTTTTTTTTGTTTGTTTGAGCAATTTTAAATAGTTTAAAATTAGTTTCTGAATTTTAAAAATTACCAAAAATTTTATAAAAATATTTGGATCCATTTCTGATTTTTCTATGGCCTTACTTTTTATTTCTTGATTAATTTGAACATAGTTGATATTTTTCTCATTATTTTCTATTTTTAAAAACATTTTTAAAATCCTTTTTTGTGTATATTAAATGTGATATTATTTTGTGATTATTTTCTGGCTGATCTTGGGTTAGATTTTGGATCATGAACTTTATTAACATCATTAGATCCATGGTGTTGAGTTTAACTCCATAAAAATGGATGAATGATTTTAATAATAGTTTGATTAAAATTTAATTCAAAAGTGGTTTGTATTTTTTCCCCATCCCTCTTCATCTCATCCCCTTCTTATTGCACTAGATGTTGTTGTAGCATGATCTTTATATCATGTCTCAAAACAAATGGTGCATAAATTGCTATTGACCGGCCTCAAAATATGTGCGACTTCTATATAAGTCCACTTACGATTGCTTAACATAACGCTAAATTTTGTCCAGATTCGAATAAATAATCATTCGTGGCCCAAACTTATGATTGCAAGCCCAAATATGTTAATTTGATCTCTTTGATCCAATAACCTTGAGATTCATTGTGTGGAGGCTTTGGTTCTACTAATCCTCTAATGGATCTACAACACCTTTGGTCAACGCGGATCACTTAAACATCGTTGATCATTAAATGGTACTTATGAGAATTCCAAATGGATGGTATACTTGACAAAAAGCAAATGCAACTTGTTGTATGGAGGATTTGGTTCTACCAATCCTCTAATGAGTTCCAAATTCAAGTTTCAAGATGGTCATCCAACTAACCACTAATTATTGACTTGTTTTACCTTATGCTTTTATTCTTTTTTATGCTTTATGTACTATTTACTTTTAGCATTTACATTTCATGCCATTTTCATCTTTGCTCATTTGAGCATTTATTTTCTTGCCATTTTTACTTTGCTCACTTGATCTTTTCTTTTCCTTTCTTAAGATACTTAATAATCAACATAAATCTTAAAAAATCTTTAATGGTACTTGGACTATTTGGTTACTATCTTTGGTATTATGGAGCATAGGAATTTTCTTGGACTTAGGATTAGAAACCTTGGCCTGTCTTGGAGATCTTATCTGATTATTTTGTATGGAGTTCTTGAGGTTTACCTCAAGATATTGGGTAGCTTGTTTTTTTTTGTGTGCAGGTTTTTGTGATTACATCCTCTGTTTGTAAACTGGAATTCACCCGTATACAATCGTTACTCTTCCCAATTTTTGTGAAGACTTAATACACTTGAAGTTTGATTCTCTCAAGAGGTCTAGTATTTTTTTTGCTTGCTTGGTTTCAATCCAAGGAATGGGAATTCTATCTTGGCTCATAATGTCAAGTATTGGCTTCTTGTTGGTTAGATGGTTCTTATCCCTAATTTTTACCTTATGCTTTAGGATAGTCTTTTCTTTTCCTCCCATCTTCTTTAATTTCAAAATATTCTCCCTCCTTTTGAAAACTCTTCTTGTTTTGAAACTTGAACTATTTTCATAATAAACTTGGACTTAGGTCCATGTATTTTCAAAACATTTTCATAAATAAACTCCAACCAACTTAATAATACCTTAACATCTTTTTGTGAGAAGACTAAAAGTCAATCAATCTCATTTCAAACCATTTTGCCACTTTGGCTTTGTACCTGTAAAACTTTTCTTAAAAGATTAAACTCTTGTCAATCCTTGTAGTGATGCAAACAACTATACTTCTACAATATGTAGTGAAGAGAGATATTTTCCACTTGGGTGTTGAGTGAGGCATTATTGATTTTGAAATCCAAGCCATATCCTCCACTTTGAGATGATGCAAATTCTCCTTTCTCATGATTGTGGGTAGTAGGTGTGTTTTCCACACGGACAATGACGATGATGTTTTATCTTATAAAATTAACCAACACATTTGTGTTTTAAATTTTTTAAAGAGGAACTACGTATACCCTGATCCCCTATTGCACGAAAGGTGGTACGTAGGCACTAAAAGTTCGCAACCGCGGCGGGTGCAAAAATTATAAAATTAATATATTTCTTTCCTCACCTCCACCATCCACTTTTTATATACAACAGTTTTTTATATCCAAAATATACAGATTTTACAAAGAGGCTCATGCGGAGTACCATAGATGTTTAGGGTGCTAATACCTTTCCTTTGCATAACCAACCCCCTTACCTTGAATCTTTCCCCTCTTTTTGGGTTATTCGCTCTTTTCCCATTCCTTTGGAAACAATAAAGCGCGGTGGCGATTTTTATTTTGATTTGTATAAAGTCTAGTCAATCCAATGGCTTAGTCTTGAACATTTCTACCGCTACAGAAAAATAGCGACTTCACTGGGGACAGATTGACCTCTTGCTGGTCCATCCCTAAGTGGGTTAATCCTATCTTTGTTTATATCTGTATGTGTGTTATTACTGTTTTTTGTGTTATATATTGTATATATGTTTGTCTGGATTTTCCTGGTTTTCAGGGTGCTTGGTGATTACTCATAAGTCCTATACCCGGACTTGGGCATACTTTAAGATAGGACGGGCGGTATAGTCATGTTAACTTTGAGGGAGTAATCCCAAAAAAGGAGGCATGAGATTCCCTACTCGGTGGAGGCCCCTTTGACTATAGTATCGTTTACCGAGTAATCTGGAAGACGTATTGCTTTCAACCTGGGAGCCTGTTGAAACTGAGGACCGTAGAATACCAAACCCATCTTGGCCTTTTAGGTGTAGTGCGGAAGCTATGACGGAGTAATCTGGAAATAGTTGTCACGCGATACTACGCTCGGACGAGTCTTTCTCGAGAATATTACTAATTACTGAGTTAATCGGGAAGTTGGTAATATCCGAAGGAAGGATGTAGACTTTGAGAACCTCTAGAACCTTGTTCGGCAGGTGATAACTTTAGACCAACACCTTATGGGTAGTACCTTCGACCTCATGCTCATGACGTTGAACCTATGAACCCTATATGTGTGATCTTGTGTGTGATTGTTGCATCATGCATCCATGCACTCATAAGCATATTTTGAAGAAATCATATTTTAAGGGATTTAAAGGTTAACTATTTATGAATATCTCAGGTACTTTTTAACCATGGATTCTGGAAAGAGAAAGACTGGGAAGTACAGTTTCAAGGATCCCAAGATAGATGAGTTGATCAGTCTAATTCCCGAGATCGAGTATTCTGCAGACTTTAGGAAGAAGTATGGATCCATTATTCCTCTCATGAAGCTGAAGATGAAGGAGGGTATTCTCTCGACCTTGGTCCAGTTCTATGATCCGATGTATCATTGCTTTACTTTTCCCAACTATCAGTTGATGCCTATACTGGAGGAGTATTCTTATCTATTGGATTTACCTGTTACCGATCGTGTTCCTTTTACTGGTTTAAAGGGTGAGCCAAAATCACATGAGATTGCTGCTTTGATTCACCCGGGGAAGTCTGAAGTGGAAGCCCATATGACTACTAAAGGAGGGATTAAAGGATTACCAGCTCAGTTCTTATTGGAGAAAGCTTGCTACTTTTCCAGAATGAAGAGTACAGTTGCTTTTGAGGCCATTTTTGCTCTACTTGCTTACAGGTTATTCTTATTTCCTAATGTGGACATGTTTTTTAACTTTAACGCTATCAAGATCTTCATGATTGGAAACTCAGTTCCTACACTGTTGGTGATGCTTATTACTCTATTCATCTTCGGAATTCTTATCAGGGGGAATGATTATCTGTTGCACGCCTCTGTTATACCGGTGGTTTATCTCTCATATGCCTCAGTCTGATGCTTTTTGGGATGTCAAAAAGGAACCCCATTGGGCTCCTAAGATCATGAAACTTACTCACTTGGATATTGATTGGTATCATCGAGCTTACCAGGATATAGAGATTATTGAAAGTTGTGGTAGTTTCCCCAATGTACCTCTTCTTGGTACAAAGGGAGGAATTAACTATAACCATATTCTTGCACGGCGACAACTTGGTTATCCGATGAGGGATAAACCGAATATTATTCATTTGAGTAGTTTCTTTCTGAAGGAAGTGGAAGACCATAGGGAAGCTATGGAGCAGATTACGGAGGCCTGGCGTCACATTCATAAGAAGGGTAGGAAGGATTTGGGACCTAGGGGTGTTGTTCCTTTGGAGCCATATCTTCAGTGGGTTCAATCGAGATCTATTCAGTTAAAGATGTCGTATACCCGGGAGACACCAATGCCTGATCTATTTGTGAATACCACTCCTCCCTTATTAGATGATCTGGAAGAGCTGCAGCTTGCTTTGGTTAGGATGCAACAAGAAAGGGATGCTTGGAAGAACAAGTTCCAAACTTTATAGAGTTCCTACAGAGCAGACCTGAAGGAGAAAGACGACTTGATTGAGATCCTTGAGAGTCAAGCGGTAGAGTCTATGGAGAGGAAAGGGGATTTATTTTCTCCTAAGCCTCAATCAGGTGTTCATGACTCACTTCCTGATTCAAATGATTGGAAGAAGGTTACCATCAAACATGTGGAAGAAAACCAGAGGTCGAAGGCTCAGATTGCCAGGCTCACAGGGAAGCGACAGCGTATAGAGTGATCTCCATCATCTCTTTTTCTCAAGGATTTTAGATTGTATTTTCATCTTGTACTTGAGATTATTGAAACTTGTAATCCATTTTGGAGTTATTATAATAAAAATTTTCAGTATTTATTTTGATGTTTGCAATATGTCTATAAACCTTAAATCCCTTGAAATATTAAATAACAAAGTAAAAATAATCATATGCATTGCATATCATGCATCATATTTCACATATTTCTTGCATTTGTTATGCATACCCAGGTGTTTTACGAAGCTTCTTTACTTCATTCAGCAAGTTGACTCATCACTACAACACTCGGGCTAATTTAAAAAAGAAGATGGACAACTTAGAACAAGAGAATCACGAGATGCATGAAGAAGTTTCTGCTTTGAAGGCCGGCTTGGCCAATTTGACTACTCTGATGGAAGCTCTGGTGGTTGCTCAGAATCAACCACTGAGTGTTCAACCTCAACCAACAAGGGCAACTATTGAAGCTACGACTATTCTCGTATCTGCTACTCTGGCTTTTGTTCAGAACCGTATGCCTCAAGGTTATCCATGGGGAATGCCAGAGAATTTTGCACCTGAAGGTTTCAATCTTGGTCCTCAAGATACTCCAGTGGTTCAAACTATTGTTACTCTAGCACCTCCTGTGGTGCATGCTGTTTCGGTTGCGCCTCCTTTGGTGAATATGGTTTCATTTGTTAATGATGATGCGTGTCGTCCTTTCCCTCCACCGAGTGAAGACTCGGGTCTTTATGACAGCATAGATGATTTTCAAGAGCAGTTTGACAAGATGCAGAGAGAGATGAAGGCCCTTAGGGGAAAAGAGTTATTTGGACAGAATGTGAATGAGCTATGTTTGGTCCCAAATGTTAAGATACCTGCTAAGTTTAAGGTCCCAGAGTTTGAGAAGTATAAGGGCAACACTTGCCCTCGTGATCACCTGGTGATATATGTGAGGAGAATGTCTACCCATACTGATGATCAGTGTCCACTGATTCACTTTTTTCAGGATAGTTTGACTGATGCTACGTTGAAGTGGTATATGAGTTTGGATAGCGCCAATATCCATACTTTTGATGATTTGGGAGAAGCATTCATCAAACAATACAAGTACAACATGGACATGGCGCCTGACCGTGATCAACTTAGGGCCATAGTTCAGAAAGATAGGGAATCGTTCAAAGAGTATGCACAGAGATGGCGTGAGGTAGCCACCCAAGTGATTCCTCCCATGGAAAAGAAGGAGATGACTAAGATTTTCTTAAAGACGTTGGGTGCTTTCTACTACGAAAGGATGGTAGCAAGCGCACCAAGTGACTTTACTGAGATGGTAAGAATGGGTATCCGCTTAGAAGAGGCTGTAAGAGAAGGCCGTTTGATGAAGAGTGAAGGATCTGGAGGTGTGAAGAAGCCATCTTATGGGTTTACCAAAAAGAAAGAAGGAGATGCAAATGTTGTTATACAAGAGAGGAGGGTAAATGCTCCTAGAAGGAATTATCAGCGTAATCAGCAAGTCGCCTCAGTTACTCCTGTTATGAATGTCGCCCCGACTACCGTTGCTTATTAGAGACCGTCCCAGCAGGGGAATCAAGGGTCTAATCAAAGAAGGGAGAGTTATGACCCTATTCCTATGAGCTATACAGAGTTACTACCGGCATTGATTCAGAAAAAGTTGGTCCAGACACGACCACCTCCTGCCATACCGTCACCATTGCCTTGGTATTACAAAGCAGACCAAACATGTGTTTTTCATCAGGGAGCACCAGGGCATAATATTGAGAATTGTTATCCTTTGAAGAATGAGGTGCAGAAATTGGTAAAATCTGGTGTTTTATCATTCAAGGACATGGGACCTAATGTGAAAGATAATCCTCTACCCAAGCATAGGGGAGTAAATGCTGTGAATATGGTGGCCGGTTATCCAGGCGATTTCCAGATTTTTGATATTAATCTGGTTAGAGGAGATTTGGTGAAAATGCATGCAGACCTCTGAATTTAGCTACTATACGCATGACCATGCCGGTTGTGCTACTTGTCGTATAAATATACAGTGTTGCGATAAGATAAAGGCTGATTCACACGAGATGATGGATGGGGGCCTAATCCATATAATCAAGCCTAGGGCAGAGTATAAAGAGAAAGTGAATATGGTTTCTGGATGTCCTGGTGAGTTCAGAATTTTTGATGTGGAGTATGTGAATGAGGATCTCTTGCAGTTGCATGCTACCTTCTACTATACGGCTCGTCAGGTGGAACACCAATATGGATCTTGCCTAGTTTGCTATCGAGATCCCCGAGGATGTTCAATCATGGAGAAGGGTGTTCAGTTGCTGTTAGACAATGGAACTATCAAGATCACAGGTCAGAGGGATGATTATCATGAAGTTGATATGGTTGAGGTTTGTTTAAAAGAAGAAGAGTCAGAGGAAGAGTATGCCTTCGCGGATGAGTATTTCTCTTCGGACGAAGATTTGTTTTCCAGAAATGACTTATTGATGACTGATTGTGTTGAAGAAGGCGTAAACGTCATTGTGCCTTGTTTCGGTGCACCAGCCTGTTTTGAAGTAGAGTATCATAGCAAGCCAGTTGTTGCCCCATTGGTAATTAGTTTTCCAGGTCATATCCCCTACAAATTAGATAAGGTTGTGCCTTACAAATACAACGCTACAATCTTAGAAGATGGGGTGGAAGTTCCCATCCAGCCAATGATCGATGTTGGAAATATAGCTGAAAACAACAGGGTGACCCATAGCGGTCGTGTGTTTGTGCCGGTTGTTTGGAGAGATGTTGCTGCTGGAAAGAAAATTGTTGAGAATGATGAACCTAAGAAGACTACATGAGAGACTAGCGGAGCTACGCTACAGAAAGAAATGGATGATATTTTGAAGATAATTAAGATGAGCGACTATAGAATTGTAGATCAGCTACTGCAGACTCCTTCAAAGATATCTATCTTAGCTTTATTAATGAACTCCTCTGCTCATAGAGAATCCTTGATGAGGGTACTGGACCAAGATTTTGTGGAGAGTGACATGCCAATAGATCAATTCAGCAGCGTAATTGGAAACATTATGTCATGTAATAACTTGAGTTTCTATGATGATGAATTACCAGATGAAGGGAGGAATCACAACCTGGCCCTCCACATATCTATGAACTGCAAGAATGATTCTCTATCCAATGTGCTAATTAATAATGGATCCGCATTGAATGTTATACTGAGGAGTACTCTCATGAAGTTGAAATATCAAGGAATTCCTATGCGCCCTAGTGGTATCATTGTGAAAGCATTTGATGGGTCGAGGAAATCTGTCATCAGTGAAGTGGACTTACCTATCCATATAGGACCATATTTGTTCCAAATAACCTTCCAGGTCATGGACATTATTCCCGCATATAGTTGTTTGCTAGGAAGGCCATGGATACATGAAGCAGGGGATGTCACTTCAACTTTACATCAGAAGCTAAAGTTTGTGCGTGAAGGGAAGGTAGTGATCATAAATGGGGAGCAGGCATTGCTGATATCTCATTTGTCCTCCTCCGGTATTGTAGGAGCGGATGAAGCTGCTGTTGGAACCCAGTTCCAAGCCTTATCCATTGATAACATAAGGAGAAATTAGAATTCCATGGTTTCGCTGAAGGACGCGCAATAGGTTGTGTGTAATGGTCATAATGCAGTTTGGGGACGAATTGTGGATCTACCCGTGAACAAGAACAGAACTGGCTTGGGTTTCTCTTAGAAGAATGGCAAAGGCGAAAGTTTGAAGTTAAAGTATACTATGAGCAGCTATCATGATGTTTTCCGCAGCGGAGGTTACCTCCATCCAACCGATTCTGGAATTAATGTTGTTGAGGAGGATGAAGCAGAGCAGGAAATGCCAAATTATGTGACGCATGGAGTCAGGGTTCAGAACTAGATCACCATTGATGTTCCCTCTTGCATACATGTTTCAAAGTAATTTGATTTTTTTAATCTTTCTTTTGAAAAGCTTTCACTCTGCCCAAGGTGGAAGTATTAATGTTGTAGGGCTTATCTGTTTGCTGTGACTGTTAAGATCATTAATAAAAGTTGTATTTGCTTCCCGAATTGTGTCTTTATTTTTTGCTTTTTCTTGGAAAATGGAAATCAGAATAAACCTTTCAAAATAAATAATAACTGAAATTCAATCAGCATGATCACTTGTTATATGTGTCAATTTCTAAAAGCAATCATAAATCATATGTGTAGATTAATTAAAAAACTCATTGAATACAATGACCCTGCACCCTCTCCCAACTTTGAATGTCCTGTGTTTGGGGCTGAAGAAGAAGATTATGGTGAGATTCCAGAAGAGGTCTCACGGTTGCTTGAGCACGAGGGAAATACCATGCAGCCATATAAAGAGCCTTTAGAAGTGATCAATTTGGGTTCAGAAGAAGATCCAAAGGAAGTCAAGATTGGAGCATCACTGCATCCCGATGTGAAGAGCAAGTTGATTGAGTTATTGAAAGAATATGTGGATATCTTTACTTGGTCTTACCGAGATATGCCTGGTCTCGATACAAATATTGTCGAGCACCGTTTGCCGTTGAAGCCAAAGTGTTCTCCAATTAAACAAAAGTTGAGAATAACTCACCCAGATATGGCAGTAAAGATCAAAGAGGAGGTTCTAAAGCAGATTAATGCTAGTTTTCTTGTGACGTTAGTGTATCCTCAATGGATTGCCAATATTGTCCCAGTACTGAAAAAAGACGGAAAAGTCCGCATGTGCGTAGATTACAGAGATCTAAATAAAGCTAGTCCAAAAGATGATTTTCCATTACCACACATCGACATGTTAGTGGATAGCACAACAAAATTTAAAGTATTCTCGTTCATGGACGGATTTTCCGGGTATAATCAAATAAGAATGGCTTCAAATGACATGGAAAAACAACGTTTATCACACCCTGGGGAACATTCTGTTACAGAGTGATGCCCTTCGGGTTGAAGAACGCTGGTGCAATGTACCAGAGGGCTATGACAACCTTATTCCATGATCTGATGCACAAGGAAATTGAAGTATATGTTGATGATATGATTTCCAAATCCCAGACTGAAGAAGGGCATGTAGAAGATTTGTTGAAGTTGTTTCAGCGTTTGAGGAAGTACCCGCCTCCACTTGAACCCAAATAAATGCACATTCGGTGTTCGATCAGAAACATTGTTGGGTTTCATTGTTAGCCAGAAACGAATTGGAGTTAACCCTGATAAAGTCAAATCAATTCAAGAAATGCCAGCACCAAGAACTGAAAAGCAAGTCAGAGGTTTCCTCGGGCGTTTGAATTATATTTCTAGATTCATTTCCCACATGACTACAACATGCGAACCGATCTTTAAGT
The DNA here is from genome assembly GCA_948472305.1 of Vicia faba. Taxonomy (NCBI): domain Eukaryota; kingdom Viridiplantae; phylum Streptophyta; class Magnoliopsida; order Fabales; family Fabaceae; genus Vicia; species Vicia faba. The sequence goes on along the minus strand of OX451735.1, from coordinate 212,848,033 downwards.
TGTTAAAGAAAGATCAAGGTTGTATATGAACGGATGACTGCCAAAGGGAATTTGAAAGTATTAAAGAATATCTGCTTGAACCTCCTATCTTGCTCCCTCCCATAGAAGGAAGACCGTTGATTATGTATCTAACAGTGTTAGATAAATCCATGGGTTGTATTCTGGGACAACAGGATGAAACAGGGAAGAAGGAGTTCGCCATTTATTATCTCAGTAAAAATTCACTGACTGTGAGTCACGGTATTCCATGCTGAAAAAAAACATGTTGTGCTTTGGCCTGGGTGGCAAAGCGTTTGCGGCAGTATATGTTGAATCACACCACTTGGTTGATCTCCAAAATGGACCCAATCAAGTACATTTTACTCCTCATGGATCGCACATTCCTTTTACTGCAAGGTTAACATTTGATTGCACTAATAATATGGCAGAATATGAGGCTTGCATCATGGGTCTCGAGGAAGCTATTGATCTAAGAATCAAAATTCTAGATGTGTATGGTGATTCAGCTTTGGTAATAAATCAGATTAAAGGAGAATGGGATACTCGTCACCCTGGCTTGATCCCTTACAAAGATTATGCTAGAATATTACTATCCTTCTTCAATAAAGTTGAATTCCATCACATTCGTAGGGACGAAAATCAAATGGCGGATGCTCTGGCAACTCTGGCTTCTATGTACCAAGTGAATACTTGGAATGATATACCCTGAATTACGGTCTGACATTTGGATAGGCCCTCTCATGTGTTTACAATAGAGGAGGTAGAAGATGAAAACCCTGGTATTACGATATCAAGCATCTTCTTCAGACTCAGGAATACCCGATTGGTGCGTCGAAGAAAGATAGAAATACATTGAGAAGATTGGCAGGTAGTTTCTTCCTTAGTGAAAATGTGTTATACAAGAGATATTATGACATGGTCTTGCTCAGATGCGTGGATAGACACGAAGCAGACATGTTGATGCATGAGATTCATGAAGGTTCATTTGGCACCCATGCCAATGGACATTCGATGGATAAAAAGATGCTAAGGGCAGGTTATTATTGGTTGACAATGGAGTATGACTGTTACAAATTTGCAAAGAAGTTCCATAAATGCCATATTTATGCAGATAAGGTCCATGTGCCTCCGACACTCCTCAATGTGATTTCTTCCCCGTGGCCTTTCTCTATGTGGGGTATTGACATGATTGGGATGATAGAACCCAAAGCTTCGAATGGGCACCGTTTTATCTTAGTAGCAATTGATTATTTCACCAAGTGGGTAGAGGTTTCTTCATACGCCAATGTTACTAAGCAGGTGGTTATGCGTTTCATCAAGAATAATCTTATATGTCGGTACGATGTGCCAAGCAGAATCATCACTGACAATGGCTCAAATTTGAACAATAAAATGATGACAGGACTGTGCGAAGAATTCAAGATTGTCCATCACAATTCATCTCCATACAGGCCTAAGATGAATGGGGTTGTCGAAGCTGCTAATAAGAATATCAAGAGAATTATCCAGAAGATGGTTGTTACTTATAAGGATTGGCATGAAATGCTCCCTTTTGCTCTGCATGGATATCAAACATCTGTCCGTACTTCAACAAGAGCAACCCCGTTCTCCCTAGTGTATGGAATAGAAGTTGTACTCCTGGTCGAGGTAGAGATTCCCTCGCTGCGTGTGATAATGGAAACCAAGTTGACAGAGGTTGAATGGGTCCAGAAAAGGTTTGACCAATTGAATTTGATTGAGGAGAAGAGAATGACAGCCTTGTGTCATGGCCAGTTATATCAAAAAAGAATGAAGAAAGCTTTTGATAAAAAGGTCAAACCTCGTGAATTCAGAGAAGGCGACCTCGTGCTCAGGAAAATCATGTCTTTCAACTTTGATTCTAGGGGCAAGTGGACTCCCAATTTTGAAGGCCCATATGTTGTCAACAAAGCCTTCTCTGGCGGTGCATTAATTCTTGAAACTATGGATGGCGAGGAGTTCCCACGTCCCATGAATGTTGAGGCAGTCAAGAAATACTTCGCCTAAAGAAATAAAAGAACAGCTCGCTAAGTTGAAAACCCAAAAGGGTGACTTAGGCAAAAAAGGAGCGTCTCGGTAGGCCGAAAACCCAAAAGGGAAGTCTAGGAAAAAATTAGAGACATAAACAGAATAAATTTCCCGCTAAGTTGAAAACCCGTAAGGGCAGCTTAGGCAAAAGTTAGGGATTTTCTTGGCAAGTAACTACGTTAGACAAGACTTGATCGTTGAAGCAACAATCTTCTCGGATCCTCACCATACTTCAACAAAAGCTGTTGCTCAGTATTTCAAAAGTTATTAGGGGGGATAGTGGTCATTGTATCTCAATGTATCTTTTCCATTATGTATTACCATTTCCCAAACTTTGTAATCATCTATGGAGTCTCGCCATTCGCAGACTACCATTCTATTAATGAAAGTCGAGCTTTTATCCAATTCTTTGTGTTTCCTATGTTATTTAGCTTGTAAAGACTCCATTTATTACTGATAATAACTTTCAAAGCAAAGAGATTACATAACAAAATTGATTTTTCTAAAAAAAAAGATGTTTTACAATTTACTTTTACTTTGAGATTTGTGATGAAACAATGACAACAAAAATGGTGATCCCAGGAATGGACAAACTCCAGTTGTTTTAAGAAGCTTTTGTTCCCCTCGGGAATGTCTACTCAGGATGTTTCGCCGTATTGGGTTTATGGTTCCGGTATCCTCGACAAAGTTTGGATTCATTTCTCCTTTTTCTGAGTTTTCATGATGTGAAGTTTCAATCCACATTTTTCTCCAGTGAAGTAGGCTTTGAATTCCCCAGTGAATGTTTAGATGTTTCGATGTCAGTCTACTTTATTTGAGATTGGTCTTGCAATCTCTAGTAGGCATGTTACTTTTGAAAAACACTGGTTTCCCCGGTGAAGCCTGAAGAAGGATATTCTACCCCGATATCTGCTTGATTTGTCTACCTCCAGATTATGTTTCTCCTCAGTAAAGTTAAAGCAGGCAGTAGGTTTTGTTTCCGCAGTTGACCTTTACCTTTCTTGGAATGATCATCTTGGATGAAGTTTAGCCGAGTGATATTAGTGCCTGAGGCGGTTTTGCTTGTTTGTTCCCAATGATTGTGTACCTGTTTTGTCAGCATATGCACGATATCACTCATACATTCATACATACATCATGCATAGCTAAAATTGGCAAGTCATTGTTCATTGACACTTGTTAATATTTTTTGACATATTACCCTGTTTCGCAGATTTACGTTGTCCTCTCTTCAATAGAATGTTGGACTTAAGCAGAAAACATACATTCTTTCAATTTCCCTACTGAGTTGTCCCTCATAGAAGATTTCTGCCTTAGCCTTCCGGTACAGTTCCTTGTTTGGACGGATCTTGTTTTCCCTCTTGAGTTTATTTCTCAAAGGATGTATTCTGGTTGACTATTTCATTCCAGTTTATTTCTGGTTTGGATATGTGGTCCCCCAACAATATTATTTACTTTGGAATCCTGAAAAACTCCAAGCTTTGGTCGGTGCATTTATTTTGCACAAGAAGACTTTATCCCCTTAGCAAGAACATCATGGCCTCTCCCCAGGAAGTCATACCTCCTTCCCAAAAAGCCATTTCTTTTTACAATCTTCTGTGACCATAAATAGCAAGTTCTCTTTATTTGAGATAGCTTATGTATTATCCTTTCCAGGCGGAGTGCCTTGGTTAAAGAAGAAGTTGAGACCCGTTCTAGGCGAAACACCGTAATCTTGGGGAAACTTGTTATCTTTTTGCTATCTTCAGTGAACGTTGATAGTTCATCGTTAATGAACGGCAGTGATATGATATTTCTCTTTTTACCTTCAGTGAAAGTTGGTAGGACATCGACAATGAACGTCAGTGTTTGTTATCTTTTTGCTATCTTTAGTGAACGTTGGTAGTTCATCGTCAGTGAACGGCGGTGATATGATATTTTCTCTTTCTACCTTCAGTGAAAGTTGGTAGGACATCAGCAGTGAACGTCGGTGTTTGTTATATTTTTTCTATCTTTAGTGAATGTTGATAGTTTATCGTCAGTGAACGTCGGTGCTATGATTCTCTCTTTCTACCTTCAGTGAAAGTTGGTAGGACATCGGCAGTGAACGTCGATGTTTGTTATCTTTTTGCTGTCTTCAGTGAATGTTGATAGTTCATTGTCAGTGAACGGTGGTGATATGATATTTTCTCTTTCTACCTTCAGTGAAAGTTGGTAGGACATCAGCAGTGAGCATCGGTGTTTGTTATCTTTTTGCTATCTTCAGTGAATGTTGGTAGTTCATCATCAGTGAACGGCGGTGATATGATATTTTCTCTTTCTACCTTCAGTGAAAGTTGGTAGACCATCGGCAGTGAACGTCGATGTTTGTTATCTTTCTCTCTGCCTTCAGTAAATGTCGGTAGCTTCGTCTTCAGTAGAAGTTGGTGTGTCCTTTGACCATTCTACCATCCTATCTGATTTAGTTCTTTGGGTCTACCAGTGATTTATTTTTTTGGTGGGGGTTGCTCCTTTGTTTCTTTATTATTGTTACATCCCCAATGATACTTTGCGTCTCTTTGGTCCTGTTCATATGCATAAGCATTTGCATGGCATCTTATGGCCAAAAACAGGGTTTGTTTTATATTTAAGTATCTTCGATCGCGTCGACACGAAAATTTTTAAGCTTCGTATCTCCGGATAGAAGAAACTTAAATAAGGGCAGCTGTTGTACCCCAATTTTCCCCCTAAGATCCCTTCATCATACCATGTTGATTCACTCATAACAAGATCACACTAGGATTCTTGGTTCCCCTCCCTAATTTGTGTTTTGCTCATTTTAAGGGATTCCCAAGCACCTTGACTTATGTTCCTTTTGTGATCATGAATATTGTATTGTTTTCTTCATTTAACTAATAAAATGCAATGTTGGTTTGTCTTGCTTGTTATCCATGTAGGTGGAGGGCAATGAGATTTAACAAGTTACTCCATGGGTTCATGAGTTTATTTCCATGCCCTAGTCAATATAGCTTGATAAGTTCAAACCTCACCATTGGATTGGTTTTTGGAGAAATGGCATGGCAAGGTTGTTTTAGTTCATCACATTTCAAGGTTATTAGATTTGACTCAAAAGTACAAGGGGTTGATTGGAGAAGCTGTTATGTTTGGACAAGGCCTTGTTCCTATTGGTCACAAGAGCATATTTCTCTAAAATTTCAAGATATGGAAGTGGTTTTTGTGGCTATGAGTCTTCATTATCATCCTTAACAACTTCTATTCACAAAGCAAGAATATTGGTACAAGAAGTTTGTTCAAACTTGTCAAAGTTCCTCAAGGCATTTTCTTGATCTAGAAGCTAGGGTTTTGAAATTCAAAGGAGTATATCTTTCTCACCTTTTGGTATTTTTGAGTGATTCCAAAGACATCCTTCTCTTCAAAAGGTTATAAAAAAATCACTTCAAAAGTTCCAAGGAGTTTTCATGTGGAAGAAACTTGGTGAAGAAGAAAGATTACAAGTCATCCAGATGAATCCACAATTTTACATAAGTGACTTCAAATTATCATAACTTGGTCAATTTTTATCACCTTGAGCCCATTATTTTTCCATTATTATCTTGAAGAGGTGAACGTTATGCCTTCTTTTATGTTCAAAGTGGGAAAATGGATGGAAGTTGCCTTAAAGATGCAAAAGATTATAGGTCATTTCATGATTTTTGGCCAACTTCAACAAGTCATAACTTTCTCAATTTTTGGATATTTTGAGTGGTTCGAGTTTCAAAATGTCATTCAAGAGATCTACTTTATTCCATCTTTTTTGGTCAAGAGCAAATTCCAAGTGGAAGGCCATGTTTGGACGCAAAAGATTATAGGTCATTTTTGAAGAAGAATTTGAAATATTTCTAAGTATGGAAAGTCAATCCTTTTTCTTTAACTTTGACTCAATGCAACTTTCATCTCAAGCATCCATTTAACTCCATTCTTTTTCCATTGCAAATATTGTAACCTCATCTTTCTAAAACATCAAGAATCATCCCCTAAGACCCCTTGAGTTGGAAATGCCATGTATTTGAATTTGGTAACTTTGAAACTAAATTTTCCACAAATTCAGAATTTTGAAATCCATAATGTGACTTCTAAACACAAGATTTATGCGCATTTTTGATTTAAACTTGATAGCAAACTTTCCAAAAGTGATTAGCACCCCAAAACACAAGATTTGGTTGAGTTTTGATGGAAATGAAGTCACACTTCACTCGTACTCGATCTTCATTCAATTTCCCTCCAAACTTCCTTGTTTCTTCCAATTTTCATTCCCATTCACTTCCCTATAAATAGAGGGTCATCCCCCATTCATTTCTTCAAGCTTTGAGAGCCAAAAATACCCTGCCAAAACTTCACACGAACCCATCTTTTTTTAATTCATTTTTTTGAGATTTAAGCTCCCTTTTCCAAAATTCTTTGCGCATTCATCATCCTTAAGCATCATATAAACTCTCCAGCACTTAAACCAATCAAAACGAGCCATAATTTAAGCTATAGAAGTCCAGTTTCAGAGCTTCTTCCTTGAACTTCGAAAAGGTAGAATTCTCCACCATTTGGATCCAAATCAAGCACTAATCTATTCTACTGCCTCTCCTGATTCCAATGCTGCTTACAATTTTTAAATTCATTGAGAATTGAGAGAGAAATCTCAAATTGAAGGTGCTCGCTATTTTGAGTTTTTGATTCATCTCTCTCTCCATACCTTATATAAATTTGGCGCGATGGTGGTGTTAGGATCGTCTTGAAGAGACGAGTTCAATGATACTAGCCTGGGATCCTAATTTTTTCATTTGAAGGATCTCACAAAATCCTCATTGCAGGGTGTCTGGAGGTTGAAGACGATGACATGTCTCGTCTCAGCCAATGATAGCGTGCGAAACGTTTTAATTTCATTGGTTGCCCTTTTTCTGATCCTATGCGTATCTCACTAAGGTCCATATCAAGCACATTGCGTTTGGTCCACTGGATCAACTTACTAACGCGTTTTGACTATGATCTGATGGTCCACATCTTTTTGGTTTTATTTTATTTTCTGATTTTATATTTTTATTGATTAAATTTTCAAAAATTCATAACTCTTTTATTTTTTATCCAAAAATTATGAAAAAATTCACAAAAATACTTTGAATTACTTCTGATCTCATGACTATATTTTCATATTTTTATTTTGATATTTGATATTTTTTGTATTTTTTAAATTATTTGCTTTCTTTTAATTACTTAAAAAAATACTTTCTGACTTTTTTTAATTCTGAAAAAATTCATAAAAATTATTTTATATATTTTTGACTTTTTGAAAATTTTATGGAATTTTATATTGAGGTTTACTATTTTTGATCTATTTTCTGTTTGTTTTAGCAATTTTAAATAGTTTAAAAATAGTTTCTGACTTTTAAAAATTACCAAAAATTTTATAAAAATATTTGGATCAATTTCTGATTTTTCTATGGCCTTACTTTTTCTTTCTTGATTAATTTGAACATGGTTGATATTTTTTCCCTCTATTTTGATTTTTAAACATTTTTTATACCCTTTTAATATATATATTAAATATAATATTATTTTGTGATTATTTTCTGACTGTCTTAAGTTGATTTTTTGATCATGATTTTATTAACATCATTGGATCTTGGGTGTTGAGTTCAACTCCACCAAAGTGGATGAATGATTTTAATAATAGCTTGATTAAATTTTTGATTCCAAAGTGGTTTATTCATTTTTCCCATCCCCTCTTCATCTTATCCCTTTCTTATTGCACTAGGTGTTATTGGAGCATGATCTCTATATCATGTCTCAAAACAAATGGTGCATAGATTGTTATTGACCGATCTCAAAATAGGTGCGACTTCTATATAAGTCCACTTACGATTGCTTAACATAGCGCTAAATTTTGTCCCAATTCAAATAAATGATCATTCGTGGCCCAAACTTATGATTGCAAGCCCAAGTATGTTAATTTGATCTCTTTGATCCAATAACCTTGAGATTCATTGTGTGGAGGCTTTGGTTCTACTAATCCTCTAATGGATCTACAACACCTTTGGTCAACGCGGATCACTTAAACATCGTTGATCATTAAATGACACTTATGAGAATTCCAAATGGATGATATACTTGACAAAAAGCAAATGCAACTTGTTGTGTGGAGGCTTTGGTTCTACCAATCCTATAATGAGTTCCAAATGCAAGTTTCAGGATGGTCATCCAACTAACCACTAATTATTGACTTGTTTTACCTTATGCTTTTATTCTTTTTTATGCTTTATGTACTATTTACTTTTAGCATTTACATTTTATGCCATTTTCATCTTTGCTCATTTGAGCATTTATTTTCTTGCCATTTTTACTTTGCTCACTTGAGCTTTTCTTTTCTTTTCTTAAGATACTTAATAATCAATATAAACCCTAAAAAATCTTTAATGGTACTTGGACTATTTGGTTACTATCCTTGGTATTATGGAGCATGAGACTTTTCTTGGACTTAGGATTAGAAACCTTGGCCTATCTTGGAGATCTTATCTGATTATTTTGTCTGGAGTTCTTGAGGTTTACCTCAAGATATTGGGTTGCTTGTTTGTTTTTGTGTGCAGGTTTTTGTGATTAAATCCTCTGTTTGTAATCTGGAATTCACCCGTATACAACCGTTACTCTTATCCCTAACTTTTACCTTATGCTCTAGGATAGTCTCTTCTTCTCCTCCCATCTTCTTTAATTTCAAAATCTTCTCCCTTCTTTTGAAAACTCTTCTTGTTTTGAAACTTGAACTATTTTCATAATAAACTTGGACTTCGGTCCATGTATTTTCAAAACATTTTCATAAATAAACCTCCAATCAACTTAATAATACCCTGACATCTTTTTTTATGAGAAGACTAAAAGTCAATCAATCTCATTTCAAACTATTTTGCCACTTTGGCTTTTTACCTTTTAAAACTGTTCTTAAAAGATTAAACTCTTGTCATTCTTTGTAGTGATGCAAACAACTATACTTCTATAGTATATAGTGAAGAAAGATATTTTCTACTTGTGTGTTGAGTGAGGCATTGTTGATTTTAAAATCCAAGTCATATCATCCACTTTGAGATGATGCAAATTCTCCTTTCTCATGATTGTGGGTAGTAGGTGTGTTTTCCACACGGACAATGACGATGGTGTTTTATCTTATAAAATTAACCAACACATTTGTGTTTCAAATTTTTAAAAGAGGAACTACATGTACCCTGATCCCCTATTACACGAAAGGTGGTATGTAGGCACTAAAGGTTCACAACCGCGGTGGGTGCAAAAATTATAAAGTAAATACGCTTCTTTCCTCACCTCCACCATCCACTCTTTATATACAATAATTTTTATATCCAAAATATACAGATTTTACAAAGAGGCTCCTGCAGAGTACCGTAGATGTTTAGGATGCTAATACCTTCCCTTTGCATAACCAACCCCCTTGCCTTGAATCTTCCCCCTCTTTTTGGGTTATTCACTCTTTTCCCATTCCTTTGGAAACAATAAAGCGCAGTGACGATTTTTATTTTGATTTGTATAAAGTCTAGTCAATCCAATGACTTAATCTTGAACATTTCTACCGCTACACAACTCACTCAGATCTCACAAGCACGTTGTTTCCCAAACCCACAAAATCAGAAAAATATAATTATATTCCAATTTTGTTCAACGATTCAACATGAACCTAGAAGCAAAATCAATCACACAAATGCCTCACATTTCACTCGTATTTTTCTGTGTTTCTCTGTGGATCAGAATCAGAGCTCTTATATCAATTTGTTAGTGCACAAGAATCGGTAATGAACAAAGAATAAATTTAAGATATCAAAGAGAATGACGATTGTAAAAGCTGCAAGAAGAATAAATGTTGTTGTTGTTACTGTTACAAATGACAACAACTACTAGTCTATTTATACACAGAGTAAATTGTCATGTAGGTCCTAATAAAAGTAAATTTAATGACTAAATTAAAAGGTACACACTAGAAAATATCAAACTTAACAGTTACGCTAACAAATTCAGTTCCAGAACCTCAGAAGTTAAACATACTTTTGGATGTAACCTCAAAAGCTTCTGCTTTTAGCTAATAACAACTTCTGCCTAATAACCTCAGAAGCTTTACTGCTTCTGAGCAACACTGCTTCTAAATAATACATCAAAAACTTTTTATTTTATTCAACAATTTCTGAATATGAATTGCTTCTAACAAAAATCACTAAAAGTACAAGGTAAAACTAGGATGTCGGAAAGCTTTGTTGGATGCTACTGTTCATCTAACAACAAGACAAAGATGAGGTGGTGTCAATTGGCAACATAATTTTGTTTCAACGGTACTAGTACTATTTTTTTTGGGTACGAATCGTAGTTTCAATAATAGCTATAATTAACTAAACATTTGTAGAAAAGTATAATTAACACAAAAGCCCAACAAACCTGTTACGTTTACAATGGCAAAAACATGTTTGAAAAATAAAATAAGCATCATGCTAATAAATACATTAACAAAAGTTGACAAAATGATAATAAATAAAAATAGAAGTTTTATATTGGAAATGATAAAAAATTTAAAATTTTCAAAAATTTTCAAAAATTATTTTTCAACACATTATTTCTATAAAAAATGTTATATCCATAAAATAAATCGTTAAGCTATAAATAAAAAAGGATAGGCTCATATTTTTTGACTTTTTCTATAAAAGATCCATATTTAGTGGCTAATTTTTAGGTTATAAAAGATCCATATAAAATTACATATACTCATACACATAATTATAATTATAAAATTATTAATAATATTAATAAATTATTGTTAGTTGAGCTAAAATGTACTGATTTTATCATAATTTTAAACTAAAAAAACCAACCCTCCATAGTCCTTGTTACCCAAAAAGTCCTAAAAGAATGCAAAGAAGAAGTAATGAGTCATGGGCAGTTGAAGAAATTTAACAGGACACAGCTAATAATACTAGTACTACAATACTGTGCCCCTATCTTCATTCAAACATCGAATCTAATAACACTACGTGTCTGTCTCACTAACACTACGTGTCAATTTATTATAGATTCTTCCTTTTACCTATTTTAGCAAATAATAATTCCCTCTCTTATAACACCACTACATACATATCACTTGGTCAATTCTCCTCATTTTTTGGATTTTTTATTTCTAATAGTACCAATTTTATGAATTTAACAAAAACTCGGACAAATTTAAATTTAAATTTAATTTACAAAAAGAATATATAAATATATAAAAAATAAAATTTATTTTCTGTTTTGGGTTTGCTTTTGATATCATCATTGTATAAATTCCTCTTCTTCTAGACCAAAACCCTAAGGGTTCTTGTAAGAACCATAGCCGCCAGATTCATGCTTTCATCGTCACACTCGATTTCATCACTTTCTTCTCTTCACACCGATTAGACTCTTGTTACCAGTTTTTGGTTAGTAATTATGGAAATCCAATCTAAAATACTCAAATTCTCAAACTTTTTGATCATTGATTGTTAGGTTAGTTTGTTTAGTTTCAGGTTACAGTGTTCATGGCGATAGTTATTTGATTTTTATTATTGGTATTATTATTATTACTACTACTACTGATATCATTGTTATTTTAATTAATTTTTGTTTTCAGTAGTTACATACAAGTGAGAGCTTTTGAGGTTGTAAATATGGGGCTTCTGCGTTTTGACGATGAAAGTTTGGGTTTTTGAGTTGTTTAGTGGTTTAGGGTTTTGTTCCGGGTTAAGGGTAGTGATCAGGTTTTAGGTGATGAAAACTGGGATGATCAGTTTGAGTTTTTGAAGGAAAAAATGTTGTCTGAATTGGGTAGGAGGCCGGTGATTGGTGGTGGTAACGAGGGTTCGTTTGGAGATGAGTTTGAGAAGGAAATAGGGATGTTGCTTCGTGATCAAAGACGACATGAGGTTGATGATCATGAACACGAAGTCAATTTGTATAGGAGTGGATCAGCTCCTCCAACTGTGGATGGTTCTTTGAATGCAGTTGGTGGATTATTTGGAAGTGGTGGCTTGACTGGGGCGGCTGGGATTTCGGAGTTTTCTGGGAATGGTTTTGGTTCTGAGGAAGAGTTTAGGTCTGATCCAGCTTATTTGTCGTATTATTACTCTAATGTGAATTTGAATCCTAGACTTCCACCTCCTTTGCTATCAAAGGAGGATTGGAGGTTTTCGCAGAGACTAAAAGGTGGAGCTTCTGTAATTGGTGGGATTGGGGATCGGAGAAAAGTTAATGGGGCTGATGATATCGGTGGTAGGTCGGTGTTTGCTACGCCTCCGGGTTTTAACAATAGGAAAAGAGAAAGTGAGGTAGTGGTTGATGAAAAAGCTAGAGGTTCTGCTGAGTGGGGTGGTGATGGACTCATTGGTTTGCCAGGACCAGGTCTTGGAAGCAAACAAAAGAGCCTTGCAGAAATTTTTCAGGTGACTTGTTTATTTCATCGCATTTTGTAATTTTGTTGATTTGTTTTACTCAATTTTTGCATTTGTTTAGTTTTCACTGTAATTTTTCATGTTTCACTTTTGTGTTTTCACTTTTCAGTTTGATCTTTGCATCCACTGTAAAATCTTTTAGGCACATGGAAAGTTTGAAACTTACAAGGCCACTAACAAATTGAATACCAGAAAATTAATTGATTTGACTCATATTCAACATTGTCAGAATCCTATATTTTGGGACACTTGTATACATCATAGTTTAAAGCTTCTGAGCATATGTTGATAATGGCCCGGGGGCTCTTTTGCTGTTGTATTGTTGAACTCATATCTTTCAGAGCCTTTTATGTTTGCTTGATAATTCATTATCTTCTTTTTTTGGGTGAAACAAGCTATCTTTCCTATGAATTGTAATGATTTATTTTTCTTGCTAATATTAAATGTGAACCTTCTGCACTACATAGATGTATGCATATTCAAATTTTGCATTTATCTCTTTCTTGACCCTTTTTATTCTACTGATCATCTCTAACCATTACTTGTGCAGGATGACTTGGGACGCAGTTCCTCTGTCACAGGCTTTCCTTCTCGTCCAGCCAGTCGTAATGCATTTGATGAAAATGTTGAGATTACATCGTCTGCTGAAGCAGAGCTGGCTCATTTGCGCCACGGTTCCTCAGCCACCGATGGTGTAAGATCTGGATCAAATGTTCAAGGATCACCTGTATCCCAAAATGTTGGCACTCAAGCTTCATATTCTTATGCTGCTGCACTTGGTGGCTCTTCCCTGTCACGAAGCACTACTCCTGATCCACAACACATTGCTAGGGCACCCAGTCCTTGCCCCACTCCTATTGGTAGCGGGAGAGTTGCTGCTGCTGAGAAGAGAGGTATTACCAGTCCTGAAGCATTTAATGATGTTTCATCAGGCGTAAAAAATGGGTCTGCAGATATTGTCTCAGCATTGTCTGGCATGAAATTGTCAGCAGATGATGTGTTGGATGGTGATAACCATTTCCCATCACAGGTTGAGTCTGAAGTTAATAATTATGAAAGATATCTATTTGGTATGCAAGGTGGTCAGGATCATGGCAAGCAACAATCATATTTAAAGAAATCTGAATCGGGACACTTACAGAAAACAGCTCACTCTGATTCATTTAAGAGAAGTGGAAGCAGGTCAGACATGAAAAGTCCATCATTGGATAGGCAGGTCGAGCATCAAATGTCTGCTGTTTCTCCTAATAACTCATATTTCAATGGATCACCTAGTTCTCCTTATAGTGGTGGAGGTGGCTTGCCTGCACAGTACCAGACTTCAGACGGCTCCAATTCATCATTTAATAACTATGGCCTGAGTGGGTATGGTGGAAATCCAGCTTTGGCGTCCTTCATGGCTAACCAACTTGGAACTGGGAACTTGCCACCCCTGTTTGAGAATGTTGCTGCAGCATCAGCAATGGCATCTCCTGGGATGGACTCAAGAATCCTTGGAGGTGGTTTTCCCTCTGGAGGTTCGTCTCCATCTGATGTGCATGTTCTCAGTAGAATGGGAAATCAAACTGCAGGCAGTGCTCTTCAGGCTTCTTATGTTGATCCAATGTATCTTCAGTACATGAGGACACCTGAGTATGCTGCTGCACAACTTGGTGCTCTTAGTGACCCATCTGCAGACAGGAATTACTTGGGAAACTCGTACATGAATTTACTTGAGCTTCAGAAAGCTTATCTTGGATCTCTGCTTTCACCCCAGAAGTCACAATACAATGTTCCACTTGGTGGTAAATCCGGCGGTTCCAACCATCATGGTTATTATGGAAATCCTGCTTATGGTGTTAGTTTGTCTTATCCGGGAAGTCCAATGGCAAACTCTTTATCCAATTCTCCAGTTGGGTCTGGTAGTCCTATTAGGCATAATGACCTGAATATGCATTTTGCTTCTGGAATGAGGAATGTAGCCGGGGTTATGGCACCATGGCACCTAGATGCTGGAAATGTGGATGAAAACTTCGCTTCATCTCTGTTGGAAGAGTTTAAAAGCAATAAAACAAAGTGTTTTGAGCTTTCTGAAATATCTGGCCATGTTGTTGAATTCAGGTATACCTTTTTAGCCTGGCTGGTGTTCTGTTGGTTAATTATTTGTAATATTTGCCAACATTCTTGGAGAAAATATAATTAATTGAATTTGCTCTTATTGGCAGTGCTGATCAATATGGGAGCCGTTTTATTCAACAAAAGCTTGAAACAGCAACTACTGAAGAAAAGAATATGGTCTATCAGGAAATCACTCCACATGCTCTTGCTTTGATGACTGATGTTTTCGGTAATTATGTGGTTCAGAAGGTAATTATAATTTATTACTTTTTATCTATGTTGACCATGCATAAATATGGCTCTTGGTAGAGTGACAACTTTGCATCTGACAGTTTTTTGAGCACGGGCTTGCATCCCAGAGAAGAGAGTTAGCCAACAAGCTTTATGGCCATGTTCTGACGCTTAGCCTTCAAATGTATGGTTGTCGAGTCATCCAGAAGGTATTGACAATTAAGTGCAGTAGTTGACATTTCTAGTGGCTTTATGTCCATAATTTTCTGAATGTGGCATCTTTTTTTAATTTGTATATATAATTAGGCCATAGAAGTTGTTGATCTGGACCAGAAGATTAAAATGGTTCAAGAGCTTGATGGTAATATTATGCGCTGTGTGAGAGATCAGAATGGCAACCATGTCATTCAGAAGTGTATTGAATGTGTACCTGAAGATGCAATTGATTTTATTGTCTCAACTTTTTTTGATCAAGTTGTGACATTATCAACCCATCCATATGGTTGCCGGGTGATACAGGTAAGATGTATTCAGTGTTTTTGTTTCTCTTTTATTGTACAGGTTAAAGTCCTCGAAAGATGTAATACCAATTATTTCACATGGCAGAGAGTACTGGAGCACTGTGAAGACCCTAGCACACAGCAAAAAGTTATGGATGAGATTTTAGGAGCAGTTAGCATGTTAGCCCAGGATCAATATGGCAACTATGTTGTCCAGGTTTTTAATTCATTATTACAACTACTTATATTTGGGCTATTTATTGTCACACTTATTGGTTCGAAATTGGTTCACCCTAACAATCATGTTTTTTGTATGGTTTACTTGATTATGGTGTTTTGCTTTTTAATTCGTTGCAGTTATCTAGCTTTTCTTCACTTTGGGCCAAGTAAAATCCCAGCTGGGCAACTCGAGTTTGACCATATGCTTGTCTCCTTTTTCTATGATATATACACCATCACATACAATACTCTTATGTCAACTATATTAAATGACTAGTTTTTAGATTTTTTTATGGGTTAATACTTAGTTTATTAAGAATGTCTGGTCTTAATTGTTGCTTTGTATTTTTTTTAAAGTATGTATTTCTTGATGTCATAGAACATACCATGATTTATGCTCAAACCAAATTTGTCCTTTTGTGATCCAAACTTCTAATTGCTCTCCTCCAAATACTTCGTACTCCACATGCATTAAGCAATTACCATTTAGCATGTCATTTATGATCTCTTATTTACTTTCATCTTCTCCTCTTCAACAACAGCATGTCCTTGAGCATGGTAAACCTCACGAGCGTTCTACAATTATCAAGGAATTAGCAGGCAATATAGTTCAAATGAGCCAGCAGAAGTTTGCTTCTAATGTTGTGGAGAAGTGTTTGACCTTTGGAGGTCCTTCTGAACGCCTATTGCTTGTAAATGAGATGCTTGGCTCAACAGATGAAAATGAGCCTCTGCAGGTATTTTTACATCCCTTAAAGACTACGACGTTCTGCCGATAGAATCATATTTTATGATGATGGAATAGGGCTGTTTAGCTCACGGAGTTGAAAGATTTAAAGTCTATTCAATGTTTTGGCATAATGACATGTTTTCACTTTTATCAAACTTTCTGTATGGTTTGACAAAATTGATTGTAATTTGTCATATGTTGCAAATGATAAATCAACCTCTCTTGCATGCAGGCAATGATGAAAGATCAGTTTGCTAATTATGTTGTACAGAAGGTGCTGGAGACTTGTGATGACCAACAGCGTGAGCTAATTCTTTCACGAATCAAAGTTCATTTGAATGCACTGAAAAAGTACACTTATGGAAAGCATATTGTAGCCCGTGTAGAGAAGCTTGTTGCTGCTGGAGGTACTTATTTATTCCTTAATTTTTTTCTCTGTACAACTCTTCTAATTGTATGAGAAGGTACTAATTAGATGCAACTTGTAATTTGTTGCAGAGAGGAGAATTGCTGCACAATCTCCTCATACTACTGCTTAGGAGTGAGAGTAGAAAAAGAGTGTTGTCTGTACAGCTAACTGAGGCTAGTGTGATCTCCTCCTGCATGCAAGAGTTATTTATGTTTATCTATCTATCTATTTATCTGTCAGTGATGGATAGTTGTGGCCGATTGGTAATAAAATTATCGGTTTGTAATTGAGAACTGTACATTGTGTAGTTTATACATAGAATATTTAAGTGAGGTGAGGTTCAGATGTGTAATACTTACGTACTACAACTCTGATGCCCCTGCAGTGGAAGATAAATGACAATACAAGGCAAGGTGGATGTAAAGTTTTCATAAAACGGTGCGGTAGTTTATAAGTTGACGAGACTGTACAAAATGTTGCTATGTGAAGAGCTGTTTATGTTTATCATTATTAGATTCTTTCACTTTATTCCCCAATTTTACAAGCTAATATTTGTCTTCACTGCTATATATATATATATATATATATATATATATATATATATATATATATATATATATATATATATATATATATATATATATATATATATATATATATATATATATCTTGTTTGTTAAATCTATTTTTTGTCAATCAGTTTAGTTTTTGCGTGATATACCTCAAAGATTATAGCGATAATTTGATGGATAAAATGCTCAGTGTTTTTAAGGATGAGTTTGAAATTATAAATGTTTCTCACTTTTGAGACTTCAATTTTTCGGAATTGTTTTCTCAAGCTCTTTGCATGAATCACACTATCTCCAACAAGAGTTCCTTTTTCAGAAATCAAGTTGTAATAAGCTTGACTAAAAAAGAAGTTACATAAATCAACTCGCTTTGTAATTTGGCTATAGAGGATAATCATTACATAAATAATCACCGTTGAACCACATTTGATCTACTAAATATTTAAAAAAAATTGAATTGATGTGATTAGAGTTATCTGAGTTGAAACAATTAAAATTACTAAGTTGCTCTTTCTTACAATAAATAAATTGAAAAGCCAATTCTCCATAAGCTTGCCTGACGAAAAAAAATACTAATGTAGAGGTAAATGGACACACAGAAGATAAGTAACAAACAAGGATTGAATCCAACATATGAATCCTCGAACATGTTTCTTGCTTTCTCTTAAAACATTGTGATGATAGTAACTACACAAATTGCTGAACCATAGGGAAAAATAATGGATAAAAGGACCTTATGAATCAATCATCGTCCACAGTTTTAAAAGTCCTTTTACCAAATCTTCTAGGTCCTGCCCTAATCACTTTCCTCTTCTTTTTCTTTTT